>JALGBA010000551.1:0-600000 GCA_023970755.1 Azemiops feae | reverse complement strand
TGGGAAGGAGACGTGACAGTTACAGGAGGTGGCTGATGCATGTGGAGTTCCTTCAAAGCAACAAGAACTAAAAGCAATCTTTAGGATGCAATAACAGAGTCGTCCCAGGGACATTAGCAAATGATGAAAGCCGCATCACACTGAGAGATCCATTCCCATATATGTGAGAATGAAGGCCAGAGCTTTCATTGTAATGAGCCATGTTGCTTTGTTTTCAGAAATGCAGCAGACCCTGTACTGTGATATAACTAGCTTTGGGGGGCACTGGTGATAACTTTCTGTTTGTAAAGTACGTGTAGTCCTTGACTTATGACCATCATTGAGCCCAGAGTTACGGTCGTAAATTGTTCCAGTGGTTAAGAGGGTCATAATGAGATCAAGCTGATTTTATGACATTTTTTTGCATTAGTCATTAAGCAAATCACCATAGCCATTAAGTGAATGCTGCGGTTGTTAAGCAAACTCATTATCCGCTATGGGTGTTTTTTGCCAGAAATGGGAAGTAAATGCCGATTTCCGGAAAAAAAACCCTGCAAATCGCAATCATGTGACTGAGGGATGCTGCAAAAAGCTGTAAATGTTAACTTCAAACTGTTGCTAAGTGACCAGTCAGAAGTCGGGATATAAACTTTTTTACTAAGTTTTTGATCCTTTTGCACTTGTTCTCCATCCACAATTTTTGTACAGCTGAGAAAGTGGTTGTCTTCCAACATAATGATTATTTCATGCATAATCTAAATAAAAATACTTTTTTTGGTGTTTTGGGTTTAGCATTCTAATTTGTTGTTTGGCTTCATGGAAGGTAGGAACCAGGGCAATATGGCTTCTTCCAGGAATCATACTTAAACTGTTCTTTGTGCAAAGGATGAGTCTAATTAATTGCTATTTATTTTTTTTATTGAAATGTAACAACTTTTTTTTAAAAAAGTATAAACTCATTCAAGCTCATAAATAAAGGTAGTGGTTAATGTGTTGATATAATGCCAGGTAGACCGGGGTCCAACTTAATTCTCAGCCAGGGAAACTTAGTGTGTGACTTTGGGCCAGTCACTCTCAACCTAGTCTACCCTACAAGGTTATTGTGGTGGGAGTAAAAATCTAAGGTGCCTGTGCTCCTGCAGGAAAAATGAGATTACAAACCTAACTACCAAATCAAAATAGGGATGAGTTCAAATATCAAATCAACTAATAGACCCATAAAGTGCTAACATAATATTTTAATCCAGCTTTATTGTTGCATTACTGCCAGTTTTATTACCTTCTTTAAGTTGTGAGGGGTCATTTTAATTTTTTTCTCCCTTTTGAAGCTTACAATCTTTTTCAGTCCAACCTGAGGCACTAAGCTTTTGTTTTTTTAAAGATCAGCTAGGATACACACTTTTGACATTTTAAGGGAGTAACTTGTTTGCAGATAGAAAGAAAACAATCAGTACCAACCTGTAAACTGAAACAGAGAAGGAAAAAGGACATGGATCCCAGCACTGTGCAGATCAAACATGATGCCAAAATAAAGTGCAATACTCCCAAATATTGAGAAGGCATTAACAAATGTCCAATAAGATGTATCCATTCCAATCTATAAGCAAACAGGATAACAAGACAGAAATATGAGATCCATAAAAAACGAGATAGATGCTGAGAAGGAAGAATGGGAGAGAGCAACATTTTTGAAACTGTGGATCAGTCAACTCCCTAAGAAGATCGTAAGAAATTTAGAAGGAAGGGCTGACATGATTTTAAAAAAATAATAAATTTTTTTTTAAATCTGTCAGCAAAGTGGGAAAGCTATCAAAACTAGTTCCAGGTTTTGCTTGTGTAAGTCCTGATGAGCAATGACGGTTCAATATATACATTAACTTTTAATGTTTAGAAGAGAATGGTATATTGCTTGTCCTAATCCACAAATTCCTTCCTGGAGCCTCTGGAACGGAATCAATTCTCTTTATGTTTAATATGGAAAACTGACTGGATTCACTTATTGTCCAATTTCCATTTCAGCTTGAGGAAGAAACACAGATCTGCAAACTACCGATTTCACTGCCTCTAGTTCATCTCTCCACATCTGCGAGTTCCTTCAACCAGCATTTTTCCTTTCTTGGCAAAAATCTGCCAGGTTTGACAGGAGGGGAGGACTTATCTTTGTAAAGACATTAGCAAGAATTACAAAGTCTCTAAATGTGAACTATGAACATCTAGCTGGCATTTTAAAGGAGTTACAGGTAGCCCGTCAGTTACGACCACAATGGGAACCAGGATTTCCTTTGCTAAGCAGGGCAGTTATTAAGTGAGCCATGCCTGAGTTTACAATTTTTCTTTTTTGCTGCAGTTGTTAAGCATATTATGCAGTTGTTAAGTGAATCCAGCTTGTTCCATTGACTTTGTTCTTCCTGGAACCTGGCTGGGAAAGTCATAAAGGGCAATCACGTGATCCTGAGATGCTATAATAACGATTGTAAATACATGCCCAGTTGCCAAGCATCCGAATTGGGTGGAATGACCGTGGGGATGCTGTGGTGGTTGTAGGTGCAAGGACTGCTTATAAGTCACTTTTTTTTAGCACCGTCGTAACTTTGAATGGTTGTTAAATTAACGGTCATAAGTCGAGGACTACCTGTATTGAATAAGGTTGATTGACTTGCCTGAAAATTAACTGCAATTATGAGAGAAGATGAGGCAGTGACTGCAAATGACTGGTAATCAGAAGGAGCTTCTCCATCTTGTCCCATGGTTTGTAGGTAAGCGCCATATGGTATGAAGAAAATAATCAGCGATGTTAGAACACCATGCAGCAGACTTAAGAAGAACTTCTTGTAGTTAAAAAGCAAGTCTTTTTGTCCCAAGACGTATAAGGTAGGAAACCGTATGCTCAGTTTATCGCTCACATCCTTAATTGAAAGAATTAAGACAAATTACAATCCAGTTGTGTTTCTGCTTGAAAATCATTTATCCTGCTATGCATTCCCACAGCAGATGGGCAACATCACACGCACAAGGAAAATAGCCACATTTTAGCTAATGCATCAGTGGGCGGAAATGAGTTGGCAATGCAAAATATCTGCAGAAAATTTTAAAAAGAAAGCTAGATCCACCTTTCTGCTGTTTTGAGAACTTACACTTTTAATTTCCTGGTAAGACTTATGCATTTGTTTGAAGCCGTCCACCTATCCATCTTATAGAAAAAATAGGGTTCCCAAGTCCCACCTCGCAATGTTCATGCCCAGGCCTTCTCCCTTCGGATGTCCAAGTCAACACAAGGGTGTTCAGAGAGGACCAGTGACATGCCCTGTGCTTGGGATGGGTCCCCTCGCACTCTGTGTTATCACTGAAGTCCATAACACATAAAGGGATCTCCAATTTTGTTCAAATAATTTAGATAGGATTCTTACAGTGATGCCTGTGATGGTTAGTAACTGAGTCATGAAGCAAAGTGATCACTAAGTAAAACTGACTGTGCTCATGATCATTTCTTTTTTTACAGAGCTACAAAGGTTGTCAATGGGAGGTTTGGTCATAAAGTCACTTTTTTGTGACAGTCATATCTGCAAATGATGGATAATGATTGATGATTAGGGGGCTGGAGGCTAAAATATATGAAGAACAGTTGTAGGAATTGGGTATATCTAGGCTAGCGAAAAGACCAGGAGTGACATGATAGCAATATTCCAGTATTGAGGGGCTGCCACAAAGAAGAGGGGGTCAACTTATTTTCCAAAGCACCAGAAAATGTAAAAAAGATGTTGAGACTCTGGAAAGAGTACAGAGAAGAGCAACAAGGATGATTAGAGGTCTGGAGGCTAAAGCATATAAGGAACGGCTGCTGGAATTGGGTATGTCTAGTTTAATGAAGAGAAGGATGAGGGGGGACATTACAGCAGTGTTCCAATATCTCAGGGGCTGCCACAAAGAAGAGGGAGTCAAGCTATTCTCCAAAGCACCTGAAGGCAGGACAAGAAGCAACGGATGGAAACTAATCAAGGAGAGAAGCAACCTAGAACTAAGGAGAAACCTCCTGACAGTTAGAACGATTAATCAATGGAACGACTTGCCTTTGGAAGTTGTGGGTGCTCCCTCACTGGAGGTTTTTATGAAGAGATTGGACAACCATTTGTCTGAAATGGTTTAGGGTTTCCTGCCTGAGCAGGGGTTTGGACTAGATGACCTCCAAGGTCCCTTCCAACTTTATTATTATTATTATTGTTGTTGTTGTTGTTGTTGTTGTTGTTGTTATTATTATTATTATAAGGCAAGACAAGAAACAATGGATGGAAACTAATCAAATAGAGAACCAACCTAGAACTAAGGAGAAATTTCCTGACAGTGGAACAATTAACCAGTGGAACGGTTTGTCTTCAGAAGTTGTGGGTGCTCCAATACTAGAGGCTTTGAAAAAGGGACTGGACAGCCCCTTGTCCAGAATGGTATAGGGTATCCTGCTTGTGTAGGGGTTGGATTAGAACGCGGTCCTCAACCTTTCCACCTTGGCAGCCCGGCCCAGCACGGGGAGGACGGGCATGTGAGTGGTAGGCAGACGCGCACAGCTCCATTGGCATGAACGGCAGGCGCACGAGCCCATCCCTCGTGCTAATGGGGCTTGGTGCATGAGCAGAGAGCACTTGTGAGTGAAGCTCCACTTGTGTGAGTGGCAGACATTTGCATTCGCATGCGAAACTCCACTCACACAAGCGGAGGGTACTTGCGCTTATACTCACGTGCGAAGCTCCACTTAGCCCAGGGATTGAGGACCCCTGGACTAGAAGACCTGCAACGTCCCTTCCAACTCTGTTATTCTGATAAACAAGTCAGTCACTAAATGAGGATTATCTCTACTCTCAAATTGAACCAATACAAGAAAGGTAAATGTTAATTTCCACACATATTTAGTAATTGATGAGTTTATGTTTTATTCTGTTCTTTTACTGAAGTAGCATTTAAGTGTTAGCAATGTTGCAGACACATAACTAAATTTCCTACCAAGGAGTCTAATGAGGGGTAATTTATAGGCAAATGGCAGCTTCAAAGGTGTGGCATTAATAAAGAAAGTAGCCACATGATGGCACTATTTGTCCAATATTAATGCAATATAGTGCCAAACAGGGGGGGGGGGAATGGTTTTGTATCAGAATATAATTTATTATGTCAGACTTTGATTTATGTCAGAATATATTCCCAACATAGTGGCTGAATTCACATTCCAGGCTGAGCAATGTTTAACTGGCAGGTGAAATAAATCACAATGGCTCAGTTGAAACAATATGTTGTTGTTGTTGTTAGTTGCGAAGTCGTGTCCGACCCATCGCGTCCCCATGGACAATGTTGAAACAATATATTAAACCATAAACCATTGTTTACAATCACATAATGCATTAAGGCAAAACCAAACAAACTACATCATGGCTTATTGTACTTTGTGAATTTAGTCAACAGAAATTTCAGGGGCCATGTTTGCATCGCACACAGAAGCAGTGATCAGCTTTTAAGGATCAATTTTTTGTTTATTGTTCAGACAAACCTGGTCAAGTAATCCAACAAGAAGAACAGGTAGGCTGGAATATAATACGTTGTATAGTGTGATAAACCAATCCTCGTACGCTGTCTGTAATTGCAAAGAAAATACATCACACCTTTAAAAATATTTATTTAAATTGTATTTAAATAAAATAAAATTAATCCATATCAGGAAAAGCAACTTTGGCAACAAACAATGATCAAATAAAACAAAAAATTTAAAACAATATAAAAACCCACATTTAAAGGTAAATGTTACCAAAATGAATATACAAACCCTAAGCAAAGAGGGGGAAGCCAGAGTGAGATGGAGCCAATCAAATGGCTTGTCTGATTGATTGTTGCCAGGGTGGAATGGGGATATTGTTTTTTATTATTTGTATACTGGGTTTAATTTTTGTAAGCCACCCAGAGTCACTGAGAGTAAATGGGTGGTCATATAAATTTACTTAAATAAATGAATAAAAATGGCCAGCTCAACAATGGAGCCATCTAAGCATGTTTTTTCTGGATATCCCAGGCCTGATGACACAACCAAATCTTGAAGGACTTCCGGAATATCAAAAGGGGTGGGGCTAATATCAGGGAGAAGAATGTTCCATAAGAGGGAAGGGATGAGGGTGCTAAAGTATCAAGTCAAATGCTATGGCAGCTAGAACTTCAAGGACCAGTCGTAAGTACCCCTTGTTCAGCTCTATCATAACTTTGAACAGTCACTGGACGAGTGGTCGTTAAGCAAGGACTACCTGTTCTTGAACATCTATCCTAAAGCATTCCAGTCCTTTGTAACTGCACAAATCAACAGAAATACATATTTATAAATATTGACTGCTGCAAAGTTTCACAAGTCTTCTTGATCTTTTACCTGAGCAGAATAGCCATTGAAGAAGGAGTACCAGAAGTGCACCAATGTAAAAGCAAAGTTTTTGTAAAAGAAATACCGAAGGAATTTGCACATTCTAATGTAAGACCATCGACCATGAACCAGCAGCAGCCTCTGGAGATATCTGAACTGGGCAAAAGAGTAGTCACTGGACATGACGGCCTGCATCCCTTCTTGACCACTTATCCCAACACCAATATGGGCAGCTAGAATAAGAGTAAAAAAAATACACAGCGTTAAGCTAAGTTCATTTATTCTAATCAGCTATTGGGCAATTAGTTTTTGAAAAATAGATACCTAAATGTTTCAAGAAATGTTATGGAACAAACAAAATTTAATTCCTGGTTTTGTGTATGTTATATGTCATGTAGCCTTCATTATTATTTTTATGTCAGCCATCTCTGCATTTTCCCAAAACAGCACTCAGTTTTTAAAAACCTTTCTATTATTAAAATTTTAACAAAACTTTATTGTGTAATAGAATGTGAAATTCAGAAACAGCAGACAAAAAGAAAGTAAACGCAGAATGCAAAAAAATGTACAGGCTGAGGAACTAAATAAAACACAACAGTATGTAATAGTTTGCATAAAGCCATCACTACCATGAAAATAAAGTTTGAGATATGCATACAAACACATTCATGCCTTTTCTTGTGAATGAATTTTATGTAACATGCAGAAAGGGAGTAAGAAATTGTAAAGCAAAAAATTGAAGGTATGATGTAAGAAAACATAATTAAAACTAATTTCATCAGAGAGACCCAAAGATATTCATCTCCAGTAGTCATCTGGGTTTTCTTTGCTCAATCAAGGATTTCTGTTTTTAGAGAAGATGTTTATTTAATTTAAAACATTTATATATTTGCCCATCTTTTAATCAACTCTGGGAGGCTCCCAATCAAAGATTAAAAAAAAACACCACAAAATCATTTTAGTATGGACTAAGCTGCATCCATGCCACATTGAATGTTCCCTGATAAAAGTAATGACAGTATCAGTTACTGACATATGTAATTGTTCCCAAACTCTTAGGTATTTATGTATGGAATAAGAGTTAAGGATATTCTCCTTCACCTTTGATTCAAATTTTATATCCGAACTCCAAATTCAGACTATGTTGCAAAAAAAAAAAAATGTTGCATGCTTTTAAAATATATTTTCTACTTTCATAGTTCAGTTGACAAGATTGGCTCTTAATTTTTGTTTTGGCAAATCAAGAGAATTGGAAGAATTGGATTTTCATTAAACCCACTCTGTTAAACCCATATCCATTAGATTTAGGGTTTACTGTAGTTGGAATATGGAAAGTACTTCAACAGAACTGTCACACCAATAATTCATTCATTTATTGCATCAGCCTGTTTGTCAAGGATCAGGAATGCTAAGCTATCTAGATTGAAACAGGCAGAAGCTGTCGACACTCAACACAGCCTGGCTACGTACTGTAAGAATCTTTACTGCATACTAGGATGAAGCCATGTTAAGTGTGCCCTTTATCAACACAAAGTTGAGAATGTTCTTATACCTGCAGCGGTTTAATTATAGTGTTATTCCAACAATTTTACAGATTGTATTTCCCAGCCTCTGAAAAAGGAACTCTTAGCTGCTGAATTCCCCTCCTAAGAAACAAACTCCCAGTATAATTCCGACAGGCAATCATGAGTCATATTTGACCTACAAATCCTCTTTACCTGACACACTAAGGCTTTGTTTAAGGGGAATATGTCTCTGTCTTTCAACCTTGGGAAAGGGACTAGACCTTGACAATCAGGTCAAAGGTCCCATCTACTAATGTTCTGTCTTTTAAGGTTTATTTTGTGTGCAGACAAAGTAGCTCCCCTTCTCTGTTGTGATAACCAAAAAGGCTATTGAAAAGTTTGTCTGAACTTTGTTGTATAATCTTATGCAAGAACGGCAGTATAGGAGCATAATTTAGTGCCTCCAGAAAGTTCTATAGATAATGTAAGATCTAACAGCCGTGCCCAGCAATGTTTGCTGCCCAGTTTTAGACCCAGATTAAAACAGACAATGATTCACTAAAAGAGGCATCAAGCGATCCAACCTAAAAGAAAGGAGAAATTTTTCTGACATAAGAACAATGAATCAATGGAATAGCTTGTCTCCTGGAGTTGTGGGTGCTCCATCCCGGGAGGTTTTCAAAAATAGATTGGACAACCATTGGACCGGGATGGTATAAGCCGCAGGGGTATCAAACTGCCGGCCCGTGGGCCGGACGCGTCACCAGGAAACCGCACCCACCCCATTGCCGGCAATGGGGAAAAAGCTCCGATACGTTGCGCAACGTCACATGACATGTCTGGTATAAGGTCTCCTGCTTTGAGCAGGGGGTTGGACTAGAAGACCTCCAAGGTTCCTTCCAGCCCCATGTTTCTATCTTCTGTGTTCTTTGATTCAGTATGAAGATTCATTGACTAAGATCTTCATATCTCCTTCAGAAAACAGAACCCATCTATATGAAGTAAACCCATAAGAAGAAAAAAATGTCAGGTCTAACTTACTCTTAATCATATTCACATCATTAGCACCATCTCCAATAGCCAAGGTTATGGCTTTCTTGTATCTCTTTACCAGATCGACCACCATGGCTTTCTGTTTGGGGGTTACTCGGCAGCAAATCACAGCATTGCACTCGCAAGCTAAATCAACAAAGTTTCGTTGCTGTTGCTCCTTGTTCAAGTCTATTCTTCGTTTTGTCTCCTTATGCCTTAGCTTCTCTTCTGCTGTTTTGGGAAATTTCAGTTTCAGGAGCTTCCTTTTCTTCGTTTTCTTCTCCAAGAGAATTTCATTCTGTAAAAAAAGGTTCATCTCTATAAACAGATAGATGGATGGATGGATGGATGGATGGATGGATGGATGGATGGATGGATGGATGGATGGATGGATGGATGGATGGATGGATGGATGGATGGATGGATGGATAGATAGATAGATAGATAGATAGATAGATAGATAGATAGATAGATAGATAGATAGATAGATAGATAGATAGATAGATAGATAGATGATAGATAGATAGATAGATAGTAGATGGATTGATGGACGGATGGATATCTGGAGATGGGATGAAAATATCATATTACTTTTGCCCATTTTGCTCAGAGGAACACATGATGCAAAGCATGAAAAAAATTAACCATAACAAAAGGACAGATGTCTGTTATTAGTAAAAATGGTCTTTAAAAATAAGCAAAACTGATTTCAAAAGAACACAGGATTGGAACCAAGACAGTATTTGACCTAACAATTGCATTTATTCTTTCTTTTAAAACTTTTCTAGTCAAAAAAGTGTCCTATAAACTTATATATGGACCAGTTATGAACATTATGAGTGATGATAATCCAAAGATAACTAAAATATCATCAACACAGATGTTCATGAACTTCTACAAATTAATTTACCAAATACATTATTTATGAATGAGCCACCTGATTCATCAATATATCTCTGTAAACAATACCTGCTTCAGATACATAGGAACTGATCCAAATCAACCATTATTTAGTTCTGTAAGGCAGCTAGGAAATTTTGACAAATGTGAAAATACATAGATGAAACTGTCAGCCCTTTGAGGTAGATCAGACCAAGAAGCAGACACTACAGGGATTTCAGGAGAGCTACTTTATAGCTATAGGATGTAATAATAAAACCCTAAAAGCCTATTTCTTTCAGTCCCAACTTGTGCTAAACCAAATGAAGTTACTGTTGAGTTCGTCTGATGCTTGCTTCAGTTTCGCGATTGTGTAATGACTTCTCCAAGTCCTTCATTAAAAGCTTTCATATTTTCCCCAAGATTATCTCTAATTTCATTAATAATTCATTTGCAACTTCTTTTGTAAGTATCCTGGTTGTATAAGGCTAATATGTAATTTGAGAGATCTCTAGAACTTAAACTTTTATCCAACTTTCTTCATCTTGATGTTTTCCAGATGAATTACAGTTCTTAAAATTCCCCTCCTCCTCCAGAATGGTCAAAACTCGACACATCTTTCTTTTTCCATTATTAAAAGTGGACAATTCTCTCAGACTGAAGTAGCAGGTGTGAGCACCCAGTACTTACCAGCCATGATCCAGTGATAATTAATGCTTGATTTTTGCCTTCTGAGAAAAAGGGTTCATTGGCTGTACTGGAGGATTTCTCATATGCCCCAATTCGGTTCCTCTGGTTCTCCAACCTTGTTTGCAAAAGAGCGCTAAGGGAGGTGAGATAAGGGAAGAAATGTGTTTTAGAAATCCACTATGTAAAAAAATAATAGGTCATGGTGACTAAAAACAGAATTAAGTATGTCTTTAAAAAACCTAAACCACTAGGATTTAGCAGATGGCTTTTTGCAGTTTCAGGTGCGCAACATATTTCAATGGACACTGCTTTTTCCTAGAACCCTACTATATTTTGATAGTGACAAGGTGAGTAAATAGCTTGATTGTGTAATCTCTGGATTTCATCATAAAAAATTATCCACCCAAACAAGAACTTCCAGAAACAGCACACCTTCTTTGTTTCACATTATCAGTGCACAGCTGAGTCGATTCAGAGAAACAACAGGAGGGAGGTTCATCACTGGAGGTTTTTAAGAAAAGACTGGGCAGCCACCTGTCTGAAATGCAGGGGGCTGGACTAGAAGATCTCCAAGGTCCCTTCCAGCTCTATTTTGATTGATTGAAGTGATAATTAATTCTACTTCCCCTCTTTCTCATCCAACAATGTATGAGCAACTTCTTTTTTAACTAAGACTCTGAAAAGTATATTTGCCATGGAAAGTAGGAAAAGAAACACTAAGATACAAAATTCCATACTCAAGGTCCATTTGTGTACCGTAGTACACAAATCAGAACAGCACATATTATTCTAGAACTGCACTAACTTGCCAAAGAAGATGTGCTACCATTTTTTGATTGTCAATTAAAGTGGCTTCAGTACACAGGAAAGCATTGGAATCTTGTTAGATCCCAAATACAGTCAGCAACCCAAAATATGACTAAGATATGGTTTAGAGTATCTTATCTTAACAACAATTCTGGGAGGTACATAGATAAAGAATGTACAATTGTCACAATATCACCTAGTTAGAAATGTGACTAGGCCTGGATTCCAATCTGAGTCTCTTTGTCCAAGTACAGTGACAATGTGGAAGACCATTGTTATTTTGAGTTTAGTTGTGATTTCCCCTTCATATTAAGAAAAGTCTAGAAGTTTAGAGGTCATTTTGAGCTAATCTGCTTGTTCTCTTTTACTCTTGTTTACTTAATAAAGGAAAGGGGAAGGAATCATTACATAGCTGCAAATTTTTTCCTACTGTCAGAAGACTGTACTGTGTTTCCCCAAAAATAAGCCCTAGCTTGATTTTTACATGTGCGCCTAATATAAGCCCTACCCCCTTAAATAAGCCCTAGGTTTGGGTCGAGGCACATGTGTAAAAATCAAGCTAGGGTGGGGTTGGGGGGTTGGAACTGCACCATGCGCCCCACATCCGCTTACCTTAGGACCGCAATCAACCATCAATCAACACTCAGATGAGCAGAGATTAACATCAAGATTAACATTAGACCAACAATCAAGAATCAAACAATATCCCAATGAAGGAACTACCCACTCAGACAGAAAGTAGACAATAGCTCAATCAAGGAACCACCAAGACCTCTCCTACCAACACTAACAGGCCTCCCATGCCCGGACACCTGTTGCGCCACTGCCTGAGTTGCACTGGTGCTGCCACTCATGATGAGCCATGCGGCCTCCTGCTGCGAGTGGCGGCACCAGCTCAATGCGCCACATGGCGTGTGGCCACAAGCAGCCGCAGAAGAACTCAGGCAGTGGCATGATAAGTGTCGGGGCATGGCAGGTCTGGCTGCGGCGATCCTCAGGTAAGCGGGTAAGACATCCCCCCAAAATAAGACTGGGTGCCTCTTTTGGAGGCAAAAAATAAATAAATAAGACCGAGTCTTATTTTCAGGGAAACATAGTATTTGTAGCTCAGGATTGAACTGTGGGGTCCTTGATGATCTCTGAGCTTGGCTGTTTTCTTACAGACATTTCATTACCAAACTAGGTAACATCATCAGTGCTAGTAGAATGTGGGGTTTCTTCTCATTTTATATATTAGTGGCTTGCCCTGTTAGTTTTGGTAGGAGAGGTCTTGGTGGTTCCTTGATGGGGCTATTGTCTACTTTCTGTCTCAGTTGGTAGTTCCTTCATTGGGGTATTGTTTGCTTCTTGATTGTTAGTCTAATGTTAATCTTGATGTTAATCTCTGCTCATCTGAGTGTTGATTGCTGGTAAGGAGGTCTTGTGGTCTTTTTGTTTCCTTTTTGGCTATTTGATTGTCTCTTGTATGTAGATGTTGCTTATCTCTATGTGCTCGTTGATGACCAATTTGTCTGAGTCCCAGGCTTCCAGGAATTCTCTAGAATTTTGGCATGGTCTAGGACAGTGGTTCTTAACCTGGGCGATATCGCCCCCCAAGGGGCGATTTCATTTTTCAGGGGGGCGATGGAACAAAAAGGGGCGACGTGGGGGCGAAGGAACAAAAAGGGGGCGATATGGGGGCGATGGAGCAAGACGTTTTGGGGACACTTTTCAGTCTTCCCCTGCGGCTCCGAGCCTCCTCCACCATTTGCAGAGAGAGACAGAGACACAGAGAGGCACTTGCGCTTCCCCTCTCTGTCTCTCTCTCTCTCTCATGCAAAGCTCCTGATTGGCCCTGCGCCCGGGTGCCCCGCCCCCTGGGAGCAGCGTGGCCACGAAGTCCGTTTCCCTGGCTGGCCCCGTCCGAGGTGCACGTGGCCAGCCCTCCTGCAAGCCGCAGCCCCAGGGAGAGCAGCCCCTGCGATCCCAGCCAGCGGGACCGTTGGCCCAGCTGACCGGGAAGGTGCGCCGGAGTCCCACTGCTTTGTCGGCGAAGGTGAGGTGAGCAGAATATGGGGGGGAGAGGGGGCCGTCCCCGGGCCGCTCCCTGGGCAGCCGAGCCGGCCACACTGTCAAGCCCCCATGGGCTCGACATTCACGGGAAGGGGGGAAGCATGCTGCAGGCGGCGGCCTACCGGCGGCACGGGAGGCTCCAGCGTTGGTCCTGGCGGAAGCGGATCGTTGCCCCGGTTCCGACCGAGGACGCCGGCGGTCGGGAGAATGTTTGGCGAGCAGCCGACGGGGGCATTCCTGCCCAGCGGCCCGCAACTTGAGCCCGGGGACGCCGGCAGTGCGAGGGGAGGCTTGGCGACGCAGCCGATGGGCGGGGCGTTCTGCAGATGCCCCGCGGCCCGTGGCTTGAGCCCGGGGATGCCGGCAACGCGAGGGGAGGCTTGGCGATGCAGCTGACGGGGGCGTTCCGCGGATGCCCCGCGACTTGAGCCCGGGGATGCAGGCAGCGCGAGGGGAGGCTTGGCGACGCAGCTGACAGGCGGGGCATTCTGCAGATGCCCCGTGGCCCGCGGCTTGAGCCCGGGGATGCCGGCAGCACGAGGGGAGGCTTGGCGATGCAGCTGATGGGGCATTCCGCGGATGCCCTGCGACTTGAGCCCAGGGACGCCGGCGGCGCAAGGGGAGGCTTGGCGATGCAGCGGGCCACGGGGCATCTGCAGAACGCTTCGCCCGTCGGCTGCGTCGCCAAGCCTCCCCTCGCACCGCCGGCATCCCCGGGCTCAAGCCGCGGGGCATCTGCGAAATGCCCCGCTCGTCGGCTGCGTCGCCAAGCCTCCCCTCGCGCTGCCGGCATCCCTGGGTTCAAGCCGCAGGCCGTGGGGCATCTGCAGAATGCCCCGCCCATCGGCTGCGTTGCCAAGCCTCCCCTCGCACTGCCGGCATCCCCGGGCTCAAGTCACGGGCCGCGGGGCATCCGCGGAACGCCCCCATCGGCTGCGTCGCCAAACATTCTCCCGCGCCGCTGGCGTCCTCGGTCGGAACCGGGGCAACGATCTGCTTCCCACCAGGACTAACGCTGGAGCCTCCCGTGCTGCCGGTAGGCCGCCGCCTGGAGCATGTTGGGGGAGGGGGGCGATGACAACTTCCTCATTGGCTCAAGGGGGCGATTCATTCAAAAAGGTGAAGAACCACTGGTCTAGGATGGTCACAGTTTCCCAGCTGGAACTATGATTAAGTCTATCCATGTTAGAAATTAAAGAGTTTTCATCATGACAGTTTTCTTACTGTAGAAGTCTCAAACTTTTGATTCCCATCCTAGAGTCATGTGGCTCCCAGTCAAAGTTAGGTCCTGCAGTCTCATGACCATAGCAGGTCATGGTGCCAGGTTTTGATAAAAACCTTGGGGTTGTTCTTTGTGAGGAGCTTATAGACAGAATCTAGTATTAGATACTGTGGAAACTGGTCACCCTTCGGGTATTTCTGCTATTGTCATTAAGTAGCTCCTGGTAGCTTGTAAGATATTTGTGTGTCATCTTATTTCTATACTTTTTATGTTATCCTTTTAAATCTGTTTGCTTTAGCTAACAATAAAGCTTAAAATCCCTTTATTTGCTGGTGTGCTTATTGTCTCTGGATCTAAAAGAACCAATTACCTGGGCACTTGATCACTGCTCTGACACTTGGCCAAACACCAAATTAAATCTTCCACACCAACATCCCTCAGACTGATTCCCTCAACTCAGAGAATGTTCAACCAGCCATTTGCCTCATCTAATCAGTCCATTCTGGCTTGTAATTCTCAGAGCATATTTAGAGATATAAAAACACAGCAGGCATCTGCCACTTCTCAAAGCTGTTGCATATTTGCAGCAAATGCAGAGGGGTTCTATGATTGTGCCCTGGGGAGTCCAAAGCACTTATTAGAATCAAATCCAAAACATTCAGATAACTTCTAATGTAATTTTTTGCATTAAAATGGATTTACCTGACATCTTCTCCATAGTGGATATTAGTTTCATCTGTTAATAGTTCACAGGAAAAACCAATATTTTCAGCAGTTTCTGTAAGAGAAGAATGCCAAGTCACAGTTTGTTTTCTCATTTCTCCCATGCATGCATGTGACTATGTTCGGTCATCAATTAAAAAAAGAAATTTTAGAATTAGGTAGTTTGCCTTGGGGAAGAGAAGCAGCAACTGATTATGCAAATTACCTTTTTTGTCACCTGTCAAAACCCAGATCTTAATATCTGCTTTTGCCAATTTGGAGATGGTTTCTGGCACCCCATCTTGTAACTTGTCTTCTATTGCTGTGGCACCTAAAAGCTGCATATTAAGAAAGGATGGATATTAAGAATATGAATACAGTGGGTACATTTTAGCTATTAATGGTTTATCACTCACACAAACTATCAAAATATTAAAAGTGACTATCCTAACATTCCATGAGAAAAGCTACAAACTGAAGGATACGACCATGGATATTAGTGTACCTAGATAACATTTAGTTATTATTTATATCCCAACCTATCTTTTGATGCTCAAGCTTTCTTACATTGGGGTGTCTCTAATTTAGAAATAGGATGGATTGAGAGAAAAGTGATTGGCCCTAATGAGCTCTCTAGCTGAATGGGAATTCGGCAATAGCAATTAGGCTGTTATATCACCCCACAGTGCTTTACCTGACTTTCTGGGCAATTTATAATGTACAAATATTATTTGCACATTGCCCCAATAATCTGTGTCCTCATTTTACTGATTTCGGAAGGAAGTCAATCTTGAACCCTGTCAGGATTGAACTCCAGGCTGTGGGCAGAGTTTGCCTGCAATACTACATTTTAACCACTGTGCCACCAGGGCTCCCAATTCAGAACCCAAATCTTCACCATTACGCCATACTAGCTTTGACTATATTCTTCTTTTATCCCAACCAAACACTATCGGATTTCCATTTTATCCTGATTGCAATCCCATGAGTTAGATTACCCTGAGAGAAAGAACAGCTATCTTAACATCATCAAATGACCTTCATGTTTACATGTGGATCTGAATCCAGGTTTCTCCAATTCCTAGTTTGACATTCTAAATATGACACTACCTCTAACCTTCACTACCAAAAAGTGGAGGAGGTAAAGGACAATCAACATCTCACTTGTATTTTTCCCTTTCTGGGCTGCAGCCTCTGTATGGGCCATAGCTAGCAATCTTAGAGCTCAGTTGCCAGTCATTGGAAGGTGAACTGCTGGAGGGGAGGGGGTTGCGTGGGTTAGTTGAGGGTTGGTGCTGTCTCTGTGCAGTTGATTTGGATTCTGAGGGGTTCGTAGGCCGGTTGTAGGTCAACAGAGGAAGGAAGTTGGGATGGCCACTCTCTAGAATCTCTGGGATGAAAGCAGTAAAGATTTTGTCTGGCAAGATTCTGTCTTTATGCTGTAAGCAAATAAAGAACTGAACTTTGACTGAATTGTTCTATGTTGTTCTTGGGTTGGGCCTGACAGTTATAATCTTTAATGGTATACGGGAATGTATTAAGTTTTTACGAATCCCTCAGATCCATCGTTTATGCACCTGTGTTTTATTAGTCATACCTCATTTCCTGTTTTCAGGCATGTTTTATTATATTTCTCTTACTTATATTATCTTTACTCATATGCTTTCAAAAATAATAAAACAACAATAAAAAGAATATATGTACTTTTATAAGTACTGCACAGATTGGGAAATCAAGGTGAAAAAATGTAACATGGAACAGACCTCATACGAAACATTTGCAAGGTCAAATACAAGGTCAAAGAATAAAACTCATATCTCAGTTCTCCATCAGACTTACAATCAAATTTTGTTCAATTTCTTCATATACTCTGTCAAGAGCTGCCTCGCGGTTTCCTAAGGCCAGCGAAGCTGCCATGAACTTCTTTTCCCATGCGTCATATTCATAATGACTAATTTCCTTATAGCAAAGGCACAACGTTCGAAGGGTTTCATTGGCAAAGATCTGTCAAAGAGAGGAAAATAATGGTTGAAAGAATCTATTTGTTTCTGATCTGAATACATTCTCCTTGGGGATAAATATAAGAATCTTAATTCATCCTAATAACCATCATTATTATTTATCAAACTTATATTCTGCCTGACTCTCAACAACTCTGGCAGTTCACAACAATCAAAACAAAGAACTGCGTATACAGATAGTCCTTGATATATGATGGTCAGTTAGCCATCATTCAGAATTACAATTGGACCTGGACTTGAAGTTCTGATGGCTGCCCCAGGTCATGTGACTGCATTTTGGGTACTTAGCAATTGGCTTGCATTTACGACTGTTTACAGCATCAACTATGATCACAAGACCATGATTTATCAAGTCTTTGGCAGAAACTGGCATTTACTTCCAGTTTCCAGCAAAAACACCCTTGGCAAACAATGCGATCATTTAACACCATGGATTCACTTAATGACCATGATGATTCACTTAAATGACCACTGAAAAAAAAAGTAATAAAATCAGGTCAGTTATGTGATGACAACAGGCATGACTTACAATTATAATTCCAGGCTTAATTATGATCATAAATTGAGGACTATCTGTAGTCATATATAAATCCATTTAGTGGAAAAACTGGATATACCTTTAAAATTATTACCATATATATACTCGCGGATAAGGCCAGATGTCCACAAGCTGAACTCATTTTGGAGATGTACTTTGGCACCTAAAATTCTTGGCTTATTGCGAGTACATATTCAGAAAATTAATTGAAAGGAAAAAGATAAAAGATGGCATAACCTAGTCCTATGCCAGGTAGGGCTTTATAGATAATGTGAGCCAGTTTGGTCTAGTGGTTAAGGCACCATGCTAGAAATCAGGACACTGTGAGTTCTAGTCTTGCCTTAGGCACAAAACCTGGCTGCTCTCTCTCTCAGGCAAACCCATCTCACAAGGTTGTTGTTGTCAGGAAAAGAGGAGAAAGAAGGAGTATTAGATATGTTCCCCATCCTGAGATACGTTGGTTTTTTTTTACAAAAAATGATAAAGATAGGACAAAGAAATCTAAAAAAAAAAAAAAAAAGGCTAGGGCCTTGAATTACACCCAAAAGCAAACTGACAAACAGTGTGAACTTGACGCAAAGGTTTTACATAGGCATACTAAGGCACACCCATTACTGCTTGTGCCACTGCATTCTGGACCTGCTGAAGCTTCTGAATTAAACTCAAGGTCAATCCTAGGTAGATTGCATTGCTGTAACCATGCCATGAGGTGGGTAAGAAAGTCAGACATTTTCATTTGTATTAATGGATGCCTTGTAAAAGGAAAACAATGAAGCCATATACAAGCAGATCAACTATGAAACATTAAAATAGCAATAGCACTTAGACTTTACAGCCCTCTCTAAGCGGTTTACAGAGTCAGCCTATTGCCCCCAACAATCTGGCTCTTCATTTTAACTGATCTTGGAAGGATGGAAGGCTAAGTCAACCTTGAGCTGATGAGAATCGAACTCCTTAGCAGAATTAGCCTGCAATACTGCAATCTAACCACTGCACCACCATGGCTCATTGTATATGTTTATTAATGATGTTTAGTCATTAATATCACCAGCAACAACAAAAAAGTAAGAACAAGAAACTTCTCAAATGTTCATGCTGGTAAAAGAAAAATCCATTGTTTTCAGTGGATTGACTTTTAGTATTGCAACTATTTATTTATCAAATTTAGTTACCATCCATCTTACCCTCAGACTTATCAAGTCTTTCTACTTCAATCTCATAAAAATGCTACTGTATATTGAAACAATTTTAAGTTTGTAGCTAGTTTTAACAATTATCCTGGTAAGATCTGTTCCAACTTACAGTCAGTGCATCTTCGGTATCCTGTTTGTTAGGATTTCTTGGATGCAGCCGTTCAAAAATCACTGTATCAGCTCCTTTGCAATAAAGTTTGATGGCCCCATTGGGATCTCTTGCTACAAAGAGTAAACAGAAAGAATTGAAAAAGAAACCATTTCTTTACTGAAGCTAAATTATTAAAATAGATATATTTTACAGAAAATACGTGCAGTCTTCCACTTGAGCATTGCCACAAGAATCCTTGCAACACTCCAGAATCATTTCCAGAACTTTATTATCATCATTAAGTGAACCAATTATTTTCTAGCTGAGCTGCAAGAAGAATGACCTTTCAGTTTCCAAATAATTAAGCCCTGCAGAGTTTGGAAAGCTGTTTTTCCATAGGCAGACATTCTTCTTTCGTTCTGCTCCAGAACATCAGGTGTTCCATTTACAGGTCCTTTAAGAGGAATAATGGCTTGACAGCTTTGCAGCGACCACCAACACCACTTCACAATGATCAGATTTTTTTTTTTGCATAAATTGTGCAAACATACACCACCTTACTGATTCTACTTTAAAATGCAATCTAGATTGATCTGGGCTGTTTTGACTCTTTCAGATCATGGCAATTGTTCTCCACAGTAACCTAAATGAAGGGAGTTGGGATAAAATTGGTCGGGTGCATGTTGATCCCTTTTTAGTAGAGGACCAATGCAGAACAGATAATTTATTTTCTCTCTGCATAGTATTCAGGTGGAGATGAGGCGATTTTTATTCTAGAGTTGAGAGCTGATTTATTGATAGATTTATTAAATTTATATGCTGTCCATCTCACTCTGAAAAGTGATTGATTAGATGGTGCATTTCAAAATTATTGGAGAGATTGGTGAATCAAACAGCAAAATATTTACTATGCAAAGTGCCCTAGCGACACTGCAAAGGGCACCAATTTATGAGCAGAAAATGTTAGTTATATTCATCTCCTATATTTTCTCTAAAGGTATCCAGAAGACATTATATAGGGGTAGCATAATGGTATGTGGGAATGACCCAAGAAGATGGGGAGAATGGTTGGATAAAAGGCAGCGTAGCCCACAAAAGGAGTATGGGCATAGCAAATATCTCAGAAGGGACCCTCCTTAGCTTCTTAGCTGTAAAGGTGATGAGATTAAATGTAATTTCAGATCTGCAAGATTTTGTTAATGTAACCTTACAATAAAGTAGAATTAGTTCACCTGGGCATGTTTTCTCTCTGAACTACCTTGCAAGGCTGGCATGCAGACGATAGAATACGCAGTGAAAATACAGAAATTGGGGCTACCACCAATTCTAAAAAAAAATGCTCTCAGTCCTTTAACTGATTCACACAGCTCAATTTGGTTAAGGCAGTTAGGAAAGAGGGATATTTGTTCCTACTGTATACAATCTTGGAAATACAACTAAATTGTTCCAAGTCCTTGAGTGTGAATAAATATAATCAAAACGTAGGGCAAAAGTATGGAAGATGTTCATCTCATGTTGCCAAAGATTTTAATCCTAATAATGGTGAATTGATCAATCAATGATATAGCTATGATGGTTTGCCCTTAGGGGACTCTTGTCATCTATTTGTCTTAGCATACTGTATGGACAGCAAGAGGCATAGCCTGCTAAGCTGATATCATCTCCATGTTCCCAGGATTAGGAAACATGGAATTTGACTGTATGGGAGAAGTAAGGCTTAAAGCTAATATGACAGTTTGGTATGAAGTTACACCAGAACAGCATCTATTTTAATTATTTTCTTTATAAAACAGACAAACTGAGGCATTTTCCTCCTTAAATAGAAATATGTGGTATTACCTTTTTCTAGAACTGGGAAAAAAGCTGTTGACTTACTGATAACAGACATCCTTTTTCTGTCACTGTTGAAGTCCAAAATGGCAAGCACATCATAGGTTTTTACAGTTCCCATTTCACTTATTGTAATAGTATTTTGTGTCCGTGAGAGGAAAGCATAACCCAAATTTCTGGCTGCAGTTACCAAAGCCCCTTCATCTGGAGAAGCAGCATGATAGCTGAGCTCACCTTGACGATAAAAACAAACAAGAAATCCTCACAGACAGAAGAACCACATTCTTTGGAAACTAATGCTGAAGTTAACAAACGTACCTTATCCCTAGTATTTATTTATTGCATATAATCATTTTTTTAATTTATTGCATAATAACCAGCCTTTGTTCCAAGTGGCAAAAACAGAGGTGCCCTTTGTGTAATCTTCTTCAGCAATAACTCTGTAATCCAGTATGAGTTAAGTGAGAGCAACAGCTCTCAAGTTAGGACTTGCACATGATTGTCCACAGTTCAGAACAGTATCTTAACTGGTGTGTTACACCAGCTTTGTGTGGATTGGCTCATTGTGCATATGTGGCTTCTCCATATTGCTAAAATATTATATAGGACCATTAGAGTGACCTCAGAGCCCCAGATTTTAGGAGATCCTCAGACAAAATGTTCTGTCATCAGAATGTGGTTTGTACAAGTATGGTGACAAAAAAGATACAGGTAGTCCTTGACTTACAACCATAATGGGAGCCCAAAATTTATGTTGCTAAGTGAGACATTTGTTAAGTGAATTTCACCCCATTTTTTGACCTTTCATGCCACATTTGTTAAGTGAATCACTGCACTTGTTGAGGAAGTAACACAGTTGTTAAATGAATCTGGCTTACCTATTGACTTTGCTTGACAGAAGGTCGCAAAAGGGGATCACATGAACTTGGGACACTGTAGCCATCATAAATATGAACCAGTTGCTAGACATCCAAATTTTGATCATGTGAGCATGGGGATGCTGCAACGGTCGTAAGTGTGAAAAATGGTCCTAAGTCACTTTTTTTCAGTGCCGTTGTAACTTTGAACAGTCACTAAATGAACTGTTGTAAGTCAAGGACTACCTGTATCTTCATCGCCATTAAACCAATCTTGAAGTTTGTTCAATAATCTGATTTATTCCAACCTAATTAATTGTTGTTTCTCATTCAGTTGTCTAATCATAGTTAATTAAAGATCTCACACAGGACTGGGAAGCAAGGGAGATTATGTAAGCAGGCATGTTTCTGATTCAAGTGATTAGTCAAGATAAATTTGTTTAATATAGACTAGAGTTTAGGAGGTGGAGAATTATGAGATAAGAAGGAGTAGAATGCTTTGAGCACAAATGTCAGCAAAATGGTTTCTTGGCACTGCAAATAATGGCCAACAAATGATCATGTGATAGTAATATTTGAAATAGTAGGTCAGATGTTCCTTTCAATAAAAAAATGAGAGACTTGAAAATTAAGCAGTCACAAATGTGAGGTGGGTGGTTGTTCAAAATGAATAAACAAATAAGATTCTTTGGCATTGTACACTGCCCATTAAATAGGAGTATATCAGATCACGCCAGGTGGCACTTACCATCACTAGCATCTACCATCACTGTATGACAAATTGCTAGAAGGAGGAAGAATTGCTGAATTTCAGTTTCCTTCCCAGATTTAATTTTTTCAATCAGATAATGATCGTAAAAATTAAGTTTTCCATCTGCATGCATATTCCAGCTTAAATCAACTTGCTAAAAAATATAAGAAAACAACATAGTAATTATAGGCATTATTTTAAATAATGACCAATCGAATTGCCTAACAGAGCACCCATGGCACCGATCTTCCCATGTGCACGCTATAACACCAAATGATAACCTGAACTATCTTTACTTCCCAGAATTTTCTTGACTTTCGGTGCTAATGGCACTTTCAAAAAATAAAAATATTAAGGCGCTGGTATCCACCACTGCCTTAATTTCCCATAATGAAATACGGGGGGGGGGGGGAAACCCTGAGATAATAATACAGGTAGACCTCAATTTACGACCACAATTGAGCCCAAAATTTATGTTGCTAAGAAAGACAATTGTTATGTGAGTTTTTTATGACCTTTCTTGCCACCGTTGTTAAGTGAATCATTGCAGTTGTTTAGTTAGTAACACAGTTGTTAAGTGACTCTGGCTTTGCTTGTCAGAAGATCGTAAAAGGTGATCACATGATCCTGGACACTAGATTTTTTCCCCCCCATTTTCTCACCCTTTTCTAACCATCCCTTTCTGCCTTTTTACAACCATCCTCTACTCTCCTTTAGATACTTCCACTGGCTCCAAAAAGGAGTGAACTTTGAGAAGAAAAGGGGAAAGTCAGAAAGACCAGGTTTCCTTCATGTCTTGCATGATGAATTCAATTCAGATTAATTCATCCAGTGCTTAAATTCAATGCAAGTAAATAAGGAAACCACCCAAGGTGATATATATTTCAAGTATTAACTAGCTTGTCTCTGGGATTATAAATATTGGCTCACAGACAATGGATCACCATTCACTACCCATGGCTCAAAAAGACACCTGCTGCCATGCAGTCCATGGTCTACCCACTTAGAATCAGCATAAGCTTGTCCCTCTCCTTGACGTTGTAAAAGACATATGCAGGAGTCAGACACTCTCTCCTGGAATCCTGCAGAGTCTCTTTGGATAGTGAGAAGGGTGGCATATAAATTTCATAATTAACTAAATAAAAGTAAAATAAAAAATAGACAAATCGTTTTATATTGAAAATTATTTACCTCTAGCTGATTATGTTCTTGGCCTGTTTTATCCCTGCAGTTTCCTGAAAAGCAATATAAAATATCAACTATGGTGCAAGCACTATCTTGTTTTACCACAAGAACCTATCTCCTTCAACCATCTGCTTTTAAGAATACCGTAGGAAGTCAGAGATGCATAGAAACAGACCCTGATGGGAATTTGCACAGCTGAGGCAAGATTATCAACAATTTCATCCTCCAGCTACAGCTCCATGTAGACATAGCCAATAATATCTGGTAGATTGACGTAATCTTCTGCTGAGGGTTTCCAGGAGAAAGGGAAATCCTTGTTTGCAGAGTTACCATCTGGTCTTGCCACACTGTAAATCATTACATTCATTTGCCTAATGTTTTATTACAGTCACTGAAGGCTACTATATCTTTGTGGTAGGCAATCTTGAAAGTTAATTATACCAACCAGTGAAGGAATAGTTCATGGAGTCATAGAGGTGGGGAGAGCTATTGGGGTCTTTGAATTTTCCTTTCTGCTTATTGCAGGAATTCAAATATAAGCATCCTACATTGATGCTTCCACTTGAACAATCCAACAAACAGGAACCCACTGCCTTTTCCCTAACATTCATTTGGAATCTGCCTTATAGTCCATATTATGCATTTTGGAGCAAAGGCGAACTCTTCTATGTGACATCTTTTCAGTGCAGCTATATCTGTCCACTGTAGTCTTTTATCACAGCTAACCATAAATAACTCCTTCAATTCCTCTTTATAGATCTTGCTTTCTAATGCCTGAACAATTCTGCTGTTCTTTTCAGAACCTGTTCTCATTTGCTGAATACTGCTTGAGATGTAGGCCCTCAATCTGGACACAGACCTTAAGCTGGGTTTTGACTGAAGCCAAGCAGAGGGAAATGTATAATTTAGAAATTATAATTTTGTGGATTTTATTCTAAAACTACATTTGCCCTTTTTGCAATCACATCATACTTCTGGCTCATATTTAATTTGAATCAACTATTGCAATAATTTTTTCACAAGTATTAATTAACTAGATGTCACATATCCCATACCTGCTCATTTGATTTTCTTTTCTAAGTGAAGAACTTTGCATTTGTCTGTTCAATTTCATACTGTTACTTTCAGCCTATTTCTCCAACAACTTCTCCAACCTAGTTTGGAATTTCTACCTTTCAGGAAATTAGCTATTTTTCCCCAATTTTTTTTATCATGTACAAATCTGAGAAGCATCACCTCCATCTTATCAACCAGATCATTAATAAAAATATTGAAGAAGGGGGGGACTTATCCTTGTGGTATCCCGCTTAATCCTCAGATCTTCTTAATCTGATTAGGAACATTTGGTGAGTATACTTTCAGTATGATTTTCATATCAATGAATTATTCCGTTTTTTCTCCATACCATGAATGTCTTGTAATCAATTTCATGTGTAATAAAAACTAGATTTACCATAAGTTTTTCCATTTATGCTACATTTTTTGAAGGTCATGATATTCTGTGTCAGCGTGCCTGTCTTGTCTGAGAAGATGTAATGGATCTGTCCCAACTGTTCATTCAAAGTGGTAGTTCTTGCTTTTGCAGCTGTATCCTTCTCTGGATAATACATCTGCAAGTCCCAGTTAATAAAATAACTTTGGCCCAGACGGATCACTTCAACACTATGAGTAAGAAAAAACAAAGATTACCCAGTTTTCCAAACTTCAGTGCACAAGAGAATTACACAGTACTACAGAAGCACTGTGGAATGACCAATGACTCAAGAAACGTCTGAAGATGTCGTTGAAAACTATAGAATTATGTGAAAACTATAGAATTATATTGATGCATTTTTATATATAAACCAATTTGGATTTTTAAAACTGCCCAATTCCTGAGAGAGGGAGAGTTTCCCTTCACCAAATATGTACATTATATGTAGAGGCTCAACAGCCATCTGTCAACGATCTGGAGTCCTGCACTGAGTAAATAAGAATGTGTGTCAACAATCCACTTTCCAACTCTTATGATTCCATAAATGCTAAGGAATATTGTCTGGTATTCCAAATTCAAAACAATTTTTAATCAGAATATCCATTTCTTAGCAATATCAAAAACACTTAGACTTATATACTGCTTCATAGTGCTTTACAGCTCCCTCTAACCATTTTACAGAGTCAGAGTCAGCATATTGCCCTCAACAATCTGGATCTTCATTTTACCGATCTTGGAAGGATGGAAGGCTCAGTCAACCTTGAGCTGGTCAGGATCGAAGTCCTGGTAATGAGCAAAGTTAGCCTGCAATACTGCATTCTAACCACTGCGCTTCCATGGCTCTTACATTAGGTATTTACAAACCTGCCAATTACCATATCCCTAATCAAAGAAGATTAGATCTTCCTTAGCTTAGCATCTTGTACAATCCCAGTCAGGATGTCAACCATTCCATAGTCCTGCTTAAAGGATAAGATCTACCTCCATTGATCAAAGTATCAATGCTGAGATAGTTTTGTCCAGCCAGTTAACCTATAATACTGTATTAAGACTCAGGACCAACTCCAATGACATCATAGGATAATATATTCCCTTGTCCTGAATGAAGGAGAGTGAAATGACATTTTTGTGTTTAGAATGTTTAATCCCTACTGTTCTTCTCGGGGTCATATTTTGTGGGAGAAATAAGTTATGAAGAATTTTTGTGGGATGAAACCTACAATCTCCATGTTTCACTTTTTTTAAAAAAAAAGAATCTTTTAAATAAATAAACAAATAGTTTCATGCATTATCATCATCATCATCATCATCATCATCATCATCATCATCATCATCATCATCATCATCATCTCCATGAACACTTTTGGTCCCCAGATTTGTTCAAAGACATTTTTATACAAGCTGAAGTCCAGTCACTTGACCAGAGAAAAAGATAGAAGTCACCTGAGTTGATAGAGGGCATTCTCAAAGACTAGAAATGATGGTGGGGAGAATATCACCACTTTGCCATAAAATAACTGGGTATTTTATGACTGCCCATGCCTTCCCAGCAGTCATGTCATAGCATGTTCTCCAAACATGAATCTGTTTACTGGCCCCCAAAAGATTGGGAACCCCTGGCCTATTAGAACAACTTCAAGCTTATACACAAATCATAATGAAGGTTCTTGTCTTTCTTACCTCACATAGAGGGATATGGGAACCATGGTGTTCAGCACAATGATGTAGCCCCAAAAGTTAAGGAAGCCGCGGTATGAAGGGGAATTATCTTTACCATCATAGAGATACCAAGAAGAATTGCCAATTTGTTGTTCCCAGTAAGTGTGTCCAATAGCCAGACCGGCAGACACCAGGATGAGTAATACAAAAATCTGAAATTAAACACAACCAAAACCATGCTTATGAAATAATATTTTATCCCCTAGATATCATGAAGAATTTCAGATTCACACACTGGCGCTTGAAGAGGGGAGAAAAACAGATCTGGTCACTGCTGTTGTAAATGAGTTTAGAATGTGTTGTCCTAAAAAGAGACTTAGCATATCTAATGATATGGGCAACTTACTAGACTGAACTAATATCAAAAATAAATGTGTGACCACCTTGTACATTCTCTGTTAATATGAATCCAAACAATAAGATCAGAAATTGCGTAGTACAATGCACACAATAAATAATTAGATATTTTTTTTTAATTTCCATAATCTTAACAGTGGCTTTCCATGACTCACTATTCAAATTCTATAAGAAACTACTGAAGGAGTTGGCCATACTTAGCTTGAAGAGGTAAGTCTAAAGGTAACTGATAATAATCTGATAATAATCTTTCAATAAGTGAAGTAGGTTGTCACAAAGGAAAAGAACAGAGCCAATTTCTATTGCTGCAGGTGGCAAGACAAGGATTAGGAAGAACTTCATAATATCAAGAACAATTTGTCCTCTTTTAGGAGCAGCTGGCTGTCTCCTTTGCTGTTTGCTTTTAAGAAGAGGTATTATGCAGAAGATGTAGATTTTATTTTATTTTATTTTATTTGCTTTTCTTACTAAATAGGCTGCTAATAAGGAGATATACAGATAGTCCTCCCTTAATGACCGGTCACTTAGCAACTGTTCAAAGTTATGAGCCCCTCCACCAGGTACTTACAACCTAGTTATGAAGTTATGAAGACCAAACAATGCCCCCCATGATTGCAGTTTGAGTGCTTGGAAACCAGCTCATTTTTATGGCTGCTTGCAGGGTCACCTGAATGTGATTTTTAGCATTTTTTGCCACTTTCCGGCATTTACTTCCAGTTTTGGGCAAAAACACACCCATTAGATAAAATGTAGAATTTATGTAGTGACCACTGCTAAAGTCATAAAATCAGGTGTGTTAATATGGTGACCTGCTTAACGACTGATGGGACTTACAACCATAATTCCAGGCCCAAATATTGTTGTAAGTCGAGGACTACCTGTATTGATGCATTGAAGATCCTTCCTCACAAATATGGATCCTGCATTCTGTTTGTTAGTACTGGCTGCAAGGAAACCAGAAGCTTTCTTCCCTGATACCATAAGAAATGTTTGACCTTAACAGATTAGCAAATAATTTTGTGCTACAGCTTTTGTTAACTCTAACTAAATACCAAGGTGGAAAAGTAAACTGAAATATCTTACCGTGTACACCATATAATTCATAAGAGAGTCAATTTTGGTCCTTTTAAACCATGTTTTCCCACTGTTCTTCATTATTTTTGTGTCGGCCCCTAAAATCACATTAAAAACGACAATGTAAATGTCATTAATTTTCAGACACATATTAAATATATATACATACCCTAAGAACAACAGCAACTGGAGGAGAGAGGATACCTGTGGAAATGGCCCCTTTAAGAACGGTGCGCCCGGCGCCAATGAGCGGACCGATGACTAGGTCGAGAGCCCGGGCGCAGAGACAGCCAGTGATATAAGAACGGACTCCCAAATCTTACGTTATATGCTCTGATGATGTCGGCAGTGTGGCCGACGAAAGCTCAGCTTTGTAAATTAAACAATCTTTGTTTTAAGATTTTCATCCCGGTGATCGTTTTTACTTATTTGCTTTACGACATATATATACTGTATATATATTCTTAGATGCATAATAAAAATATTTTGGCAATTTATTAATATGTTGTATTATTTATCATAGTCTTAAATAGGTCAAAAACTCTATTGAATATACATTTGTGAAAATGAACTGTCTCTTTTTATATCAAAAAGCCGGCAAGTGATATTTCATTCATTACATAGATACCTGCAAATATGACAAGTCCGTGACATACTTCCGTGTTCCGGATTTTACAACCACGCAACAAAATTTTATCAGCGTCCAAAGCATATCTCTTTCCTCGCCATATCATGGTCCCTGTAAATTTATCTAGACGATTGTTGGGCTCTTCACACTCTACTAGACCTAGATGTTTATTAAAAAGAAGAGCGGGAGGGGAAAAAAAGATTCTGGATCACAACATTGTATTTAAATATTTTCATGGCAGATTGCTTTATGGCAGGTGAACAGTAGTTGGCATGCAACGTAAGTAATCCTTGTTTAGCTACCACAGTTGGGACTGGCAATTTAGCCATTATGCGAAACGATTGCTAAGTGAAACTGTGACTCTACTTATTTCAACTTTTCCAAGAAGGCTGTAAATGTGAGGATTGGTCAAAATTACTTTTTCATCACTTCAAGACTGTCACTAAACAAAAACTGCCTGCACTTCACACGTAGCAGGAGATTACAGATGCTACTCCTTTTCTTGACGCATTTTAGACACAACTTTAGAAGGCCTCTGGAAAAGGGTGGATCATGCATACAAAATCTAAAGAATCCTAGTTAAAATCTGTATTTTGCACAACCTATTTGTATGAACAGAACCAAGGTCTTATATATCACTTTGGAAACAGAAGATTGCGATCAGAATGACAAGTAAATTTATTACTGTAATTGCCTTCTGCTACTAAAGACTTTGTACCTCTGAGCTTTCTATCCTCATGGTAGGAAAAGGGAAAAAAAGAAGGAAGTACAGTAAAGCATTTTTCTTATAGGAGCCAAACTGGAAGGGTGCACCTGAGAGTATCTGTCTTTCAGGGCAGAGTAACGAGGAACCAACAGGGAATATTTCCCTGTGATCTTTATTCTAATGCCCCTAATGATGAATAAGATAAAATGTGTAAAGTTGCTTTGGGAACTGTGTCTACGAACAACAGTAGCATAGGGAATTAAGAGGGAGGGACACTCTCTCCCCAAATTAGATGGAGGCATCTTATATGGCAGGGGTCTTCAAACTTGGCCCTTTTTTGACTTGTGGACTTCAACTCCCAGAATTCCTCAGCCAGCATGCCTGGCTGAGGAATTCTGGGAGTTGAAGTCCACAAGTCATAAAAGGGCCAAGTTTGAAGACCCTTGTTATACGGAGTGGGAGTTCTTCTCAAAGATAGTAAATCCAACTAAGAATGGGCAATCCAACCATTGCCCATTTCCTCTCATTCTAAATTCATACCTGTCCTATTTAGAGGAGCCCTTAAATGTTCTCTTCCACCTGGACGAGCTGGAAGGTTATTGGGAGAAGAATGCAGGGAATGGGTTCCATGGCATTCTCACAAGGTTAGATGCAACTCATTGAATTCAGCAGAAATTTAATACTTTCCACTCTATGATGTGTGATAGGAGCACACTTCAGTTTTTCTTTCAATGTAAGCATCTCTTGCAGAATTTCACCTAATAAGGCAGTTTATGGAGAAGTTCAGAAACAACTGAGACAATTAGAATGGAGAAGCTAAGCAGTTACATAGAAAAGAATCAATATGAGCTTTATGTGATGGAAAAATGTTTCAAAACTTAATGGCTTCTACTAAGAAATAAAAGAGAACAGCAGGTCCTAATGTTAATGGGATTTTCTTGGTTACTGAGCTTGTTAAAATGTGTTTTGGTATACATGTGAAAAAAAATCCTTGTCTTAAAGACTGGATAAAAATCTTTGGATTTGATGGAATATAAAATACCTAAAGATAATTTAGAGATTAAAAAGGGAAAGTATGCTTGAACAAACCATCAAATACTGCAAGTGCACTTTCTTCTTGAAGGCACCTGTCTGTTACTTCCAGTGACATTTTGAACTTTAAGTTGGTTTCACTAGCAGAGAGAGAGAGAGAAAAAAACCCCATAAGTTGCAGTGATAGAAGTTTAATAAGATAAATGAAGGATTTCAGTTCTTTTTTAAGTTTGCTTAAGATTCTGCATTTATTTATTTTTGATTACATTTTATCTTTTCTATTTTCTGGTTATTTTATTTAAAATATAGATAAAGCAACAGTGGCAGGCCTTCCCTGCATGATATCTCAAAATGAATTGTATTCCAATTTCTAGACGGGCCCAATGGTCAAGTAATTACACAGTAGATTAAAAGCTGTTCTTTCTCCATTAAATCTCATTAACAGAATGCATTATGTTAACAAAGTAGAGAAGTAAGTTGCATAGGATGATTAGAGATATAATATGGTGGTTCATAGTCATTTGGAGGAATTATATCATTTTGCTACGGAAAACAAAACAAAAGCAGTTTCTTTAAAACAAACTTGCTGCATAGACTTGATGAAAATAGGTTTTGGATGAGAATGGGAACTACTGTATATAAAGCCAGCATGTAAAATTTTCCTTTTTTCGTCATTGTATCACAGTGGGAAATGGCTGCTTGTAGCTGTTTGTGTCACCTTGTTCATGTTATTTGTGCGGTGATTATATAGCAGAACTAATACTATTGAACCAGAGAGCAACAGCTAACCAAACGAACTGAAACACAAGTGTGATAAATGTCTTCTTTAAAAGAAGAAGTTATAAGCAGTAGCCTCACCATAATTTACAAAATAATAATAATACAATTTATACATTTTAACAGCTTGGTCATGCTACATTTCTCTCACCTATGTTTTATATCCTTCAAACAGAATTAGTTGTGTAGTTCTTAAAAGCAAGATCTATGTATATTCCCAATAATAAACCGTAATGTACAAACAATATACAGTACTATTTTAACAACAATACTTCAGGTTTACTTCCTTCTTGTCCTATATATGCAAATGGAACAAAATATAAAATGATAAAATATAATATTTTAATGTTTAAATATGTCCCCTAAAATTCCCTCTGTAAGAATGTAAATTGTTGCTAAGACAACACATAAGCAATGTTTTGGGCATGTCTGGAGAATGAAAGTGAGAATAAACAGACTTACCCATCTAATTCAGCTGTTTCTACGTAACAAAGGCTGTTGGGCTCTGAACTGGACAACAATAAAATATCAGCCTAGTTAAATAAACAAAATGAATTAAATGTACATAACAGTGACATTAAATTTTCAATGTAAATTTATACACATGCAAAGCTTTTGTACTTACAGGAACAAATGCATTTTTCCCCAAACGGATGATATCACCAACTGCAATGTCTTTCCATTTTGTGTTCTGAAAACTAAGTAGCAAGATATTTACACATAGAAACATGTACATTATAAACATAGAAATGAAATTATAATGTAATAATTATTACAGAAAAGCCTCTGGCATTTTGCTCCAAAAACGTATAGAACAATAATACAAACTTCCCGATAAAAACTTTTAAATATTTAGCATGCATACTGAATACTGTATTTATGATTCAGGGGATAACAATATTTTTCAAGAAGTGTGAAAAGAAATAATTATAGTTTATTATTTCTAAATTTCATGTTCTCTTTCTTATTTAAATGTCGACCTCCGTCTTATTATAGAAGGTTAAAATATTTTGGCTTACATACCCCTAAATCTGCAGGATTACAGATACTGGTTAAAAATGTGTAAATTTGATTTTTCTTACGAATGAAGGCAAATATACGTGTCACAGGGTAATATTGCAAGATCCAATCTGGGTTGGTCACCGGGATCAGAGATTTACTCTTCCAAGCTTTCAGAGTCATGCTGGAGCCCATCTTCAGGGAATTTCTCTCTACTGGAATGTCTGTGGAGATTCTCAGTCATCCAGGTCATAGTTATCCCAAATATGCTTTTTCACGAGGCAATTGGACTTTCTTGTTTTTCTTTGAAGATGTTTCGCTTCTTCTTGGATCAGAAGCGAAGCATCTTCAAAGAAAGACAAGAAAGTCCAGTTGCCTCGTGAAAAAGCATCTTTGGGATCTCTACTGGAATATGTGCTTTGGGCTATTCTGTGAGTCATACTTATGTGGTGCCTTCCTATTGGTTGATTGGTATGTTGATGGCTGGTGACTGGCTGTTGTTACCTTGCGCTGACAGCCCTCAGCTCCTAAGTACTTGATAAGCTGGTGGTAAATCAGTACTACTGTTAACTGACAAGGGGTCCATTTCCCAGACTTCATGACTGACCACCAGTTTATCTAGGAGCTGAGGGCTTGGCCAGTCAATCGGTAGCCTTCAACACACCAATCAACCAATAAGAAGGCACCACTAAATATGACTCACAGAATAGCCCAAAGCACGTATTCCAGTAGAGAGAAGTTCCCTGAAGATGGGCTCCAGCACGAATAAACCTCTGGGCCCAGATAGATTTTTCTTCCTCATTTTATTATTCCAAAATGTGACATTAGAATCATTCAGCTATATAACATTCAGGGGAATTGTTTACTTCAGGAGTAGGCAACCTTGGCTCTTTTATGACTTGTGGACTTCAACTCCCAGAATTCCTGAGTCAACTATGCTGGCTCAGGAATTCTGGGAGTTGAAGTCCACAAGTCATAAAAGAGCCAAGATTGCCTACCCCTGGTTTACTCAGTTATTTGTTATGCACATGGCTGAAATTTATCAAATGACTGACACAAACTAACCGCTATGTAAACATTAGATTTGTACAAACTGTATTCAAGTCAGATTATCAGTTCAATTCAAATTAAGCTGATCTGATTCAAGACTTCATTTTGAAACACTGATCCAGTCTGAGCCAATTTGAAGCAATCTTTTGATTTCAGAAATCGGGTTCAATTCAGAAATTTGCCTGAATCTAAGAATCAAATATTTGCATGATAGCCAGAAATAAAATGTGTAACAACTTCAAGTATCATGAATATAATCCTACATTTGAATTATGAATAATACACACAATCCCTGGTAGCTGATTCTACAGCAGAATTGTTTCAGATGAAATCATGAGAAAGAGACAATAAAGAAATTTTTAACTAAGGAGATGTTTGTTATCAACCACTACATAATGCTACACAATTTGGGTTAATGTATTTGCTGTAGAGTACTACACAAACCAAAATTACTGTATAGATTCATTGATTTTTTTTAAAAAAAAGATTGATATAAAGCAGTATTTCTCTGACTTGGCTACTTGAAGATGTCTGGACTTCAACTCCCAGAGTTGAAGTCCAGATGTCTTCAAGTGGCCAAGATTGAGAAACACTGATAATGTATTGAATTTTCCACTAAACTAGACCAAAATATGGGCTGTCCTTGGCAAAATAGATTGCTAACATAATCTTTGTATTATCATACAAAAGTAACAACTATTCTGATGATTGCATTATTTGACCACTGCCCCCAACACACACTTTATTTTTGTGAATCTTGACACAGGGAGAGCTGCAGATAAATTAAAATGTGTTTTACCCTTTTCTGCTAGAGATTTGAATTTTTCCCATGGAATCAGATGATGGTAATTTTGTAATGATCCTAACTGGTTCCTGAAATGGATTGTCACTTTATCTCTTTTTCACAAAACAATGTATCTTAAAGTAGCAATGTGTACTCTTGATTGCAACAAAGTTTAGTCTGAATACACCAGTTTGCATTTCACACATGCAAACTATAATCTGTGTTGATCTTAAAGGCTTTAATGGAGTGTGTGTGCCCCTGGCACTGTCATTTTTCCTGCCTCACCCCCCCCCAAGTTAATAGCCATTGCACCTGTAGAAAATTATATAGATGGGATAATATATCTGACTACAGTACCTCTTGCCTTTGATTACATCACATGTTCGGTTGTTAATTTCATTGTCCATCCGATGGCGTGCCTAAAAGGAGAAATAAATGAAACAAGATTAAAAGGACTCTCATTATTTAACCTGAAGAAGTAGTAATAACGATCATGATATTAAAAATATCTCACAAGATCCCTTTCTACTTTTGATGGATGGGGATAATGTATCAAATATTTCAGAGGACCACAGGAAGAAAATAATAATTCAGGCAATTAAATAATTTGTTAACAGGAAGATATCAGCATAATAATTGCAATATTTATTTATTTATTAGATTTTAATCCCGCCTTTTATTACTTTTGTAGCGCTACCCCCTCAGGGGCCGCCAAAGCCCAGGCCTTCCTAGCCCTCCCCCTTCAGTCTCGCTCTCAGCCGCGCTCTCAAAACGTTGGCAACGATGTCCTTTTTGCGGGAGCTCACGCGGAGTGAAGAGATGACAGGTTCTCGTCATCAAAGGGTTCACAGGAACAAAGATGACCAACCCCCAACCACAGCAGTCAGTGCGTGACAGTACTTAGCAGCCCCAGGCAGTCGTGGCAATAATAGTCAGTAGTTTATAGTAGCCTTTTGGGACGCAAAAGGGGTGGGGAAATCCTCTGGCTCCAGGCAGCAGCGGGAAACACAAGCGGGGACAGTCGACGCTCCGTAGTCACAGCTCGCTCCGCAGAGGCATCTCCCCACAGTGTCTACACTTGCACCGATAATAGTAAGCAAAGTTCAGGTGGCCGCTAGTCCCCAAAACCGCAGCGACCAGCCTCTACTTTCCTCTTGTCGATGCTCGCAGTCCCAGGTCTCTCTATGGCAATTCCCCTTCCCCCCTTCCTTTATTGTTAAAATCTGAATCTAACACCCCAGCAAACTTTCTCTCTACCCACTCTCTCTTCCCTCCGCTCAGGATATTCCCCTCCTGCGAAGGAAGCAATAAAACTCCACTCTCTCACTCTCTCTTTCCTTCCCTCTCCTTCAGAAGCTTCCACTTCCCTCTTTCCAGCCAGGCTCCCGCAAAGCCTCTCGGCCAGCCTCGCTACACTTTATAAGTAACTCAAGACAGTGGACAAATCTAATACTCCTTCTTCCTCCTATTTTCCCCACAACAACCCTGTGAGTGACTGGCCCAAAGCCACCCAGCCAGCTTGCATACTTAAGGCGGGACTAGAACTCTCAGTCTCCTGGTTTCTAAGCCAGCACATCAACCACTACAACCAAACTGGCTTCTTTCAGAAGCAAAGTCATGCCTTTCATTTCTTTAATTTAGGGAACTCAACAGTCTGTTCTGTTTTTCCTTTACCCTCTCCAACATCTTTAAACATTCTTAATAGGTGTTTTAAAAAAAGGAAAAAGCAAAAGAGAAAAATCCTTACGACATCGTCCACTAGATCTTTAACTGCAGTGATACCCAAGACCAGGAGCAATGGAATCAACGTGGTATACCAAGAGAGAGTTGTTATCTGAGGAATTGTCTGAAGTGAAAAAAAACAAAACCCACCAGTTATTTACTTTTGTAAAACACCACACAGATATACAAAGTGGCTTATATATTAGATAGATTCCTAATGGTAGATTATGCTATTCCTGTTAAAGGTTACAGGCCTTGATAGCTGCAATGTGTGTGTTTCTCTCTCTTTCTGTGTGTGTGTGTGTATGTGTATGTGTGTGTATGAGGGACAATAACTCAATTCTGGTTAAAATTAAAAACAATGCAGAAGTTTATAATTGCAGCACAGCTAGCCCTCAATTTACAGCCACTCCTTTAATGACTGTTTGAAGTTACAACGGCACTGAAAAAAGTCAATGACAGCTGTCCCTCATACTTAACGACAGATCCCACAGTCATGTGATCAAAATTCGAGCGCTTGGCATATATTTATGATGATTGCAAGATCCTGGGATCATGTGATCACCATTTGCAACTTTCCCAGATGGCTTCCGATGAGCAGAGTCAATGGAGAAAACTGGATTTGCTTAACAATTCACCTAACAATTGTAGTGGTTCACTTAAAAACTTGGCAAGAAAGATAAACTTGGGTGTGACTCACTTAAAAGCCTCATTGCTTAGCAATTCTGGGAAATCTTGGTCTCAGTTGTGGCTATAAATCAAGGGCTACCTGTCGTGAATCAGATTCCTAAATCAGGTTGAGAATACTACCATTGAGTTGGACACTCACACTTCTTGTATTTAATAATTTTAAATGCATTGCTACAGAATAATTATTATCCCAGATACATCCAACTTAAGTACTGCACAATTAAATAAAAATACTTTCATTGAAACATAGTGCATTCATATGGTTTGAGTTAAAAAGACTCTTAATTTCTTTTTGCATATTATTGTTCGAGTCTGTCATATCTGAAAAGCTTACAACAGTCATCTTTATATGAGTTGTAGTAAATACTAGATAGAGCTAGTAAGTAGTGGTAGGAACTCTACCAAAAGGAGGATGTTAAAGGTTAACAGCAGTGAAGCAGGAAAACCCCGTTCCCTAGCAGGAAGTACTGATTTTTGGTTTTTAACACAAAAATACTCCATTATTGCATATATCCTCCGGGGCTAAGATGTCTGCCTCTAGGCTCCACACTACAGTAAGCTGAACAAGGAAATCTGGATCAGCACACATTCAAATGTTGCTACACCAATACAACTGCATAAATTGAATTGTGTAAAGCATCACACACTCACATGCAAATTGCTCATATGTGGAATTTGTTTTTGGAAAATCAGTATTTCCCTCTGAACATGGAAAATGCTTCTTTAGCCAAGAACTTCCCTCGTGTGATTAAAACCACAAAGTATGTGTGTAAAATCAAGAGCCTACAGTCCAGTCTCCCGGACTGTCAACCAGTTTACATTGATAGTAAATGTATACTGAGTCAATCTGCAGCTCTAAAATTGACTATAAAGGGGACTTACTCCATAATAAATTTCAAAAAAGATATTATACCTGTAAAATAAGTAGAATAAGGAAATAGAAATTGGCAATTCTTTTAAACTGCTCATACAAGTTCAATGGCAAAAAGGTAACTGGATTATACTTGTAGGTTTTGATGGCGTTTCCCTGTTGAAGACAAAAAAAACCCACTTTAATTAAAGCATTAATGTAGAAATCATATAAATTCATTTTGTATTTTAAATAAAACATTATTAACCAAAGTGGTTTGGTATGCAAGCGTATTATACAAACCAGATTACTCTGAAACAGACTTGGGGATTTTAATGTTTTGCAAAAACATTATCCCACTACAATATTATTCCACATTTTTATAAAAAAAAAACAATTTTAAAAAGGCATAGAAGGGAAATAGAGAGGTTTTCACCACTTGACCAAGTAATGAAAAACTGGCTTGGGAAGCCTAAATAACCCCCATTCCAGGCTTGTCTTATAAATGGATTTTATAAATATTCTCTATAATATGTACTTTTGGAGGTGTTGACTTTTTTTAAGTATGCAAAGGAATTCTCACAAACTCTGCTGCTCAATTTACTCTAAAACAATTTTAACGAACAAACTAATCTCAACCCTGGGAATCAGTTGCGTTGTTTGATAAGTCAGAATATAAGAGTTTTATGCTCTAAGGGCCAGACTCAGAATTGTTTTAAAATACAACATGATGCAAAACCTGCAGTGTATGCAACTACAATTAATTAGGGCTAAGGTGTAGCTCCATAACTAACCATAATTAACCCAACAGGGTTATAAATTTTACAACTTAAACATATACAGAACCGGCTTCGTCCCATTACATGGGCCCATCCCACCCAGTCAGGCAGAGACAGTATGTTGCAGACCCCATCAGTTAAAGAACTCCATGCTGGGTCTAGGAAGAAAGCTTTTTCTGCCGTTGACCCCACCCCATGGAATATTCTCCTCCAGGAGGTGAGTCAGGGCCCCACTCTCCTGGCCTTCCAAAAAGGAGTTAAACTCTTTTTAACTCCTGTAGCCTTGCACGGGGAGCCATGAAGTTGGTTGGTGATATGAGAACCTTCTCTTTTTTCAAATAATTTTTAACAGGGTTTAATTATTCTTGACTCCTTAAAAAAATTTAATTCTAAAAAAAATTAACTCTAACATTTTAATTTTTTTATATACTGTTTTTATATTTTGTTGCTTTATTGTACACTGCCCAGAATCCCTCTTTGAGGGATACGGGTGGTTCAGAAATGTGAAGAATGAATGAATGAATGAATGAATGAATGAATGAATGAATGAATGAATGAATGAATGAACGAATGAACGAATGAACGAATGAATGAACTGTCACTATGTAGAGCAGGTGTTTTCCCGAAAGTAAGACCTACCCTGAAAATAAGCCCTAGCTTTATTTTGGGGTTGAGCCTAATATAAGCCCTATCTCAAAAACAAACTCTAACTTTGGGGCGAGGCACACGCCTAAAAATCAAGCTAGGGTGGGGGTAGGGTAATGGAGCTTACCATTGCAGCCAGGCCTCCCATGGATTGGCACTTGCCCCTCCTCACCGGCCCATTTCTTTTTGTGACCAAAAGAGCAGCTTCATTCTGCAGCTGATAATGGGAGCTCCGGCCTGCATTTTGCAGTCAGAGGCCTTTCCGGAAGGCCTCTGCAGCTGAGAACTGAGCTACGGATTCAATCCATAGCTCGGTTCTCAGCTGCAGAGGCCTTCTGACTGCAAAATGCAGGTTGGCGCTCCATTCTCAGCTGCAGAATGAAACTGCTCCTTCGGCCGCAGAAGATGTGGGAAAGCTGGGCCGGGCTGGCGGGGCTGCTGCAAGGTGAATGGAAAAGACACCCCCTGAAAATAAGACTGGGTGCCTCTTTTGGAGACAAAAAAAATAAAAATAAAATAAGACTGGGTCTTATTTTGGGGGAAACATGGTAACAATACATCCCTACAAGATCATAAACGTTTAACATTATGAGGTGATTTGTAGTTATATTTATATACATTAACTTTATTATATATTTTATATATGGCCCAAGACAATTCCTCTCCGCTCAATGCAGCCCAGGTGAGCCAAAAGATTGGACACCCATGGTGTAGAGCAGGGGTGTCAAACTGGCGGCCTATGGGCCAGATGCGTCACATGCAGGCCACGCCCACCCCGCTCCACAAAGGCAAAAACCGTCACAATACGTCACATGACGTGATCGAGTTTGACACCCATGGTGTAGAGCAACCAAAACAATAAGGTTTGGGGGGAAGTAATAGGCAGATGGGGACAATTGGAGCACCTCTTCCATCGTAAGTGTGGGTAGACTTCCAAGTACATGAATTTTGATCATATGACCAAAGGGGGCTGCAATGGCTACAATTTCATTGACTGGTGTAAGAACCATTCATTTAGTACTGCCATAAGTTTGAATGGTGGCTGAACAAATGGTTGTAACTGAAGGTCTACCTTTAGTTTGGGGCTGCCAGACTGCTTAATCTTTCAGTATTTCGTATTTCTTGAATTTTATCCTGGGTCTCCTATTAGTTGTGTCTGCCATTCATTTAATACCTTGTTTTCCATTTTTAATGAAAGCATTTGGAACAGAAAATTAAATCTTGGAAGAACTCTTAATCAAGACAATTTTAACTTTCTCCATCTTAAAAAAACTATATTTTTCCAGATTTCTGAGTAGCTATTTTTAGATAGGAGTTTATTGTTTCTTTCTGAAATAAATACCCACCTATTGAATCTTTTTGCAATGATGTTAAATCTTATTATTTGGTAGGTGTATTGCTTTTCTTCCTCAGCTAAAATCCATGTCAATGTATGAGTTATTTCATTAATTTTAATTAAACTAAAATACAAGGAAATCACATCTGATTTAGCTCTAATCACCAATTTTGAAAGTGCAGCTTCCAAAAGGCCACTGAAATGCAAATCGAATTCTCTGGCACAAAAAAGGTTAATAGCATTTAGAAAATAATTAAGTAATTAAAATTGCAAAGGGTAAATATCTTTTTAGATGAGATCTTATTTGAGAATTTAAAAAGACCAGAGCAATCTTAGGATTGATAGATACTTCAATGCACCAACCATTAGGTTCTTCAACAACGTTAAAGGTCAGCTGCAATCCTTGTGTACTGTATGAAAATGAACATAAGATTAACTAAGGAATCCAGTTTCTTTCTTTGTTCTCCTTAAAACATGCTGGACAAAGTGGCTAAATACACTGTGGTAAGAACTGCAATCAAATACATCTGGAAAGTGCTACTTTTGCAAAGTCTAGGCTAATGAATCCATGCCTGTATAAAAATTCAAACAATTAATCAATTAAGATTTTCTCTTTAGATAAGAGGCTTAAGAACTATTGGAAACTATTACGTATAGAGATGTTTACTTACCGCATATTTACTTTTCTGAATACAAAGGAATATTGTTTCCTTAAACTGGGGTTGCTCATAGAAAGCTCTGTCATTTGCTTTAACTTGCCAGCTGCAATCTGAAAACACAACAAAATATTTAATCTGTAAATACTTGGAAGTAGAGAATGGGTTTTCCTTCTATATATGAATTAAGTGGGAGTGTGCATGACCCTCCCTTTTTTTTTTAAACCTGAAAGCAGCTGCACCATTTGCAAAGCTCACAAGGAAAAAATTCTGCATTATATCCTTGATTTTGCTTACATTCAGAAACAGCAATAGCACTTAGACTTATATACCGCTTCATAGTGCTTTACAGCAGGGGTCCCCAACCCCTGGTCTGTGGACCTTCACTGGGCCGCGGCATGCCAGTAACCGGTCCGTGCAAACAAGCGAAACTCCATCCGTGGGATGCAGGCAGTACGCGAAACCACACCTCCTCCGGTCCACAGAAAAACCTTTCTCTATGGAACCGCTCCCTGGTGCCCAAAAGGTTGAGGGCCACTACTTTACAGCACTCACTGGGCAGTTTACAATGTCAGCTTATTGCCTCCAATAATCTGGGTCTTCATTTTACTGATCTCGGAAGGATGGAAGGCTGAGTCAACCTTGAGCTGCTCAGAATTGAACTCCTGGAGTGAGCAGTGAGTTAGCCTGCAGTACTAAATTCTAAACACTGCACCACCAAAGCTATTATTAAATATCTAGATGCTGTTCAACTTTGCTTCTATAAATGCAAACTAGGAGTACTGGCGAACGAATAAACTATGTCGTATTGACAGAGAAATGCTAAAAGTGGGAGAACTGGATAGCTGTTGAATGGTAAAATTAATTTTACCTGGAGGGGAAAAAAGAATACCTTACTAAAAAGAATTACAGTTATGTCATCCATTTGGTTTTTTTTTTAACTGAAAAGCTTGCTAAAAAGTTATTGTAATGACGCATATATATGCTATGCAGTTACTAAATCCAATTGAAAAGTTGACATAATCTAACCATTGTTTTTCTGTGCCTTAATTCTTATTCACACAAGTATTTGTTACTACTTGTTCATGAATAATGTCTGCAACATATATCTCAATTAATGTACTGAATTTTGATGGGATAAAATCTCCTCGATAATCTCTTCCTTGTTGCAAAAGTTCTGAATTAATTATTGATTAATTAATGGAAATTTTTCTCTGTTCATCAAAATTAAAAGGCAAGGAAAAGTTAAAGGTCCCAGGCATCTAACAAGACCTCAGTTAGATTACTTGTTAAGTTTGTTACTGGGCAACTAATTGATCTACTTAAATAATTATCCTTTATTTCCAGAAATATTGAAAACACATTCTATTTTTAGTGCTATTTTTTTCTGCAAGGTAGAAACATTAAAGAAAACAAAATGGAGCAAATATCCTGGCATCAATAACTCCTTCAGAAATATTCTAAATTAAATGTGTGTGTGTGTGTGTGTGCACCTACATTTGTTGGATATGGCCAATAAAGTAAAATTATCTTGAACTACTCTACCCAACTCGCCCTTATCATGCCTAACACTTCAATCAGTTCCGAACTATTTTTATTAAGTAGTCCTTGATTTATGTCCATGTTTGGGACCAGAATTGTTGAGCAAGGCAGTTCTTAAATGAGTCATACCCGATTTTACAACATTTTTGCCATGGTTATTAAGCAGTTGCTAAATGAATCACGTGGTTGTTAAGCAAATCCGGCTTCCCCCATTGATTTTGCTTGTCAGAAACTGTCTGGAAAGATTGCAGATGTTGATCACATAACCCTGGGAAACTGTAACCATCATAAATATATGCCAGTTTCCAAGCATCCAAATTTTGCTCATGTGATCACAGGGATTCTATGATAGTCGTAAGTGCAAGACCAGTCATGTCACATTTTCCAATGCAGTTATAACTTTGAATGGTCATTAAGTTGAGGACTACCTGTACACTTTCTGTTGAATCAGTCCAGTTCATCAGTCCTTGTAATCTTTTGCAAACAAGGCAGTATAAAGAGAAAAAAAAAACCCTTCAAAATAATCACTAGCCTTTGGTAATAATTTCTTGCATTCTCACCCTTTCGAAGTGTCTCTCGAGTTGCTTCCACCTCTCTATTAAAACGGTTTTGCTCTGGTTCAACGTCAGGTTGAGTGTCCAAGTCATCTTCCGTCTCATCATCACTATATGGAACCTCCTCATCATTGGGCTGAGAGTCTTCATCAAAGGTAGTTTCAGAGTCTCTTTCTGAATTCATCCTGCCAACAGTTCCTGAAAAACAAAAGTAAAAGTAGATCGGTATCAACCTGTCATGGAATTCCTTCTTGCCATTTTTTTCATCAGACCAAATTTGACCAGCTAAAACAAATGTATTCAATCTATGCTTTAAAAAGAACCCATGCACGGAATCCTTTCCATTATCCTTCAGGGCCTTGGTGCACCTAATAAATAAATAAATAAATAAAGATAAAATAAATATCCACCTACCTTTTTACGATGAAGTTAAATCTTATTATTTGGTAGATATATTGCTTTTCTTCCTGAGCTAAATTCCATGTCAATGTGTGAGTTATTTCATTAATTTTAATTAAACTAAAATACAAAGAAATCTGACCTTGAACTCCAACCAGTCATGCTTTTAGATGCCATTTCTCTTTAAAAACTTATCAACAAATCAACGTATATGGAAAATCAATTAAGTGGGATAGTAAATTCCATTGTGAAAATGTCTTATAATGAAACTAAGACTTGAAGCACTACAATTCTAGTACGTTGCAGGAAAATAAACAAAAATCATAATTTTTTAAAAAAACTACAGATAAGAGGTAAAACTATAGAACTGGAACCTCTCTCAGGACAAGCACCATTTTTCTAATGTTTAGACTTATTCTACCTAGGCAACAGAGATCATGGTTGCTAGCAAATAGCTCTGGACATAGAGAAAGTTAGACACTGGGAAATTCTAACAGGCTGAGGGTTCCCTTCTTACAAAGAGGATCTCAAGGGATCCCACTGAGGGAGACAGGAAGGCCAACAGACCAGCTTCCATCAAATGATTCAAAAGGTGTCATAATTGGAGATAGAGAAGTTCAGACACTCAGATATGCTGGGACAAAACCAATTTGCATATCAATAATTAACAGGATAGGCTTTAGAAATGTCTATATGCAAAAAAAAAGTGTGGACGCTCTTGAATTGATAGATTGAAATATTAATTATGCATGATTACTTTATAAAACATGTTCAATTGTAATAATAAAAGTAGGGAATAACAAAAGAGGTTGCAGAACCCAAGATAAATAATTTAAGGATCTTAAAAATTCAATTAATGTGGCTGTACTGTACTATTTCCTCTACTCCCTCTCTACTAATATTATGTACAATGGCCTGAATCATCATGTAAAATGTAGACAATTAATTAAAGTTAAATAACGTTTAACCTTTGTCCTGACTTCTTGGCATGCCACCCCAAAGACCAAGTCAGCGCTGGTCAGGCCCACATATCTGGTTTAACAAAAATTGGTAAAATACTTACTTTATTCTGTAATATAACCTTCTTCGGACATTGGCCTTACAATTATTTGGGGCTACAGTTCCCATCAGTCTGACTGATTATCTGGCTGGAACTACAGACGTTATAATTTGAAGCACCTAAAGAGCATCATGTTGATAAATATGGCTATGATATATTGATCAACATTCAGGACAAATGTTTGGCGTTAAGTCATGGCAACTCTATATGGATGACTGAGAATCTTCATCAACATTCAGAACAAATAAGAGCACGGGTTTCCTTCTGTGTAAATATTTTACACCAGTGATTCTCAATCTGTAGTCAGTGGACCCCTGGGAAGCTGCAATGTTGTCACTGGGAGTGGGGGGGGGACGCGAAGACTTGGAGAAATGTTATGATTTAAATCTTGAGTTAAGTCTTGGAGAGCCGTGGCCATGGTCCATGGCCACAAAAGATATTTAAAGGGGGTTCCAGGGTGAAGAAAAGGTCGAGAACCACTGCTTTACACAATACTTTAATCATTACACCAAACTGTTTTAACTTAAGAAGGCTATATTAAACAGCATGGTATAGTAGGCTAGGACTGGGGAGAGCCAGATTCAAACTTAGGCCCACCCATGGAAACTCAATGTATGAATCTGCTTCAGGCACTGGCTAACTCACAGGGTGGTTCTTGTGGAGAATATTTAGACAAAGAACTACATATTGTATGCCACTGTGATGGGATATAGTCTGAATTCCCAGGAGTGCATTCCAGAATAACAAGAGACAGCACAGTTTAGACAGTTTGTGTGGGAGAAAGAGGGTGAAGATGGCTTCTCCCTAATAATTTCCAGAGGACATTATGTTTCATGGTGCAAATATTCTGCTTTAGTTTGGCAAGATTTCTGTCTCTGGGTGAGGAACAATAAAGGAAACTGCTTAGAGTGTCTCAACATGTTTTTCTTGGTTTTTGGAATCTGGCAGCCATCATGAGTTTGTGAAAGAAATGAAAGTCATCAATCATCAAACAAAAAACAAAATGCAAACTGAACCTCTTTAGAAACTTGAACATAGAATGAAAAAAAAGTAAATAAACCCTGTGTGTGTGCGTGCATGTGTGTGTACAAAATATTGCAAGATAGAAGTCTGGGGGGGGGGAAAACAAACAGGTTAAGAAGAGGCCAGCGCTCTTGTTTCAGTACATTAATAATTATATCTATCATAATTAATGAAGAGAAGGACGAGGGGGGATATGATAGCAGTGTTCCAATATCTCAGGGGCTGCCCCAAAGAAGAGGGAGTCAAGCTATTCTCCAAAGCGCCTGAAGGCAGGACAAGAAGCAACGGATGGAAACTAATCAAGGAGAGAAGCAACCTAGAACTAAGGAGAAACTTCCTGACAGTTAGAAAAATTAACCAGTGGAACAACCTGCCTCCAGAAGCGGTAAATGCTCCAGCACTGGGGGTTGGACTATATGACCTCCAAGGTCCCTTCCAACTTTATTATTATTATTATTATTATTATTATTATTATTATTATTATTATTATTATTATTATTATTATTATTATTATTATTATTATTATTATTATTTAAACATGAACCTCAGTCAACTGAACATTCAAATTGGCTGGCGCTGATGGTTGACACTGGTTGCTACCAGCATCCTAGGTGTCAACCAGGTACCTCCTTAAAATATAAGATGTTCCGAGTAGCGCAGTTTTTTGTAACATTGATGGAGTTATTGCAGGAAGCTGCAGTTTCTTGATGTATTTTGCAAAGTTTTTGGACATAGTTCCCAGTGCCCCGATGACACTGTTACACATTTCATCCATAATCGCGCAGTTTTGATGGCCAGGTCGTGATATTTCGTGATTTTTTTCCAGTTCTTTTTCTTCAACTCTGGCATCTCCTGGTACAGCGATATCAATCAGCTGTATGCTTCGGTTCTCTACAACTGCGATATCCGGCGTATTGTGTTCCAAATGGCGATCTGTCTGTATTCGAAAGTCCCACAAGATCTTCACCCTCTCATTCTCAACAACTTTTTCCACCCTATGTTCCCACGTCTTTTCGGACACAGGCAAGTCGTATTTTTTATACAATGCCCAGTGGATTAATTTAGCAACTCGGTCATGTCTAGACTTGTAATCAGTTTGTGCGATTTTGCTGCACTCACAGATTAAGTGTGAAACAGTTTCAACTTTTTCATTGCAAAGTCGGCAGTTTGGATTGTCAGTGGATTTTTGTATCTTCGCTTTCATGGCATTAGTTTGTAGTGCTTGTTCTTGAGCAGCCAGTATTAAGCCTTCCATTTCTTTCTTGATGGTTCCCATCTTAAACCATGCCCATGTCAAGTTATCACATTTTCCTTCAATGTTTTTCAAATGCTGTCCATGCAAAGCTTTGGTTTTCTATCTATTTAATCTGTCATCCAGCCATTTTTCCTTATATTCTGCCTTTATTTCTGTTATTTTTACAGTGCTCTCTGTTTTCAAAGCCTGCAGCAGTTTTTCTGTACTTTGATTCACGTAGTCATTCAAACTTCGTTTTTCTTCTTCTACAGTTTGGTGGATTTGCAATAGTCCTCTGCCCACTATTTTTCTTGGCAGGTACAACCTGTCGATGTCAATTATAATTATTATTATTATTATTATTATTATTATTATTATTATTATTATTATTATTATTATTATTATTATTATTATTATTATTATTATTATTGTTGTTGTTGTTGTTGTTGTTGTTGTTGTTGTTGTTGTTGTTGTTGTTGTTGTTGTTATATTATTATTATTAAAGCTAATATTGGTATTGGTAACAGACGATAGAATCAAGATCATGTGAATTGCTAATACCACTTTATAATGCCTTGGTAAGACCACACTTGGAATACTGCATCTGGTTTTGGTCGTCACAATATAAAAAAGATGTTGAAACTCTAGAAAGAAATGCAGAGAAGAGCAACAGAGATGATTAGGGGACTGGAGGCTAAAACATATGAGGAACAGTTGCAGGAATTGAGTATGTCTAATTTAATGAAAAGGGTCAGGGGTGACATGATAGCAGTATTCCAATATCTAAGGGGCTGCAACAAAGAAGAAGGAGTCAACCTATACCCCAAAGCACCTGAAGGCAGGACAAGAAGCAATGGATGGAAACTAATTAAGGAGAGAACAAAAATAGAAAAAAAGGAGAAATTTCTTGACAATGAGAACTATCAGTGGAACAACCTGCCTCCAGATGTTATGGGTGCTCCATCACTGCAGGTTTTTAAGAAGAGAGTGGACAACTATTTGTCCAGAATGATATAGGGTCTCCTGCTTGGGCAGGGGATTCCTTCTAACTCTGTTATTCTGTTAATCTGGGTCTTCTCAACCCTAGCCCAATGCTCTTAACCCTACATCGTCCACTTTGCCTGAAGATGTTTATCATTTCTCTAATCTACCTCATAAATTCAAAGGACAATGTAAAACTAGAAGCATATTCATCTGTCCAGTATAATATATATATTTCCATATTATCAGGAAAGAGCTCAAAGTTGAAATCTTAAGCTCAACTCCTACCAACTTCATGAAGCCCACTTGGCAACAATATGGGAATGGTTTTGCCATTTTCTTTCTCGGGGATGTTTTTCAATTTCAGTCTACAATCTACACAGTGAAGGATTTCTTGGAGACTTCCATCTAAGGAGTAACCAGACTTATTTCTGCTCTGATTTTTTTTTTGGATCAGCTGAATTTGCTAATTTATAGAGAGAAAGATATGGATTTATTTTTAAATTATCACCATAGTTTAAAATAGAAATATCGCTCATCTCTGTGGGCTGGCTGTAATGGTGTACTGGCACGTGCAGGTTGCCATTTGGTAACTGAGGGCCATTTTCCTAGGTTCCACCAGGTGTATTTCCTTCATTAATAGAAACCACAACCTTCTGCCTTCCTGCTCTGGTGGGCCAGGTAGACATATACCACTCCATATCCTCACTGTAAAATCTACAAGACAGAGCTTCAATATACCTAAAAAGTACCAGGTTCAGAAAGGCCGGTTAAATATCTGGATAATACTTGGCATTTTCAATTTTATCTAAATGGTTGGCAAACATTTGTTTTAATTCTAGGTACCACAAAAGAAAAGAGAGTAGATGTGTTGAAAAATGATTTTGCATTAAGCTCCATATTAAGCCCCTTGGTCCGTAGTTCTACTCTTCAAAGAGACATGTGTATCATAATTCAGATCTTCTTTTTCTATTCTTCTGCTCTGCATGACTTTAATCAAGGTTTCATGCGTGCATTTTAACTCCACCCTATGGAGCTGCTTTCTTTCTATCTGAACTCAAATAATACCCATAGATGCACTTCTGTGCCTACATTTTCTGCAAACACTGGTTGACTTATATTGTAGGGAGTGGCATAGTTAATGCCTAACAGGGTTATTTTTTTAAAAAAAAACACCACCTAGCAAACTATTTTGCAATTCTTTGTGCTGCATATTAGATGTTCCGAAAGAAAAGAAAGTATGACCTTGACGGTTTCCTCATAAAGATACTGAAAGAAGACAATTAATTCAACTCTGCAAACTGTCTTACACACCCACCTACAACCAGATCCTCCTTTTCCATTAAACAATGACACCTTTGTAAAAGAAAAGCAGCTGGCCTGCAAATGGGCAATCCTTTTTAATTTCTGCACAAAATTGCATACCTTTAGAATGAGAATTGTATTATTTTTTCCTCCCACTAATGTTTCGCATAACAGATTAAGACACTATGAAAAACAGAAACTTTTCTCCAGAATAGTTTGTGTTAACTTGATTCCCTCTTTCCTCAGACAGGGAATGCTTGTGGAGTACAGGTACTCCTTGACATATGACCACAAATTTTCCATTGCTAAGCAAAATAGTTGTTGTGAGTTTTGCCCCATTTTACGATCATTCTTGCCATGGGGTATTAAGTGAATCATTGCAATTGTTAAGTTAATAACACACTTGTTAAGTGAATCTTGGTTCCCTATTGAGTTTGCTTGTCAGAAGATCGCGAAAGCTGAACACATGATCCCAGGACACCGCAACCGTCATAAATACATGCCAGTTGACAAGCATCCTGATTTTGATCATGTAACCATGGCGATGCTGCCATGGTTGTAAGAGTGAAAAACCATCACGAGTCACTTTTTTCAGTGCCATTGTAACGTCTAATGGCCACTAAATGAATGATTGTTAAATTGAGGACCACCTTTATGTAGTATGCCAGTGACTCTGGATTCAAATTCTTGATATCTCTCAGCAAGTTTAGCAGAGAGCCCAGCCCAAAATCCAGGGGAGTTACTGCAGGATATGCAGTATCCAACTAGATATAGCAATGATATTAGATAATATAAAGCAGGTACCCGTAATCTGAATAGTAATAATCCCAAATCAGGGTTTCCTCATCTTCATAATTATTCAATATTATGGGAAAAGCTACTCTACAGTATAAGAGTAAGCTGTCTATCGCAGGATCCAATCTGGGTCATTCACCAAAGGTTTAGTCTTCCAAGCTTTCAGACTCAGCTGCAGCCCATCCTCAGGGAACTTCTCTTTAGTAGAGGGTCTGTAACTGGCATGAAATTCCTTGTATGAAAGGCATTTTGTTTTCTTGTAGGATAACTTAAGCAGCTTTTTTTTTTTAAAAAAAAAAAGAACAGTAGTTTATTTTGTTTTTTAAAAAGGTGTAGCAAAAACGAAGATCCATTCTGTGTCTGAATAGCAAACTGTACACAAAACACAGAACTCTAAATCTGACTTCAATAATCTCATTTACAATGATGTTTCTCTACATTCTCAACCTAGCAAGATTAGACTGCAAACATCCATAAAAAGAGAAACAAAACATTACGGTATTTAATGAAACAGACATGAATCCGACCATCTGACCAGAACAAGCAGCTTCTTCCTTCCTAAAGCTTTGCAATTACTTCAAATTTGTGCACAAATGAAGCATCAACACAAATGTCCATTAGGATAATTTACAGATAGGCGAACCTTCATTGCAGATTACTTGGGAGTGAAGCTCCAGTTGTGTGCATGTGTGTGCATTAGAATATGTAGTAGAACCTCATTGATTTGTTGGGATATTATTAAGAGTAGACAATAAATAACTCACAGCAATTATATATTTAAAATGCACAATGAATTATGCTGCTGTGCCTTTAAAAACATAATAAGGAGGAAAAGGTGGGTATTTTTTTCTATATTTATTATATTATTGTATTTCTATACTTTAACAAGGATGGTAACAATTGCCTTCAGGTGCAACTATTGCTTTATATTCAACCATTCCTTTTGGAAGTTAAAATTAAATATTTCTTTACACTGAATGCATGCAGCCTGGCTACAATTATGACAATTCAGAAGCAATACCAAGAGATTTTTCACTGACAAACAGCAAATTGATTTTGTATAGCTATAGATTTGTCAAGTTTCCTTTTAAAATCCTTTAAAATGATGTCCTCAATGCTTCTGGAATTTTTCCTTGAAACTGAAAAATAAAATAAAATTTGACTTTAGGTTTTGCTGACTAGAATAATTTTGTTATTATAAAAATGGCTTGAAATATTGTGAAATATAAATCAAAGGGTTGAATTAGTATATTTTTGTATTTCACTGCACTGAAAAAAGTCAGAAATCTTGTTTCTTTCCCTCTGGATTTCCCTTTTTTGTTTCTCTTAATTTTCTAACTTTTGATTTTCTGTATTTGTATTTTATAAACTTAATAAAAAAAATGATGTTCTTAAACTCAGCAGTCAATAACCCACTCCCCAGTTTGATTATGCAAAATTATTTTTTTGCGGGGGAAAAAAATAATCAAAAATGAACCTCCTTGCATTTAGTTCCAACAGAGGAACTCAAATTATAACCTCTTGAAAGAGGAAGAAAAGGCTTTTGTCTACTTTTTCCCTACAAGTGACCCTTCCTCTAAGCCACCCCTTCAGGATTAATTGGTTGGGAGGGAATACTTCATCCACACCTCCGTCATATCCTGCAGATTACCCCTTCAATTTGCATAGATATAGTACAGATTAACTAACCACAATTTAAATAGGGTAGAGCTCTGAACATCAAACACCAGAGGAATAGGTGAAAAGGTAAGCAGTGAAAGTGTCTTCAGAGTTGAACAAAAGAGTGTTTGCTGAAGGTACAGCAACATTGCACAATCATTCCTCCCAGAGTTCAAACATAAATAGCTGTTACACATCCTTTTAACACCTGTGGATGTGTAGGAGCAATACAGTTTAAGACATCCAAGCAAAGCACATGGTGATAGAGAAGTTCCCTGAGGATGGAGTCCAAAAAGTCAGATGATTAACTCTCCAGTCCTGGTGACTGACCCAGATTGGATCCTGCATTCACATACTTCCAACTTTTGTGATCTGATGCACTCAGTTTTCTAGGATTGTCTGTTAAATATTGCTTGAGTTCTTACAAACGTACGACAGTATTTAGCCAGCTTAGTGGTAGACAACTGTTTCATTCCACTGATGTGGGACATCACTGTCCTATTACTTTTACCTGTAGACATTTGGCATGGATATTTTAACTGAAGGATTGCACAACAAAATTAATATCAACATCAAATGGTGACATATATGGCTGATATATGTCACTTAACAGGTGACACATTTTTTTCTAACAGGAAACCCAAATAGCCGCACAAACTTGCTGCATTAAGTTTGCTTATGCTTCAGCTGTTCAGGAAAAGAAAATCCTTTTGAATCCCTATGCAGAGAAAGGTCTTGCTGATAATTATTTTACATTTTGAAAATAATGGGACTAGAAGTAATAGAACGTATTTATTGTAATTGAGGAAATCTGAATACAGAATGCAAACAAAAGAGCAAAGATCATGCTGAGACAAATAAAGCTATTAAGGAAATTTCAGAAAAGTATATTCCAGTTTTCAGACTTTGCACTTCATAGGCCTGCTGGCATTCTGGCACAAAGTTAATATGTTTTTGTTTCTTATCAAGTATTTCATAACATCTTTAGTTCAACAGGAAACAGGACAAAATAAATTTATAAAGCTAAACTTTACGATAATATGAAAAAAGTGAAAACGGAATTGGAAGTTATTCTTAATTCCCAGGCCACATGTTTGATCGATCAATTGATTGATCAATTATGTGCTATAAAATCGGTGTCAACTCTTAGTGAACAATTAGATTTTTCTCTATAAAGGTCTGATATATCATATTAAGATAGTACAAAGAAAATCAGTTATCTGTAAGATAACCACTCCATAATGTCTATTATTGTTATTTTGTATTCTGTCCTGGATTGGACTGACCTATTTTATTTACCTGTTAATGTTTAATATTTCAATTTTTTTTCCAGAACCTTCATAGATAGTATTTCCTTCATTCTATTCTTATCTATTTATTTTGCATATTTAAGAAATGCCCATGTCTCTCAAAGAGGGACTTTGGGTGGCGTACAATAAAATATTAAAACTTAAAAACAGTGTATAAAATTTAAAGGAGGCAAGGAATGTTAAAAATTGATTAAAAGGAAGTGGGGGAGGACTTTTAGGGCGCTAACCAGCCCCACGGTTGCATGTTCCTCTGTGCACCCCAAGCAGAGCCATGTTTTTATGCCTTTAAGGAAAGCCTGGAGAGTGGGGGTCCAGCTCACCTCTGGGGTGGGGAGAAGTGTTCCACAGGGCTGGGGGAACAGCGGAGAAGTGTTTCTTCCTAGACCAGTGATGGCGAACCTTTTAGAGACCGAGTGCCCAAACTGCAACCCCAAACCCACTTATGCATCGTCGGGTGCCGGGTGGGTGTGGCCCATTGGCTGGGTGTGGCCAATTGGGTGGGCGTGGCCCATTGGGTGGGCATGGCTGCGGTGGTAATGGCAGACTGGGTAGGACTAAAAAGTTCAATCAATCAATTCCAACTTTGCAAGATCTTTTTTTTTCCCGTGAGAAGTTGAAATTGATTGATTGATTGAACCTTTTTTTTTTTTGCACACGGTGGCAGAGGCCTAAAGTGAAAAGGTTTTATAAAACCCAGCTGAAGGCCTAGGACTGGGACGACAGTGCGCGTGCCCACAGAGAGGGCTCTGAGTGCCGCCTCTGGCACCCATGCCATAGGTTCGCCACCACTGTCCTAGACCCTCCTAGTCAGATTTCTTTAACTGATGGGGTCCACAATATACCTTCCTTGCCTGAAGGGGTTCTGTCAGTAACCCTATGGGACAGGTTGTTTGTCCACAATTCACCAGTTACTTTCTTGGCTGAGTGAAATCTTGAATCTAGTTTTCCCTGGTTTAATAATACTTGAGCCATCATACCACACTGCCTTTCATGGTGTGTCAGGGGCTGCGTAAATATTTACTCTGGCTTGTCCAACAAACCAAGAAAGTTAGCAAAGAAATTGTTTAGTGGAGGTACAGAAAACAGTTCCATTTTTGTTTTATACTAAAAAGCATAACCAAAACTTGGGACTTCCCCCGAGCAATAGGACTGACATTTTTATCTTTTATTTTTAGCTTTGAACCTGTGTTAAAAAAAACACACACACAGAAAATTGCACTGCCGTATACAAAAAATTGCTGTTAAATATCAGTATTAAAATACTGGAACTGAAGAGCTGCAAAAATCAGGATAGCTTCTTATTGTTAGCTATATATACAATAATTTTTCATATATGGCCTGTAAAATGCTCTACCCTGAAACAAGTCAGAGAAATATTTAGCATAACAATGCCAGGACATAATAAAAAATTTTTACCAAATGTTAAGAGAAACGAAGGGATGGTGTTTGTGCAATAGGCGTGGTCAATGTTTGAGTAGGGATGTAACTTTCACTCAGTGGTGGGATTCAGCCAGTTCGCACCACTTCGGCAGAACCGATAGCTAATTTTTTGTTGCCCAGGCCCAGAATGGACTTCCGGAAGCGGCATCCACACAGAGAACCGGTTGTTCACGTATTTGAATCCCACCACTACCCTCAATTATTGAGAATTGGACCCAAGAGTTACAAGACGATTCCATCCACTAGTTACAAGGCAACTTCCCACTAGTCAAATGATCGGTATGATCATTTGACAAAACTGCTGGTTTCCTGCAGCTAGCAGGAATGAATAGCAAGAAATGAAGCAACTGAATCTCTGACAGTGAGTGGTTTGGTAAAGACTGGATGACTGGATGCCTATTGCTAATTTGGTCTGCATGTATGTAAAAATATATGAATTGACTTTCACTCAACAATCAGTACAGGTAGTCCTCGACTTACAACAGTTTATTTAGTGACCGTTCGAAGTTACAACGGCAAGGGGAAAAAAGGACTTATGACCATTTTTTACACTTACAACCATTGCAGCATCCCCATGGGCACGTGATCAAAATTTGGACGCTTGGCAACTGACTCATATTTATGACGGTTGCAATGTCCCCGGGTCACATGATCTGCTTTTGCGACCTTTGGTCAATCAAAGTCAATGGAGAAGCCAGATCCACTTAACAGCCAGGTTACTAACATAACAACTGCACTGATTCACTTAACAACTGTGGCAAGAAAGGTCGTAAAATGAGGAAAATTCACTTAACAAATGTTTCACTTAGCAATATAAAGTTTGGGCTCAATTGTGGTCATACGTTGAGGACCACATGTACATGACTACTCTTTTTCAAAAGTTACTTTTGTTCTTGTACTGCAGAAGAAAATCATTCTGACTTGTTGCTTGGAGCTAACAAAATCCCTGATCTACCTGTTTCTTTAGATTTTTTTAAAGAGAAAATAAAAATATGGAAAAGTAGCAAAGTAAAACATAGCCTCAAGCTTAACTTTTATTTCCAACAAAGCTCTGAGGACCCAGAAATATCCTTAGAAAATAGAATGGTATATTACTTGTTTTCTTATATACAGTTGTTTTGTGATTGAGTACAATCAATCATTTGTGAGGTTATGAAACTAATAACATGCTCACCCATTAAAAAAGATTGGGGGATTCCTGATTAATTCAATGCAATGGATTAATAAGTTTGCAAAGCCATATCAATAATAATATACAATCACAACAGCACTTTTGGATTTAGTTCTGATTGTATGCTAAGTCCTACGACAAAAGATCTGAAATTACTTTGCATAAAGAGAGGACATGTCCAGCTAGGTATTGTATTAGATCAGCCTTCTTCAGCCTCAGGTGGAATTAAGATAGCTATGGGGATAACATGTATTGATGTTCATTCTGTACATCATAAGGAAATTTAAACAAGAGACAGTATGTATTAAGGGAAAAAAGAGAGGAAATATTGGCTGTAATAGTTGGAGATCTGTATTAATAATACCTGTATGTAATGGAATTATTGTAACTCAGACACCACGTTGCTTTTCAAAGATATAATTGTAACATTGGAAAATTAATAAAAAGTTTAAAAAAAAAACATGTATTGATGTTCATTCTGTACATCATAAGGAAATCAGATTGGAAAAGACCAAATTTGGGGATTAAGTTTACGATTGCCTTTTCGAAATTCACAAGCCATTTTATGCATAAAACAAGTAAACACAAAATGGTGGGGAAAAAGTTAAACTAAACATATAGAACTGTTATTCCTGGGCCAAAGCACTGTAATATTGTCACTTTTTCATCTAAAGTTGAAACAAATTGAGTCCTTTGGATCCCTTGTAGTAGTTAAAATTAATCCAATTCTTTGAATGTATCCAGAAATTCTTTCAAATTCCCATCTGGTTAATTTGGTTTGTGAATAAATCAGTTTTCCCACAATAGGCCAAATGCCAAAATAATTAAACAGGTTGAGATAGCCCAATGCACAAGGTCACTAAACAGAACCATGCATCCAGACAGAGAAAAATACACATAGTTAAATCAGTCAAATTTAGCAATGGTTGATCTGTTTTCATCTAAGCTTATCTGATCTGATTTTAATTGATCTGGTTAAGCACTTGCAAATTTGGCCATTATGCTCTAGTTTCAAAAAGTCTGCACAGTCCCTATCAAGAAAGACTATGTACTTAATCCATGTCAAGTAGGAATTTTTTATATAAAAGCACTCAAAAAGGCAGTCTTCCCCAGTATGATGGAATAGATTGCTATTTAAAATATATAATCTACAGATATAACTGAAGATTTATGCAAACTGTATGCAGATCGAAGTTGTGCATGCTTCAGACATGATTGGGAAGACAGATGTGATTCAGATTATTTGGGAAAGTGAACACAGCCTCTCTTTAAAGCAGCCCAGTTTTATGAATTTAAGAAAAAAAAACGATTTGGCTGCTTTAAGGAGATGGCAACCCTCAATCCTAGACTCAAAGATTATGAAGCAAAGATCCAGCCACCAAGTTCATGAAAGCAGTGAAGCAGTGATGAGCACCAGACCCCAGATAATTTCCAGACTGAAGAAATACAATATATTTGTCTCCTGTATCTCAGATACTGAAATACTGATCTACTTGTTCTCTCCTCAGATATTGAACTTCATCCATCCATCCATCCATCCACTCATCCATCCATCCTCAGACAAGGATGTACTACTTGTGATTGAACAAAGTCCAGGAAATTTTAAGACTCAGATATCTGGCCTGGATTTATTCAAGCACTGAAAGCATTATGACTATGGGTTTTTTAAAACCAAGCTCTGCCATGACTCCCTGGATAAGTTGATCTCTATCTGAATTTTGACAACAGATCTTGCCTAAAACCTCAGTTTTGCTAGAGACAGACTGGAACCTTGTGCCTTGAACTTTGGACAAGATCTTAATCATGTTCTTGCCTATTGGTTGCTCTATTTCCTGCTGTTGTTGTTGTTTTAAAAAAAATCATGAATGGTATCATGGCACTTTTTACCCTTTGATTCTTATCTTTATCTTATCTCTTAGTTGTGAGACCTATTAGGATAGTTCCTATAACTGATTTTGCTTCAAAATGAAAAGGATTTTAATCCCTAGCATTTATTACCTGCTGTGGCTATGTTCGGTCGAGCTGCTAAAATGTCATGGAAACCTCTTAACTTCATTATCTCTGTGGCACATTGTTCTTTAATTCTCCCCCCCCCCCATATAAACCAATTCCTGCATGGTTTTTATACAACGTGGAGCATCCCTAGCATTTACACAATGCCAAGAAATATAAATAAACAACGCACGCACATGCACACTCTGCAAATTATTGTCATACAGAAGCAAAGAGAAAAGGATATCTCATTTTTAAAAGCTTATAGATAAATATAACAGCTCCAATTATTTACCAGCAACACTTGACATGGAGAAGCAGCTCCAAACCTGCTCAGTGGCATCTAACAGCATTTCGAAAAATGAACTCTTCTCTTCATAAAGCCTTGTAATTCCAGTGTGAAGTATACACGACATTGCCTTGATCTAGGTTGCTCATTTCAGAAACTGGGAATGTTGTGTTCAATGTTTTACATTCTATGTCTCTATGGTCTATTTTTCCATGTGTTGTACAACACATGAGTGCACCTGGCAATTCCAAGCTGCATTTCAACTTCTTTGCAAGTTGGCATGCCATATAATAAGGGGAAAACAGAGAAGTGGGAAAACAGAGTGCATTGGATTATTTGTCTTAATTGCTGAAAACACTGCCCAAGTATGAAGGAATAACTTCAGCTATAGTTATCATGGCTTTTCTCCAAACAACAACAACAACAAAAGTGGGAATACATAACACACCCCATTCACATCAATAGATCGAAAAGAGATTCATTACGATCCTTTGTCAGACTGGACTCCTCAGAAATACTCTAAGATAACACAAGTATACGAGTGTACAACAGTTTGGGTATACAGTACTCAAAAATGAAGGGGGGAAAAGTGTTTTTAAAATATTCTAAACTCATCATTCTTGATTCTTCATACTGTGCCTTCAGATGGAGAGATCACATGCCCAGGACTGCAGAAAGCTTGAAAATCTAGTCTGTGACTATTTAAAAGACATACAAACACTTTTTTAAGGTTTGTATGACTGCTTATAAAAGTATTTGGCCAGAGAGCAAGAAGATGAGGCCAAGAGGTCTGTTGAATGACAGGATTAAAGAATCACACTATTCTCTATTACTGTTAAGTGGATTAAATATTTTCAGTTTTGAGATTATGCTATGTAACATCTACTTTTATGTTATGGGCACTCCCAGCAGCATCTCAAAAATATTTAAAAATGACAACCTCTTCAACAAGGCAACTTGAATAGCAAAGCAATATGAGCTTCTGCTAAGTACATTCGTGATAATATTCACTCTGTCTAGAAACAAGGCACACCTAATTTAACTTCGGCAAGCATACATCCTGTCAGTTAAATTTATAGCTATTTATTTAGGCTTTCACATAGGAACTTGGTACCTTCTGACTACGTTTGGCAACAAGGAATGTTGATTTTAGATTCTGATTCTATTCAGTCAGAATATAAAACTTGACAAAGACACAGACAGAAAAGAGAAGGCAACCAGTTCAAACCTGTTTAATCCTCCTATTTTTCTTTACTATATTAAATGTTCTTCCACATACTAATATAACATTTACTTATTTAAAATAAGTTAGGACCTGTCCTTCCATTATGTTTGTGAGAATTTGAAATGTAGCAGCTTAAACCAAAGCATTATAGATGAAAATCAACATCAAATCTCATACCTGTACCATTAGTCGAATCTCATGCTGTTTCTGAAGCCACAATCCAGAAAAATAAAATCTCCACCGTTGGATGCCCAAATAATAAAAGTTTAGCTATTAAGCTTATCTCCGTGAAGAACGTATGGCCGGGCAGCTGCCCAGCCACCAACTAAAACAATGCTGCCAATTACTACACACTACTTGTCTTTTTCTAATATCCACCACGTGCCAAGGTAGTCAGAAGAACAAGCCTTCAGACTCATGTGTCAGAGACACATAAATTTTGTGTTATTATTGTTCTGGTACTGGCATGAGTATGGGAAGTTAAGTGACAACAACTCATTCTGTTCAGTGTCCTATAAATCACAGGCAGTAATGTCTCTGTGATTTTAAAACAATTCCTGACATAATGATTTTTAAAACATGGACCATGTCACCAGTATCTTAGATAACTGTTTGCTGAGAACCCAGCTCTTTCTCTACAGGGGCACCAAATATATTCATAGTCAACCTTCCAAGATGGTAGTTTAGCCAATTTAACTCTAACCAAATTGGTAGATATCCAACAGCAAGTATATTCAGTTTCATTTCAGAGAATATCTGAATTATTATGGTGGGACTCATTCTGCTCAGTTCTGTTATATAAATAAGCTATTAATAAATGCAACCTTATTATAAAATGAAAGAACACATAAATGCCAATGTTGGATTTATGATAACTACACAGACATGTGCGTGTTGATCTCTTTCTACTGTTAACTTGTAGCTCTTTTAGTGATATTCTAGAAATCTCTTTGATCCCACCCATCTAATTTATCCATTGTCTTCCCCCACTTCCCTCAGTATTAAAGGGCATAATCATTCTTTTGGTTATTTAGCTGTTTGCAAGCGCATGCATAACATATTGAGTTTCTTCTTCCTGATCAGTACGTTTATACAGCAATTTAGATTCAAAGAAAAAAGGTGATTCGAAAGGTACCTGAGCATGCCTTTAGCTCCTTTCATTATCTTGTTAAATCAAAAGCATCTTTTCTAGAAAATGGTGCATGACCCCAAGAAGAATCGTAGTTTCTTTGAAGAGTTGTCAATAGGCTTTATGTTCTTTAAATAACTTCTTTGAATCTTAATCACTGTACAGATTTACTGAGAATATAAAATCTGCCCTGCTGGACTGGACTCCTGGCTCATTTAAGGCCAGCCATCAGTCTCACAGTGGACAGCTAACTGCACAAGGAAGCCCAATCATCTGCCATGAAATAATCTATATCATCACCCCAAGAGAATAGTTAAGTCTTTGTTTTGTTGTGTATTGATTCAGTGTTTGTTCTTGATTCCATGGAACTTTCAGAGATCATCTGCAAATCTGTAACAGTAAAGGCTCCTTATTTTTTCTGGTACTCTTTTAGTAATTCAACTGCCACAGCTGTATATTATAACTGCTGGAAAGATCATTGCTTCTTTATTGCCTTAGGAGTATCCATTCTCGTTTATGATTTTTTGTAAACTGGTAATTTTCTTCCACCCTAGGATTAATCTCTTTATTACTTTTTAACATGCTTTTTGTCTTTTATTCTTCAGCCCAAGGAAACAAAATTACAGTATCTGCTCCTTTAATTTCTTCACCACCAATTCTAAGTTCACACCAATAGATAAGAAAAATAATATCCAAATACAGCATAAAGAACTTCAGCATAGAATAAAAGCAAACCACAACCATAACAGCTTCAAAAATTTCAAGATGCTGTGCAATCTCTAACAGGCCAGGAAATCTGAACCTTACATCTATACTGCTAGCTTTCCAACGTTTCCAATAGAGAAATATATTTTTCTATTATGCTTTCCTCCTTTTATGTTCCTTACAACTGGAATGCTGACATTTCCACATAGACTTCTGCATGCATCATTATTAGAATTCTGCAATTACTTCTAACACTGTAGATATAGAGCAGGGGTCTTCAAACTTGGCCCTTTTATGACTTGTGGACTTCAACTCCCAGAATTCCTCAGCCAGCTATAGCTGGTTGAGGAATTCTGGGGGTTGAAGTCCACAAGTCATAAAAGGGCCAAGTTTGAAGACCCCTGATATAGAGCAAGAGTGAGCAAGGGACCCATAATTTAACCGAACCAACCAAGAATCTTGGGACACCCTAAACAAGAGTATATTTAGTATAAGTAGTCCTCAAGTTACGACCGCAATTGAGCCCAACATTTCTGTTGCTAACTGAAACATTTGTTGTGAATTTTGTCCCATTTTACGACCTTTCTTGCCACAGATGTTAAGTGAATCACTGCAGTTGTTAAGTTAGTAACAGGGTTGTTAAGTGAATCTAGCTTCCCCATTGACTTTGTTTGTCAGACGGTTGCAAAAGGATGTGACCTCAGGACACTGCAACCGTCATAACTATGAGTCAGTTGCCAAGCATCTGAATTTTGATCATGGGACCATGGGGATGCTGCAATGGTCACAAGTGTGAAAAATGTTCATAAGTCACTTTTTTCAGTGCTGTTGTAATTTTAAATGGTCACTAAATAAGCTGTAAGTTGTAAGTTGAGGACTATTTATACCACATAAACATCCATGAAAGTGTATGAGATACTAAACTGATTAGGATTTAAATTGAGGCAACGTTGAGGAAGCGAGGAGAAAATTTGAGGTCCCTTCACGTTCTTCTTCCAATGTGATGAATGCCATCATTTGCCAGCAATGTCCTTCTGGATTCTCAATAGGATAAATGGGACAAACTTTGCACAAAAGAATGAATACAGATTTTACAATAGGCCTCAAAACAGGGGCAAAGTAGCATTATAGCATTTCAATCTCCCTGGCTACTCTATTGCAGATTTCAAGTTGACCATTTTGGTAAAAATGAAACTTTTAACAGCATGACTGAGTGGAAAAAAATACTCACATACATCAAGAGATCTCAACAAACAGAATAGGTTTTTACAATTGTTAATTTGTAGCAATGGGTTTTTAACACATTACAATTGTTAAGTGATAAAAGTACTTGTAATCTGTTTCACATCTGCATATCTAACCTGCTTCCCTTTCCTCCACCTTATCCCAAGTCAAATCCACATCAGTTTATCCAGTCTGTGCATCTGGTGAAATGAACTCTAGCTCATGAAAGCATATGACTTTTAATAAAATTCCTTAGACAGAAAACGTGCAACAGATTCCTCCTGAATTTAAGTCACTAAAGTGTTCTGAAAGATAGTGGGGTGAGGGTGGGGGTGAGTGAGATTTGGCCAGAGAAGACAAGGAAATGGGAAAAAAAATATAGGACAATCAGTGCAAATACTGTATACATGCCATTACGGAAACTTTTCAAAAGGCTACGTTGAATTCAAAAATTTTATGGCAAGCTATAAAAGCCACCGGTCTAACAGAATAGCAGATAAAACTTGCTGTACTGTCCAACAGCAGTTATCTCTTGTGCAAAATTCCTCCCTTTTGTGTAATAAAAACATTCCATTTATGTCACTATAATTATACTGCACACTTTTCTCAAAACACTAAGAATACATCTTCTATTATATAATGTTCAACAATCATATTTTGCTTCAAAGGATTCTCTGGACAGATACATTCATGGGGGAGGAGGCTAAATAAAAGCAGAGTATAGCTCATTATTTGAAATGTGTCACAGAAAGCGTGTCTAGAAAATGTGAATGCTGTTCATTGCCAGAGAATGAACATTTGTTTTTAGAAAAAGAATCTGAGCAATTTGAACTGTCATGAGTATCACGTGGAAAGAGATATGCTTGCTTTTGGGTAAAAGCCAGGTTATTTGACATATAGGGCTTAAGCATTTAGAACTGAATGTACATTTATGCCTTGCATATTAAATTGTTGCAAACTGTCCCTTACACCTGAAATTCAGAACATCTGGGAATGAATGAGAAGGAAGTAGATGTTTCAAATCCAGGCATGCCCTTTGAAAACACTACATTCAGACTGTCCCAAAGGACTATAAATCCTTCCATTCCCCACCATCCAGTCATAGCTGAAGAAGCTTCTTGGATGAGAAGCGAAACGTCTTCAAAGAAAAACAAGAAAGTCCAGTTGCCTCCTGAAAAAGCACCTTTGAGAAATCATGACCCGGACGAGAATCTCCACAGACTGTCCCAAAGTGGCTTTTTCAAAAGGCAACTGAACTTCCTTTGTTTTTCCTTGAAGACGTTTCGCTTCTCTGAAGAACCAATGAAGCTTCCTGGATGAGAAACGAAACATCTTCAAGGAAAAACAAAGTTGCCTTTTGAAAAAAAAACCCTTTGGGACAACCATGACCTGGATGACTGAGAATCTCCATGGGCTGCATTCAGAAGAAGCGATGATGCAAGTTCAGAAATTCAGGCGCAGCCAAGTGCCAGGAAGAATGAATGCAAGTATACACATCCATTCAAAGAAGCAACCTCAACCCCTATTGATAAATGTATATTTAGAGTAATAATAATAATAATAATAATAATAATAATAATAATAATAATAATAATAATAATAATAATAATAATAATAATAATAATAATAATAATAATAATAATAATAATAATAATATAAAAAAAGTTGGAAGGGACCTTGGAGGTCATTTAGTCCAACCCCCTGCTCAGGCAGGAAACCCTATACCATTTCGGACAAATAGCTGTCCAGTCTCTTCTTAAAAACTTCCAGTGTTGGAGCATTCACCGCTTCTGGAGGCAGGTTGTTCCACTGATTAATTGTTCTAATGGTCAGGAAGTTTCTCCTTAGTTCTAGGCTGCTTCTCTCCTTGGTTAGTTTCCATCCGTTGCTTCTTGTCCTGCCTTCAGGCGCTTTGGAGAATAGCTTGACTCCCTCTTCTTTGTGGCAGCCCCTGAGATATTGGAACACTGCTATCATGTCCCCCCTCGTCCTTCTCTTCATATATAGATCTTTAATACTATCGACCCTGCAACATGGGACTTTCCATTAAATGTGTATCATTTCTTTCTACTTTTGTCCTTCCCTCTTTCAAGGTGAACACAGTCAAATGAGGGCAGGGCTCTTAACTTGTGACCGATGGAGAAAAAGCACTCCCAGCTATGTCTTTTCTCAGACTTGTTTGATTAAGTTACGCCTAGCAAATTTTCCTCTCCTTCACAAGTGTCAGAAGTACAGGTACTCTGTTATCCTTTTAAGGTTGTGCTCACATCATGCAACATACAGAAAGTCAAAGCAGTAGCATTATCATTCATCAGGTTTATGCATTTATTTTATTAACGCAAACTTAAATGTCACTCCAACAGGGTTCTGACTAGCTTATTAGAATATAAAAGTAAAAGAGAAAAAAATATATAACCTGAAGCCTCCTAAATCCTAATGATAATAGGTTTTCTAGTCACTAAAACAACAAGGGAAACAGTTCTAATAGCACCTATCAGGCCTGCTGGGAGGGGACTTACTATAGCATCAAAAAAAATAGATAAAATATTTTGATGGTGCAGTTAATGAAACTATCTCCTTTATGACTGGAATGTAGCCGAGTTGTGGATCCAGATTTGCCAACCTTGTAAATTCTTAAAGAATAAAAGAGGGGGATTTTACAGTCTACTTATTATGAAGCATTTAAAATTAGAAAGATACTAAACAAATATAGCTTTGACTTCACTCTGATAGATGTAATATGAAAAGGGAAGGGAAAGCAAGGTAGATATAAACTTTTTGAAAATAATAGGACAAAAGGTTACATCTTCATATAATAAATATAGAATGCCATTTGAGAAGTAGAAGAGGTACAACAAGGCTTGGGAATTTTTTTTGTTGCAAATCTGAAAGGGATACAGGCAATCCTCAACTTACAACATGTCATTTAGTGACCATTCAAACTTACAACAGCACTGAAAAGAGCAACTATGACTGTTTTTCACACTTATGACACTTGCAGCAAGCTTGGCAACTGGCTTGTATTTATGACTGTTGCAGTGTCCTGCGGTCAGGTGATCCCCTTTTGTGACCTTCTGACAAGCAAAGTTAATGGGAAAGCCAGACTCACTTAACAACCGTGTTACTAACTTAACAACTGCAGTGATTCACTTAACAAGTATGGCAAGAAAGGTCATAAAAAGGGGCAAAATTCATTTGCTTAGCAACAGAAATTTTGGATCCAGGGTCGAGGACTATCTGTACATGTGTATGCGTGTTTGCACGGGTGCATGTGTGTAGTTTCCTAATATACTGAGCTAGCTTTTTAAAAAAAAAATCTGGCAAACAGGAGGGGAAATATATTTTAAAATTATATAATTTGGATAAAATCGAATTTGGTTCATCTCGTTACAGCCTAAGGAAGGGGTCTCCAACTCCCAGGCCTCGGCCCACTAGTGCAGGGGTCCCCACTAGTGGGCTGCAAGCTGTTCGAAACCGGGCCACAGGAGAAATGGGCAAGCATGCATGGGTGGAGCTCCACTCGTGTGAAAGGTGGGCAACACACACACACGTGCATGAAGCTCCACTCGCGCAAGCGGAGGATGCTTGCGCTTGCACTCGCACTCGAAGCTCCATTTGCACAAGTGGAGCTTCAGGCGCGAGCACAAGCACAGTCCGCTCGTGTGCAAAGCTCTATTTGCGGTGAGTGGATGGCACACACGCACATTTGCCTGCCTCTCACACACACATACACCAAGCTGGAAAAGTTGGGGACTGCTGCACTAGTGGGCCATGGGAGAAATGGGCAAGTGCGCACACATGAAGCTCCACTTGTGCGAGCGGTAGGCACTTGTGCACAAAATTCCACTCACGCTAGCGAAGGGTGCTCGTTCATGAAGCTCCACTTGCGCAAATAGAGATTCATGTGTGAGCACAAGCATCCTCTGCTCATGTGCGAAGCTTCATTCGTGTGAGTGGAGGGCGTGTGCACGTTCACCTGCCACTCACACGCCCTCCCGTTCGCCCCAGGCTGGGCCGCCAAGCTGGAAAGGTTGGAGACCACTGGCGTAAGGTAAAAACAAAATTAGAAACACAGAAATGATGCTACAGGGGAAAATAACCACCCATTTTAATCCATTTCTTGCAGTGCACTCCTTCCTTAGGTTCAGATGACATGCTGGGCCACGGCTATGCTAAGTAAGTCAAGGCAAGCCATGTGTGTAAATCTACAGGCATAACCCTTTCACATTTACTATTAAAAAAACTTTCCCAAACTTTGTCTACCTGTTGTAAGTGTTTCATCTTAACTACTATCTGGCCCTTATCCAAATTTTGTCAATCTGCTAAGCAAAACCAATATGCAGTGTGAAATGGCTCATAGTTTAGATTTGTATGCCTAACTCAGCTGAATGTTCCTAAAAATACTTCATGATAAAGGGAGGGTTTTTTTTCCCCTAGAGCAAAATGAAATCAGTGTAATTAACAAAATCTCTTCTGGTACAAAATGTTTTTGCCTCTTTTTTCATATCTGGACAGGTACAAATTTTCTATGAGTAAACCATGGCAAATCAGTTTGGAAAAGTGAGGTGTAAGATTTTTGACTGCAGAAGGCCAATAAACAAACAAATGTCTTTAAGCTCATATACAGAAAACTCATGCAAATATTTTATAATCAAGTAGAAAATACTTTTAAACATAATGTCACTTCCAGGACAGACTTTGAGATGAATAAAAGTACACTATGCTATAAATTATTCAAGGCTGAACCAGCACAAAATAATCTCACATGTGTGTCAGAAAAATCATGTGTCAGGAAAAGTAATTGACGGTACTGTTAAACTTTACCAAACCTGGCGAAGCTGTGTTTCTACCTACCTTAATGATAGCTTATACAATTGATACGTCTATCTGGATTCGCACAACATATTAGCCAACACTGCATTCTCTCAATGCTACGCTAAAATATAATTAACTAATTTGTGATTTAGTGTGTCACACATGCTATAGTGCTTGTTTTTCACTCAGCATGTTATACAAACCATTGCAGTTTGTAAATAGTTATTTATGTGTCACCATGGTGCATGAATCTAAGTATTATGGCTTGATTAAACAATGTTTTTAAAAATATATGTGAATACAGATATTCATGGATTTTTTATTTTATCTCTTCATAGTCTATTATTTTTGCAAACATTAGTGGTTCAATCTGGTGTTTCTTGGCAATGTCTCTTAACAAACTTTATCATTGTGTTAGAGGAATACTTTATTTTTGAAATAAATAAAATGTGTGAATAAGGATGAACTTTTGATATCCACCCAAAGTCTTCTAAGCTCCATGGTGGATATAAATAAACTCCTGGCCAAGGTCTATTCAAAATAATTCAAACTTATTCTCATGAATACCAGATCCAAACTAAATTCACATCACATTGTATTTAAAAAACTCTAAAGAACTGAATACTATTAGGAAACTGAACGCCAATAAATCATTTACAAACAAGGGTCACCCAACAACATTTCTTAGATGGTACGAACAGGACTGAGCTGATAATAATATATATTATCTCATTTTAATGTGAAATCAGATATAGTCTAAAATGCTATGATGCTGGTAAATAAAGGACAATGAAAATAGGTGTGTAAGCATGCACAAGTAACATTTAAAAGCTTTACTGTCTAAATATAGTGAAACACTTAGCATTTTGAACTTCACATGTCTTCACATTCCATCTGTTTTGGAGAACATTTGTGACCATCTGAAGACAGCATCATTATAAGATGATTTATTGCATTATATAATATAGCAAGAATCTGCTTTATGCACAAAAGTAAAATAAACAAAAAAGGCCTTTAACAACTTTGCTAAGAGTATTACTCAAGAGTAGTAATATAATATGCAAGTAAAAATTTCAGTTGAAGAATGTGGTTGGATGTGATGGAAAAATCATGTGCTAACTTCATCATCATATCAAATGTGATTTATTTGAATTTGGCTCAATCAATCAAATGTTTCAATTCAGCAAACTGCAGTTGTGCAAACTATGGCTAACCTACAAGATTTGGCAATACACTACCAAAGCACTAAAGTGCTTACAACGTATCTACATTACATTCCCAGTACGCCCAAATAAATCAAAATGATAAATCTTGAGAGATCTCAAGTCTGAATTTTCAGTTTTTATACATGGTTTCTTGTGAAGCCACATTCTCTCTCCTAATTTTTAGCATCCCAAAATATGAGATTATACCACAGAATGCAGAAACCTGCTTAATGCAATAAATGTGAATTAAGAAACATATTAACTGGTTGATGGCATAATGGTTACCAATGTCACTGAAACAAAGGTTTAGAAGCAAAATTTAATTAATGCATCTCAATTTTTATAGATTTCAGGGTTTGAGGTTTTTTAAAGATAGTCTCTACACAAGTCTGAATTACAGAACAAAGCATTATTGTGAATACATTATTCCCTTTCATCTGTGCATGTTGCATTATCAGAATTATTTTGCTGCTTTTTAAAACCCACAATAAAAGGATTTAACTCAGAAGTCATCCCAAAAGATAAACTGAGGGTGGCTGTAGGAGATTTTTAAGTTAAATACACAGGCAGTCCTAGTAATACGGCTTTCAAACTCATGTCTATTGCTGCCTCACAAATAACTCAGGCGGCACCAGAAATCCCAGATTAAACAAGGTAGGGAAAGTATGCAGAGAGCACCTTGTGGAATTCTTTCCAACCCCTTAATAGCAGGTCCACTTTGGATCACATGACCAGGAGACTCAGGAAGGGGGAAACCTAGAATGGAAGAGCTGACAACATCTTTGCCATCTGCCTCTCCAGCGGAATTTATTGGGGAAAAAAATCTGGATGTTACTTTCTTTGAAGCCCCTAATCAAATCCAGCCCATTTTAAACTTAATCTTTCCTTTCTTGGCTTCTCCCATCACATCAGGTTTTCTTTAGTGTCAGCCTGCCTATGGACAGGCTAGTCTTTAGTCTTTTTATATCAGTCAGTTGAGCTGGCAAGAACAAGAGACTGGGCTGATTTAAGTATTCACCGCACAATACAAGCTTTGGACCAAAATAAAAACTCCCCTTTTAAGACTCCTGCGAGTCCCCTGGACTGCAAGGCGATCAAACCGGTCAGTCCTAGAGGAGATCAACCCTGACTGCTCTTTAGAAGGCCAGATCCTGAAGTTGAAACTCAAGTACTTTGGCCACCTAATGAGAAGGAAGGATTCACTGGAGAAGAGCCTAATGCTGGGAAAGATTGAGGGCAATAGAAGAAGGGGACGACAGAGAATGAGGTGGCTGGATGGAGTCACGGAAGCAGTAGGCGTGAGCTTAAATGGACTCCAGAAGATGGTAGAGGACAGGAAGGCCTGGAGGAACATTGTCCATGGGGTCGCGATGGGTCGGACATGACTTTGCAACTAACAACAACAATTCCAGATAGAGTCAGGGCAACTGGTTGGAGCTGAGCATTTACTGGCTGGATGCTCTTCCTGACGCCACATGGGGTTTGCAGCAGATATTTTTTCTTTGTGCCCTTAGAGAGAAACATCTGCCGCTACCTAGAATTGAACTCTCAACCTTCCAAGTGGGAGGCGAGCGTTTTCACTACTAGGCCATTGGTCCTAATACTATTGACAGTATTGGTAGAAGATGGCCTAGGTGACAATAGTGAACAAAACAATTTAAGAAATTAAAAAACATAATTGGAAACTAAATGCACAAACAAGCTACTAAATCTTCTAAAAGTTACCAGATTTCTATGAGGTTGATGTAGAAGGAGAACCATGTTAGTTTAAGGTAGCACAAAATCCAAAGGATTTTAATAGTACTTTTTATGATAAAAAGTATGATAGTACTTTTTAATACATTGTATTAAAAAGTATGAACTTTCATGAGCCTTGGCACCTTTCACACATGTCATTCAATGCATCTAAGTGAGCTCACAACAGCTGATGTCATTTACTATAATTTATTAATTGGAAAAGGTGCTACTAGATTCTTTTAGATTTTTGGATCTCTATGATCAGTTCTAGTTATCGCTGTCAGAACCCAAAGAATAACAAGCAACATAATCTATATAATATGCAGAATGATAATCTATATAATATGCAGAATCTATATAATATGCCCAGAAGAGCTAAATAAAGTATATTTAAAAATGGCTGATATGAGTTTGTCAAGATTTGTCAAATTTTCCATTTGCAAGGATTATTATATTGGTCTGCTTGAGCGACTGTTGTAAGGTTTTCTTTCAATGCATAGTAAGTTCTTTGAAATCTATAAAACATTATATTAACTCCAAAGTAATACATCTTAGGATAGAGATGACAAATCTCTGTGCATAGAATTGAAAAGACTGCTAACGATGGATTAGAGATTATAATGTTTTGCCATTAAAAGTGCCACAAGGTTCTTATTCTAGTTTATTTCAAAGATGAACATAGCTAAATTCTGGAGAAAAATCAAACAACATACATAAATTAATATAACCAACTTCCTTTACTAGGATACCCCATAAACATATGAATAACTGAAGACAAATACAACTTCTACATTTTCAGAAGAAGCTGAAATATAAAGCCTTGGAAGCAATCATTTTGAATTTGAAAATCTCACAGTCACAACTTCAGATATCTCCTTGATCCAGTAAAAAAGATTAAACCTGTTTTGATTATCAGATTTATTGGATAGATTCTGCTTGGCTGAAATTTTGAATATGGATCTTATAATAAAGATGGCCAATTGTACACATTCACTCTACCGGATCTTCTTCCCATTATAACCTTCCTCATAAGACATCAGAGTAAAACATATCATGAATCAGTCATTCCTCACTTACCTTGCTTCTATATCTTTGTGTCATATGTTTTGGCACATGAGAAGTGTCATTTTCCTCAGTGACTGGTGTTACGGGTCCATGAACGTGCCCTCATTCATTGTTTAAGAATTGCATAAACTATGACTAATTAGTAATTACTGCTCTCATGTGGAAATTTTGCTACTGCAAATCTAGAGTTTTTTTTCCTTTTTTAAAATATATCCTGAATAAAGTTTAACTATAATGTTACATTCGTCTCCTTTTCTTTCATCTAACTGCTATAATTTTACCTTTCACTATCAGGACATCTAAAATTTGTTACAAGGTTATAATCATGGCTAATGAGTTAATTTGGTCTAAATATAGTTCCTTGTAGCCATAGTTTAACTAAGAGCTCACATATATTAAGACTACGGTGATGTGTGAACATAGCTGCTCTGCAACATGCCATGGCTGATCTTCAATATACTAACCAGGGTTGGGGCTTGTTTCCAGAGATCACTATGCAATCCCAATACTAGGAAATAAAAGAAAAAGGCCACCAATTCTTTGGGTTTAGAAATTTCACTAAACTGTGGTTGGTTTATATTTCAAGCAAGGACTTCATAATGATTGTGTTGGATAAGAAACTGACGTGTATGGTTATCAACTTTAAAGCCCTGCATGATATGGGACTAGGTGATCTGAGGAACCATCTCTCTTCAATGTTATCAGCCTGGCCCACTCAGTCCAGCAGAAGAGGCATGCTACAGACCCCATAGGGGGCGTGAAGGCTCAGTGGTTAAAGATGTTTAGTTTGTCAGCTGGAAAGTTGACAGCCCGGGTTAGAGACCTGAGCACTTCCCATTCCCTGCCCCAGCTCCCGCCCATCTAGCAGTTCGAAAGATGCCAATGCAAGTAGATAAATAGGTACCACTTGGGTAGGAAGGTAATAGCATTCTGTGCACCTTGGTGAGAATCATACTGGTCACATGACCATAGAAATATCTTCGGACAACGCTGGCTCCCTCGCTAAGAAATTAAGATAAGCACTGCCCCCTAGACTCGGACATGGCTGGACAGGGGAAACTTTTACCGACCCCATTAGTAAAAAAGTTTCAGCTGGCAAAATCTGGAAGGAGAATGTTTTCTGCTTTGGCCCCCACACTATGGAATAGATTTCTGCTTGAGGTGAGGTCTGCCCCTACTCTTTTAGCCTCTGGAAGGGCATTAAAATCTGGCTCTGCCAGTTAACCTGAGGTCTTCAATGGGAGTGGTGGATTAACTGAGAAGATACTACTGCCATACAGTACTGATCTTGCCTTTTTTGCTGCTTGACTTTGTATTTAATGTTTTAAATATATATATTATATTATTTTAATTGTAAGCTGCCCAGAGTCACTTTACAAAAGTGAGATGAGTGGCATATAAATTTAATAAATAAATAAATATGAATGCAAGTCTCATTGTGACTTATTCTCACCTCTCTAAACTACAGTTTGGACATCACACTAAATGTGATCTTAAATATATTAAGTCCCTGAATATTAGACTCCAGGTTTACTACACTAAAGTTAAGTGGTTTGCTTGTTTGTGGCTAAGAAGGTTAAGTGAACCTACTGATGGTGATTTTTTCAATAGACCTTAATGAGCAAACCATTATCTTAGATTGTTAAACCAACTACCTTAATTTACATGTAATGCAAAGTTAGTTTATTTGTTTTTGGCTTATTGTGATTCATCAATCCATTCAATTAGCACAATGTTTGAATCAGTAACTGAGGATGAAAAATATGAAAAATATGAGTAAACCGTATTTCATTCCATTCTTAAATCTTCAGAGACATCTGCTTGGTTATTTTTAGACTGCGATCACAGGCAATGTAATAAGAAATGGTAGAAGTTGACTACTGCGAAAGCCACTCGCTCTCCACCTTTGCAGTGGGGCAAATTGCCTCCAGAAGTTGTGAATGCTCCAACACTGGAAGTTTTTAAGAAGAGATTGGACAACCATTTGTCTGAAATAGTACAGGATTTCCTGCCTGAGCAGGTAGAAGATCTCCAAGGTCCCTTCCAACTCTGTTATCCAATTCCAATTCCAATTCCATTCCATTCTATTCTTATAGTCACTTTTAATTTCACACAACAGAGCAGCAAAATATAGTGGAAAGGTTTACAGTTTTTTTAAAAAAACTGTTTTTAACAGTTAATATTTTTTTTAAAACAAGGAATTATTGCCCTTAAATACTCTTAATTAAAACACACTCTACAGAGTAAAACCATTTATAGTCCCAGTTTTACGGTATGAATTCACACTATAGCAAAGTAAGCCATTTTCCTGGGTTGTGATTCCTCCTAACCTACCCCATTAAAGAGTTTTGCAAATGCAGGTAGTCCTCGACTTACAACCACAATTGGGACCGGAAAATTTGTTGTTAATCAGTGCAGTCACTAAATGAGGCATCACGTGACCACCCCCATTTTTATGACCTTTTTTGCCATGGTAATTAAGGCAGACATCACATGAAGGTGAGCTGAGACCTTCCCTGCCAGCTTCCCCATTGACGTTGCTTGTGGGAAGCCAGCTGGGAAGGTCACATGATGATCACATGACTCCAGGATGCTGAAACCATTGTTAATATATACCAGTTGCCAAGCACCTGGATCGAGATCATGTGACCACATGGACTCTGCAACAGTTATAAATGTGAGGACCGGTCTTAAGTCATTTTATTCAGTGCTGTTATAACACTCTCCAAATGAATGGTTGTAAGTTGAGAATTACCTGTGATTATTTCCTTCCATGTAGACATGATTCGATTGAGTTCAATGCCCCAAATGATGTCATTTATGCTGTCCGTAACTTCTAAATTTGGACTTTCAAGGAACTATTTTTCCATCGCGTTCTTTTTACACTGTGTAAAAGAAAACAATTAAGTTTTCTTCCTGGTGTACTAAGGCTATAGTTATACATACACACATACATACTATACATACACACACACACACACATGCTTACCCCACAAAACTATACAGTATATAAAATCCATCAAAGACTAGATACTTATTTTCATGTTACGTACAAGTTGATTAGAAGATCAAACTCAAACTGGTGGTTTATCTTTTTCCAAGTTATAGTTTTTATTCAATATATTTGTATTGTTTTATAAGCTGAAATTGGTCTACTTAAAGAGCATCACTTGATTTATTTCAGACCTAGTAAACAGATTATTTCTCCTACATATAATTCATTGTCCTTTTGTTTGCAACAGTTTATTTTGCAAAAACAAAATTCTCTCTAAGGTAGAAAATCTACTTTATGGTCTTGAGTCACTTAAAAGAATTGTAGATTGGCTTCCATTGTTTGGCAAAACTTCTCAGATTTCTGTTCAAACACAATTCTACATTCAAAATAAACTGAATGTAGTGGGACAATTCTCGTATATTGTAGTTTGCTTAGGAGATCCGATTTCCAATTCAATCCTTTGCATGTTTATTACATGGATGTGTAATTCAAAACACTTAAAGGTGTACAGATTTGTGATTTCAGTTGCTTTCACTGACTGAATATACATAAAGTGCTTAAATGTGGGGAAAACATTCATATCATACTTCCATTACTGTAGTTTCTTCTATTTTGTTGCTATTCAGAGATAGTAAATTGTTCATACTCTTTGATGTTCTTATGACCACTGTAAACCTTCTAGCAGAAATATTATCCAAAGATGGAGACGAACCTGATTAATTCTGAAAAACACTAAGCAGAGTCAGGGCTAGTTAGTATATTGGGATAGGAGAGTACTAGGAAATCTCAAGAAAAGGGGAGGAAACCCTTAAAGGTAATGACAAACCATTTCTATATTGCTGCCAAGAAATCAACCTGGCTCGAAAGCAGGGGTGTCAAACTGCCAGCCCGTGGGCCGGTTGCATCATGCGGAGGCCGCACCCACCCCAGCTCCGACAATGCGAGAAAAGTCACGATACGTCGCGACACGTCACGTGATGCGGCGAGTTTGACACCCGTGCTCTAAAGCATCCCATAATTTTAGAAAATGTTCCTCAATTCAGTTCAACTCTAGCGTGCTAAAAATTGACATGATGTGGTTAAACTTTGATCTAATTTGTTATCCAATATAGTCTTTAATTAAAGTTAATTAGCCTGGATGCTTTTAAAAAAAAACACTGCTACAAGCTATACCTATTTATGGAAACAAAGCATGAACTGTGCCAGTCCCAACATGTTTACTATGTAATTTTTCCTAGAGAAAAAAATAAATAAATTTGCATTGTTTTAATGCCAAGGGGCCAATGGTAATACAGTCAGGGACAGGGGTAAAAGTCACAATTTCATCAACCCAGACAACTTCTAATTGTTGTTTAATGGAAAATAACCTCCCTTCACATCTGAAAACAATTATATTTACTTGCCATGTCTAACATGGAAAAATCTGAAACTCTGGGTAAATAATGTACATATTTGAAGAAGGTCACGCTGAATTCTGAACTAAACAGTGGTATCTCCAGACCAACCTCACTTTTCGGGTCTGGTTGGAACTTGCTGAAATTCCTGCTCTGGTGAATCACCAACAGATATTCTTGAGCTAAGCAACATACACCAAGAAAGGATTTCTACACCAATCTTCCTGAACAGCTATTTTAGTTCTGTAATAAAAGCTTAAATTCCCATTATTCATCCATGAAGAAATCTCTGTTTATTGAATAAAGGCATCTTTGGCTTTGTTCTTACAATACAAAGCCACACACGATAGCAGCTAAATGTATGCAAACGGAACAAATCATATTATGTCTTAGAATGAAGGCAATCACTCTGTTTAATTGTGTCTATTCACAAATAACTGTACAACGTGGGTGAGACCAAAGTAAGAATACACACACCCCACATTCAAGAATAGCCCTGCAGCAAAAATTTGCAGTGTCAAGAGCTCCTGTTCGAAGTTTCAGCAACTCCACCCAATCTTCCTCACCTTGCAAAATTTAATCAGCCAGCAAAGGATCTAGAGGCTAAATTATATGATGAATGGTTGAAGGAGCTAGGTATGTCTAACCTATTAAAGAAAAGGATTAGGGGGACATGATAACGGTCTTCCAATGCTTGAGGGGCTGTCACAAAGGATTTACTTATTCTCCACAGCACCTGAGGATGGGGGAAGTTGATTAAAGAGAAATCAAACCTAGAAGGAAGAAGAAATTTCCTGACATGAGAACAATTAATCAATTGCCTCCTGGAGTTATGGGTCAATGGAGGTTTTCAAAAGTAGACCGGACATCCATTTGACTGGGATGGTATAAGGCTCATGCCTTGAGCAGGGGGTTGGACTAGAAGACCTCTAAGGTCCCTTCCAGCCTTATGATTCTATGTTTTTGTTTTCCCCATGAAATTGCCACCGTGGGAGGGAGTACCTCTGAAAACCTAAGGCTCATTCAAGTCTACCGATTGTGCAAATGTTGTACATGGCAACTGCTATTTTTCTGTAAATAAGGGCAAAACAACTGAATTTGAATGACATTTAACATTATAGCTAAATGGTTTTGAATGTGGATTTTACTTTTTAGAATACAGCAATAAGGTAAAAATGACTTTTAAAGATATGCTACTTAGAAAATTTCTAATGCTATTCTTTGATGACTTCTACTCACAATTTTTTTAAAAAAATACACTGAACATAATAAAAATAGAAAAAGCTAAGCTAATAAAAACAGCAATAACAAAAAACCTCAGTCTACGCATGAATTCATTAAACGAAAGGATTGGGGGGTTATGGAAGATGAGAGAATACTTTTCATTGGGTCCCAGGAACAGGGCTTTGTGCATCCTTGAAATTTCTAAGTGTCCTACATTATTAAGATTGTGTTTGCCCTTGCTTGGATGGTTCAGTTGTCAAAAAAAGGTATTGTCTGAAACAAAAGCACCATTTTATCACAGAAAGTTTCCCCAACAGTGACAATTTTAATTTCTCCCATCTTAATTTTGTTCCATGTCTTAACTTTAAAGTCAGATGTGCAGCAAATAAATAAATAAATATCTTGAAAAATCATACAATTCAAATTTGTCATACTAACAACCAATTATTTCTTTCCAGAATCATATGTGTAACTGCCAAGAGAAAGACCGAAAGCCAATTGTTTATATCTTTTTTATCTTTTCTTTTTCTTCTTTTTTCTTTGTCTCTTCCTTTTTTCTTTTCCACATTTGCTATATTTTTTCTTTAAATGTATTTCATATTATATACATGAACTCTTTTAATACAAACTATTAAAAGCAAAGATTTGTTTGCCAAATATGCTAACCCCACTGTTAGCTAAATCCTACTTTTATATTCATCTGACTGGATCCCCACAGCCCAGTTAGCCGTAAACTAACCACACCAACTAGTTTCAAATAGTATAATGAGCGAACCTCAAACTAAGCAACTCTACTGTGTCATGTGGACGCAATCTAAATGTGAAAAATGCAAAAGCAATGGGCAAAAATGTATCTGTGCTCTTAATTCGACTGAATAATAATAAATCTCCTTGGAATATCCCCAAAATCACTTGCTCAACATCTGCCCAACAACTTTAACATCAATTCCCAATGGAAAGCCAAAATCCTCACTGAATGCCCAAACATAGGAAGACATAAATGACCCACAGAAAACTACCACATCAGCAATGGACAATCCTGAATAGGATTTGCACATCACACAGCCTCTGCCAGGACTCTGTATAAATAGGGCAAAGTATCCTCCCCTTGGTATGACTGCGGGGTCCCACGTCAAACTGTAGATCCCATTGTGACCAATTGCAAGCTGAAGGCATATACTGGTCCAGTATCTGATTTTTTTAATATAAACAATGCTGCACTTCAATATCTTAAAAGGGTTAAATCATGGCAACTGGACCAAAGTTTATTAAAACTGAGATGTTACGTTACTCATCCAAGTAACTTCTTCAGTCAAAATGAAGATTTGAGTAGGCAGAGAGTCAGATAGTTGTTGGAAAGAACCAACTCTTGCTATACCGACTGCAGGGGATTTCTCCCCAAAATGAAAAGCAAACATGTAAATTGCCCAATATTCTAATCCACTGTTAACTAAATCCTACTATTATATTCATCTGACTGGGTCCCCACAGCCCAGTGTAGCCATAAATTATACCAACTAGTTTTTGTGCTTCAGTGGTTAGATGGCCTAGACAATAGTATTTGAACATACATTTTTTTAACATTTATGTTTTATTGTGTTTTATTAATCTAAGTGAAATGTTAGTATATATTAGTTTATGCATGATATGCCATATGCTAAATAAATCCCCCAAACCTGCAGAGGCTAGATTGTTCCCAACCCCTTCAGCCTTTTGCAAGGCCTTTAAAGAGTTAATTTTCCAACTGGACCTGGAGATCCAGGTGAATGATTATGTTGATTTCTTAAAGGTGCTTCTGCTTTTTACCTTGGCAGTAGATTATATGAGTATTGTAGTTTTTATTGTCTTATGGATTTTTATGCTGTTTAAAACTGTGTTAGCCTCCCAATGTAATAAATTTAAGATGAGTGGCCATATAAGTTGAGATAATAAAAATAAAGTTTTGCTCACTAAAAAGAAATGAAGGACATGAAAATTATGATTTTAGATGAGTTCCTCACGAAACTCAGATCTTTGTTGAACTGGTGGATTAGAAAGAAGGGGAAACATTCTTGCTCATTCGCTAATTTCTTTCAGCATTGGAGAAACACAAGATACTTGAGTATATAGATCGTTTTACTGGACACACATTCAAGCAAAGATCAACTGATGTGACAAGTCAAAATCCTTCCAAGATATTCTGTCCCAAAATTATTTATGCCTTGAACTATTTGACATTTTTTTATTTTTCTGCCTTTTGTTTTTAAAAGGACATAGGACAGTTTCCTAACTGTAATAACAGATTCTGCTCCATCTTTAACTGGGGTGGTTATCAAGTCTCCTTTAGCAAATACCAATATGGATCTTATTCAGAAGCACAGATATTCTTCACTATCAGGAGCCCATTTGCATCAGGAGCTAGCGGGACTAGGTCAGCCTATGAGCTGTCAATCCACGTAATGACAGGAATAAGGAAACAGCAGCCAGAGGAATCTTCAAGCCTGAAGACGGAGAAGATTCATCTGAGAAATTATAGATTTACCAATGGCACAGTTTGGAGAAAACAAGTTGATCACTAGATTAAATATTAAAGGGAGGGTGAGTAAACCAGAGCCAGAATGTAATTTGGTTTATTCCTCTCGCACATGCACGCTTATCTGCACTTCGCACAAAGTTACTAGTTCAAGGCCAAACTACAAGGTGTCTATCACAAGTTCAATGGCCAGCACAAGGGGCACAATTTTGCCTGCACAAATCCACGCCAACAAGCGCAAAACATGAGAAAAACATTATCCATACCAAAGATCTGGGGAGAAGGGAGTAGGAAGGGGGGGAAGACACTCAGCAACCCCCTCAAGTCAGCATCTGACACCCCTCTTGCTGTCCAGCACCCTCGCCAGCCAATCTGGTGCCCGCCAAATGCTTCCCTAATAGCCTCTAGTCTGTCACACTGAGGGCAGAGGGGAAGATGGGACTTGTAGTCCACCCTGTCGACAGGTCCATCTGGAGAAACGGGAGTGCGACTGCCGGGAAGCGGACTGTCAGTTGAGAACAAAGCCCGGGAAAGCTTTCCAGGGCTTTCCTCCCCGCCCTTTCGCTACCCGATCCGGGGCACCCCTCCTTCCCCCCACCCCTCGCCGTCCCTACACTTACCCCCCCGGCGCCTTCAAGCGGAACCCCCTTCTGCGGCCGTCGCTCAGTTGGCTTTCATGCTCTCTCGCGCGCACCCGCGTGCGCTCCCTCGCTCTCTCTCCCCGGCCACAAGCGGCGGCACAGCCGTCGGAGTTGACGAACAAGTTTTCCAAGTTTCCTCTCCTCCTCCTCCTCCTTTCTTTTCCTCTCGTCTCCTCGCGGAAGACGTTTTCCTTCTCCGCCAGGAGAACCCAGGAGGCGAGAAGAGGCGAAGCGAGCGGAGACGGGTCCAGCTTGGACACTCCGGGAAAAGAGGAAGGAGCGCGCGCGCACACACACCCCTCCCTCGACGTCCCTCCCCGACACCTCTGACAAGCAAAAGCCCACCCCCTTGGCCAGGAAGCGCCCACGTGACTCGCTCAGGTAAGCGGGGTGCGCCGCCCCCTGCCTCGCCTCGCCGCGCCTCGCCTCGCCTCGCCCTGAGAGAGAGAGAGAGAGGAGAGCGGCCGCGGGAGGCGCGCGCGCCGGGGGCGTAGGAACAGGTGCGAAAAAAAGCACCACAGGCACGCGCCCGCACCTGGCAAGCCGGTGGACTCTCAGGAGCGCGCTTGCGTGTTGGGTTATTGGTGGGGGAAATCTGTTTGGGGCCGCTGAGGGGAATCCCAGGTGTGTAATATTATTTCTCCCGCGCCCATAGCGAAATAATAATAATAATAATAATAATAATAATAATAATAATAATAATAATAATAATAATAATAATAATAATAATAATAATAATAATATGGAAGGGACCTTGGAGCTCATCTAGTCCAACCCTCTGCTCAGGCAGGAAACACTATACCAGTGATGGCGAACCTTTTAGAGACTGAGTGCCCAAACTGCAACCCAAAACCCACTTATGCATCGTCGAGTGCCGGGTGGGTGTGGCCCATTAGCTGGGTGTCGCCCATTGGTTGGGTGTGGCCCATTGGGTGGGCATGGCTGCGGTGGTAACGGCAGATTGGGTGGGACTAAAAAGTTCACTCAATTCCAACTTTGCAAGATCTCTTTTTTTTCCCGTGAGAAGTTGAAATTGAGTGATTGAACTTTTTTTTTTTTTTTTTTTGCACACGGTGGCGGAGGCCTAAAGCGAAAAGGTTTTATAAAACCCAGCTGAAGGCCTAGGACTGGGGCGACGGCGCGCGTGCCCACAGAGAGGGCTCTTGAGTGCCGCCTCTGGCACCCGTGCCATAGGTTCGCCACTACTGCACTATAGCATTTCAGACAAATGGCTGTCTAGTCTCTTCTTAAAAACTTCCAGTGTTGGAGCATTCACCGCTTCTGGAAGCAGGTTGTTCCACTGGTTAATTGTTCTAATTTAACAGGATCCCAATAGGGAGCAGAGAAAGAAAGGACTACAAAGGAGGTGTTTTGCAAAATGTGGGGAAGACGGTCCAAGCCTCCCGATAGTATATTGTTAGGACACCTAGAAGAATATGAGCTATTACGGTGTTTTTCGCCTCTGTTCCTTTTTCTGATTTGGGATCCATTTGTTTTATAATTGCATGATTTTATCTATTTTCTCCATTCTGCCCCAAACCTACCACTTTTCAGCCTAAGAATGAACTGTGTGCTAATTTGAATTGCTGCTGCTGCCGTTATCTACCAGCCTGGCCTTTGTGGTTCAAATACTGCCAAAGTGTGGGAGTTGCTTATCATGGCTTGATGAATAAATCACAGCTACACATGCTAAACCATGATTTCAAATCACAATGACTCGCATGACCTGGTAAGCCATTAGGGTTTTAAAACATTTCAGAAGATTGCTTCTCTTTGATCTCTAAGGGAAGCGCCTCTTAAAAGCTGCTTCCAGAAGCAATGCAGCCCCTCGGCTTTAAAAGAGCATTTTACAAATCAGTTGCCTTGTGCTAAAGTCTCCAACAAATCCAACAGACTGTGTAGAAAGTTCTGGAATGAAGCAATCGGGGAGTGAAATGTAGGTACTTTTCACATCCTACAGGTCAGAAGTGAACAAACCATGATACAGCCTTAGCACAATGTGCAGAAGTTAAACTAGTCACGCAGAACAAGTTCATATCCATGTTTTTTCCAGACAGTCATTTATTGTTCACACTGCGTAAAATGGTTCACGATAATAAGGTCATTGCTTGATCCTAATTCCACTTTCTTCTCTCTATGCTTGAAAAGTCTTCGTTGTCCTAGATCTGGATGCTAGGAGATTTTGTCCCCTCATCTTCCTATAGCTCTGGATAGAGATGGTATAGGAGAGAAAAAAACCACCAAGGCATGAGTGTGCATGATATAGCGCAGAGGTCCCCAACCTTTTGGGCACCAGGGACCGGTTACATGGAGAGAGGTTTTTCCGTGGACCGGAGAAGGTGTGGTTTTGTGTGCTGCCTGCATCCCGCGGATGGGGCTTTGCTTGTTTGTGCGGACCGGTTGCTGGCATGCCGCAGCCCGGTACTGGTTCACAGACTGGGGGTTGGGGACCCCTGATATAGCGGATACAAGTAATCCTTGGCTTATGACAATTGGGACGAGGATTCCCCTTGCTTAGCAAGGCAGTTAAGTGAGTTGTGCCCAATTATATGATCTGTTTTGCTATTATCGAGTGAATCACTGCAGTTGTTAAATGAATGATGTGGTCATTAAGCCAATCCAGCTACCACCCCTTGACTTTGCCTGTCAGAAGCCAGCTGGGAATGATGATCACATGACATGGGGATGCTGCAACTTAGGACCAGTCATAAGTTATACTTTTTATTGTAACATGAACAGTGGCTAAATAAATGGTTGTAAGTTGAGGACTACCAGTATTGTTTACGCCGGGCCTGTAATATAACAGAGTAACAGAGTTGGAAGGAACCTCGGAGATCTTCTAGTCCAACCCCCTACTCAGGCAGGAAATCCTATACCATTCTAGACAAATGGTTGTCCAGTCTCTTCTTAAAAACCTCCAGTTTTGGAGCACTCACAACTTTTGAAGGCAAGTCATTCCAACTGTCAGGAAATTTCTCCTTAGTTCTAGGTTGCTTCTCTCCTTGATTAGTTTCCATCCATTGCTTCTTGTCCTGCTGTCAGGTGCTTTGGAAAATAGGTTGACCCCCTTCTTCTTTATGGCAGCCCCTTAGATAATATAATTTGATATTATAATTCTAACATATAATTATATATGTTAAACTTTTGGCAGTTTCACTAAAGGAACTTGGAAATCATATATTGCATCCAAACTATCAAGGCTTTTATTTGGAATACTTGAGCTGAATTTAAAATGTGTCTCAGCAATGGTATGCATTGCAGACATAGAAAAACAAAAAAAGCAATATAAATCAAATTCAGAAGCATAGCTACAAATTCTTCCTGAAGCATTTTGAAGAATTATAGCCTTTCACTCACCTCCCAATTCATCTGAGAAATGTTTATACATCTGTTGTCAGGACAAAAGGTGGAACCTGGTATTCATTCAAACATTGACCTAGCCAGATGTGAGGGCACAAACCTTTTCATCAAAGGGAGCTAGCAGACAGAAAGTCGTGGTAGCTGTAGTTTTGTTTTTACAGGGGATATAAGGTAAAGGAACATTGGTGCCTTGCACAATTCAGGGTGTGCTGCAAGAACCTGTAGTGCTTCTCCACATATATAAAATACTATTCTCCATTATGTGCTTATAATGAACATTTTCACTCTGCAGAAAAAGAGTTATTTTGATTAAAACAGCCCCGTACATTCCTAAAATTTCTCAGATTAAGTGATAATGTAAAAAACATGGCTTTCAAATCTTGGAAGATTGCCAAATATTGTGAGAACTGGTGTTATATATGTAGACAAAAGAGTAACTAGCTTTGGCACACTGATCACCTAGTAATACTTTTACTTGTTTGAATGCTGCAATTCATACAAGAGTGTTACTGTCTGTATGGATTTTTAGAGAACCTGTTTGAAATATTTAAGCCATTCACCAAAACAATACTTTTTATATTCCAGGCATAATTATGGGAGATAGCCTATATTCAGGACTGCAAAAGTGTTTCTAGGATTATAGTAGATCCAATGGTGTACATAATGGTTTTAGAACAGGATTTCCTAACCTTAGCAACTTTAAGACACATGGACTTCCTTAGTAATGCTGGTTGGGGAATTCTGGGAGTTGAAGTCCATGTGTCTTAAAGTTGCCAAGTTTAGGAAATCCCGTTTTAGAAGATTATGGCCTCCATTAGGACATACCAGACTCTTATGGGCTTCCATCAACATAGAGACTAATATTGCAAAAAATTAGAATGTTCTATATTTCTTTGCTGCCTTCTAGAGACTTTGTAATTTTGCAGCATTGTAGCCATAATGGCTCATTCAAAGTCATGCTAACTTGAAAGTTGTTGTAACAATATGTATAGACATAGAATACATTAGAATGCAGTATTGCAGGCTAATTCTGCTGACTGTCAGCAGTTTGATTCTCACCAGCTCAAGGTTGACTCAGCCTTGAAATTACTGAAATCAGTAAAACGAGGACCCAAATTGGGGGAAATATGCTGATACTGTAAACTGTAAAACATTATGGAGCAATATATAAGTCTAAGTGCTATTGCTAAAATCCTGATTACCAAGCCCTTGTTTAAAGAATGATGTGGCACCTGAAGATATAGAAGCGGGCCTTCCTTGCTTAAGGCTGATTGGATGACTACATAATCACTTAATTAGTCAATTTCTAAAAATATGTTTCCACAAGGGAGGTTTTTGGCCTTTGACTATATCAAGATTACTAGTATTAAAGGTGCCACTCTGAAATCTATTTGCTTTTTGTTTGAGGTTTGCCAATTACATGGGACTTGAAAACAGTCTTGAAAATTCCCAAGCAGATTTCTAGCAAGCATCTAAGGCAAAGTCTTGAAATGTTTTTGTTTTCCATGTCCTTTCAGCTGCGGGCTGGTTTGCTTCTTCTTACATGGACTGGTTTTCTTCTCTGGCTGCTTCTCACGGTCTCTTAATCTGGATGCCTCAAAATAAAAAACAAAACAAAAACAAAAGCAGTAACTGTGAGAGGAACCTTGGAGTCCTAGTGGACGATCACTTAAAAATGTGTCAGCAGTGTGCGGCAGCAGCCAAAAAAGCTAATACCATCCTTGGTTTGTATAAACAGAGGAATAGAATCAAAATCAAGTGAAATATTAGTACCACTTTATAAAACCTTAGTAAGGCCACACCTGGAATACTGCATCCAGGTTTGGTCATCACATTACAAAAAAGATGTTGAGACTTTGGAAAAAGTGCAGAGAAGAGCAACTAAGATGATTAAAGGCCTGGAGACTAAACATTTGAATAACGGTTGCAGGATTTGGCTAGTCTAGAGAAAAGAAGGACTAGGGGGGACATGATAGCAGTATTCCAGTATTTGAGAGGCTGCCACAAAGAGGAGGGGGGGTCAACTTATTTTTCAAAGCACGAGAGGGCAAGACAAGAAACAATGGATGGAAACTAATCAAGGAAAGAATCAACCTGGAATTAAGGAGAAACTTCTTAGCAGTGTGAAAATTAAGCACTGGAACAGCTTGCCTTCAGTCATTGTGGGTGCTTCATCACTGGAGGTTTTTAAGAAGAGATTGGACAGCCACTTGTCTGAAATGGTATAAGGTCACCTGCTTGAACAGGGGGTTAGAATAGAAGACCTCCAACGTCCCTTCCAGCTCTATTCTGATTGATTGATTATCTAGTGGCAAGGAACACCATAAGAACAGGATAGGGATTGGCAATGGAAACAGCAAATGTTGCCTTTGTATAATTTTAGGCTGCTCAAGGATAAGTCAACAACAATTTAACTGAGCAGTGGGGAAAGGCTGAGAGACTTGGCTTCAACCAACTGTCAACTCTACAAATGAGCATGGCTGCAATCATTTTCCTTCTTATTCTAGGTTGCCACATAGAACGGAGGGAGGGGGGTTGCCCTGGTGCTTCGCTAGTCAAAATAATCTTTTGTCCCGTGGGAACCAAGGTCATCGGCAGCTCCCGAGACTAGGGACTGGGCGTTGCATTAAAAGCCCGCCAAATAATCATATTCGGGAACATAGTTGCTTACATAGTTTTTATGGGTGGGACATTTAACTTTGTATTGGGAAATTGTTGCTTGTGTATCCAGATTTGCTTTCACTCTTGACCGTGCCCATACTTAGTAAGTAATAAACATGTTCTTTGAGGAATTTTCAAGCCTCGGAGTTCTGCTTTATTTGTCTCTGTCTGTCAGAACCATGACACTAACAGTGAAATATCTATGTTATTCTTTTTTTTTAATTGCTTTAAAATAATGACAGAGAAATGGAAAAAACACAAAAAAATAAAAATACAAGCATTGTCAGAGAAAAGAAAAACACATAGAAAGTTTTTTAAAGTTAAAATTCAACAAAGAAAAAAAAGTATATTATTGCTGTTGTTCAGATATTAAGTCATGTCCAGCTCTTTGCGATTCCATGGACCACAGCACACACATACCCCACCCCATCGTCCACTGTCTCCCAGAGTTTGCCCAAATTCATGTTCATTGCATTGATAACGCTATCTAACCATCTCATCCCCTGCCATCTTCTTCTCCTTTTGCCTTCAATCTTTCCCAACATCAGGGTCTTTTTAAATGAGTCCTCTCTTCTCATTTGATGGCCAAAGTATTTGAGCTTCACCTTTAGTATCTATCCTTCTGAAGGACAGCCAGGGTTGATTTCCTTATTGTAGTTGTAGACAGTTACAATTCTATATATAGTTATGTAATGTAATTGATATATACATATACATATACATATACATATACATATATATATATATATATATATATATATATATATACACACACACACACACACAATATATGTACATTATATATACCTATCATAATATATTCATATATATATAATATATATCTATATATATATATATATATCATATATTATATATACATTATATATATATATAATACATATACACACTACATATACATATACATATACACATAATATACATAGATATATACTACTAATATAGATATATACACATATACAATATAATAATATATATATATATATATATATACACACATATATACATATATATAATATATACTAGATACATATATATTATATATATATATACCACACCCACACATACATAACATATAAATATATATAACACCCACGTTTAACACACACCATAGATACATATATACATGATATACACGATTATTATATTACACCACACACATATTATAATATAGTACCATATATACATTATACATATATACTGTATCAATATATACATAATATATATTACATATATATATATTATACAGAATACATCATGTACATACATACATATAATAGATCATATATAGATATATATCGATACATATATACATACTATACTAGATATATATCCATATACATATATGAATACGTACGATTATACATATCATATATATCTATAATCTATATATATATTACATACATACAATCGTACATATACATATATACTATATACATGCATATACACAATACATTACATATAACTATATATATATAGATATATACACACACACACATATAATACATGATAATGCGCATATATATACATATATACTATATATACATATATATATAATAGTACACACCACACATATATAATATACACATCCTATATACTATATAACATATATATATTATAACCCAATATATATTATATACATATATATATACACACATATAAGATTATTTTTTACACACGTATATATATAGTACACATATTGATACCTATACATATGCAAGATATATAGTCATATACATACTACATACTATAGATACTATCATCATATATATATATACTTATACATTACATATTATACAATACATATACATACATTTAACATATATATACATATATATATATATACCACATATATACGATTTATTTAACATATATAACATCTATACATGTATATAACTGTATGTATATAGATCACCCCACGTATCTATATATTATATACATATATACTAATAGACCATATACGCATCGTACACATACATATATATACAGATATATACACATATATACATATATACGTATATATTATACATATATATATCTATAGCATATATATTACACTATGATCACTTCACATAGATATGTACTCATATTATACACATATATACATATCATATATATATCTATTACATAACACTCATATATACATATACATATTCATACACATACTCATACATACATACATACATACATATATATGATAATTATATATATATATTACATACGCCTACACATATATATAATTATGTTATATTATCATATAAATATAAGTTAGTTACACACTCATACATATAGCATTATATATATTAGCAGATATACTATCATGTATATTTCACTTATTATATTCTCTATAATTATGTTAGGTATAGTTACACTCCATCACATTATATATACATATATATTATACATATATATATATATTATATATATATATAGATATATACTACTATAATATGATAGCATAGATATATAATATACATACATATCACTATTATACATACATATATAGATATAGAGATATATATATAGCGAACCGGCAGTACCCCAGACACTAGGGGATATATTAGGATGGGAGGGATAGGTATAGAATGGATACACAACAATAGGACATATATATACGGGATTATATAATATAGAATAATATAACATATAGCAAGGTTCTAAGCACACGAAGAGAGAGACACACCTGAAGATGACATATACTTCGTATATATCACCAAGACATATACGCGGGGAGAAAACCCGAATTACCACAGACATATATATACACACACACATATCTATCTATCTATCTATCTATCTAGTACGGGAGAGCAGCTGGAAAGCAAGCCAACGGCAGCAACGCCAGGAAGGAGGGGATTGACAAGGATGGGAGGGAGGAAGGTTGGAGAACTGGAGTGCAAAAAAGAGGAGGCGGGTCAGCCAGGACGGATGGCCCTATCACAGGGTCAATGAGTAAGCAGTTAGGCTAGCAAGGTTTATAAAAGCACGAAGCCGAAGAGACACCAGCCTGAAGATGACGAATGAGACTTCGTCGAAACGTCGCCAAGACACTTCCAATTTTACGCGGGAGAAAACCCGAATTACCAAAGACCTACATATAGATAGATAGATAGATAGATAGATAGATAGATAGATAGATAGATATATTGATATATATAGATAGATATTGATATATTGATATATAGATATATAGATATATAGATATATATTGATATATATAGATATTGATATAGATATAGATATATTGATATATATAGATATATTGATATATTGATATATATTGAAATATATATATATATATTCCTAAAAAAATATACAACTGTAGTATTTTAATCTACTGTATTTTGTATAAGTAAGTCCCATATTTCTTTATGTTTGTCCATACAAAGTCTACCTCTATAGGCAATCCGCTCATAAGAGGCAAGTGCAATGAAGTCTTCAATCCATTGGGTAAAACGGGCCATATATATTTCTTTCCAATGCTGCAGTATCAATCTTTTGGCCATAATAAGGGCATAGAGAATCCATTTAAGTTGTCCAGTTGTCAAATTCCAAGTATTTGTTAGTTCAAAAGATATTATGCTAATCCTTTTATTACTTTAATGTATTTCTGAGTATTAGGATGAATTATTAGATGCCTTCCCATCTATCTTTAATTGTTGACAGAATTCCAAATTTTTCTCTCCTGTATCTTGTGGCAACAAGTTCCATAGGACTGTACTCCTCTTGAGCAAAGTTCCTCAGATCGAACCTGTTTTAGCTGCTCAAATGCCATGAGACTGTCCCTCAGGTCACCAATGGACAGCAAGGCACACAAGATGACCTAACCCTGTCTTGGCAATTATTTTTCAAAGAAATCTTGTGCAAGTTGAGAGGCTTAAATGGATTTGGTAATGAGTCCAGATCTTTCTAGTTCATCATTAGTGAGTTAGCAAGCATCTCTCAAAACCTGGGTTTACTCTGGAGAGTATTTATTACTGATTTCTATTCTATGCTTATACCAGATAGCTGACGGAGTATGTTTCAGCTGAACTTCCTCACCTTTGCAAAATCACTTTGGGTCTTCCAATGTGAAATTGTTTGAAATGTTTACTCTATTTCCTCATAACAATCTTGTAAAAGCTTTCAGGAGAACATCACTTCCTGGTGTAGCCTTGCCTTCTCACCTGGTGTTCTTTATGAGTTCTGCTGCTATTGCTTAATCATAGCTGAGAGACCAAGCTTGTCTGTCTTCCAATCCAGCTCTACCACCTATTGATTTTTTCAGTCTCCTGCCTGGGGTTTTAGCTATAATATCCTCCATCCTTTGCCCTATGCAATGTTATGGAAGTAGAAATTATGCCATGATATTAAGCAGATGCTACAGAAAACTCATTGAGATGAAACAATCTTGTAGAACTGGGAGGATTTCAAAAACTAAAGTATGTGATACCAAGAAGATGGCATCACTTCCTAACACTCCTGTGGACAGGCAACTTGATGCTGACTTTGAGAGTCAATTATTAAACCATGGCCAAACAGTGGCTGTGATGAAGTTTCAAAGCTTTACAGCTGTAGATTCATCCTGTATGTTGCCTATTCTTCAGAAGGCACCTTTTGAGAGAATAGAAAAATAAAACATTTGACTGGACAGGAAGGAATCAAGTGAAAACCCCAACTCTTTAGAAAATCGGGTTTTCAGCTGGTTTCATTCTGATCTTTTAAATTGTTTGCAACTAGGAGCAAAGTTATAAATCCCTTTTTTAAAATAGTAATGCACTGTTCTATCAGAAAGAGAATCTTCAGTTTTATGGATGTCAGATATTTATATTTGTCAGGATCTCATAAATTACTACAGAGAAATCTCATTCTCATCTATCAAAAGATCAGGCTGAATTCTTGCTAGATCCATTAATGGAAATTTTTAGCCTAGTAATACTTGCCTAAATAAGGTTATAAATTCTTTTTGGTATCACGTGTTTTAGTTTTTTTAAAAAAAATCCTCCCACTTCTACTAGTCTGTTTCATCTCAATGAGAGTTTTTTGTAGCATCTGCTTAACACCATGGCATAATTCATTCCTTCATCCTACTGTTAAATCATGAAGTAGAAGCTGATTTTTAAAAAACAGGCTGGTTTCACATATTATGACATCATGTGATTTATTTGGTTTTGGTTTCACATGTTCTGTGAAGCTCACCAGTCATGGTTTATTCCCATGTTATGGTTAACATTAATGCGAAATTACATCCAGAATGGTGTGCAGCGTTCTTCAAGTTATTAATGCAATATCTTCCTACTTCTAAATGTAACTTGAAACTCTGTTCACACAACGCATTTAACTAATCCTAGCTGATGCTCTTATTTAGGATTTATCTTAGGCTTGGTGTGTGTGTGTGTGTGTGTGTGTGTTAGTACAGGTAGTCCTCAACTTACAACAGTTCATTTAGTGACCGTTCAGCACTGAAAAAAGTGACTCATTACTATTTTTCACACTTACAATTATTGCAGCATCCTCATGGTCACATGAGTAAAACTGAGACGCTTGGCAACTGGATTACATTTATGATGGTTGCAGTGTCCCGGGGTCATGTGATTACCTTTCGTGACCTTCTGATAAGCAAAGCAATGGGGAAGCCAGATTCACTTAATAAATGTGGAAAGAAAGGTTGTAAAATGGGGCAAAACTCATTTAACAAATGTCTCACTTAGCAACAGATATGTTGGGCTCAATTGTGGTTGTAAGTCAAGCACTACCTGTATGTTGTCACATCCCAGTCCATCTGTTTATGATTCAGTGAGATCAAAGCAGGCAAGAAGACAGATTTAGCAATGCAAATCCTGCTTCTTATATATGTTGCCAATGTGTACAAAGGAGTTGGAGCTTGCATCACAATTCTGAATCCACCATCTCGCTCATTTTGGTACCATCACTATCCTTCTTGATACCAATGATGTACAATAAATCTAGGAAAAAAGCTTTACTACCCAAATTAAATATTTGGCACAATCATTGATGATCAGTGAAGAACCGTGATGGCACAGTGGTTAGAATTCTGTACTGCAGGCTAATTCTGCCAACTGCCAGCAGTTCGATTCTGACCGGCTCAAGATTGACTCAACCTTTCATCCTTCTGAGGTCGGTAAAATGAGGACCCAGATTGTTGGGGACAATAGGCTGACTCTGTAAAATGCTTAAGAGAGTGCTGTAAAGCACTATGAGGCGGTATATTAGTCTAAGTGCTATTACTATTGCTAATTAAATTAGCATTCAATTAAATAGCTTCCCCCATTATACTCGAGCTCCTTTCATTAGTTTTAAGACCTTGGGCAATAGTTAATCATAGTGCAACAAACCATGATTATTATTAATAATAATAATAATTTGCCTTCGAGTCAGTGTTAATTCCTGGCAACTGCCTGGACAGGTCCCTGCAATTTTCTTGGTAAGATTTCAAAAGTGTTTTTCTATTGCCTCCTTCCTGTGGCTGAGAGAGTGTGACTGGCTCAGCTGAGTTCATGCCTAAGGCAGGACTAGAATGATCTCCCAGTTTCTAGCCTGAAGCCTTAAACACTCTCTTTATGATGAAGCACAACTATTTGTTCAGCACACGTAGTTCCCTTCACTCTTCATTTTTGCAATTCAATTGGAGAGCATCAAATTAAGTTTCCAATGTTGATATAACCAAGAAAATGTGACTATTAGCTTCATGGCCAACTGGAATTGAAAAGCAACTTCTACTCAACATTATCTGTTACTTTATTCCAAAACTGAAAGATATTATATTCTAGTTTAGCTAAACCAAGAAAAGATGGTTCGGTAGAAGTCTCTTGGTTTATTTACAGGCTTTCACAATCTTTTTAAATTAAGGCTGTGCATGCTTTGGAAATGACTCAGAAGTACTTCAGACAGAACCTGCAGGAATACAATAAGTCTTTGGTATATATTAAAGCAGCTGTGTCTTTTTTAGTCTTCTGTAAAAAAAAAAAAGCTGGCTACTTTAAGGATTATACGGATAGTCCTCGACTTACAAAAGTTCATTTAGTGACTGTTCAAAGTTACAACAGCACTGAAAAAAGTGACTTAGGACCATTTTTTTACACTTAAGACCATTGTAGCATCCCCATGGTCATGTGATCAACACTTGGCAACTGATTCATATTTATGACTGTTGCAATGTCCCAGGGTCATGTGATGGCCATTTACGACCTTATGACAAGCAAAGTCAATGGGGAAGCCAGATTCACTTAACAACCATTTTACTAACATAACAACTGCACTGATTCACTTAACAACTGTGGCAAGGAAAGTTGTAAAATGGAGCAAAACTCAATAGCTGTCTTGCTTAACAACAGAAATTTTGGGCTTAATTGCAGTAGCATCTTTTTTTCAACCTCACATAAGTCTGAAAAGGGTCAATAGCAGAATGATGCTGTACTTGTGTGTGGTCCAAAACCTCGTAAACAGGTAGTCCTTGACTTAAGCCCTGAATTACGGGACATAAGTCATTAAGAGGGTCACCATGTGACTGTGCTCGATTTTATGACCTTTTTTGCAATAGTGGTTAAGTGAACACCATGATTGTTAAGTGAACACTGCACTCATTAAGTGAATCCATCTTATCCATGGGAGCATTATTTTTCCAGAAACGGGAAATAAATGCCAGAAAAAAAATTAAAAAATCATGATCATCTGACTGTAAGACATTGCAAATAGCCATAAAGGTGAGCCAGTTGCCAAGTGCTCTAAATGTATTCAAGGCTCAGATTTCTTACATTGCTTTCTTCCACTTAATTCTACTTAAAGGACTAGGTGATGAGTATGTATATTTGAATCAGTATTGACTGCTCATGACTGTCTGGATGAGTCCTCACAATTTTCTTGGCAGGATTTCAGAAGTGATTTGCCATTACCTTCTTCCTAGGGATGAGAGAGAGTGGCTGGCCCACCCAGTTGACATTGTGCCTAAGGTAAAATCAGAACTCATGGTCTTCCTGTTTTAAGCTGCACCAGATTGACTTTCCAAAGGACTAGAGGGATATCTCATTTCAGCAGGAGAAACTGAACATCTGTTCCTTTCTTGGGTACCAGCCTGATGTCGTATTGACAACTCTACTTTGGCTCTGTGTGAGAACTGACTTCACCAACTTTGCTAGAACCTTAGCAAAAAGTGTTCATAAGCAGCCAGTTTGGTCTAGTAGTTAAGGCATCTGACTAGAAAGAGGGAGACTGAGTTCAAGTCCCACCTCAGTGATGAAAGCCAGCTGGGTGACTTTGGGCCAGTCACTCTCTCTCAGCCCAACCTACTCACAGGACTGTTGTGGGGACAAGAAGAGAAGTTGTGTTGCATATGTGTGCCACCTTGAGTTGTTTGTAAAAATAATGAAGATAAGATACAAATAAATAAATCAAAATTAAATATATAGATCTGATCCAATACACCTAAGTTGTGAAGGGTCCTTGGTGCTCTCTGAGCTTGTTTGTTTTCTTGCAGAAGTTTCATTACCCAAACTAGGTAACATCATCAGTGCAATAGTTTGGGTAATGCAATGTCTGCAAGAAAACAACTCTCATTTCAATCCTCAGCTACAAATATTCTTCTTTATTGGTACACCCAATTGTATTAGGACTGATACATGGATAAGAGTAATACAGACCATTTAAGAAATGTAAACAGTTATTTAGTTCTCCCAGTGGAACAAACGTGAGAAGTTAAAAGTAATCAACTTTGGTTGAGTTTTGTTGTTAACAGTGCAGTTCTGACTTAACCCTAACTTAGAAATAATAAAGTTCAGTGGAACTGACTCTCAAGAAAGATCAGTGCAGAACTGCATTTTTAAATGTGATTTAATTTTGATAGGGTCCTAGTCAAATGGCTTGCTAGAATAAATTCCACGCATCTCCAATTGTGTAACTCACTGCTATTTGTTTAGATCTATGCTCAGACAAATCCCCAGGAGGATTATACTAATACTAGATGACACAGGTCAAAAGGTGCTATGGCAGTAAATTTTGTGCATGAGTAGTGTTCTGTTCGCACAGCAGACATGAAGACGAGGCAGTTGGTACAAAAGATGTTCTTTATTGAATACATTCACTGAACAGAAGCAAGTGAACAATGGCAACAGGCCCTTTTATACTCCCCTTGCAAAGGGGATGCTCAACCAATGAATGCAGGCTATTCTCCCGCCTCGTGCATGCGCACGAGGCTGGAGACAGCCTGTCTGGGTCCCGGGCAGACATGTGGTCTGCCCGGGTCTCTGCAACTGGTCCCAGGCAACACATGGGCTGCCCGGGTCTCTGCAGTTGTCCTGCAGATTTCCTGAGCCTTGCTGAATGACTCAGCAAGGCCCAGGACACAACAAGTAGGGTCAGACTGAATAACCTTTAAGGTATCTTCAGCCTTGTTCCTGTGCCAGCCTCCTGTCTATTATGCATGAAGAATGCGGTTGACAAGTGTTCCTTAAATCCTCAGCACTTGCCCTTTTTAAATAAGAGATTATAACATCTCTGCTTCTCTTCAAATTCAAATATAAACAGACAGAATTCTGGTACAACATATCCAGCCTGAGTGCACACGTTTTCCAAAAGCATAAATATATTTTTCCTTGTCTCTGGAAGAAATGGCTCAGCTTTCCATTTTGATGTCTGCTTAATTGCAAAGTATTTGTTTTTCCAGGTGAGACTGTAACACTGTCTTGATCACTGGGAAAGCACAGTTCATGCAGCTATAAAAAGAAAAAGGCCAAAGCTTCAATGGGATTTGATTTTTACTCTGAATTCTCAGAATGCTTCTTGAGTGGAAGAGCAAATCTATCCTCAACTCCAGATTGTTATAAGATCAAACCATACCAGTCATGTAGAAATGAAGACTGGTTCTCTTACTCAGTGGTCAGTTGGTGGTGTAAATAGCAATTGAAAATTCCAAGGTGGATAAGGAATGGGGGAAAAAATTATGAACGTTCAAAAAGAATGGCAAGATTTACCTAAAAGGAAGCTATAATAATAATAATAATAATAAAGTTGGAAGGGACCTTGGAGGTCATCGAGTCCAACCCCCTGCTCAGGCAGGAAACCCTATACCATTTCGGACAAATGGCTGTCCAGTCTCTTCTTAAAAACTTCCAGTGTTGGAGCATTCACCGCTTCTGCAGGCAGGTTGTTCCACTGGTTAATTGTTCTAACTGTCAGGAAGTTTCTCCTCAGTTCCAGGTTGCTTCTCTCCTTGATTAGTTTCCATCCATTACTTCTTGTCCTGCCCTCAGGCGCCTTGGAGAATAGCTTGCCTCCCTCTTCTTTGTGGCAACCCCTGAGATATTGGAATACTGCTATCATGTCACCCCTAGTCCTTCTTTTCATTAAACTAGACATCCCAATTCCAGCAACGTTCCTGATATGCTTTAGCCTCCAGTCCCTAATCAGCTTTGTTGCCCTTGCTCTGCACTCTTTCTAGGTCTCAACATCTTTTTTACATCGTGGTGACCAAAACTGGATGGAGTATTCCAAGTGTGGCCTTACCAAGGCATTGTAAAGTGGTATTAATACTTCACGTGATCTTGATTCTATCCCTCTGTTAATTCAGCCCAGCACTGTGTTGGCTTTTTTGGCAGCTGCAGCACACTGCTGGCTTTGTGTTTGTTATCTTGAGATCCTGAAGAATAGGCTGGGTGCAATTTAATAAAGACAGAAATTCATTCCCTCTTTGAAGTTTTTAACCTGGATGGTCTTTCCATTTTCTGCACTAGCCCTTTCCAGACTGGATTCCAGCATAGATACAATGGTATGTATGGAAATTATCTTAGGAGATGAGATTGAGAGGGGGAGAAGAGATGCTAGCTAGAAATGATCAGATAAGAGAGAATATAGGTAGTCCTCAACTTATGACCACAATTGACCCCAAACTTTGTTGTTAAATGAGACATTTGTTAAGTGAGTTTTGCCCCATTTTATGACTTTTCCTGCCACAATTGTTAAATGAATCACTGCAGTTGATAAGTTAGTAACAAGGTTGTTAAGTGAATCTGGCCTCCCCATTGACTTTGCTTGTCAAAAGGTTGCAAAAGTTGACCACATGACCTTGGGACACAGCAATGGTCGTAAGTATGAATCAGTTGCCAAATATCTGAGTTTTGGTCACATGATCATGGGGATGCTGCAATGGTTGTAACTCTGAAAAATGGTCATACGTCACTTTTTTCAGAGACGTTGTAACTTTGAACGGTCACTAAATGAACTGTTGTAAGTTGAGGACTACCTGTACAGCCTGAAGCTTCATACAGGTAGTCGTTGACTTACTATGGCAATTGGGGCAAGAATTCCATGGCTTAGCAAGGTGGTTGTTAAGTGACTTGAGGCCAATTTTACAATCTTTTTGCCACAATTGTAAAGTGAATCACAGCAGTTGTTAAGTAAATCATGTGGTCATTAAGTGAATCTGGCTTTCCCCCACTGACTTTGTTGGAAGCTGTCTGGGAAGATTGCAGATGGTAATCACAAGACCCCGGAATGCTGCACCCATTGTAAATACATGCTGGTTGCCAAGTGCCCACATTTTGATCATGTGACCATGCAGATGCTGCAACAGTCATAAGTGCGAGGATCAGTTTATAAGTCACTTTTTACAGCACCATTGTAACCTTGAATGGTCACTAAATGATGGTTGTAAGTTGAGGACTACTTGTAATGGGGAAAAGAAAGAAATTCAGAAGGGAACTTCGGTAATTTCTAAGGCTGTAAAAAAGACAGCTGGAGATTTGTACTATCAAGATTAATATATCTGTTAATATAGCCTTGCAATAAAGTAGAATCACTCATCTGGTCGTGCTTCCTGTCTGATCTACCTGGGAAGGCTGGCAATAGCAGTAGTAGACTCTAAGCAGAATGTCTCTTCCAATGGAGAAACTATCTGTGCAGATACAATACTTAACCTGGCTGGCATGCAATTGTTTACCTGATACCTATAGTATAGTTCTCTGTTTCAAGGCCAAGCCCAGTTTAAAGTTAATGCAGCTGCAGGCCTTGCCAAAGGAATCAAAATGATTATAAAATCATTTCTCTTAAAATAATCACTAATATCACTAAGGCAGGCACAGCCACACTTCTCTGTGCATTAATGATTCACCTGTGGAGATGGTTACCAGCATCAAATTCCTGGGTGTGCAGCTAACGAGTAGGCTGACTTGGTCGCTAAACAGTGAGAAACTGGTGAAGCGGGCATAGCAGCGCCTGCATTTTCTGCGCCGCATGAGAAAAGCACATCTTCCTCCCCCTGTCCTGACCACTTTCTACAGGGGGACAATCGAGAGCATCCTGTCATACAGCATCACAGTCTGGTTTGGAGGCATCACTGCTTCAGACAGGAAGGCGGTGCAGAGAGTGGTGAGGATGGCCGAAAAGATCATTGGCAGTTCCCTCCCTACCATCCAGGACATAGCACAGAAGCGTTGCTTGAGCAGGGCCCGCAAGATTTTTCTGGGACACTACACAATCCTCTTCACAACCTGTTTTCCCGTTACCTTCTGGGAGAGGCTTCGTGGTATCCGTAGCAGAACATCCAGATTCAGCCATAGTTTCATTCCATACAGCATTAACCTTGCGAACTCTCAAACTTCCTCCTTGCTTATAAATTCAAGATGGACAGTATTTAATATTTATTTGCTATGTATTGTAGGGATGTGGGTCTATATATATGTTGTACATAGTATGTTTAGGTGTGTGTCATGTATATGTTTCACTTTGAGAGCGGGCAACTAAATTTCATTTTTTTATGTGTGCCATTGTGCCCACAATATAAAAAATGACAATAAAGGTTATTTATTTATTTATTTATATTTTTAAGCAACTTCCAGCTTCTTAATACAATACAAAAAGCCAATAGAGGGCAGAAGAGACCACAGAAAGATTCCTACACAGGCTAAGAAACCAGAGTGAGTTTGGCAGGTTAATTTAATCAGCTGCTGCAATTTCCTTGGACTTGAATTAGATATGGCCTTTGAGTCTAACCTCTTATATAGTGCAGAAATCCAAATTAAAGTATCTCAGGTGTTGTGTTCATCCTCTGCTGGAATGCATTCAGTGAATGAGAGACCCCCTCCATTCTTGTCTTACTATGAGGAAGTTTTTTCAGCCAAATCTTCTTTTCCATTACTTCAATCCATTATTTTGTCTCCTGATTCTGCAACAAGAACAAACTGGTATTGATCATGTACAAGACCACCTTTCAAGTATTTGAAGAGAGCTATTTTGCACCACTTCTTAAAGCCAAACAAAGCTTGTTCTATGTTTCTTTATGGGGTTTAGTTTTCTTCCCCTTTTACCTGTGGGGATTCCTCCGATACAAAGCAGGATATGAATCTAAAGTCAAAATTCCATCTCTAATCTGGAAGAGGGCGAATGCAGATAGTTACTGAGCAGAAGAATAATTCAGAGGCCATTCTTGTATAAGAGTTTTGTTAATCTATTTACCATTCCCCAGTTGAATTATATAGTAGCATATGGTATTTAAGTTATTTTGGCATCTTTGCCGTCCTAATTTAGGACAGCCAGAAATAAAGTATTCATTAACCAATGCCTAACAAAGAGAATCAGTTTGGCAGTGGTTAAGGCACCAGGCTAGAAACCAGGAGACTGTGAATTCTAGCCCCGCCTTAGACACAAAGGAAACTGGGTGACTTTGGGCCAGTCTCACTTTCTCAGCCCTAGGAATGGCAATGGCCAACCACTTCTGAAAATGTTGTCTAGATTAGAAAACTGTAGGGACTTGCAGGAGTCCGAGACTGACTTTTGACAAAACAAAATCAGCAACACAACAAAAAAGCAAAGAGGATTTTTGCTACTATAAGATGCAGTGAGAGATGTTAGGCTTGATGGCTTTTTAAAAGAAATTGGGGAAAAAATCCCATGAGTTTATGATCCGTGAGTCAGCCTACCTTTACTATACAAAACAGTTAATGTAACTGTATTTTGCTGTCTCTGCTTGTGAGTTTCCACTGTTGGGGACAAAGGGAGGTGAATTAAACAAAATTGTACTAGTAAGGAAGTACCTGCCACCTTAATTACTAAATGGTCTTTCCCTTTCTCTTCTGTAGAATCTTTTACCATGGAACTTTTGACACACATTCTCTTAACACCTGCATCCACGGTTGCACTGATGGATGGAATCACTGTGTTGGAATGAACCAAAGGACGCAGCTTCATTTCCCTGCTCTTAAAAAGGAACAAAACCAACATCAGTTTGCTGCCCACTGACACAGCCCGTTTCCTGGCGTCCAAATCTTTTCTATGTATTGTTTCCTTTCTGTTTGTTTTTCTGATCGGGCAGCCCACACTGGAAAATTCCCAGTTATCTGAATGCCGTGTTGACCATACCCACCACTTTCCATTGGTTGTCTCTCTTGCTTCGCTTTAATGCACTCCAGAATGGCAATTCCTGTGTGTGAGTGCTTTCCTGTTTCATAACTTCGTGTTGCTTATCCTTATTTCCCTTCTGGGCCCCAGTATGCTGAACTCTAGCCAACCTCTGCCCCCTGCCTCAACTACCTCCATCCCATACAATATTAAATAAACTTCTGGCTTTTAGACATTTGGATCTCATACTTGAGTTTTCCATTGCAGTTTTATAAGCTGTATGCTGGCTCCTTGAGAGCCAAATTTCATCCAGAAAGTTGTGTAACCTCAACTGCACAAAACCCAGCATAATTCATATTATAAATATGACACAGAATAGAAAGTTGGGCTTGTACACAGATAGTCCTTGACATATGACCACAATTGTGCCCAAAATTTCTGTTGCTAAGTAAGACAGCTGTTAAGTGAACTTTGCACCATTTTGCTACCTTTCTTGCCACAGTTCTTAAATCACTACAGTTGTTAAGTTACTAACCCAATGGTTAAATCAATCTGCCTTCCCCATTGACTTTGCTTGTCAGAAGGTTGCAAAAGGTGATCACACGACCCCGGGACACTGCAACTGTCAAAATACATCCCAGTTGCTAAGCATCCAAATTTTGATCATGTGAGCATGGGGATGTTGTAATGGTAAGTGTGAAAAATGGTCATAATTCACTTTTTTCAGTGCTGTTGTAACTTTGAACAGTCATTAAACAAATGATTATAAGTCAAGGATTACCTGTAATCAGTTTGTGACAACAGAATTATTTTAAATAGATACAGGATAGGTTTGTTTTTTTAGCTGGAAAGAATTATTATGACATCACTGCTTCTGAGCCCAGCCCATTTCACATGAGCGAAAGTAAAGAAAACGTTCTGTTGTTCCACAGTCGCTCAGACAAAATAGCAGCAGCCAGAATCAGTTTTGCAAAATAATTCCACAGACTGAAAAGGTCTAAAAGTTTTGGCCTTTTTCAGGAGGGTTCATTCATTGGGTCCAAGAGACCATTTTCGGTAAAAGAAACTATACATTATAATCTTATTTAGCTTTTTTGCACTTCCTGATCATTTTCCCAACTGAAGCACATAGCCACCTAGTTAAAAAAAGAATCCAGCTGAATAAATAATAGGTGCATGCAATTTCTCTTCTCAATATGCTTGGGAAATATTATGTACTACCGGTTTTCTGAGCTACAATTAGTGCAAAATTAATTTGTCTTATGGGACAATTGCTATATATATACCATCTGGCGAATGATTTGCAGGAAAGCAAAGAGACGTTTAATGCATTGTGCTGTGAAATCCGCATCAGAGACAAGAATGAAATATTCCCTTTCTCCAGGGCCGGAAAAAGGAATGATTGGAAATGGCAGCTGACACCAGACACAATGGCACTATGTATTATCCTGAATGCTGACATGGCCTGTAGCCCCCTGTCTGATTTCTAACCAACATATTTCACCACCTTTGTTGTCTGTTTTTTCTTGAGACATGAATGTCCCAAAGGTGCTTTTCCAAAAGGCAACTGGACTTTCCTGGGGTTTTTTCTTGAAAACATTTCACTTCTCATCCAAGTTCATGAGAAGCAAAACATTTTCAAGGAAAAAAACAAGAAAGTCCAGTTGCTTTTTGGAAAAGCACCTTTGGACAACCATGACCTCGATGATTGAGAATCTCCATAGACATTGAGACAGAACAGAAATTGACCCAGCAAGGGGATCCAGAATGAAATATTGTCTAGAATAAAGTAATGTCTAGAATAGAAGGTAGGTAACCACAGATTCAAGTTATGCCAACCATGATTTCTCTATTTGTGATTCTCAGAACTATCTCTGTCCATGACGAATATATTGTTCCAGCCAGGGAAACAGAGGAAAGCTGCAGTGCAAGTTCTTGAATAAGGTATAAATGTAAAAATGAGTTGAGATTTTGGTAACTACATTCATGCCTTTTTCTTGACATGTTATGACTGTGTTTTATGAAAGTGGTCTGCTGTTGCTCCTGCTCTTCTCCATTTTCCAACAGGTCTGGAGATAAAGTGCTGATTCAAGTACTAACAAGGCTGATCCTCCTTAGCTTCCCAAGACAGTCAAAGTTGGTAAGGCACTGCCACCTACTGAGGCATCAAACAATAACAATGAAAGCACCTTCCATTTACACCCTAGAGCTGTGTATGTGTGATGAGGTCCCATCTATATTATGGTCCTCTTTCCACCCAGAAAGTCAGACATGGCCCTTGTCCACTCTTAGTTGAGACAATCTGCTTCAGGGGTCTTCAAACTTGGCCCTTTTATGACTTGTGGACTTCAACTCCCAGCGTGCCTGGCTGAGGAATTCTGGGAGTTGAAGTCCACAAGTCATAAAAGGGCCAAGTTTGAAGACCCCTGGTCTAGCAAGACCAAAGGGCCAAAGAAAGAATCATTGATCAATTCCACATCTGGAAATATATCAGGGCTGGGTAACCTGACTTGCTCCAGATGTTGGTTCTAATATTCTTCAGCATCAATAATTTCCTATTATTATTGGTAATAGTAACTATAATCTAGTTAATTCTGAAGACCCCAAGTTCCAGAGTTATCATACAGACCTCTACAATTTATAAATGGAGGGGTACCTAGACCACATGATGCAAGTGATCTAAAAGGTAGAAAGGGGGGGATCTAACCAATAGGGACCCTTAACCTATTTGGCAACAGTTGGCCAACTGTGGCTATTTTTCATGTTGCCTGCCCCTTCTGTGTTGTCAGAATGAAATTTGTTAAGGCGTGGCTACAGCATAATTTGCTTTTTGATGTGCAAACATTTGCTCAACACTTTTCCCAGGACCCAACAGGAAAGGAGAAAAATGAACTACAATGACACAGCCTTTTGAGTTGTTAAGATTGTTTTGTTCTTTCTTAATTTCGGATTGCCGGAATGAAGGTGTTAGGCTCCAGTGCTTACAAATGGAATGAGGGCCAGCAAGCTTGGTAACTCGTACATATCTAACCAAAAGTTTGGTTCTTTCACCTACTCCCTATAAAAATTGCTTCATAAGTGGTTTTTCCTACACACGACCTCTGGTATGCTTAATGGGGTCAAGTTGGGGCGGGGGATAAAATATATTCAAGCACTAGCATTAGAGGAGGAGAAAGTTTTAGCACAAAACAGCCCCAGAGTCATTTGGAGCTAAACTAACTGTTCCTGATCTTGTCTGAAAATGGATATGATGGAGATCTCAAGGAGATCTGAATTGTTATTAGGGCTCTTCAAGAGTGGATTTAAGTACTAGTGTCTTCTACTGGTCTCTCATAATTACTTTCTAGAAGTGCCACACGATGTTGAGAAAATATGTCCTTGGTTTACCATGATTCTACAGGTGTTACACCCCACTGCAATGTGCTTCTTAATCACTTTTGCCTTTGAATCTGGATGACTTTACGCAGCAGAAAATAAACAACAGAAGGGTTAGAAAAGTACAAAGTAAAGTATAGAAGTAGAACCTTTAGTAAAACAGGAAATAAACATACTAAAGGTAAACGGTTTAGGGAAAAGTCAGGTGGGTTGATAGATTGGGCACAAACTTCCCAGCAAGGTTGAATTATAAGTTACTTTTTACCTTTCATTAAATCAGAAATGTTCCATTGTTGCCTTAAAGAAAGTTGGGGAAATCATTTGGGTGCTAGCATTTTTAAAAAATAATAGAATGGTATTTGCAGAATTCTCTAGGAAACTTAAATGCTTAGATTAAATAATATCTGTAAATAACAGACTTGTTAATGTTAGAGAGAGAACTGACTTCACACAACTTTACTCATTAAAGCAGAATTTATCAGGATTTTTATATTACAGATATAAAGTTTCTGGTATTTTACTAATAAAGAATTTTTATTTACACTGGAAATTTGACAAAATAGTAACTATACTGTTGCCTATGGTAAACAAATGTTATATTGGTAAAAATCCATGATAGTGATGCAAGATAGATGGCTCATTACAGTAATGATGGGTGCACCATGGGAAGACCTGAAAGACCAGATTGCAGACAGATTATCATGGAGAAAATCTGTGTACATGGTCAGCACTGATTTGATGGCACATAATTAATCATGATGGTGATTAAGGGCATTCAGTAATATGTGCATTGCAGGTTGATTATACTTTTGTTTGGAAACAAAATGATCCAAAACATAGAAAAATAAATATGGATGCCTTCTCCTTCTGCTGTTAGCACAAAAGAGAGCTGTCTGTGGGCTTAAAGAAAATAGTTCTAAGAACTTTCTCAGATCAAATACTTTTCACACACAAACATAACCCAGGAAGGGCTGAAATGGACTTCTCAGAATTTGAGGGCCATTGGCAAAAAGTGTTCTTGCTGTTAAGAAAACTTTCAGGGATCAGCCTTTGAAATTCCACCAGCTTTGAGTGTATTGGAGAAAATTTTACAATCATATATTTTCAACAGTTAAAAAAAAATCTTACAAAAATAAATTTGCATGATATATAAGCTATTTGGAATAAGAAATGTGAATATTTTATATGACAAAGCCAATGGCCTGGAGTTTTAAGAAATGACAAATATGTTCCTTATAATAATTAACTTGGTTAATTCAACAGCAACAACAAACAATTCTTTGTGTATATTGGACTTCTCAACAGATGTTTGAAAGAAGCTTGGAGATGTAATAAAATTGAATTAGCTTCTTGGGAGGAAGTTCAAGTTTAAAGATGTTAAGGCACTGTTAAATTATATCCTCCCAAATCCATCATTCATTTTCATATGAAGAGCTTTGGATGTATTGTGCTGGGGCTGTAGCAAAATTGATGATGATTAACAGTGATGATGTGTTCTTGGATCTGCATGCCAGACTCTGAAGTTTGGCTTAATGAAATTTGCCAGTTCCCAGTCTTTCAATTGGCTCTTGATCAATCAAAAGGAAAGATCATAAAGTACACATCCATGTGGCTCAGTTTGTTGCTTAAAAACTGAAGTCTATGACTTTGATGAAGATGTCATTGTCTCTCTATTTGATAATACAAAAATAAAGCTTTAGTATTTTTTTCACTCTATTTTCCCTAATTGTTTGTCTTAGTTTTCTTGACACACAGATAATCTGTCAGTCAGGTTTAAACTGGTTGAATGGCATTTATACATTTCATATCTTTTTCTTGAATTCTAATTTGACGTTTGAAGAAAATTGATACAATTAATTTTTTAAAACATGAAACTGCGGGGAAATGCAGCAGAATACGAGCTCATCTTAAAAGAGATTTAGTTTTTCTAACCATGAGAAATGGTCACCTTTGTTTTTAATGGCCATCCTTGTTCATCTGCCTTTGACTCATGCAGAGATATACAGTATATCATTTCTCTGTGCTGGCCAAGCTAAAACTACAAAACTAAAACCCACAAAGAAGAGGGGGTCACGTTATTCACCAAAACACCAGAGGGCAGGACAAGAAACAATGGTTGGAAACTGATCAAAGAGAGAAGCAACCTGGAATTAAGAAGAAACTTCCTGACAGTGAGGACAATCAACCAGTGGAACAGCTTGCCTCCAGAAATCGTGGACGCTCCATCGCTGGAGTTTTTCAAGAAGAGGCTAGACAGTCACTTGTCTGAGGTGGTATAGGTTCTCCTGCTTGAGCAGGGGGCTGGACTAGAAGACCTCCAAGGTCCCTTCCAGATTCCATTCCACTCTACTCTACTCTACTCTACTCTACTCTACTCTACTCTACTCTACTCTACTCTACTCTACTCTACTCTACTCTACTCTACTCTACTCTACTCTATTCTTTTAACCAGTGTTAATTTTTAGCCTTAGTTTACGGTGAAGAGTAAAGTTAAAAGACTTCACTGAATTGAATTCAATCCTTGGCAATTACGTGTATGTGTACATGTTGTTTTCTTGGCCAGTATGGAACTGGTTCCCTATTGTCTTTTAAGATAAAAAAAGGTTAAAGGTTTCCCCTGTCATGTTCAACTCTAGGGGGCAGTGCTGATCTGTTTCTTAGATGAGGGAGCCAGTATTGTCTGAAGACATTTCCCTGGTCATTTGGCCAGTATGACTGACTATATGCTGAGAACGTTGTTACCTTCCCACCAAAGTGGTGCCTATTTATCTACTCGCATTTGCATGCTTTCAAACTGCTAGGTTTGCAGAATGGAAAGCTTACCCCATCATGCAGTACTTACATCTCAAACTGCCAACATTTTGGTTGACAAGCCCAGCATCTTAACCGCTAGGCCTCCTTTCCAATATAGCTTACAGGAGTTCTTTGGTGGACCTCACCCAAGTAGTAATCAGACCTTGCCCTGTTTAGCAGTTTCAGGATTGGCCAAATTTAACTAAGTGTTGCCCTGTGCTGTCTTGATGTTGGAACTTTTTTCAATGCAATGAGGTTATAAAGACATGGTCTCTGAACATGTGGAAATTGCTGTTCTTTTTCAATTAAACAATTGAGGAACAGATAATTGCTTAGTCAATTTTCTGCACCATCATAGTAATAACTGCCTCTTCTGATTTGCTTCTCTCTGGCTTGGTTTTTGCATCGCATTAAGCTATGGATTGTTTCAATGATGATTTGTTGAATAAAACATGAGCTATGCTCGATCACACTCATTATGGTCAACAGTACTGCACTTTACTAAATTTGTCTCAGTTCACACAACGCACTAAATGATAAACTAAATTGGTAAACCACGTTTTAACTTGGCACGCTATGTGAACCAAGCTAGTGTCTGACTTCTCCCATCACAGTAAGTGGTGATTCAACTTATGATGTCTAACTAAATCATTACTGGTTGGGCTTACATGGTACATTAAATGATGCACCATATTTTGCAAACCAACTTATCAAGCAAATCATATGACCGGTCAAGGCAGAAATTTAATAGTTCTTTCATGACTGTAAGAATGATTAAGCAAGGGAACAGCTTGCCTTCTGGAGTCGTGGTGCTTCATTACTAGTGGTTGTCAAGAAAAGATTGGACAACCATTTATTTGAGGTGGTATTAGGGGTTGGGAGTAGAAAACCTCCAAGATCCTTTTCAGCTTTATGATTCTAAGGTTGAATCTAGCCAGGGAGGGGTGTGTATATATTGGGAGGGGAGGTGTCTTCCTAATTTGCAGGCTTGCTTTCCTGAACCAAAAGTATGTCTCACTCTAATTGATTGAGTGCCATTTCATATTAAGGATGGCTTCAAGGTTCTACTGACAATAGGTTAGCTTTCAGGGATGCTAATCATCACTTGCTGGAGGTGAGTAATGCTGAACATAATGTATTACAGCTGTGTCAATTTTCAGACCTTGTTCTATTATGTGAAACATGTAGATGACCAGGCTGAGCCCAAGGGCGGGATCAAATGTGTCATTAGCTTGGAGTCACTATTCCCCCACAAGAGACCTAACTCCATCCCCTGTGAATTTTTCAGGAGTTCTGCTAATCTCTTGAAATTACAGACAAGTTACTTTAGTTTCATTTGAGGGTCTGTATGCCAGTTTGCAGGGAAAGCAAATTGCTCCGTGCAAAGCATTTTATGATAGCCATCAACTTTTGCAGAAGAGGTTATCATCAATATTAAGTCCTGTGGATATTGTGAGTGTAGAATCCTTGAAATTGTTTGAAAGTCTTCCAGAGATCACTTGTTACATCTTCACTTTGCTTCTGTTGATGTCTGCATTAAGGGAAGAGCATGGACTAGAGTCCATTCAATCAAATGCAGAACATATTAACTCCAGGAAGCAGAAGTAATTCTGTCTTGATAAGATTTGTTAGTCAAGCCATTCGGCAGAATTAACCAGAGAGTTTCAAAGTAGTTGATCTGCTTACCATTTATCTCTGAAATTACACATCACTATCTCAACAGAACTAAAATACTATAAGCCAGCAAGTGTTGTTTTGATTACAGCAGGAAAGAAGTGTGATTAATAAATAAAATTTTGGGTGTAGCTCCAGAGAATTCCAGAAATGTTTATCTTATTTGAAGTTTAGGAGAAGTAGATCAGGTTCAATTTGTTAAGCAGGTATAACCAGACCATGAAACAGTTAAAAGACTTTGCAACAGTAATGTATTCTGCTTCCCACTGGTTGCATAATGAACTTACTCATCAGAGAATCTCACTTCTTAGATTACTTAAAACTAAGGGTTACTTTAATAAAATATTAGGGGTTCGCCTAGTGGACATGTTGTAACCATCCCAGCATCCTTTGGGAAACTCTTTCATGGTAATAGTTCTTTCAAGTTCAGGGTTAACAGATCCGGGCTGCAAATACAGGCAGTCCTTTACTTACAAGGATTTGTTTAGCAGCCATTTGTTACAATAGCACTGAAAAAAGCGACTTATGACTGGCCCTTGCACTTATGAATTTCTCAGTCTCCCTACTGTCATGTGATTAAAATTCAGGCAATTGGCAGCTGGTGTATATTTCTGACAATTATAGCATCCTCTAATATCCATGTGAGACCTGTTCAGCTGGTTTCTGACAAGCAAAGGGAGAGAATGGGGGAAAGCAGGATTTGCTTAATGGCCACACGATTCATTTAATGACTGCAGTGATTCACTTAACAACCATGGTAAAAAGGTCGTAAAATCAGGTATAATTCACTTAACAACCAAATTCTGGTCCCAATGTGGTCATAAGTCAAGGACTACCTGTATCTCAAAAAACAGTGGATGGCAGCAAAGAGGCACAGAAAATATATTTGTTGCCATCTAATAGTTTGGTTTGGTTTTTGAAGCCCTCCTGAAGACTATGAGATTTTAGGACAACATTGTCTAATATGGTGTCCTTCATTTCCCAGGCAGTTCCCATAATTTCTATGATTCAGTGTGATTTGTGAGCCATGATTAAGTTTGATCATTCTGGAGTGTTTAGCCATAGTGGCTCAGTAAATGAACCAGAATTGGCTGAGTTTGCACTTATATGACACCTTAAACCATGGTTCACACAAAACATAAGCCAAACAAAAACATTTCAAGCTTAGATGCATAGATTCAGCCTTAATTTTCTAATTATTATTACTTGGATTTCAAGCTCCCCCTCCCTCCCCTGATCTTCAGAAAGAGTCTGAATAGCTTACAATATTTTAATATATATATATATATACTTTTCAATGTGTATTTAAAAGAAACATGGCTGTCCAGAAAACCTCATAAACAACTTCTAGAAAAAAATTCATATGAGCTCCACAAACACACTAACCTTAGGCTGGAGATGGAATAACAACTTTCTGGAACAATTAACAAGCAATTTAGTTTATAATGTGATTGAAACTTAAATGGTGCAAGCAACTAATTCACTTTCCAGATGCATCACCTTAATTTATCTTCTATGTAATTAGCAAGAAGTTAGCATTGACATCTTGGCCAGGCAGGGCATTTTTAAGGCTCTGAGAGACCCTTAAATATTGCTAGTCCTTCCCCTCTTTCTGTTCCTGGCATCCTACATCGATTGGAATCTATTTCTAAATTACTTTTCTATCTACTAAACTCAGCAGCTTAGCAACTGGTGAAAAGCTGGAATATTGGTTCATTTTGCTCCCTGCAACTGAAAAAGATTAGTCATTGGATCATTTAAAATACTAAATGATATTTTGGATTAGGGGAACTTCAGGTATGAGACCAGAAGCAATTATCTTGACTGCCTATACCCTTTTAAAGCTCTAGGGAAAATAGAACAGTGCAGAGATCATTAGGATTTGCCTCTAGGCACACTTGGAGTGTCGGGTAAATCATGAATATCCATGACCAGACTAGTCCCAAAAGTGCTTTTTCAAACTTTCTTTGTTTTTCCTTGAAGATGTTTCACTTCTCATCCAAGAAGCTTCTTCAATTCTGACTCTGAACTGAAGAAGCTTCTTGGATGAGAAGTGAAACATCTTTGGGACAACCATGATCTGGATGACTGAGAATCTCCAGAGACATGACCAGACTCAGCTGTGTGGACTTTTCCATGCAGTTCCCAGCCCACTGGGAGGGAAGGACACAATAGACACCCTTGTTCAAAGTGACACAGGCACATAATCCAAAAACGTGACTCAGAAGGGTGAGATCACATGATGAGATCACATGGTCACCCATGTGGAACGTATGACTCGGATATGAGATTTATGTATATACTTATTGCAGTTGCATATCCATCATCCTCAGCTCCCATTTATCTCTGCAACAATCTTTGAGGTAACTTAAGTTGAAAGAAAGTGACTGGAATAGTCATCTACAGAGGATTTGAACTTTTTTCTCTCCTAACCTCTCTCTCCTACTGCCCCACAGCACACTTTAGGCCAGTTGCGTCCAACCTTGGCAGCTTTAAGACCTGTGGACTTCAGCTCCCAGAATTCCCCAGCAAACCACCCCTATTCTGGCGTTGAAGTCCACAAGTCTCAAAGTTGCCAAGGTTGGACACCCCTGCTTTAGGCCTTGTGTTTTGGAAATACAAGACACGATATCTTAAAAGCAAGACATCTGCCTCTAACCCATAACCACATATCCCTAAAATGTTGGGCGGGTGTGAGAAAGAAGGTAGATTGTAACTCATTGACTCCACCAAAGGTCTATTTCACACAGCACTGTTTATCTAACTTTATTTTAGAAACATGATGTGCTTGAGTTAAAACAAAAGAAACCCAAAGCAGCTTATAGCAGCATGTCTGTTTATATACATATACGCAATAAAATCAAATCCATAAATTACACTAATGGTTTGGGAATCCAACAAAAGCAATAATAACTTCAAAAGTCAACAAAAAAAATATAGAGAACCAAAATAAAAGCCCGAGTAAAAGCAAATAGAAAATATTTTCAACTAAGGGCTTTTTTAGATAGTCAGCCTGGCTTTGGCCAATATCTAACCCATAACATAGCTTTCAACATCCTGGTGTTTTCCTAATACATTTCTATAATTTATAGCCATTATCATCTTGTGTTTTTCTGATCTGGAAAGGGAAAGACTGGGGAAATTAAATATTAAAAATATACTGTACTAAATGGCCTGGTTCACATAATAAGGTCAATATAATATTATAATAATAAACAATTGTTAAAGTTGCATTGAGCAATGAGATATTTTAAAAGTATTTTGTGAACTAAGCTGTAAGGCTTATATCAGAGGACTCATATGTTTTTCCTACAAGAAAAGGCTAAAATATCTGTAACTGTATAGCCCTGGAAACAGGGTTATGGGAAAAAGGGGACATGATTAAGAATTATGGCCTGAAGCAATGCACAGAAGAAAGTTTTTCTCTCTTTTTCAAAATTCCAGGACCATCTAATGAACCTGAAGGCAATTTAGAGAAAGCCAAAGAAGACACTTCTTCATAAAGCACATATTTATTTATTTAAGCAATTTATAGGGCCATCTATCTCCAGAAAGTGGGTCTGGGCAGTGTATAAGGATTCAGAACAATGTTAACAATTTAACAAACACCATAACACAATCCAATTCATAAAGAACATCATTAACCAACATTAATTAGCAGAGGACACTTAACTACATTGTCGTCACCGCAAAGCCCAGTGATGGCTACTAGCCTGACTGGTTTTAAAGGTGATTGGATGAATTCATAGAGGTCATCTCTATCAAGGAGTAGGTCTTGGGTGAGAACAACATACCTCCAAATATCACTTACCAGGAAACAAGGTTGTCAGTCTTTCACTTGTGAGCACATCAGATACATCTGGTTGGCTCTTGTGAAAAACAAAATTCTGATCTAGGATGCGCCTTAACTTGATCCAGCAGGACTGTTTTTGTGGTTAGATTCATGATTAAGTCATAAATCATGTTTAGCAATTCCACGGCTTGGGTTTACAGAAGCACATATTACAAAGACATCACCTTGCTGGCAAAGGTCTGTATAATCAAAGCTACAATTTTCCCCATAGTAATGAATGGCTATGAGAGTTGAACCATAAGGAAGGCTGAGCGCCGAAGAACTGACACTTTCGAGCTGTGGTGTTGGAGACCCTTGAGAATCCCTTGGACTGCAAAGAGATCAAATCAATCAATCCTAAATGAAACCAACCCTGATTGTTCTTTGGAAGGACAGATACTAAAGCTGAAGCTCAAATATTTTGGCCACCAAATGAGAAGAGAGGACTCATTGGAAAAGACCCTTATGTTGGGAAAGATTGAAGGCAAAAGGAGAAGGGGACAGCAAAGGATGGGATGGTTAGATTGTGACATCAACGCAATGAACAAGATTTTGAGCAAACTCCGGAAGACAGTGAAAGACAGTTGAACATGACTTAGTGACTGAACAACAACAACGAACAAAAAAGGAAGTCAGTCATTCTTAAGAGTAAGGACTTACTATACATAGGATACTAGTACAAATGATACCTACAGAAGTACATGGAATATTTAGGGGAAAGAATGTGGGCAGAATTCCAGTTGACTTTTGTATGAATGAAAAACTGGGCTGCTGGTAGAATGGAATATCCTAAAAGCCTGAATACAAGCCCTCAACTGCAGTTTTTTGTTTTGTTTTAAAATGTGACGTTTCTTTAAATTTCCAAGAAAGATCTAAATTATGCATAATCTAGCCTGGAATAGTCTCATGACCTAACAGTAAAAGAAATGAATTGTTCTCCAGAAGGGTTAGTCAGATCAGGTGACACATGACTTCAGCAGGTTCTTCTCCAAGTGTAAGTGAGTCACGTTCTCTTTCTTAAACACACAGCTCTGCCCACCACGAGTGGCCTCTCCGACAGCCTTGTTTCATAAGAGTTTAGACCATCCCAGTGACAACTAAATAGCAATATGTGCATGGTTCATCTATATACGTGCATTTACTTGTATGTGCCCCAGGGTCAAGTTGGAAAGATAACACTTGCATTCATTGAGTTGGATATGCTCATGATTATGAAAAAAAAAAAAGGATGAATCACAGTGAATATATTTCAATTCTGTCTTATTTATAGGAGGATACCTCATATCCCTTAATCACATGCATCACTTGGCTCTTTAATGCAAGACCCTCCCCCCCCCATATCCTGATGCCATATCCAGATTTTTGCCTATTTAAAAAAAAAGAGCAGTAAAATAAGTGTTTTAAATCTCTGATCTATTTAATGCACTAATCTTTTAAAAAAGATTTCAAAACTAAACAAGAGGCTGTGATTCCACACCCTCTGATGATATCACTAGATCTCTGCTCCACCCTTACATTTTGAAAATTGGAGGAAAAAGCTTTAAAAAAAAAAGGGGCCATCCTCCAGATTGAAAAAAGCTGTCTACTCCTGATATGCAATATGAACAAATACTAAACGGGGCGGGGGGGAACACCAGGATTGTAGGAGCGTAATGCTAAACACTACCACCATGGTGAAAACATTAAAAAGTGTAGTTGCTCAGGACTCTCATAGGGGCACATCAAGCAGTATAAAGCACTGAGTTTTATCAGAAACGGCTTCTCCAAAGAATTACATTTCTTTTAAGTACTTCCATCCCACTACTAAAACCTGCACATTGCTCTAAACCAGTGACAACTTGACAACTTTAAGATGTGTGGATTTCAGCTTCCAGAAACCCCATTCAGCATCCTCTAGACCACGGCTGTCAAACCCGATTGCATCACGTGACATATCGTGATGTATTGCAATGTTTTTTGCCTTTGGGGAGCCAGATTGGGTGTGGCCTGCGCGTGACACATTTGGCCCACAGGCCGCCAGTTTGACACCCCTGCTCTAGACCAGGGGTGGAGAACTATGGCCTTTTTATGACTTGTGGACTTCAACTCCTAGAATTCCTGAGCCAGCCATATCATAAAGGGGCCATAGTTCCCCACCCCTGCTCTAGACATTCATCAACCAGTGGGATGGCTTTCCATGAGCTTTAGAAATCAATTCTTAAATTGCTCTGGTTGTATTCGTGTGCTAAATTGGAAGCTGGACTTCACAGCTCTTTCCACATCTATATGGGTAATCCTCGACTTAACAACCAATCTTTTCATGACCACTTGAAGTTATGACAGTGCTGAAAATATGACCTATGATCACTCCTTGCACTTATGTCAGAGTTAGCATTCTTTTCATCAGTATCTTTCTTTCAGCCTATTTTTATTACTTTATGTCTGTGCAAAATGGTGGGGTGGCTTCTACAGTTTAATAAAATAAATGATTAAGGCTATACTTTCTTTTGCCTAGGTCACATGGAAAAGAGAGCTATTATTTGTATATTTTGTAAGGACTGATGTATTTACAACAACCACTACTAAGTCATAGACCACACATTGGGAAACATTGCTATAAACAGTTGTCAGTTTGAGAGCTTCCTTTTTCCCTTGTGTGTATGTGCCAACTTGACTTTTGCTGTAGACTATTGTTGTTATAATGTATTTAAGCTCTCCAAGATAGTTGGATTACAATTCCCATCATTGCTATACACTTGTACTATGATCTATGAAGCTGTTCCTTGTCCAATAATGTTGGATATTTAGACATTCCCACAGCCTTTGTAAATCATCTGCATCTTTATTGTTGTATCTCCAGATGAATTTTTTGACTTTGGCCATCTATTTCAGTTTTCTAGGTGGAAATTATCATAATACAGTATTTTATGTTTGTTCCAAAGACCCTGAATCTTTAATTTCTCCTTTATGAATTAAAGGCCAACAGGTTCTACTGTTAGCACCTCCAAATTCCTCAGAACTATTTACTTTTCATTTCAGACACTTTTTTCATGCTTTTATGAAGAACATGATGAAAGGTCGATAATGTGCCTTTTAGAGAAATCTTTTAGAAAAGTCAACTCTATTAAAATTCACCACCATTGAAATGATATGCCTAATGTGAAATACAGTAATGACATTTGTTATTTCCCTCTTAAAATGAGCTACAGTATCGTCTTCAATAAAATCTATGCTTTTTAAACAAAAGTATTTCTCTCCTGAAAGGTTCTCTCCAAAGAATGTCAATTTGGGGGAGTTTCTGTTTTTTTTTTATAAAACTGAAGTAAAAAGAGAGAGAGAAATGTAACTTTATCTAAATTCATCAGTAATATGATTATTTGTGGATTTCTGTAGACCTGTTCCACTTCTTGCACCCACTGCAGCTCTATGATTAAGTCAAACTTCCTAACTGACAGACCAAATCAATGATGGAGCCAATTACCAAGGAAGGTAATGATTTTCTTCACTGAATGTGCTTTAACAGAGACTGGACCATTATTCCAGGAAATTTTAATCTGGATTCCTACACTGAACTAAAAAGCCAAAAAGTTCTCTCCAGTTCTATAAGCTAAATTAGTTGTCTGCTCATTACTGTAGGCAGTTCTGATTTTATGTGAGAAATCTAAAATAACTTGGTTAATTGAAAAGCCATGTTCTTTTGTATAGCCCCGCTCATGCAGTGGTGGAATTCAGCCAGTTCGCACTGGTTCGGTAGAACCGGTAACTAAATTTTGTTGAGTTTGGAGAACCGGCCAAACCCATGCTGCTTCTGAAAGTCCATTCTAGGCCTCGGAGGTCTGGAGGAAGTCTCCCAGGCCTAGAACGGCCCACTGGAAGTGCGTGGATGTCACTTCCAGAAGACCATTCTAGGCCTGGTGGAGGCCTTCCAGGCCTAGAATGTCCCACAGGAAGTGCATGGATGTCACTTCCGGAAGTCCATTCTAGGCCTCGGAGGCCCAGGCCTGCATCCATGCAGAGAACCGGATGTTCAGGTATTTGAATCCCACCACTGCGCCCATGTACTTAGTTCCTTCAAAGAGGCCCTTCTTGGTATCTCTACATATTTGTAATAGCAATAGCACTTAGCATTTAGACTTATATACTGCTCCACAGCGATTTACAGTCCTCTCTAAACAGTTTACAGAGTCAGCGTATTACCGCCAACAATCTGAGTCCTCATTTTACTGACCTCAGAAGGATGGAAGTCTAAGTCAACCTCAAACCGGTCAGGTTCGAACTTCTGGCTGTGTGCAGAGTTAGTCTGCACTACTGCATTCTGACCACTGCACCACCACAGCTCCTAAATTTGTAAAATGGCAACATACATGTTTCTCCTCCAAGAGATTTTTATTTTCTGTTTTTCAACTCATACATATAGTTTTAGATTATGAATTAGTCAAACATAATTTGCCCTGTGTTCAGTCAGAAGGTTGAATTCTTGACCCATTCCCTCTCTACATCAAGAAAGTGCCCCTCAAGAATGACTGGATCTGAGTTATGGTGATCTCACTCCAAATCTAGCTCTTCCCTTTTCTCTTCATCCCTATCCACCATTGTCAGGATCTTCTGATTCTTGGAAGAAGATAATATTTTGTTTTCTCTTCCCAAAGCAATTAACTAAGATTTAAACTTAATTCACAATACAATCATGAAGGAGGAGCCATCAGGGGTCTTACAGAAAAAAATATGTCTACATAAGACATAATAAGTCAGCATGCTCTGGACCTCATCGATTAAAAAATACTACATGGTGGGATTCAGGGGTGGGATTTCTGCTAGAAAACAGGCAATCCTTGAATGACAACAGTTTGTTTAGTGACTGCTCAAAGTTACAATGCATTGAAAAAAATGACATGACTATTTTTCACACTTCCAACCATTGCATCACTTCCATATCACGTGATCAAAATTCAGATGCTTGGCAGTTGGTTCATATTTATGATGGTTGCCGTGTCCTGGGGTCATGTGATGACCTTTTGCAACCTTCTGACAAGCAAAGTCAATGGGGAAGCCAGATTCACTTAACAGTTATGCTACTTTCTTAACAACTGCAGTGATTCACTTAACAACTGTGGCAAGAAAGGTCGTAATATGAGGCAAAACTCATTTAACAACTGTCTTGCTTAGCAAGAGAAATTTTGGGCTCAATTGTGGTCATTAGTTGAGGACTTCCTGCACTATTCTCCCCAAGACTTATAGGGCCCGTATCCTGTCCTATTTAAAGGAACCCTTAAGAGCTGGCTCTATCTCCAGTCCTTTGTATGGTGATCTGATTCTTAATCACGGTGGTGATTTAATCAACTTTGTTTGTTTTTGAATGGATTTTATGGGCTTTTTTATCTGTAAACTATTAAGAGTCACTTAGATCCTGAGATGGATGGTGTATAAATTTGATAAATGAATAATGGTGTAGTAACTCTTTTCTATATTTTATCAAATTTTACTGCTGGATTTTGTAAGCTGCTCAGAATTGTAAGGGATTTGAGGCAGCCTATAGACTTCATAATGAATATATAAATGAATATTAGTACATTGTTCCCAATATGGGGTCAACCAGAGGTGTCTAGGCTACAACTCCAAAAATTCATGCTGGCTATGGTGTTGTGGTTTTAATGCATCTGGTAGGCACCTGACTGAGAAAGACCAGACCTGGGAATCCTTTCTCATAGCAAACTTGCTGGTTGTGCATTTACACAAAATCAAGGATGGATCAAAGCCTGGGTTTGTTTGTTTTTTCCTTTTTCCAGGGTACGATGCAAATCCTTTTTAGGGCTCCTTCTCACTTGTTCTTCTGTGAGCTGTCTTCCCTTTATTATCACACTTAAAATGTCAGCAAACTATTTTGAACAACTATTCTCATAAATGGACGTATCTGCAAGATGATTCATCACCCACTGCTGAATTCAAGAATATTTTTATAACATGGCTTGGGCTGGAAATCATGCTTTAGAAAGCAGGCTATTCTGATACATTTTTTAAAGTATAAATGGACTGAATTTGATGGTCATAAACATCTTATGATTCAGTGGTCTTTAGAGGGGGTACTCCTGTTTTTCTGCCTCTAATCTGGTGTCAATTTTCTCCTCCACCCACACTGCAGTTTTCCTCCTCTACTTACAGTTACTCACTGCAGTCTTTTTCCTTTTTCTGTGCCTTCATTCACTCATTCAATGTATTATTTGGACTTGGAACAACACATTCAGACGTTCAGCCAGCTTATCATGTCTTCCAAAGGAATACATACCATGTTTTCCTTTTCTATAGCTTTCCATCTTTATTCTTTTCACCCCAGTGGGATGATGGAAGTAAATTAAAGAGTCTCAGCACCCTGACCGTCAGTCAGTCCAGAACATTGAATATAATGTGGTAGGGGGAAAGAAGCCTGGAAAGAAAGATTGAATTGGAAAATGAATCAGGGCAAATTAAAGGAGGGGGGGGATCTCCATTCTTGTGGGAAATGCAGTTGGGTAGTGGATTGGAATGTTGGCGATGCCTCCATTCTAAGCCTCATGTAGTAAACAATACCCCAATCAGACAAACAATCCAATAGTAAATAACAGCCTAATCAAGGAATCACCAAACCCTATTCCTTTCTAGCACTGATGATGTTACCTAGTTGGGTAATGAAACATCTGCAAGAAAACAACCAAGCGCAGAGAGCACCAAGGATCCACAGTTCAACCTGGGCTACAAATATTCTTTTCTATTAAGTCTCTACTCTCCTACCTCCTGGTCAGCAAGTATGAAAAAATGGGGGGAAAAAAACCCTTCAGAAGCCATGCTTAGCACAACAGTCAGCCAGCATATCAAGCCCTTAGAGGGTCTTTATTTTGCTTTTTATTCCCATTCCCAGGGACTAGAGAGGTGGGACTTTTTGTCCTTCTCAAAAACCTGGAGTTTTTCCAAGCCCGAAGAATGCATCCTCTTATAAATGGATGGTGCCATTTTGGCTACGAAATCATTGGCATTCCAAGAACAACTGAACTATTAGTGCAGGTTAGATGGATAGCACTGTTTAGATTAGGTCTATTTATGGCTTTGATTTTTTTCCTCATTCTCTTCAAAGGCTTTTCTTCCTTGATGTTTTCTCAGTCAAAGGATGCTTGCTCGGAGAAATGTTTCCATTCTCCAGGCTATTTTGCTACGTTATTTATGTTCCACAAGTGCCTTTGTGTGTCTATTCTGCTAAGCATAAGAAGATGTTAAAAACAATTCCTATACAATTAATCAAAGAATCAGTAACAGTAAAGGCCATCAGAGGGACAGATTGATGAATAGTTGTGCAGAGTTATGATGCTAGTCCTACCCCTTTCTTCACGTGATGCGTTGTGGCACTCAAGACCCAAAGAGACTTTTTCCCCCAGAATGATGAAACCCGTGAGATCTTGCTGATAAAAACTACAGCCTTCCAAACGTGTCCCAATTCTTGAAATATTAAAATGCAGAAAAGAGAGAGTATTTCTTCTACTTTCCCATACACTCAGTTTTACTTAACACATTCACCTATTCTCTACACTCAAATCAAGTTCTAGAATCATAAGCTAACTAACTAGATCTCGACCTTCAATGCTATGTTTTCTGACCAGAGTCTCTAGGCCAGGGTTCCCCAACCTTGGCAATTTCCAATTATATGGACCTCAGTTTCCAGAATTCCACAGCCAGCATACCCACTGCTGAGAATTTTGAGGGTTGAAGTCTACTCACCTTCTATTTGCCAAGGTTGGGAAACAGTGATCTAGGCGGAATCCTCTATTTGAACAAGCCTCCAGCTTATCATCCCATACTTCAAGGACCAAAACAGAGCTTTCTCCAGTACTTCAGAGAGCTAACTGGCAGAATCAGAAAAAACGTCTGTGCATGTGCAGAGCATAGCCAGAGGCCTCTCCTAGTGTTAGAACTGTCAGAAAAAGTCTTAGAAGGATTTGTTGTCTTGCAAAACCAGTTAGAAGGGGTGCTTCTCATGAATTTTCATAAAATGAAAAGTCCTTTTTGAAGCTTAACAGAAACCTACAGAGGAACAGAATTGCTGAATCTGTCAATGTCAATTTTTATAATTTTTGCAGTCTGTCAATTTTTTCCCCATTTTTACCATCTGTCAGTTAGGGCTTCTTTTCATTTTTATTATTTCACACTAGTCAATTTGGGTTCTTCTCAAATCCTTTTTTTTTTCTCATTTATAAGTTCAGTTTGTAGTTAGAAGACAGTCTTCTACAAAATTTGTATTTTTATGCCTGCTTTTTCCAAAACATAAACACTTGCTGTGTTAATCCAATGGGCATGCTTTTTAGAGTAAATTTTTCCCTAATAAAAATTTCTGTGCATTGTTTTCACGAAGCTTTTAATACAGCTTTTACATTTTAAAATGTAATATGACTTTTTTTTAAAAAAAATGGAGAACTATAATGTGAAATACAGTTTGTGAATTGCTTTGCAACTTAGCAATGAGATAAGTTGACATTAAAATGCCAACAAAATGATTTTCCTCTCTCTATAATTGGAAGACCCCCTTCCCCTCATTCCTGTTATTTCTGTTGACACCAATTAAACTTCCCATAATTGCACATAATACAGTCAATTTATGTAATATGGCATTCATCCTATTGTTGTCCATCTCTTTCTTGTTATTTCAAAGCTCTCCACTTCCTTCTTGCCTCTTTCTACCAAAGCTGCAAATTGCAATTATACTGAGAAGCATGGATTCTACAGAACGCCTTTGAAAATTGCTTCTCCTGGATGCAAATTGCCTGTTCAGATCTCATCTGCAATCATTAAAGGGACATTAACATTCTTTTATCACGGGCTGGATGGTCCATTTACCGGCTGACTGAACATGTCAGACTCATAAACATCGTACACAATCATCTCTGGGCAGCAAATGATTGTATACCGCCCAGAATCACTTCGCGTGAGGTGGGCGGCCATATAAAATAGCTAATTAAATAAATAAATCTCCTCTTGGCCTTTAGCTAGTTGCATTTGAAAGAATGTACAGGTTTAGGACCAAATGTTCCATTCTGTGCGATTCAACTTCCTTTTCTATATGGAGTCCTCTAGAGAATGCCAGGAAATGCTTGTTTAAGATGCTGTTGCTTACAGATAAAGTGAGGCATAAACAGAGAAAAGGATGAAGCCTTCCACAGCCTTTTTGTTTACTTGTGAAGTTCATATAAAGACTGTGTCTTTCAGAGAGGTCCAGACAGCTTCAACTGAGATTTAGAGGGGTCCATAAATTATTCCAAGAGGAATTGGTTTTGGTTTAGCTGATTTGGAAAATCTAGCCGTGGTCATTTCTTAAGCCTAGTTTTTGACTTATAGATGGTGAAAACCAATGGTAGCATATTCAAACTGAGGTTAAATAGAAAATGGCCCAGTGGGATGTGTCAAATTTGTGTCAAAGTAAATCTTCCAAAAATTCCTGTTGTGGTCATTTTGTATGTCTCATTGATTGGTTCTGGGTATATTCTTCAGGTGACAATAGTCAAATGCATTCACTTCTATTGTCAGTAAAGACCCATGAGGCACAGCACAGGTTTACTGGCACAAAAAAGAAGAGGACAAAACTAAATAGAAGGCAGCGTCTATTAGGGCTATCATATATGAGCTGAAAACCAGGTGGTGATTTTATTTTTTTGGTGCCCTTGAGTTACTGTTCACTCCTGGCAACAGCCTGGACTGGTCTATGCAGCTTTCTTGACAAGATTTCAGAAGTGGTTTTCCATTGCCTCTTTCTAGGGCTAAGAGAGAGTTACTGATCCAAATCCAGCTGGTTTTGTGCCTAAGGTAGGACTAGAACTCACAGACTCCTGGCTTCTAATCCAGTGCCTTAATCACTTTGCACCCTGCTTAACTTTTGCAGATTAGCTAAGGCATGGGTCGGCCAGCCGAAACATCCAACGAGCCGCACGGACCCGTTTCCCTAAAAAAAAAAAAACCCTGGGAGCTGCACCCGCCCGCGCCCGCGCGCCCGCCCGCGCCCGCGCGCATGCCCGTTCGCGCATGCGCACGCGCACCCGTTCGCGCACGCGCACGCACACGCGCACGCGCACGCGCACCCCCCCCGCATGCGCACCCGTCCGCGGCGGAGGCTCCGGAGCCCCAGGTGATCCCTCAAAGAGCCGCATGCGGCTCCGGAGCCGCGGGTTGCCGACCCGTGAGCTAAGGCAACCAGACGCTGCTCCTTCTATTGGGCATAAATTTATGCTCAACAATTTATAAATGCTCAATGTAAATTCAGATTTGAGGCAATAATTAGACTACTGTGAAATGTTTTACCAAATCCTGTGTTCGCCAAAACATTTTTAACTATTTATCTATCCATTCTTCCATTCATTCACCATCTATCTCCAAGCTTCCTTCAAGATCATTACAGAACATCAACCTTTCTTGATTTTTCCCCCTGCAAATCTCTGTTTATACAGTCTAGTGCATATTAATCTTTATTTCATAATAGGCAACATGTGGATTTGATCATTTAGACAAGCATCTGCACCAAATAATACATACTCAGCTATAATATCAAAACTTGTATTGTTATTAGTTCAGAAGGAAATGGTTGGTCATTTTATCCTATCATTATTTATCTAAATATAGTTCAGAAAGGGAAATGATACCTCAGAGGACTTCCTCGTTTATCTGACAATCCACTTTGTTAGTCAATTTTCCATCAATTCAAAGATCCATGTTCTTTGTATCCATTGTTCTACCAGGATCTCTCAATCTGTTTACAGTACATGGCATTTTCAAGATAAGTCACCACCAGAAGAAGACGGGTAGATTATGGATCAGATCAGAATGGTGAGCATTTAAAAGCCAACAGCAGCCTTAATGCAGGAGTTACAGCAATATTGGATTAGGGATTGTACTCGCATCCTTTTAAGATTTTGTACTAAAAGAATTTAATAACAGCAACTTTCTTGATCCAATCGAAAGAAAGAAGCTGAGTAAGAGTCGCTTCTGCTGAAAAGCTACGCTCTACGAGGTGGGTGGATTTTCTTAAGAGAAATTGTGCACTCCGAAATAACAGAGAAGATTTAAAAAGTGGCATAAGAACAATTAACAATCAGTAGGGGACAATTTTGGAGAAAGCCATTCAGGCTCTCAACTCCAACTTCTGCTTGTTGTAGGAATACAGTTTAAAGAATCTACAAGGTTTCCCAGGCTTTGACCAGATCCACCCAAGAGTGGCCCATCTCTTCACTTTACAACAGTGTAAAATCCCAGTATTGAACTGCTCCTCCTGTTGTAAGTCGAGGACTACCTGTAATTTCCACCTTGAGTATGACACTCTTTCAGGTATTGTACTTGAAGAATGCTATCTTCTTCCGTGTTCTTTCTTCGAGGCTATTTAGTTCCTTCAATCTCTCCTCAACAAATTTAATTTTTAATCATTCTCAATACCATTACCTGCTAGTTTGTTTGAATTCTTCTTAAAGTCTGGTACTCCAAATTGAATACAGGACTTTTGCTGGGGCCTGACCAGCATTGCTGTCAATGATGCTGTAGATCAGGGGTGCTCAACCTTGGCAACTTTAAGACTTGTGGACTTCAACTCCCAGAATTCCTCAGCCAGCTTTGCTGGGAGTTGAAGTCCACAAGTCTTAAAGTTGCCAAGGTTGAGGACCCCTGCTGTAGATATTATTTTAGAATAGCACTAAACTTTGTTCCTGAAGTCAAATGCTTTCTCTTGGCAACAAACTCTCCATCCTCCATCGTGTCATTTTTTGAAGGAGATGATCCCATCCAGAGATTTGAGAAAACATTTCAGAAGGGAGTTTGTAAAGTTAGAGGCAGTTGGCTTTAGAAGTAAAAATTTGTAGCTTGTGATTGAACTATGGAGTCCTTGGTGCTGTCTGAGCTTGGCTGTTTGCTTGCAGATATTTCATTACCCAACTAAGGAACAACTTCATTGCTAGCAATTAGCACTGAAGATGTTACCTAATTGGGTAATAAAACATCTGCAAGAAAACAACCAAGCTCAGAGAGCACTGGGACTCTTTTGCTGTTGACTTTCCTGGGGGAGCAGTAACCCGAATCAGCACTTGTCTGTACTGTATATTGGCCAGCTGCCATCTTAGATGTTCCAAGATGCAATCCATCTCTTTCAAAATAATTACTGCCATTTGGAATTTTCTACTTAATGTCCACCCACAGGTGGAGGCCAGTGAGCCCTTATCCCTGGGTCATTGGCAAGTATATGACTAATATCAACTAGGAATAGACATATGTTTTACCTCTACATTCATTTATTTCAATTATATCTTACCTTTTTTATGAGATCCAAGGCAAAGATCTCCCCTAATTTTATATCACAGTAACAATCTTATGAAGATGGTAGAGTTAAGAATGAAGAAGAGTCCCAAATTTCTCCTAGAACCATATGGAAACTTGAACCTGAGCTCCTTAGTCTAAGGCTAGGGTGTCAAACTAGCAGCCCACGGGCCAGATGTGTCATGCACAGGCCACACCCACCTTGGCTCCACAAAGACAAAAAAACCATCTTGATATATCACATGACACGATTGAATTTGACATCCGTGGACAACGCCAGGAGCATTATATTAGACATACTTGCACATGCATAAAAACAAAACAACCTAAAATAATGTCCACTTCTTGGTTTCATTATTAGAAAAAAAAAATCATACACAACCCCCAAGAAATGATATCAATACAGGAAATATTTAAAAAAAACCTGGCAATCTGATGGATGTCATGTAAGCTCATAAGAAGTAGCTGTGAAGGGGAAAAACCTGATTGTTGAAAATATCCCAAATATTTAGAACAGATTAATGCCTCTTTTTGATTTAACAAACATAGTCATCCTGTAGGTTGACAACTTCAGTTCTTTTGCTCACTCTATTTTTGTCTAGCCCACAAAAGCAGCAGTATACCAAAAAGACTATCTTTTCCTTGGTGCAGTGTTTCTCAGCAGGTTTAAGATGTGTGGACTTCAACTCCCAGAATGCCCCAGCCAGCATGAGGAAGAGGAGAGGAACGGAGAGGACCCACCCAGAGGGTTGTGCTTCCCCCCAAACCCAAAACAGAAGGGGACAGAGGGAGGTAGCAGCCTGCAGAAGGATGTCAGAAGACCTTGGGGAAGGATGGAGCAGAAGACCCAGGGGGAGATGCATCACACAACTACCAAATTAAATCAGTCAATTCCATTCTTATCTCTCTCTTTTTATGAAAAGCTGAAGGGAAGGAAGGGGGAGAAAGGGAGGGAATTGGTAGTTAAGCAATGGATGGGAGGGTGGTAGCAAATAGCTTTGAGAGAGAGGCAGAGAAAATTAAGAGTCAGGAGAGAGACAGGAGGAGGAAAGAAACTTTCTACCGGGAAGTTTGGCCACCCTGTTGTAAATAATTTTCTTTTCCCCTAATTTCAGTAAATATAGGATCACGTCAAAGAAAAATTCCTCCACATTTTCAGACTGTATTAAAGAAACTGTTCGGCTTAAAATCACACACACGCCCAACAATAAAAAGAACCATCAATCATGCGGTGACAGATTTATTCCACAGATCTTACACAAATACTGTATAGGCAGGCTAGGAATCCAACAGAATCAAATTCCCAAATAATGGAGGAGCTTGTATATCTGGGAATATCACAGAACAACAGTCTGCTGCATGTTCCCTGGGCAGGGGGATCTTATTGCTATTCAGGGCCATAGGTCATCAGAATATTTTTTTTTTCCTGCTCCCCCATTTATTTTCTCCTCCCTCTTCCTGACTATTTTTCAGCAGTGCTAAATTCTTCCTTGTTAACTCAGCTCTTAGCCTGGTTTTTAACCCTACTTTTTCTCTGGAATAAGGGAAGTTATCCATTGCATTAGATCAGGGGTGGCAACTTTATGACCTGTGGACTTCAACTCCCAGAATTCTTGATCCAGCTACAGATAGTAAAGTTGCCATCGTTGCCCACCCCTGCATTAGATCAATATTTCTCAATCTTGGCAACTTTAACATGTGTGGACGTAAGATGTAGGGACTACCTATGCTAGTTGGGGAATTCTGGGAGTTGAAGTCCACAAGTTGCCAAGCTTAAGAGAACTACATTATTGCAGATGTCTATATTTGTTGCTTTTTATATTTTGCTCAAGACCAATCCAGAGCCAGAACTGGGTGGGATGTCTCCATCTGATATATACAAATCTGCAATACAGGTAGGACTCAACGTATGACCACAATTGAGTCCAACATTTCTGTTGCTAAGCAAGACAGTTATTGAGTTTCTCCATTTTACAATTTTTTTTTTGCCACAGTTATTACATGAATCACTGCAGTTATTAAGTCAATCATGCGGTCGTTTAACGAATCTGGATTCCTCATTGACTTTACTTGTTGGAAACCAGCTGGGAACATAACAAATGGTGATCACATGATCCCGGGACAATGTAACTGTTATAAATACATGCCAATTGCCAGTTTTGATCATGTGCCCCTAGGGATGCTGCAATAGTCATAAATATGAAAACTGGTCATAAGTCACATTTTTCAGTGCTGTTGTAACTTCAAATGGTCACTAAAGGAATAGTTATAACTAAAACCATTGACAACCTCACTAAGGCAGCCCAAGATCACCAGCCCTCAAATGCTTTGCAGAATAAATATATTTTTAACATCTTCCTAAAAGCCAGAAGATTGGCCGACATTTTTCATCTCATGAGTCAAGGGTAGCGACAGTCCCTAATAGGAGTCATTGCTGAGCTTGCAGCCTTCATGGGGCAGGAAACATCAGTATTTTTTCCTCTTCAAGATTGCATTGGACAGGCCAAATCCGGGTAAGATAAATGGCCCTCTTTGCAAATCTGCAAATGTTTTTTTTCTCCTTTTGGTGCACCATACTAGGAACTTTTAAACATGTTTTTGTAGTCATTGTTTCAAGATCTTTCCTTTAATATTGAGATTGCAGTGATCTTGTTGGTGTTTTTATTTCAACAACTGGCACAGTATTTGCTCAGCTCAAGCTTGGCTACAGCATTACGAATGACATTGTTTCATCAGAAAAATGTAAGGTAGAGTAGAGTAGAGTAGAGTAGAGTAGAGTAGAGTAACTTTATTGTCACTTTAAATGTACATTAATCAGCATACATTATAATGAGATTTCATTGCATACAGCTCTCAAAGGGTAACCACCTCCAATATACACTGCATAAACATGACAAAAATAATTATGCATATACCCACATACACACAAATATATGACCCAGAGAAACAACACAGTCTAGTTTGGATGTATACATATATATGATGAGAAAAACGAATCTTGCGAGTTTACCAGACGGATGGCATAAGGAACAAAGCTATTATAGAATCTGGTAGTCCTGTTAGAAATATTTCGAAACCTCCTCCCAGAGGGGAGCAACAGAAACAGACTGTGAAGTGGGTAGAGCTTAGAGCTCTAAGCACATAGCACTTATAACCAGTGTCCTGAATAATTGGGAAGCGAGCTTCCTATAATTTTCTCAGCTGTCCTTGCCACTCTCTGTATGGACCTTCTATCTGAGGCTCTGCTATCATCAAATCAGATAGTGACGCAGTTTGTTAAGACGCTCTCAATCATGCCTCTGTAATAATTGGCCAGGACAGAAGTTGCAAGAGTTTTATTTTTTAATTAAGACACTCTGTATGGGCATACCTTGTAATCACCAGTAAGTCCTTTGCAGGAAAGCTTAAAAAAATTGCAATAATCAACTGCCTACTGAAAGGAGTATAGTATTCTATTTTCATATGGGCTTTATAAATTGGCAGTGCCTATGGCATTGTTACAGAAAAGGGGTGACTAATTTTCCAAGCAGTGGGAAATTCCAGGGACAGGCACTAATAAATCACATTGTATTTTGTAGTATTTGAAGCTTTAGAAAGGCTTCCCAAATTGGGATCCAACTTGGCAATGTTACTATCCCAAACCCTAATAAACCCAGCTATACTGTACTTCCAGCTAACTATTGCAAAATTTCAACTTCCCCACAAGACTTTCAATCAGCTGCTGACATTAATTTTGCCCTTATTAACTGAAAATTCTAACATTCCAGAGTGGACAAAATTTTCCAGACATTGAGAGCCATTAATCTCATACTGTTTGAATAATCCCTGGCAGATTGTGAAAAATCAGAGTGAACGTTCCATTCATAGGAATGTTCAGTTTAGCATCTAAAGAATGGATGGCCAAAAAGAAAAAGAAGACGACAAATCACAGAGGAAGAAAAAATCTGGCATCCAGTTGTTGCAATGTGTCTGTAGCAGAAGCTGATGAGTTTGAAGAGCCTCCATCATAATCACTCAGAAGGAACTCAATGTTTCTGCTGTGCTTTTAGGAAACAATTTTTAAACCAAAGGAAGGAATGCAACAACAAATTAAAGCAAAATCATGAAGCACATTTCAGTATGAGAAGGATCGGAATAAGTGAAGCAATCACTTATGGAAGATGGACTCTAAGATAATGTGAGAAGAATGAAACATTCCTTTGAATCCTGGATTCGGAAATGGTTATCAAGATAGTAATTTCATGGAGTATAAGAAAAATTAAAGACTGACCATCCTCTTGAGGTGATCATTAGCATGGAGGAAGAAATTCATATATATATATATATTGTATATATTGAACATGTAGGCATGAACAGGCAATGGACTAAAAACCATGATGTTAAAAAAAGAAGAAGATGTATCAAGTGATGGAGGGGATCAAAGAGATTAGTTGTCATCGGAATGGAAGTAAGAAGTCAAGAAGGACAGTCTGTGTCCATATAGTCACTGGCACAACTCTCACACCGATAAAGGAAATATTTGTAGCTCAGGGTTGAAATGAGGGCTCGAAAAGAAGGATTGGGAGGACATAACTGTCTTTCATTATTTGAGCAGCACCACAGAGAAGAAGGGATTGACATATTCTCCAAAGCACCAGAGGGCAGGACAAGAAGTAATGGATGGACTTTTGTTAAAGAGAGATCTAACCTAGAAGAAAGGAGAAATTTTCTGACAGTGAGAACAATTAATCAATGGAACAGCTTGCCTCCTGGAGTTGTGGGTATTCTATCTCTGGAGGTTTTCAAAAATACATTGGACAACCATTTGACCAGGATGGTATAAGCAAGGGGTTGACCCTTCCAGCTCTATGATTCTATGTTCTAATATCCTTTCTTCTCCTATTTTCCCCACCACAACAACTTGGGCTAAGAGAGAGTGACTGGCCCAAAGTCATCCAGCTGGCTTTCATGCCTAAGGCAGGAGCAGAACGCAGACTCCTAGACCAAACTGGCTCTTTCCTAGTGGCATTCCCTCAAAATACTAGCCATGTTTGTCCCTAGTTAGCCTCTAAGCCCACCTTGTGAGATGTAGCTTCCTCTTTTTTCCAACTTCTACTGTGGTACTGATTCCCCCATGATTGTCCAAGTACTTTACAGCAGTGGTTCTCAACCTGTGGTTCACGACTCCTGGGGGGCTGTGATGTCATCACAGCGGGTCTGCGAAGGCTTGAAGAAATGTTATGATTTAAATCTTGAGTTAAGTCTTGGGGGTCCGTGGTGGTGAAGAAAAGATTGAGAACACTGCTTTACAGCATCCCTAATTTTCTCATAAATGGCTCCTTTTCTTCATTGGAGAGGGGACATTTCTTGGTGATTTCTTCCCATTGTGACTGGTTTATTAAGTATTATGCCCAAAAAAATTAATGAAAGAAATCTTTAGCATATGCCTGGGGAAACAGATGCTAGATAATTAAAGGATAATTAATAAGTAACAAGGACCAATGAGTAAATAAGTAAACTAGTTCAACACATCTGGAGGGCATCAGGCTGAGGAAGTGCTGTAGAAAATCAAGAAATTGATGTATAGTAGAAAATTGAAAGCAGGAATATTCAACTCTGTGGAGCCAAATAAGCTGCAACTTAAAAAAATAATGGGTGGCAGGCAGAAGGACAAAGACTCCATTTGAAGTCATTATACTGAGTTCGGCTGAACTAAATAAAATTAATACAATTAACCTCTAGTCATTCATTTAATCTTTTTTTCCCCTTTCAGTCACATTCAGAATCACAGATTAGTTCCAAGTTTTGAAGATCTTTCGGATGACAGCTTGTGAGAGTTTGTATGGAGTCCTGGGTGCTCTGTGAACTTGTTGTTTTCTTTCCAGACCACACTTTCCCAAACGGTGAGCGAATCTGCCTTGGGAAGGTGCAGACAGAGTCCTGGGGAGATGCGAAGAACCTTTTAGTTTGTACATCATATCTTGTATATAAACCCACCTTTCCCAAAGTTTCCTAGTTTCCTATTAAGGTACATTAAGGTATATACATTAAGTTTGTTTAGTGACCTTTCAAAGTTACAACAGCACTGAAAAAAATGACTGTTTTCACACTTATGGCTGTTGCTGCATCTCCATGGGCATGTGATTAAAATTCAGATGCTTGGCAACTGACTCACATTTACAATGTCCAAGGGTCACGTGATCACTTTTTGCAATCTTCTGACAATAAAAGTCAATGGGGAAGCCAGATTCACTTAACCACCATGTTACTAACTGAATAAGTATAGTGATTCACTTAACAGCTGTGGCAAGAAAGGTCATAAAATGGAGCAAAACATATTTAACAACTGTCTCACTTAGCAACAGAAATTGTGGGCTCAATTGTGATCATAAGTTGAGGACTATCTGTACACTAAAGGGAGGTGTGATAGCAAAATGTTTCAGAATCCCTGATCTAGGCCATTTTTTTTGCCCCCAGGTTTTCTGTGAACTGCTTAGCCTTAGACCAGTGATGGCAAACCTTTTAGAGACCGAGTGCCCAAACTGCAACCCAAAACCCACTTATTTATCGCAAAGTGCCAGGGCCGCACCAGCATTGTGGTGCTCTCAGGGGGAGTGGGAGTGTGTGGCCCACTGGGTGGGCATGGCCACTGGGTGGGCATGGCCGCTGGGTGGACATAGCTGCGGTGGTCACGGCAGACTGGGTGGGCATGGGCGGGGTGGGCGGGCCGGGATCAAGGCGGCGGGGATCAGTTCCTCGCCATCTCTGGAGCATCCCCAGGGAGCCAACGCCGCTTGCTCGCTCACTTCCTGCCCCGTCGCTTCCAAACGCCACGTGCTCGCTACTTTGGCGAACTCTGCTGAGGCGACGGCGTGTGTGCCCACAGAGAGGGCTCTGAGTGCCGCCTCTGGCACACGTGCCATAGGTTCGCCACCACTGCCTTAGACTATTGTTGGCTGGGGAAAATGGGAATTATGGTCTGTCAGATTGCCAGCTGGGAAGGGTCTTCCACAATCCAACCTTTTTCTCTGGAGACCTCCCATGACATCAGCAATCCCCAGATGGGCACTAGTTCAGGCTCAGTTGCATTATATGTGAAACCATGGTAAAATTAGTCTTCAAAGCTGGAGTTCTGGGTCACATATGACAATCAATTGGGACATGTTTAAAGCACAGGTAGTTCTCAACTTACGACCATTTGTTTAACGACACTTTAAAGGTGTGATGGTACTGAAAAAGGGGACTTATGACCAGTCCTCACATTTATGACAGTGACACGATCAATATTCAGGTGCTTGGCAACCAGCATATCTTTACAATTAATTGCAGCATCATGGGGTCATGTGATTGCCATTTGTGTCCTTCCCAGGGGTCTTCTGACAAGCAAAGTCAATGGGGGAAGCCAGATTCACTTAACAACTGGATGATTTGCTTAACAATTGTGGTGAGTCGCTTAACAACCAGGGCAACAACGGTCAAAATTGACGGATGTTCTGGTTCCCATGGTGGTCATAAGTTGAGGACTACCTGTATGTTGAGACCATGAGTGAGAGTTGTCCACTAGGTGTTAAGGGATCCCTGAACCAAGATAAGCAATGAAGAAGGTGCTGATGGCTGCAGATGCTTGCAAAGATATCAAGAATAAAGCAAATTAACAGCTCTTAATTCCAAAGACTGCAAACTCTGAAGCTGAGTTTGGTATGATAAGAGCCCAGGGAAGACTTAATTAAAAGAAAAGGTTAAAGAAGTGTGTGCCCATTGAAATACTAGTAGCGTTTTGGCCCTGCAGCAATAGTTGTGTAATTTTCATTTCACTATGAGTCATTTCTTCCACCTATTGGTGTGTGTGTGTGTGTGTTTTAATAAAGAATTGTGTTTTAATCAAGTCTCAACATGAGACCTTTTTTGTTTTGTTTTTTGGCTTTCAACTGTGAATGCTGGGGGTTTGTGAGTTGATGGAAAAAGCTTCACTATGCACAGGTGATGAACACTTTCATCTTTCCTCCTGCGAGACTCAAATGGGGGGAAACAAAAAGTGGATTGGTAGAAGGAAAGTCTGCCTTTTTATCACATGAAGCTTAGAAATGTGTCTGAACAACTCTAAATAGCTCTTGTGCTTTTCTCTTTAAGAGCATCAGCTTCATATGGGAACCAACCTGTCTAAAAAAGCTCTATGTCAGGGGTCTCCGAACTTGTCAGCTTTAAGACTTGTGGACTTCAATTCCCAGGATTCCCCAGTCAGCCATGCCACGTTGAAGTCCACAAACCTCAAAACTGACAAGCTTGGAAACCCCTGCTCTGTGTGATTGAAGAAGAGAGAAGGCCGAAAGTTCATTCTGCTTGTGTCCTCCATTCTCTGATCATCTGCCTTTGTTTTTATTTCATGGGGGGGGGGCTTTTCCCGTTATGATTCTAGGGAGCGTTTGCTCTTGACACAAGCAGCAAGAACAGGATGGAAGGTTCTGGTCAGGGGTCTTCAAACTTGGCCCTTTTATGACTTGTGGACTTCAACTCCCAGAATTCCTCAGCCAGGCATGCTGGCTGAGGAATTCTGGGAGTTGAAGTCCACAAGTCATAAAAGGGCCAAGTTTGAAGACCCCTGGTTTAGGTCATCAAAAAAATAGCAATCATCTCTCTTTCTAAGGCACAGGTGTCAAACTTGCTCATGTCACGTGATGTATCGTGACGTATTGTGAAGTTTTTTGCCTTTGTGGAGCTGGGGTGGGTGTCACCTGTGTGTGACGCATCCAGCCCATAGGCCGCCAGTTTGACACCCCTGTTCTAAGGCATGGCTATCAGAATTTGGCTGTAGAATAAAGGTAGTTCTTGACTTATGACCATTCATTTAGTGACTACTCAAAGTTACAACACTACTGAAAAAAGTGACTGATGACTGGTCCTCACCGTATGACCATCGCAGCAAATCCAGTCATTTGATCACAATTAAAGTGCTTGGCAACTAGCTCACATCTACAAAGGTTGTAGTGTCCCAGAGTCCCATGATCGTGATTTGTGACCTTCCCAATTGGCTTCCAACAAGCAAAGTCAAAAGGGGAAACTGGATTTGCTCAATGACTGTGATTCGTTTACCAACTATGGTAATTCATTTAAAAACTGTGGCAAAAAAAGTCCTGAAATCGGGCACAACATACTTAATAACCACCTTGCTTAGCAACAGAAATTCTGGTCTCAGTTGTTGTTGTAAGTCGAGAACTACCTTTATTTAAAGTTAAATCTACTGGCAAGCCTTAGAATTCCCTTTCCTAAGGAACATAAATTCACCTGCAATCCATTCAGATTCTGGGTTGCATGGTAGCTGACCAGATCCATCTGGAAAGCTTTCTATAGGGACCTGACACAATCATGAAAAGGGAAAGGATGCTGGCTGGGGAATTCTGGGAGTTGAAGTCCACACATCTTAAAGATGTAAAAAAGATGTTGAGACTCTAGAAAGAGTACAGAGAAGAGCAACAAAGATGATTAGGGGACTGGAGGTTAAAACATATAAGGAAAGGTTGATGGAATTGTGTATGTCTAGTTTAACGAAGAGAAGGACGAGGGGGGACATGATAGCAGTGTTCCAATATCTCAGGGGCTGCCACAAAGAAGAGGGAGTCAAGCTATTCTCCAAAGTGCCTGAAGGCAGGAGAAGAAGCAACGAATGGAAACTAATCAAGGAGAGAAGCAACCTAGAACTAAGGAGAAACTTCCTGACAGTTAGAACAATTAACCAGTGGAACAACCTGCCTCCAGAAGCGGTGAATGCTCCAACACTGGAAGTTTTTAAGAAGAAACTGGACAGCCATTTGTCCGAAATGGTATAGGGTTACCTGCCTGAGCAGGGGGTTGGACTTGATGACCTCCAAGGTCCCTTCCAACTTTATTATTATTATTATTATGATGATGATGATGATGATGTTAAGGTTGAGAAACACTGCCTGAGACAGAGACCTTTTATGTCCAAGGAAATACTGTTCAACGTATGAAAATACATCTCTAAAAATAGTATATAGTAGTATAATGGTATACAAGCCTCCCACAGAGGTCTAGTCCTTCTAGAGATCTGGTCTTGGAGTCTCTTAACAGTTCTTAAAATGGCACATTTTTTTCTCTTGATTATGAAAGAGAAAGTTCAAACTAAAACTGTGATTGCTTGAGCTCAAATCTGCAATTGCAAGACCATCTAGACTAGTGCTTAACCCGAGCTGCTGACTTTTTGCTTAGACATTTCTGGGAATGATATCATTCAACCACAGTTGAATTATAGCTTCCCCCATATTTTCCCTAAGCTCGGCACTTCCTCCTTCTATTTACCTTAGATCAGCATCTAAATTAGGCAACATGCTATCCTGGTGCATTTTCTGTGTAATTGGTATCACATGCTTTATGGCTTCTCTATTGCCTCCACCTTTCCTTTTTTTTTTTTTTTTTTTAAGAGAGCTGAAAATACTGAATTTCCTTATTAAGTAATTTATTGGTCCAGAAAGTCTATATTTTAAGCTCATAGATCATTTGTTTGCTCAAGCTCTCTTTTATATGATCTACTAAGGCAAGGTTTCCCAACCTTGTCAAATTTAAAATTCAGTCCCAGGAATTAAAGCTATGGTGGCTGGGAAATTCTGGGAGTTGAAGTCCACGTGTCTTAAAGTTGCAAGGTTGGGAAACCCTGTACTAAGGGGAAATCCAGACTTCTGAATTTCTTCAGTGTGAACTTACCTTCTTCTGGTTTGAGAAGAAGATCATTGGAACAGGCTGCCATTTACAATATTGCAGTAATTTTTCATTCATGGAAAAACATAAAATCCTATCATCATAGGGTTGGAAGGAACCTTGAAGGTAATTTCCAACCCCTGCCCAGTCAGGAATGCTCATATCATCTTGGTGATATGATGGTCCAATCTTTTCTTGGAAACCTCCAGTGATCAAGCACCCTCATAATCAAGAAATTCCTTCTTATTTCAAGTTTGGTCTCTTTGTTCAGCTTTCACCCACCGGTTCTCATCTGACTTTTGGGTGCTATGGAAAACTAATCCACATGTTTGTCTTGTGACATTGCTTTATGTATTGGAAAATTGCAATGACATAGTGTCCTGTCCTTAGGGTGGTAGACATTGAAGAGACTTGATAATGCAACAACGAGGTTTATTCATCACACACAGAAACAGAACAGACAGAAAACTAAACTGGCTCCGCCTTTTATACAAGGAGCTCTGGGTAACTGTAACCAATCATTGCACGGGTTTTCTCCCGCGCTAAAAGAGCAAGCATGCCCGGGTCTCCAGACATCCAGTCTCCGCAGCAGCCACGTGGCCGCTAGCTTCGCCTGGTTCCCGCCCTGCACTTGCTGTCTTTAGCAAAGCTCAGTACACTACAGATAGCCTTTCTTTATTTAGGCTAAACATACCATACCAAATTCCTTTAAAACTGCTTTTTGCAGGATTTAGCCTTGAAGCTCCTTATCATGCTTTGAAATGATAGTGTTACCAATAAAGGAGAATATTGGCAGCCAGAGTTGAAATGAGGGGTCCCTGGAGCTCTCTGAGCTTGGTTGTTTTCTTGCAGACGCTTCACTACCCAAATTAGTGCACTGATGATGTTACCTAGTTTGGGTAATGAAACGTCTGCAAGAAAACAACCAAGCTCAGAGAGCTCCAGGCACTCCCCCTCAAATGTTAATGCTTCATAGGGTGCAAGTTGAAATAGATTATCCACTCTGCGTGTACAGTTAGTCCTTGACTTACAACCATTTGTTTAGCGAATGTTCAAAGTTACAATGGCACTGAAAAAAGTAACTTAGGACTGCATTTACACCTGTCGTAGCAGCCCCATGGTCACCTGATCAAAATTCAGGCACTTGGCAACCAACATGTGTTTTATGATAGTTGCAGCCTTCTGGAGTCATGTGATCTTCCCAATTATCTTATGACAAGCAAAGTGAACAGAAGAAACTAGAGTTGCATAAAACATTGCATGGTTCACTTAACAACTGCAGTGATTCACTTAACCCACCATGGCAAAAAAAGCCATAAAAATGCATGTAACTCACTTAACAACTGCCTTGCTTAGCAATGGAAACTCTGGTCCCAATTCTGGTCATAAGTTGAGGACTATCTCCACATGTAGACCTGTTAATACATAGTGCAAGCACAAGTATCTAGTGAAAATTAAACACCATAATAATACTTTTCAGGTGTTTAGGATTTTCCTCCATTTCTTAAATAGGCCTCTCACAAAAACCATAAATAGCATCATTTGCATCATAATATCATTACAAATTACACAGTTAACATGATTTGTATGATTAACTATTATGCAAGCTGCTTTATCTAAGACTGATGACAACTACAGTCCAAACCACTGGGAGACAACAACCGATTTATCCTACCCTGAACAAGAAAATCTTATGAATCTTTGCTTAAATATAAGACCCATCAATGTAGGCACCTTTTGCCCCTGGATAAATAGATCTGGAGTTTAAATCTAGAGCAAAACTCTGAAATCCATTAAGTACAGTTGGAAGCATGCTGTGATATTATAGGACAGTGATGGTGAACCTTTTAGAGACCGAGTGCTCAAACTGCAACCCAAAACCTACCTACGTATCATCGGGTGCCGGGTGGGCGTGGCCCATTGGGTGGGTGTGGCTGCGGTGGTAACGGCAGACTGGGTGGGACTAAAAAGTTCAATCAATCAATTCCAATTTTGCAAGATCTTTTTTTTTCCTGCGAGAAGTTGAAATTGACTGATTGATTGAACCTTTTTTTTTTTTTGCACATGGCGGCGGAGGCCTAAAGCGAAAAGGTTTTATAAAACCCAGCTGAAGGCCTAGGACTGGGGTGACAGCGCACGTGCCCACAGAGAGGGCTCTGAGTGCCGCCTCTGGCACCTGTGCCATAGGTTCACCACCACTGTTATAGGAGAATTTTATATTTACATGGTATGAAAAATTGTATCTCTAGCTTCCGAGGATATTTTCTGTTCTCTTCATTCATTTTTTTGGGGGGAGGGCATGTGGCCCCACTTGCCAATACTACATAATACACAACATACACGCACTCTACTAGCAACGGAGCTGAAAAAGAGGACAGAGGGATTTTTGGAAATAAAGATCATTTGAAAGATGTCACCTTCTTTTGCTGTATTTTTATATTCTTATGAAAATGTCAGGTAGGAAAGAGAACTTGGTGGATACTAAGGAAGGTTGCCATGGGCAGTTTATCTCTACCTACGTTGCCCTGCCTAAAGGATTTTATGCTTGTAACTATAGTATTGACAAAATCTTTGGCTGTTATTGAGTCAGGTGGTGTTAGGACACAAAGGAGAGAGAAAGCAGAGGAGTCTGGAGAACAAAAGGCAGAAGAGGCTAAGATCTGAGAAAAAGAAAGGAAGGTGGAAAAGGAGGGAGAGCTAGACTGACTCAGAAGAAGAAAAGATGAGATCAGAAGGATGTGGGTGAGAGAAAACAAGCTGTAGAGATGATGGCTAGGGAGACTTGATTGCTTTCTGTCTGGTATTGAATAAGATGGGGAGGAAGGCCTCCCTCACCAACGAGTGAGATATTTATATTATATAACTGTCTCTAAATTTTGGAGGGCCTTAACTTTAGGACGTTGTAACATTCTGCCCACAGCAGTTATGGAGGGCTGATTTTAAAAAGTTCCATATGAGCTGAGACTGTGCCCCTGTGGACAAGGGGCCATTGAAACTACAGCTCACATCCTGTGGTGTTGCCCCCTCTATAGGGACTCACAAACTCACAACACGTTATCTGATTAAATATCCTGGAAACTCTGAACATTTTTAAACTACTGTTATCGGATCAGTATGGTTCAGTTTTTCTGAACGTAGCTAAGTTTTGTTATGCTGACTGTAAAATTCGGCAAATGTTGGTCACCTGTTGATTTCACCATCAATTGTAAAGCATTACTATGCCTTGTTCTGTTCAGTTCTGCTTTATTTTAATGTTTAATTTTTGGTGCTGGTCCGTGACTGTAATAAAGATTGAATTGATGAGGGGAAGGAGGCTCTGGAAAAGCAAAAATACTTTGGAGTCAGATGGCTGCCTGAATAGGACTATCCTCAACCAGCAGCAATTTCTCAAGATTGTGCAGCTATCCAGGGAAAGAGGTATTTGACCTCTTCCAGTCCTTTTAAATCTTGGAATTGAAGATTTCTGTGAGGACAGCTACAATACAGGTAGTCCTCGGCTTACAGTTGGTCGCTTGGCAACCAAAGTTAGGACAGACACACAAAAAAGGTATTCATTCAGATTCAAAGTTCCAATAGTTGCTTCTCCTGCAGTCACATGATCTCATTTTGGGTGCTGGGCAACCAGCCCGCATGTACAGCATTTGCAACCTTCCATAGTCACATGACCTCAATTTACATTTTTTTTGGCCAGAAACTGGCATTTATGTCTGGTTTCTGGCAAACAACAACAACAACAACCACCGACAGGTAGTCTTCAACTTGCAGCCATTTGTTTAGCGACCTTCAAAGTTATAATAGCAATGAAAAAAGTGATCTATGACTGTTTTTCACACTTACAGCCTGTGGTCCCAGGATCAAAATTCAGATGCTTGGCAACTGGTTCACAGTTATGATGGCTGCAGCGTCCAGGGGTCATGTGATCACCTTTTGCAACCTTCTGACAAGCAAAGTCAACGGGAAGCCAGATTCACTTTATAACTGTGTTACTAATGTAACAACTGCAGTGATTCATTTAACAACTGTGGTAAGAAAGCTCGTAAAATGAATCAAAACTCACTTAACAACTCTCGCTTAACAACAGAAATTTTGGGCTCAATTGTTTGTAAGTTGAGGACTACCTGTATTGTAGATAAAATGGGTTTTCTTAATGACCATGGTATTTGCTAACAACCATCACAAAAAATTATAAAATTGGGTTCATCATGAGATGATGATCTACTTAACGACTGGCACAACTTACAACCAGGCTGTCAACGCTGTGACAAACCGAACTGAAGCCATTTTCATTTTTGTCTTCGTTGCCACATATTAGTTCAGAGGTTTTAGATAAAGGAGGGAGGGGGATTGTAGTTCTCAGTTAGCCAAAACAATTCATATGTGTGAGAACCAAGGTCATTGCTGATAACATTTTGGCGGGTTGGAGAGCTGGGAGGAGAGCCCACGTTTTGTAACAATGTGACATATGACAGCAAATTGGGGTGGGAATTGCAACTTGAAACTTGTAACCAGAGGGAGGGGATTTTAGTCTTGGGTTCACCTTTGTACGTGCCGATATCTTGTTTCCTAAATAAAATGTTCTTCAAGGAAGAAATCTTTGCCTTGAAGTTCTTTTAAATGGTTTCATCTATCGGAACCATGACATAGGCACAACTACGGCCACAAGTTGAGGACTGCCTTTACCAGTGTGACAAACAAGGTCTGATAAAGGGTAAAAGGTGATGAAATGTTTAGGGTGAGCTTGTAGAAGGAAGAGGCACATTTTTAAGCCTTGGGCCCAATTGGAATTTTGAGAGCATATTTTGGATACACCAAAAAATAAATATTGAATGTGTCCAATAACAAACAATCGATCTCCTCAAGGCACATTCCTCAAGTTGGTAAGTCAGGTAATTATTATTATTTTTAAGGACAGATGACACATTTCCAGAGTATACAAATGCAGCTAACTATGATTTTATTTTCTAAGAATGCTTCCAGAGTCTTACTGGGGCCTAGAGGAATTGTTGGTAGTACAGATTATGCTTGAAGCAGATTGTTTTCTTTGCAATACAAACTTCCCTTTAATTTTTAAAAATAATTTTTAAAAAAACAAGTTTGGCAGATTCAAAGAAATATGCCAGTGGGCTTCTTGAAGCCCACGGATGCCAGTTTGGAGACAAAGAATATAGGCAGGAAGAGCTAATATCTTTTCCCTTATTAGAAGAGAGTTGAGTTAAATCTGTTTATGAAAAACAGGAAAAGAGATGACTTCACCATCCACAGGAATTCCCATGGCAGAGATCGACAATATGGGGCCCTCCAGATATTTGGACTTCATATCTCCTCAGAACCACCTTTACCAAAGTGGGAAATCCTGGAAACTGTAATCTTAACTTCTGGTCATACATATTGGGTTTCCCCGAAAATAAGACCGGGTCTTGTATTAATTTTTGCTCCAAAAGATGCATTAGTGCTTATTTTCCAGTTAGTGCTTATTTTGGGGGAAACAGTGTGTATGCATATATGTATATATATATACATGATTAAAGGAATCATTGCAATTGTTAAGTTAGTAACACAGTTGTTAAGTGAATCTGGCTTCCCCATTGACTTTGCTTGTCAGAAGGTCGCAAAAGACACTGCAACTGACATAGATACAGGCCAATTGCCAACCATCTGAATTTTGATCATGTGATCATGGGGATGCTGCAACGGTCACAAATGTGAAAAACGGTCATGCTGTTATAACTTTGAACTGTTGTAAGTTGAGGACTACCTGTATTCGCTGCCTTGAGTTACTTATAAAGTAATAAAGGCAGATAAAAATCTAATGACTAAGTCTCTAGGTTGTCCTTTAATAGTATGCTTTCTTGCTACCAATTTGTTGGGAAGTTAATTCTGCAAATTGTCCTGAGCTTGCGTATTTGGGATAATCTGTAGACCTTAGAAGGCACATTGAAGCTTCCAGTGATCTTTTTCTGCCTTTAGGTAAATGATGCCACCCTTAAGGGTCTCATTGCTTATAAGCAGGGTCTCTGCCCTTAAAAATATATTGCCCTAAAGCAGATGATCACGTTTTTGATTGCAGGCAGGTATTTGGTAAGAATACTATCTGTGTCAATCTGATTTCGCAAGCTATTATGCCAGTCTGTGACAATATTGCAAATATCTGGATGATTTATTGCAGTCATATCCCTGCCTCAGGTTGTTGCTATTGTTTTGGTTAATCGCTGCTATTTATAGCTCTCACCTTGTTTGTCTGGTTTATTCACTGCTTTTACTAATTTATAAAATCACAGATTCCTTTATTGTCTGAATCTAATGAATCTGGCTCTTATTATTGAAAGTTAAAGCTTTCAAAGGCCCAGGGGACAGAAATGTTCTCTGCATTTTTTAAAGAGGGGGCTCAAGAAACAGCTCATAGGGTAACAGCAGACCTACACCCTTCTTGCTAAGCCAACATTTATTTAACATGCTGGTTGAATAAATTACCATTGGCTGAGTTCACATAATATGCTAACCCAAAAAACCAGTTTTAAAACTGAAATGGCTTGGTTCACATATTTTAACCCACAATATAATTTAGTGCAGTGATTCTCAACCTTTTCTTCACCACAAAGCCCCTTTAAATACCTTTTGTGCCCACGGACCATGCCCATGGACCACCAAGACTTAACTCAAGATTTAAAACTTAACAATGCTTTAAGCCTTTGCAGACCCCCTGTGGCAACATTGCGGCCCCCCAGGGGTCTGCAGACCACAGGTTGAGAACTACTGATTTAGTGTGTTTGTATGAATCCAAGTTACAGCTTGTTTGGCAAACCATGATTGAAACAGCTCACGCTCTAGACCTATGTTTATCAGCCTCAGCAACTTCAAATCTCAGCATTCCCTGGGGATTGCAAGCTTCTGAGGATGAGAAACAATGTTCTAGATCAGAGGTCCCCAACCTTTTGGGCACCAGGGACCGGTTCTGTGGAGAGAGGTTTTTCCGCGGACCAGAGGGGGCGTGGTTTTGTGTGCTGCCTGCATCCTGCAGATGGGGCTTTGCTTGTTTGTGTGGACCGGTTGCTGGCATGCCGCAGCCTGGTACTGATCCATGGACTGGGGGTTGGGGACCCCTGTTTTAGACTATTGAATCCAATTTCTCTCTCTCACTCTCTCTCTCTCTCTCTCTCACACACACACACACACACACACAAACACTCTATGCACAAATGCGTTTCTTCCTCTGGATTGTTTGTTCCATTCATATACACAATCCTGGTGTGCAGATAGATGGAACTGAACTTTGTCCCTGGCAATGAGGTCCTTGTTTTATAGAGTTTCCTTCAAAATCATGTACCAACTACAGTCACACGAGGATTTATTTTACCATAAATTATCTTAAGAGATAAAGAGCCTACCAAAATCCAAGTATGTATCCTAGAAAAATATGTCAATTTCTACATTAAACATGGAGCAGAAACAGAATTTCCACACTGAATTGTATAGTCTCTATTCCTTCAAGACAGAAATCTTTCCCGTGACATTTTTTAATTCGGTACCTGAGCCTCTTCATCTGCCTTCATTTCTTCAATTAAGCTCTTGATTAAAAACATGGGTGGAAAAAAATATTGTCACTTCTATCTCACAGTGTTCAAAATGAAATAGGAAACAGCTGACTTGTGAGGGTTTTTTTTTTTGCAGATTTGCCCAGATTAGCTTGGTGTCTGCACCTGAAGAGATACTTAGACAAGCATGTTGGAACAACCCACAATATAGTCAAGATCTAGACTGGAAACTTATTCTCCCATACTGTGTTATATCTTACCAGGATATTGTTCTCCCTATTGCAAATCATGCATGTGAGAACCACTTTTAAAATAAAAGCAATTATTCCTTTGTAATATCCATATTTTTCATCCTTTAGAATGCCAATTATAGAAGATCTCAGTACTGTACTGTGAATTTATTGACTTTAACAGACGGAGCCTCTGTGAAAAGGATGGGTAGGCACTCTGGAGAAACAGTGAATTTACAAGCATTTTTTGATCTATAATTAAACCAGCTACTAATGAACTCAAGGACAGGCTAATCTGCTCCAGTTTCTTTAAATCCTATTAAGGCAACCATCATGGGAAATGACAAGAGTTGTAGTTCCAAAAATAGCTGGATGGCATCAGCTTGCTTATCGTGGAATGAAATGCTTATGAGGCTGAGCTAGCCAGATCAATTAATCTTTCCTAATTATTAGATCTTCCTAATCACTTCCTAACCAAGATCATGGCATCCGGCCCTCTCAGTTCCTGGCAAATAGATGGGGAAAAAATGGAGGTAGTGACAGATTTTATCTTCCTGGGCTCCAAGATCACCACAGATGGGGACTGCAGCCAAGAAATTAAAAGACGCTTGCTCCTGGGGAGGAAAGCTGTGGCAAATCTAGACAGCATACTAAAAAGCAGAGACATCACCTCGCCAACAAAAGTGCGTATAGTCAAGGCCATGGTTTTCCCAGTTGCAATTGTATGGCTGTGAAAGTTGGACCATAAGAAAGGCTGAGCGCCAAAGAATTGAGGCCTTTGAACTATGGTGCTGGAGAAGACTCCTGCGAGTCCCTTGGACTGCAAGGCGATCAAACTGGTCAGACCTAGAGGAGATCAACCGTAACTGCTCTTTAGAAGGCCAGATCCTGAAGTTGAAACTCAAATACTTTGGCCACCTAATGAGAAGGAAGGACTCATTGGAGAAGAGCCTAATGCCGGGAAAGATTGAGGGCAATAGAAGAAGGGGACGACAGAGAATGAGGTGGCTGGATGGAGTCACTGAAGCAGTAGGCGTGAGCTTAAACGGACTCCAGAAGATGGTAGAGGACAGGAAGGCCTGGAGGAACGTTGTACATGGGGCTGTGATGGGTCGGACATGACTTCGCAACTAACAACAACAAACCACTTTAGGGCAACTGTACTTCCTAATTGCTTACTCTTGTAGGAGGAGAGCCATATTAGTCTATGGAAGCCTAAAGTCAGGAAGAGTTTGGTAACATCTTTGCTAAGAAATTGTATGAAACAGCACCAGCTTTCATGAGCTGCACCTCCCTACATGAAAGGCACAGAGTGGCTAGCCTGGTGTATCTTAACCTCAGCAATTTTAAAATATGTGGACTTCAACTCTCAGGATCCCCCAATCTGTTCTGACTAGGGGATTCTGGGAGTTGAAGTCCACATATTGTAAAATTGCCAAGATTGAGAAACACTGGGCTAGACTGATGCAGGATTTCAGATGGGATGAGGCAATTGGTGAGGTGGAAAGACAAGATGGTTATAACAAGGTGGTCAACACTTTATCAATTAACAGTTGTAACATATTCAATACCTACTATGCTTGTTGAGACTTCTTGAGAGAATCTGAAAATATTGATGTGAATTTAGCAACCTCTTGCTCTGTAATTCTGGTATAGTTTTGTTATTCCAAAACAAATACCTTGAGATCTGCAATGGAGTATCTTGGAAGGTAAAAATGCTCCAATATTACTTTATTCTTACTTCAAGTCCTGATGTCAAACCTGGGTCTTTTAATTATTTTGTTATCCAACGCTGAATCCAGTGGGGCATTGCTAATGAATGATGACATACATCGTATTGAAGGGGAAAAAAATATCAAGGCATCTCTAATTTGTAAATTTGTTGGGGCCTGTTAGTTTATATTTCAGGGCAAGGCAGACCTCTGGTTTGTACCATGATGTAATCCTCATATTAGTAACGTCCTGTTGTTTCTATCTGCTTGAGAGCATCTGTTTCAGGGTGGATGGCCATCAAAGAAGCTTCTTTCATGAATTAATGAAGCTAGTGAAGCTGTTGAATTTGTTACCACTGACCTTCCAAATTTAATTGCGTAATAAAGGGTTAAACACCTTTCCATTTAATTACAGCTTCTTCAGCAAAGCAAAACATCCTTAACATATTCATAATTTTGCATATAAAGCAGATTTTCCCATTGTGTTTAGCTTGTAGATGGTTTGATTTGGGCTAGTTACTGTACCTTGTAAATCAGAGGTCCCCAACCTTTTGGGCACCAGGGACCGGTTCCACGGAGAGAGGTTTTTCCATGGACCAGAGGGGGCGTGGTTTTGTGTGCTGCCTGCATCCTGCGGATGGGGCTTTGCTTGTTTGTGCAGACCAGTTGCTGGCATGCCGCGGCCCGGTACACGTCCACAGACCGGGGGTTGGGGACCCCTGTTATAAAGCACAACTCAGGGTTTAGTCAAGCTGGAAACCATGGTTTAGCATAATGTAAACCAGATCATTCAAGGAAAGGTTAGATGGGCCAATAGTCACCTGGACCTCAGCAAAATATAATTAGAATCAAGTCAGAATTAGGTATCACCTAATTCTAAATAAATCTCCTTTGCATAAGTCAAATGAATGCAAGCAGGAGCACCAGGAGGTTTAAAAAGACAAGATGGCTGCAAACCTGCAATCAAAGACCTTTCTACATATAAAAGGGGGCAGAGCTTCAATTGTGCGATCACAGACATTTTTTGACACTCACAAACCCAAACAGTGGATATCCTTGCAGAACTAAATTATGAAGGCCGAAACTGTCTGGGCTTTGCCCTTCCAAACATTATAACACGAATATTTTAAATGAGGCTCTCGTGTTCCACCAAATTATGTTTTGCTTGATATGGATGGTCTAAACCCAGCCAAGATTTAATTAACCATAGTTAAAGCAAGCCAAAGCTCTATGATGACAATGAATCTGAGGCCAATGAATCAGAGGCTAAATTTTCACCTGTGATCAAACCCTTAGCAAATTAATTGCATCAAATCCATTTCCTGATTAATGTACTGCTTGGTGCATTGCTATTGTTTCAAGGTGAAGCATAGTTTTCAATCATTTGTTGTTTTTTTGGATTGTGTAAGCCTCTCAATCTACTGGAGGGAATGTATGTAACGAATTTAAATAACTAGACAATAATAATAAAGCCATTCCCCACTTCCTCCTACAGCTCTGTAGGTGAAGTCCCTGCTGAAATATATAACATCCATGCAGTGAAGTGGATTGTGTAGTAGTGGAAACTGTGAATTTTCCTTGGACAAAAAGAAGTGGTCTCAATACAGCAACGTGGGAGGAATCCAGAGACCATCACAGCTTGGAGATATCATATAATGAATTGTTTTGTTGGGACCAAGAAAAGAAAGAGTGGATTAGGCATCTTAGTGAATGGAATAACAGCTGCAGATTTTTTTTTATTATGTAGACGGTGCTTCAGGTCATAACTGAGCCACAGCTGTGGCTGAAAAGGAATTCCCTTTTCACCTCTTTGCCATAATATTAAGATGCATTAATCACCACAGTTTCTTCTTCAGGCATAGGAGAATGTCACAAAGAAAATGCCACTGTCCTCTTGGGATTGGAGGATCTCTGGCCATGCTGATGCTCATGGTTTACGGCTCCTGTTTTCCCTCCCCCTTCAAGTCCATTACGCACAACCTTCTATTTGCTTATGCCTTGTGTTGTCAGTGGAGTAAGTCTCCTTTTAAATGTCAGGGTCCAAAACAATATGGCTCTGAGGCACGATGAGAGATTTAAGTGAAGGACTTGGAAGTGGTGGTGAGGAGACAGAGAATGTTGATGCTCCAAGCCATAACTTATAGGTAGCTCTTTCTGTGGCCCAGAGGGGGATACAAAGTGGCACCTGCCCATATGAAATCAGAGTCCACCACCAGCGACCTTTGATGAATTGTCACTGCCAAGAGATTAGTTTGGTGTGAAAAGGGGTGGAGATTGGGATTCTTTCAAGATTGGACTGAGGGCAAAACTCCTATAAATAAATCATAGTTATGATGCACCCCAGCCCCAGCAATGCTCAGTCACAATCAAACATTGACAAAACCCCCAAACAATCAAAATTTCACAAAAGCAATAAAACCAATGTACACCATGATATTGTCCCAATAACACACTAGAAACCTATATACACTCTAATTTTATTAAGACTAAACAGCAGAATAGCGCTAACCCCAGCATCTGCTCACAACTGCTTCAACTAATCTGCTTTAATAAATAAAGATATTTACAAATCCCTCTTAAATACATCTGGAGGTGGAGAGAAGAGGGTAATTGTTTATCCATCTTGCATAGAAGATGCTAGATACAGTATTGACTGTTTCTAGGCAAACTACGCTTGCAGCCTTGTGTATCTGACATTCTCTGTAATAACTGGTGTGCCTGTTTGATCATTGTAAATTCTCCTCTGCACTTTTTTATTTTAATTTCTAACTCGTTGAAGTGTGAATAATTAACAGACTTTTTTTTAATTAGAAGGGATCTAATTCACCTTCCAAGAATCTTGGAGACTTTTCATGAATCACCAGAATGGTTATCATCAGGATCATGTAGGTCAGGGGTGTCAAACTCGCAACATTACGTGACGTGTCACGATGTATCGTGACTTTTTTCCCATTGCCGGCAATGGGGTGGGCGCGGTTTCGGCATGATGCATCCGGCCTGCAGGCCGGCAGTTTGACACCCTGATGTAGGTGAACTCCAGGCTGATATTTAGTGCACTGTAAAGCCATCCGCTATCCTGACTAGAATATCTAAAGAGGAATTTATGCATGTAATCTTTGCAAGAAAATAAACCAGTAATCTCAGTGATAAATGAGACGCTAAAGCAGCCTCCAGCCAATCATTTTGGTGCCATCATGTGTGAGATAGTGCTAATTTCTTTTGCATTTGTGCTAGAGAGTCAAGGATCAGCCAGAAGTATTTCGTTTTTCTTCAGAAAATGCCATCTGATCCTCTTCTAGAGGGCTGTGTGAAATTGAATGGGCCTGGGCCATTCTGCGATTTTCTTCCAGCAGTGGAAACAGCCACATTCAGCCTGAATAGTGAGATAGTTGACAAATAAATTTGATAAACAAATAAATAAAACCAAACTAATGGGGGGGGAGGACATTTCAATTCCCTTAGACGTTCTGCCATTTATTTTAAGGTGGTGACCTTCTTGAAGAAAAGGAATTGCACAGAATTACACAAAAGAGCTGAACAAGAATTCATCCATTTCTCAAAGACTAAACAGAGAACAATGTTTCTTATTATCCTAGATGTGTCAGCCATTCATTGCAGGAATGTCTGTTGTTGCACCTGTTAATATTAATGGCCACTCAAGGCGATTTGGGCTCCTTTTTCATCATTTTCTTTCTTTTCTCTCACCAGCCTGTGAGAGTCCTGCATGCATAATCCTCTGCCCTCAGGTGTAGACAGATTCCATGAATTTAATGAAGTGAATGGCTGTTCATAGAAGCTGGCAATAATAAGTGTGTTTCATTTTAAGGGGCCACTATTTCCTTTTGATTTTTTTAAAATTGAGAATCAGGCAGATTTATGAAGCGAGGCTGGCCAGTGGGTAGTCGACAACTTACGACCGGTTCCTTAGCGATTGTTACAATGAACCCGGTTCTCCAAAGCTAATTGTGAGCTGGTTTTGAAGTTCCAATGTTGTAGTCCTCCTGCAGTCATGTGACCACATTTTTGGTATTTGGCAACTGGCCCACATTTATGGCCGTTTGTAGCATGCTGTGGTCTGATGATGGTGACTTACAATAGTTTTGCCAGAACCCAGTGTTTATATCCCACAGCAGCCAATGGGTTCGCTTGACAATCACTGTGTTCACTTAATGACTATCTTGAAAAAGGCTGTTATAGTCATAACCTCCAGGACAATCTGTACCAGAGAAATTTGATACTCTCCCCCTCCCCCCCCCCCCGCTCGGGTCTGGATTTGCAATATTGGTGGTATAAATGGAAAGGCATCTACTGTCACTTAAAAGGCACCAGGCAGTTTAAACAAATGTTTTACTTCGAACCACCAAAATTGCACATGGTGTCAGTAGTGTTAATGGAAGTCTGTAGAGACAGAGTCGTGTTAAGTGTACGGTAGTCCAACACCAGGAAGAATTTGGTAGCAACTTTTTGGACTGTATCGTTCTATTAAATGGAATAAGCTTTACATGCGAGACAGGTTGCAAGCATTTCATCAGCTAGCATTTACAATATGTTGGAAACCCATTAGGCTTGTTGAGATTTACTGAAACAGTCTGAAATCTTTTGAGCAGCGTTTTCCAAATACGGCCATTTTAAAATATCTGGTCAATTCCCAGAATTCCTCATGCTGGCTGAGGAGTTCTGAGAGTTGAAGTCAACATGTCTTAAAGTAATCAGGTTTGAAAAACATTGCTTTTGATGAATGTGAGTTCTGCAGTTGTCTTTCTATAGTGCAGGTATAGTTCTGCTGTTCCCAAACTACCCCGAGATTTGTAATAGCGTATCCAGCTCTGATACACAAAACCAAGCTATTCTTTGAATTTTCTCTTGAATGGACGGGGGGAGAATTCTGTCAGGCTCTTACTATATTTGCATTTCTGGAATCAGTATGTAAAGAAGAATGCAGGTTATCCCTTGGCATTCATACTTCTTAAAATGTAGTTCTTTAGACAAAAAATATGTACATAAAAATGCATGCAGAGAGAGAGGAAAAACAGATTCAGAACACTATGTTAAAGACAACTGCTACCAAAAATGCACTTATTTCACTAAACAATATGTATCTTTGAAAAATGTGCATGAATATTCATATATATATATATATATATATTCACCTTGGCTTTTAATCTGTACAAGATGAAACAAGATGGAACATATTTAAGACTGTAAATTGGAAGAAAATGAAACGGACAGGTTTATTCATTCGCATGATCGGAACTAACTCTAATCCTTAATTCCAACATGTTCTATCAATATATATGCTTCTACTTTGCCTGTGATGGTTCTGGTAGAAACAAAGCAGATTTCTGAATATTGTCCTCTCCTCCTGTAATATACATGCATTCTATCCCAGGATGTGACCAATAAAAAAAATGTGATATTCACTTCATACTAGCAATTTAGTTTCTTGAAGAAAGAAAAACTCCAGGTATTTCCCTGCAAGGAAATATAAAGAGGAAACAGATAAACACATTTGTATGGAGAAATATGAGAGGCTAGAAATAGATTAGATTTATATAAATTAGGGTACGTTGAAAAGCACATGTTACCATAACATACCATAACATTAAGCAAAACATATAGTAATCCTAGCTTTCTTTTTTTAGAAAATTGAAAGTAAAACCATATCATTATTACATTGCCTCACTGTGTGGATATGGATATTCTGGATTTAAGCCTCTGTTAGTGTTTAATAGCTCAAAAGAGGGTATTTAGCCATATGAAACAAAAATTAAATCTGATCAAAATATGAAATGAGTATTTCTTTAGAGAAATATCTTTAATAAAATAAAAGTGAATCTGGAATCACAAACTTGAAGTAATTCCCTGCATTATAGGTAGTCCTTAACTTATGATTATTTGTTTTGTGACTGTTCAAAGTTATAGCGGTCCATTCCTTGCACTTATGACTACCATATTGTCCCCATGGTCACATGATCAGAATCCAGGTGCTTAGCAACTGGCAGGTGTTTACTATGGTTGCAGGGTCCTGGGATCACATTATCACCATTTGTGATCTTTCCAGCTAACTTCCAACATGCAAAGTCAATGGGGAAAGCTGAATTCACCTAACAGCCACTGGATTCACTTAAACACAGCGATTTGCTTAAAAAAACCACAGCGAAAAAGCTTGTAAAATTGGGCACAAATCAATGACCATCATGCTTAGCAAGGGAGGTTCTATCCCGATCGTAGCCATAAGTCAAAGACTACTTTTAAAGAAAACTTTTAAATGATTATGTATAGGGCAGGGGTCGGCAACCTTGGCTCTTTTATGACTTGTGGACTTCAACTCCCAGAATTCCTGAGCCAGCATGGCTCAGCATGGAAACCTCTCCCTTCCCCTCAGCATGGCTGGCTCAGGAATTCTGGGAGTTGAAGTCCACCAGTCATAAAAGAGCCAAGGTCGCCTACCCCTGGCATAGGGTGTACTTAAGACTTTAGATTTTTCTGAAGCAAATAACATGCAAAAATGTCTCTTTTCTGGTTTCACACAATCTCAAATGAAACAAAAAATATGCACGCCTACAATTTAGCCCTAAATCCACTGATATTGCTACTTTATTGTATCAAAGTTATAGCCTGTTTTGTTTTTATTCCTATATTGCTTCTCTTCCAAAGAAGTCTCATGATTGTTCATACATTAACAGTTACTTGATTATCAGTCTCAGGCCGTTGGTAAAAAATTAACAATGTGTTATTATGATTTGGACCAACAGAACATGGGAAATTATATGAAACTGAGCTGAGAAATCTGATCGGAGACGGCTCTTATTTTCCATTAATGCTGTATTTTTATACTGTATTGAAATAATGAGTCATGGTGTCAAGATGGGTGAAATAAACAATAAACGATAATATACGGCATGAAAGCTAATTTAGTGTAGCGGTTAAGTTATTGGGCTAGAAAACTGGGAAATTGAGAGTTTTAATCCTGCCGTGGGCACAAAGCCTTCTGAGTGACTTTAGGCCAGTCCTTCTCTCTCAGCCCTAGGAAGCAGGTAAGGGCAAAGGACTTCCAAATTTTGTCAAGATAAATGCAGGGATTTGTCCCGACTTAAATCTTTCACACAATACAGTCTATACATTTAGACTATTTAAATTATACTATATATAATTTATATTCTGCAAGGTTACTATTAAAATCACCATCTGTACATGGGTGAATCCTATAAAACAAGTAAATCATTGTACTTGATGCAGCGGTGTCTACCATCTTTCAATCCATCTTCGAAGTTACGACTGCTACACCACCCCCACAGTTAAGAGATCGCATTTCAGATGCTTGTCAACCAGTTTGCATTTACAACCAGTTACAGCACCCTGTGGTCACGTGATTGCATTTTGCAACTTTTTTGCCATTTTCGGGCAAAAAATGCTCAGCGGATAAACTAGATTTGCACTAAAGACCCCGTGATTGACTTAGCAATTACAGTGACTCACTTAACGACTGTCATAAAAAAGAACATAAAATTGAGTTCGGTCATGTGGTGACTCAATTTATGAGTGCAATGTCTTATGACTAAACTTCCAGGCGCAATTGTGGTCATAAATCAGAGGACTACCTATATATAATATATATAACTATAATATATAAGGAAATTTTATTCTCCTTTTTTTTAAATAAGGGGGTTTCTTTTTGGGGGTTTCTATTTTTAAAAAAAAATTAAAGATGTTAATTGTATATGTAAAATAAAAGCAAAAAAATGAAAATGCTGACTGCTGTGATGTCGTGAACATAAAAAAACAGGTGGAGTTTAAATTGTATGGTTGCCATATTGACATTTTTTATCATACTCTGCAGACACTGCTATTAAGGTGCCTAAAATACAGCAGTTTCAAACAGATGTTTCCTGGGCTGAATCTGTACCTCCAGTTATTTTTTTGTAGGTTATAGCAGCCTATTTCCAACATTTACCTTAAGAAAACTGCTCTCACATTATAATGGGTATACATATTATGATTAAACAGTAATCTGTGGTGATGTTGTACACAGCATTAGTGTGCACGTGAATTCCAACTCTAAAGCTACTAAGCCTTATCTCTGAAAAAAGAAAGGCAAATATCCTTTTGACCTTTGTCGGCAGAACACGGCAGCTGGATTCATACAGCCATATCATGGTTTATAAAACACGGTTTATGGCTTAAGATACTGTGTGAATCCAGCACGTTGTCATTTACTCAATAAGCCACAATTAACAAGTCTTGACTCGGTGTGTAGTAGGTGAATTTATCAGCTATAAATTTTTAACATGGAGATGGTTGGCCAACACAGAACAATATCCTGAATGTTCAAAAATCTGTACTGTTAGCAGGATTGAATAATTGATTTTGGGGTTGTGTTTATCCAGATCCCCCAATATCTCTCTGGGTGCCTCCTTCAAGTAGAGGTAATATCCCAATGCCATCAAAGTCCTGTAGAAGAGGAATGAAAAAAATGAAAATAAATGGTTTAACCATTAATAACTAGTAAGTTTACTCTACACTGAAAGAATATATCCAAAATATAATAAAGGTCTGTTGATTCAATGAACAGTATGAAGAAAATGGTTTTAATGAACTGAAAAATAAGCACTTGAGAAAGGCGGGTGTTTGTGTCTAAACATCTTTCATTTTTGTTTCTAACACAAACACTGCAGTCCTGGAAAGAACAGTTATCGGAAATGTTATTATATACATACATATATGATTTACCAAGATGATAAAAGGAACTACGCGACGCAGTCTTCCTTCACCCGATCGCATCCACAGAGCGTTGGATGAGCATTATGGAAGCTGTAGTCAAGCACATCCGGAAGGGAACCAGTCGCCCAAGGCAAATTTCAATACAATCCTTTGAGGGCGAGGCTCGGCGAAAGATTTCTCCACTGATTTATTAGACCAACTCGCGCACTCTCTAATATATTGCAGCGTTTTTCTTATTTACTTTTTTTTTTTTTTTTTTTAAAGCGCTCGCTCTCGAATTCCTCTTTTTCCAGAAGAACCGCGGCCGTTCCCAAACTTGTCCACCGAGAGGCGCCTTTTCCTTTGAACATCGCCTCGGGAATCCGGAGAAGCGCGGGCTGCAAGTTCCGCGGGAGAACGAACGGTAAATGCGTGAATAAGACGGACCCACTCGGGGTAACACAATCGATGCTGGGAAGTCAACTAATACAAGGCGATGCAAACCCCCCCTCCCCCCCTAGGCCCGAGCGCACAGAACCACACACACACACACACATTCAGTAGATGTTCAGATGTACTCGCGCATTTAAAAAAAAAAAAAAAGCGTGTTTGTACCATATTGCAGCTAATGCAATCCGAGGGAGACTTCAGGAACTAGCCCTGGACACGTAAGCGGGGCTTCTGATTCGCAACCTCTTCCTTTCTTCCCATTCTTCCTTTCTCAGGCTCTCGCCGCTCCCTCTCTCCACCCGTGCCCCCTCCCCTCCCCTCCTTGGGCGGTAGATGGGTAGAGAAGGCGAGCCCGCGCTCAACCTAACCCAGAAGTTTCCTCCAGCCCCGCCCGCTATTATTCGGGCTCGTTTTCCATTGGGCTTCGCGCAGCTTTCTCCCCGCCCCGGAGCAGCGGCTCCGCTCCACCGCCGCCTCCCCCCCGCCCCGTGCTTTCGCCAGCCTTGGCCAAGCCGAGGAGGGCTCGCTCGCGATCGCCTGCACCGGGCAAGGCTGTGGGCAGCGGCCGCGCTCACCCCCGGCAGCCCGGGCGCCCAGCCGAAGCAGGAAGGAGCCGCGGAAGCCTCCGGTTGCAGCCCCGAGGCGGCTGGCTGCGGGGTTTCCCTCCGGCAGCCTCGGCCAGAAGGGGAAGCGGCGGCGGCGGCGGCGGCGCCTCAGCGCTCCAGCGCTCCCCGCAATTCTGGATCGGGGCGGAGGGCGGCTCCCCGCTTCCTCCGCTGGAATTTGCCCCCCGCTGCAGGGCTCGCTGCCTCCCCGGGAGAGCCCGACCGCCTCTTGGCGCGCCGCAGCTGCTGCCCCGGTGATTTGCGGGCAGCCGCTTGCCTCGCTCCCGGGAGGACGCCCCGCTGCAGCCTCCGGACCCATGGCGACCGGGGCGGTCGATCCGGTTTACGGACTTTCGGAAGAAGAAGTAAGTCCGGCGTCGGAAAAGGGGGGTGTGTGTGTGGAGGCGGCCGCTGCGCAGGGCGGGATGAGGACCTCGGCTCCGCCGGCTCCTTCCTTCCTTCCTTCCTCCGGCTCGGAGAACGGGGAAGTCCCCAGCCGCGCGGGGGAGGGGGTGGCGGTCCCTGGAGGGGGCCGAGCGGGATTGTCTTGCGACCGACGGCGGGATGGAGGGGGGGGGGAGAAGGAGGGATGGATGGATGTCCGCCGCGAGGTTGGGGTCCCACCTTTCACCCCAAAGCAGGGCGTGGGGCTTTCCGAGCTGTTTAGAGCCACCGAGCGGTCCCTGCTAAAGCCAAGTCGATGGGTTTTCTTTCTTCCTTCCTTCCTTCCTTCCTTCCTTCCTTCCTTCCTTCCTTCCTTTCTTTCTTTCTTTCTTTCTTTCTTTCTTTCTTTCTTTCTTTCTTTCTTTCTTTCTTTCTTTCTTTCTTTCTTTCTTTCTTTCTTTCTTTCTTCTCCCCCTCCCTCCCTCCCTTTTTCTTCTTCCTCCCTCCCTCCCACCCTTCTTTCCTTTTTTCCTTTCTTGAGTGAGGAAGGGCCTTTCTGAGCGGGTTCCCCTCCAGGGAAGGTATTTTTCCAAGCGTCTTCCCCGTAAGATCCTGGAGCACAGGCATCTGCTTCTCCAAAGCAAACAACAAAATAAAGGTTGGACGTTAACACGCAGTAAAGGTGAAGAGTGGAAATGAAGGAAATTCGGCTGTAACAGGGTGAGAATGAGAAGTAGGAAGGGAGAGACGGGAATGCCTGAGCAGATCCTCCTGTACCTTGAAACAGGCAGTTGAATGGAAAATGGAATGGGTGGAGAATAGCATCTCTTCCATAAAGCCCCCGCCTCAATTAAAGGTAGCCTTCCAGTGGAAAATGCGTGTGTGTTTTTACCTGCTCATTTGCATTTTAGATGGAATTGAGGAAAAGCATTTGCATATTTGGCATTTTCCCCATCCATCCACCCTAGGGAATTTATATCCCTTGTCCATGGGAAGGTTAGTGTGTTAGTGAATCATAGCAAAGAATAATGGGCATTTTCTTTCTCCGTTTGTGTGTGTGTGTGCCTGTGTGTTCATAGGAAGAAAGAATTAAAAATCATTGCAGAACAGACTTCCTAGAAGCACTGAGTCTTTTGCTGGAAGTAATTCTTTATATTCGTTGTTAGAAAGTGCCAATGGACAAGTTGGTGCTGAGGCTTAAATGGGACCTCTTCGGCTCCCCTCTCTTCTCAAAGAGGCAGATTCAGGAACCACAAACCATAAAGAAGTCCCAGTTTTGGAGAATTGACTGAGAGAGAGAGCTTGTGAGCTGAGAGGATGGTGGAGCCAAAATAGTCATAGCAATAGCACTTAGACTTATATACCACTTCACAGTACTTTACAGCCCTCTCTAAGCAGTTTAACAGAGTCAGCCTGTTGCCCCCAACAATCTGGGTCCTCATTTTACCGACCTCTTAGTCTTAGCTATTATTCTATTAAAGGAATTGCTTTCTCAAAGCCATTGCTAGGCAAACCTAAAAAGGCAGCTTTGTTGAATCACACACAGGGACCCTCGCTTTCCTGCTCAGAAAGTGGCATGCCAGAGGAAGGGAGGAAGGCTGGCAGACGAGGAACATAAGCTGAGCTGGGAGGAGGAACCATCCATCTTCCTGTGCCTATAGAAAGATCATGAAGTCCAGTCTCACCTTCTCCCCTTTACTGATTGATAAGAGTTTGTGGGGTGGTCCTTAAGTTTATTGGAGAATCCGTTCTTTGCTTTCCATTGCATGCTTTTTTGGCACTCTTTCCAAGAAGTGGTGGTGCACGTGAACCCATCAACATCTGCTAGGCTCCAGTGTTCTGTTTAATATATGCACTTTTTTTCCCAGTGCATGTGTTATTGCATTTGCAGAGACTCTTAAAGGTGCATTTAACAGTACACTCATACTGGATTAAATTACTATACGTTTTCGGTTTTAGATTATTTAGAAACGGATCAATAAAAACTGATCAGTAGTGTGTGCCGGTTAAAATCTCAAGTATAATGTAGTGAACTAAATCAATTTGTGTAATCATGATTGACATTGACCGTAGTAGTCTGGATGTACCCAAACTAAACAAATTACATTTTGACTTATAAATAAGTCAACAAAAACCAGGACTTTGGTAGGGCTCCATGGGCTAACTGGGAAGGTAACAGATTAGATATTCTTATGGCAGCATTGTTATTATTTATTATTGTTCTTTAGTTCCTTGTCTAGGTTCTAAACTCCAGTAGCTGTTTTAAAAATCCAAAACAATCAGCCAACATAATATTTTCACAATGTTGGAGGCAAACAAGCTGATCTGAAATGAGATTCTGTTGCATGTGTGAAGGTATCACCCAACTCTCAGTTAATAAAAAGGTTTCACTGCATGAAATCAGCTTTCTCTGTGTAGTGTCTCCAGGCTAAAGATTGCTTCTCATCCTGTCTAATGTTGCAAGAACATTTGGTGCTGCTGCAACCAGATTTTTTGGCTGTTATTAACTGTACAATTCACAGAAGATAAACCTACAAGCTGTTAAATTGTACAAGAGGCTTTTGTGCCTGAATGGGGTCAAATATAAATTGGTACTTTTTGAAGATGAGTCTGTCACAATTTGTACTTCTGGCAGTCAAATATGTTTATTTTATTACGGGTATTGTAACTTTAGAACTCTCCCTCTCTGTCTGTCTCTCTGTCTTTTTGATTCCGGGGATAGTGACCTCACCCTGAGAAGTCAAAAATTGGAGGTTCATAAGGCTGCTCTCCAATTCTTCCCTCCCTTTCTGTGTAGAAGGAGAAAACAATTCTGGAGCAATAGGATGTGTCAGTCCAGGGTGTAAGGCATTGTTTCTTAACCTTAGCAACTTTAAGATGTCTGGATTTCAACTCCCAGAATTCTCTAGCTAGCATGGTTTATATATGTATAACACAGCCCTAGTTAAATCTTGGTCCTGCATTGTAATGGAATTATTAGAAGATATGTTTGGATGAGAAGGTGGAAATCCTGGAGGAAAAGTCCATTGTATTTGACTAGAAACGATTGTAATGTGGTATAATTGATGTCCAAAGAGTAAGGATGACTTATTTTAATCTGGCAAGAGTGCACATACAAGGATAATGTTGCTTGTCGAAAATTTGCTCTTCTGTGGATGGATCAAAATTAATTTGGGTAACAGATAACTTCCAGCTTACCATTCTAAGTTATCAAGGAGTGTGAAAACTATAGACCAGTGCATTTGAACCTGCTAAGGCAAGCTTTGGAAGAATATTGGTTTCCTAGTGACTGTCTTTTTGGTCCATCTCTTAAGTGGAAGCTGAATGAAATATTATAGTTCCAAAAAGCCACTTTTCTAATTGAGGAACGAATCCAGGAACTTTGTATTTGGGTTAAGATTGGTTTCTTTTGTCCCTGCTCCCTTTTGCATCCACACTTCCTTTTGATACTTCCTAATTATTATTGTATCATAGGAAGTAAGGAAACCTTTATTGATCTACCCTTATGAAAATCATCTGGACTTCAATTTTGGAGTCCCCAGTTGATTTGCTGCCTATTCCTACACTTGGTGTTGGCTTTGTACGTGAATAGATCAGTGAAGGCCACATTCTTAAACAGGCTTACTTAGGATGTTTCCCATTGAAATCAATGGGACTGCTGTCAACAAGTGAAAGCCCCTCCTGTCCTAACCAAATAATTCTTGTTTAAGGAACAGGCATTTGCAGCTGAAACTGTTGGTTGCTATCAATTCTTCAGAGATGCTGGAGTAAGAGGCTTAGCTGCATTTCATAAGTTGCTATCCCTAGTTGGTTATGTGAACTGCTATCTTTAAGGGGGGCTTTTTTGGTCCAAGAAGGCCCTTTTCACCTTGGTTAGTTTGCTGAGAAAGCCCTGTAGAGCATGGCTTTTCAACCTGTGGTACGCCTACCACTTGTGGTACATTAATGAGTGGCAGGTGGTACGCAGCCCTGCCTAGCCAAGTGTAGTGGGGAAGGGAAAGAGCCAGGCAAGGACTTACAGTGAGAGAGTCCTCTGGAGCTGCAGATTTTACTTATGAATGGAGCCATTTGGGGAGGCTGCCTTAGCAGGCAGCCAGTACTTACATTTTTTTTTTCTTCCTTAAGTGCTGGCTGGGCTCCATACTTTCCTTTCTAGCCAGTATCTAATTCTTAAAGGGGAAGTGCCTTTTTAAGCTAGTTCACTCAGCAGCTTGTCTTTTCTGTCTCTGGAGGCCTTTCCTTCTTTGATCAATATATGGAAGAGGGAAAATATGGGGGGGGGGGTTCAAATTCTTCCTTCAGAAGGAGATGGGAATGAGAAAAAGGGAGGCAGGGAAGGGAGGGAGGGAGGGAAGGAAGTCCCGCCTTAGCACTTGGCCACCAGCAGCTCTGCCTTTGACTTTGCTTGTCAAAAGGTTGCAGAAGGGGATCACATGACCCTGGGCCACTGTGACCATCATAAATATGAATCAGTTGCCAAGCATCCAAATATAAATCACATGACCCTGGGCATGCTGCAATAGTCATAAGTGTGAAAAATGGTCAGAAGTCGTTTCAGTGCAATTGCAACTTTGAACAGGGTTTTTTTTTGTCACCAAGTTTTTGACACCTTGCTAGGTGGTACTCGAATATTGCCATATCCTAAAAGTGGTACAATCGGTAAAAAGGTTGAAAAGCCCTGCTGTAGAGCATCAGTAATATTGACCTTTAGCTTCCTTGAACTTGCTATTTCCTTCTGCAGACGGTGAACGCCGCCTAGAATGAGTCCTCTTTGGTGGTGTATGTACAGAGTCCTCAATGTATGACCACAATTGAGCCCAAAATTTCTGTTGCTGAGTGAGACATTTGTTAAGTGAATTTTGCCTCCGCTTACGACTTCCCTTGACACATTTGTTAAATGAATCACCTGTTAATTTAGTAACGGGTGTTATGTGAACCTGGCTTCCCCATTGACTTTGCTGGTTAGAAGGTTGTCAAAGGTGATCACATGACCCTGGGATCACATGACCCCAGTTGTCATAAATGTGAGTCAGTTGCCAAGTGTCTGAATTTCGATCACGTGGCCATGGGGATGCAGCAATAGTCGTAAGTGTGAAAACTGGTCATAAGTCACTTTTAACATTGCCATTGTAACTTTGAATGGTCACTAAATGAACTGTTGTAAGTTGAGGACTACCTGTAATCCTCTAATCATAGATGATTAAAGGCCTGGAGACTAAAAATATGAGGAACGGTTGCAGGATTTGGGTTTGGCTAGTCTAGAGAAAAGAAGGACTAGGGGGGACATGATACCAGTATTCCAGTATTTGAGGAGCTGCCACAAGGAAGAGGGGGTCAAATTATTCTCCAAAGCACCAGAGGGCAGGACAAGAAACAATGGATGGAAAACAATCAAGGAGAGAAGCAACCTGGATTAAGGAGAAACTTCCTAACAGTGAGGACAATTAACCAGTGGAACAGCTTGCCTCCAGACATTGTGGTGCTTCATCACTGGAGGTGTTTAAGAAGAGACTGGACAGCCTCTTGTCTGAAATGCTATAGGATCTCCAGCTTGAGCAGGAGGCTGGACTAGAAGACCTCCAAGGTCCCTTCCAGCTCAATTCTGATTCTGATTCTGTATGGAGCAATTGGTAGCTAAGCTTTTTCATGAACAGCTTTTCTAGGATCAGTCTTCTAGTCTTGGCATTGCAGCTTCGATTCTCAGGAACTTTAATAAGACAATTCGGTTTATATTTTCTATTGGCATCAAGACGTGCTTAGTGAATTCGCCTGCCTGTTTTAAACCAAGAAGATGAAGTCTTCCAAGTTAACAAGCAATTGTTTGCACCAAAGATGATTAACGGCCTCTCTGTAAAGGAGTGTAAGTTCCTCCTGTGTTGTGAATAGGATACGTTTACGTTTAGGGACGTTTGCCAGAGGTGAAATGGATACATGATGTGAAAGAAAACCTGCGGCGTTATCAGCCTTTGCTTGAGATAATTCTGTACAATTGGTGTAGGCTGACCTTCATAAGAACAGCCAAGACTTCGGCACTCCATAGGCCAAAAAGGAGGAGCCACACGACTTGCGAGATTGGAAACTACAACAGTAAACACATTAAAAACAGCAATCTGCTGGTTGAGCATATGTTGTCGCAGAGCCAAGCATTCTTACATAAGATATCTTCCAGATACAGTGAGATTCAAATTCTGGAATTCCAAATAACAGAGCCAGAAAACAAGATATTGGGAAAGATTAATCTTAGCAAAATAACCTGCTGCTGTTCTTTTGCTTATTTCCCCATGTAACTTGCTTTTTTTTTGTTAGGTGGCAGTGGTAAAAATTAGAAAGAAAACATGTAACATAATCTTTCCGTTTGAAGTCTAAATCAGTGACATTTTTTTAAAAAAAAATTTTATTGATTTTTTTAATATAAACATCTTGATATTTGGTAAACAGCATGTTATCTGGGTTTATATTTAGCGTTTATATTAATCGCTATCGATTAATTTCTATATTCCAAAATCCACATTATAGCTTTGCTTGATTTTCTCTTCTTCCAATAATATTCTCTTTGCAACCTAAATTAATATAATTCTTATTAATTTGATAAGTAACAATTAAATATAAAGGTTTTTCTAAAATTTCTACCAATAATAATCTCATCAATATCGTGCTTCTTTTCTATCTGGTCATCTTGGTTGCCTCGTCACAAATCCTGTTTACAATTCTTATTTAAATTTATTTTGCCTACAATGTTCAAAACATTTCTACTGGTTAAATTAATTACCTTAAAGTATTTAAATCTATTTTCATATCTTAAAAAATAAGTAAGAAAAAGACACAAAAGAAAGACATAGAAAAAGAAAAGACGTGAGAGAAAAAAGAAAAAAGGAGAAAAAAAGAAAATAATATACTACTTAAAATACGTATCCCTCTTGAATTAGTATACACTTATTTCCAAATTCTTTCTGTTCTTTTTACCCATAATTAAACCTATGTTTAATCTTTAAATGTTCCATTTAATAAATCCAATCATCTAATCTTTTAACTTTATTCAAAACATTTCCCCCATTTTTAGTTATCCATTGGAATTTTCTTAAAATCAATTACATTTAAATATCTAAAACATTTCCTTTATGTTAATCATCCTACACATTTTTATAGTTCTCATATTGAAAAACAAAAGAAAAAAAGATACTGTCTTACTTAGAGAGTTCATCCCTCTTAAACTAAAATCTTTCAATTTCTTCAGCCATATTCAAACAAGTGTTTAATTTTAAAATATTCCCTCTGATTCACCCCATCATCTAGTTCCTCAATTCTCACTTTAGCCCTCTTCTTTTGCCAAGCATCTCTCCCAATCAATATATTCCGTTGCATCAAAGAGTCTTTCCATAATCTTGTAAATGTTGTGGATATAGTAGACAAATCAAACATCATGCCTTTGTAAAAAGATTTTGCCCCTTCATATTCATTGAAGATTTCTCTCATTATCCCTTGTCTCCCCATTTTTTGTGGTACTCCCAACGGCTCAGCAACCCATTTTGTCAAATCTTTTTCCTTATCCTCAAATTTACTTTGTGATCTTAGAGTTATATTTTCAATGTTCAATGATTCTTGTAAGTCCTTCTCTACTTGAATCTCCACTAGTTTATGTTCAGTTGTCTGCTTTACATGATTTCTCTCATTTTTTGTTTTCTGATCATTTGATTGTTGTGACGTTAAATTGAGAATGTATTCATTTAAATTTTCAAATTCATTTTTAATTTCCTCATGGTTTGAAGTTAATATCATTTGCATTTGTTGTCACAGAACAAACATTTCTTCCTGGTAAGTATTTATTTTTTCTTGGTATGTTCTTTCTGCAGATCTCTGATGTTCCATAATGACGAAAAGTCCTTTCTCTGCCAATCACTTTAAAGTCGCAATTTAAAAAATATTTATAATCCAGGAAGGTCAATTTTTTCTAAGTTTTGTAGTTCTCACTTTGTAGATAGTCCAGCTGTTCTTTGTTTAATCAACACCTTGAAGGTCAGGACAACAGGCTTCTCTTTCTGGGCTGTATATTTAGGGCAGTATTTTCATCCATCACTAGATGTTACCACCAAGCCACCTTTCAATTTTTTTTTTCGTAAACTTAATTTGCCGCTTCTGTTTAGAGGAGGGTGGAACAAAGCACCCCTCCTCACTTTCGGAGGATTTTTACTTCTGGGGTTTTTCTTTTTTTCTGAGGAAATCAGTCAGGTAGAAGAGAGAAAATCAATATTCTTACCCAGTTCAGTCACGCTGTTTACAATCACACTTAGTTTAGTGCTTTTTGGTTTCGGCTGCATGTAACCTGGGCTAGATTCATGAATGACGCTAGCCTTTCTTCTGTCGATTTTTGGGAGAGCTTTCCCCAGACGTACGGATCGACCGCCGTCTCCCCAGGATCGACGGGGCTTCCCTACTTCCTTGCCACCTCTCTGGGGCAGCATTTGGCCCATTTAGGGTCCCCAAACAGAAAGAAATCAGCCGTAGGGCGCGGTGCCCACGATCCCTCGGCTGTTGTGCTAAATTGCGCAGAACCGGAAGCCCTAAATCAGTGACATTTTAATTATCTTGGGAGATCCTGGAAACCCTATGAGGATTGGGTGATTTGAAGATAAATCTCTGTGCATAATTTTTCAAATATTGTTTTTTGTATCTTTCTTATCTTAGCCCCACATATTTTGTGAAGCGTGTCTGTCCTCTGGGCTGGTTGTTTGACATCACCCCTGCCACATCTGGGTTAAAGCCTTATGCCTTAGAGCTTCTTTGGACAACGGTGATGGTGGTGAGCCAGGAGATAGTGTATCTCGGGGGGGGGGGGAATCTCTTTGAAAGAAGCAGTGATGTCTCTCCCCCCCCCCCAGACTCTGTCTGGACCCTGTTTTGACTAACCATTGCCCTGTCTCCAACCTTCCACTTTTGAGGAAGGTTGTTGAGAAAATGACAGGAGGTCAATTTTAAAGTGTCCTAGAAGAATTGGATTATTTAGACTCCTTTCAGTTGGCATTCAGGCACAGGCATGGATTGATTGCCCTGTTGTTCCCTGGAGGTGGAGCAGGGATGCTCTCCTTTTGTTCCTGTTCTCTGCAATATTTACTATTATCAGCCATAGGTTGTCTTCTGAACTCTTTGGAGTCACTGTATTCCAGTCCTACCTGAGCAGGTTGTGGTCAGTGGGAAGGGACAGGTCGGCCCACTATGTATCACATGGCTCAATACTCTTCCCTCTGTTTTTTAATGTCTACATAAAGCCAATATAGGAGGTAATGTTTTACTGTGTACTCTGATGATACACAGCTTCATATCACAACCTTAGCCCTACAGTCTGCTTTGAAAAACACTTGGAAGCTGCAGTTGGCTCAGAAAGCAGCAATTCATGCTTTGGCAAAAGAGAATCTTTTATGCGACATCTATTTTGTGGGCCTGCATTGGCTAACAACAGATTCCCAGTGAAATATTGGTTTTAATCTATAAAGCCCCATATAGAAGGTAAAAGGACCTCATTCTTCATAGGCAGTTGACCTGTTTGATACATGTTGCCTACAAAATCTGTTAGTGGTCTCCAAATTTGAGAGGTTAAGACGATGGTTCTTAGTTGTAGCCCCTATTTTATGGAATAGGTTCCTACCAGAGACCAAATTAGCTCCTTATCTAATGACATTTTGGCAGCTGATGTTAACTGAACCCCTCTGTGCACCATTTGGAAGAGGAGGACTTGACCCTGTTTGGGGTCATAGTGTTCTATGGTATTGATTTTCAATTTTATTGTTCATAGCAAAATGTTACTTATTAACTGCTGATTGTGGCAGTATCCTGAATGAGTAAATGAATGTATGATTTTGGGACATACAAAATTGTACGATTCTGCCCTGAAGTAGAACTTTTAAAAGTCATTTTTGTGGCTTGGATGCTTCCTAGAATTGTCCTAAACGGATCTGAGGAACTTGCCTTCTTTGGGTTGCTCGCCAGCACTAGCTGGCAGATTCAGCCATCACAGCCAGAGAGTTGTGGTGCAGCAACATTGGGGAAACTTTGCATTCCCAACCCATTTTTGTATAATACGGTAATAGTATGAGCTACGTGAAATGTGTCAAATAATCTTTGTTATGCACAGACCAGACATAAATCTAACAGACTGAAACCCAAGAGAAAGCACGTGAAAGTGACAGAGTTTAGAAATTCCCCCAGAAATTCATAACATCTTGAGCCTGTTATTTTTGGCCGTTGTTACTTCATTGTTATGTGAAGTTGAAATTAGGAAATGTCTCAAACAAACAGCCCAGAGATCATTAAGAGGAAGAAGTGTGGCTGACGATTAACAAACCTTGAAGTTGTTTGTACCAATCTGCAGTTCTTTGTGGCATCAGAATTAGATTTGATAGGCATACGGATAATATTCAAGGGGCATTTTTTTTCCTGAATGAAGGAATCTTTCTTGCAATTTAGCAGCTGTGCCGTTTTGTTCAAACCAGATTGAAAGTGTGTGTGTGTGCCTGCATCTATATGTGGGTAGAGGATAGACACACTCTCAGTTTAAAATTCCAAGGGTAATATTATTTATGATACAAAACATTTCCCTGGGCCTAAATCAGAAGGCGAGAGAAAGCCTTACAGAATCAGGATGAAGATGGAATGAAGTCATCTTGGCTGGTTCTCTCATGTGTGAGCCAGTTAATTCCAAATGAAAATCAATTTTGTAGACCAAATGAAAAATAGCAAGCAAATCAACACTGTCTCGAGGAAACAACGTTTTTTTTTTTAAAAAAAACCTCAGCTTCTTCCGTAACGTCTACTGTCACTTATCCTAAGCCTGCTTTCCTTTTGTGACAGCCAATAGTGGTTAAGATATTTGGATAAGGATGGAAAAAAACAGGTTTGTGTTCACCCATGGAAACTCACTGAGCTTAGGATGGTTATAATCCCAATTTCTTCCTCACAGGGTTGCTCCATGGGAGTAAAATGAAGGGAGATCCCCATGAAAGATGCCTTGTTTTCTTGGACAGGCAGGATGTAAGCTTAACCTGGTTTACAAATTTTATTAGTTGATTACAATTTTATTAATTTTATTAATTTATAAAAATATAAAATACAACGAAAAATGAAAATAATGAGAAAACGGGGAAAATGAAAATAATGAGAAAATAGGGGGAAAATGAAAATAATGAGAAAATAGGGGAAGAGGAAAAAGTGTAGGATAAAAGGGGAGAGAAAAAGAAAAGCATTGACTTCTGATTCTTTAGTGCAGTAAAATAAGGTAATAACATACAACCTCAACTTTTACACTTATGTAGTAGTCATTTCCATAACAATAAATCTATCTAATCAGCAAAACCCAAAATCAGAGTTTCACTTTTTTCCATCTCTAGCAAAAAGTCCAGAAGCAGTTTCTGAATAGAAACAACATTAGTTGCATTTTTTAAAATTAAAACAAGTCAATTTAGCCATCTCTACAACTCCAGGATTTAAATTTAACAAAGAATAGTTCTCGTAGCTACATAGATCAGGGCTTTTCAACCTTTTTACCGATTGTACCACTTTTAGGATATGGCAATATTCGAGTACCACCTAGCAAGGTGTCAAAAACTTGGTGACAAAAAAAAAACTTGTTCAAAGTTGCAATTGCACTGAAATGACTTATGACCATTTTTCACACTTATGACCATTGCAGCAACGGTCATGTGATTTATATTTGGATGCTTGGCAACTGATTCATATTTATGATGGTCACAGTGTCCCAGGGTCATGTGATCCCCTTTTGCAACATTTTGACAAGCAAAGTCAATGGCAGAGCTGCTGGTGGCCAAGTGCTAAGGCGGGACTTCCTTCCCTCCCTCCCTTCCCTGCCTCCCTTTTTCTCATTCCCATCTCCTTCTGAAGGAAGAATTTGAAACCCCCCCCCCATATTTTCCCTCTTCCATATATTGATCAAACAAGGAAAGGCCTCCAGAGACAGAAAAGACAAGTGCTGAGTGAACTAGCTTAAAAAGGCACTTCCCCTTTAAGAATTAGCTACTGGCTAGAAAGGAAAGTAAGGAGCCCAGCCGGCACTTAAGGAAGAAAAAAAATGTAAATACTGGCTGCCGGCTAAGGCAGCCTCCCCAAATGGCTCCATTCATAAGTAAAATCCATTCAGGAGAAAAATACTTCAAAATCCCTTGCAGCAAAACTTACAGCTAACAACAGCAGAGCAATAGAAGCTAAAACGAGCCATCAGCCAAATAGAAATTGCCAAACACTCCTTAAGAACACAAAGCCCACATTGCACAAATCCCAGAACTTCAGTCACAAAAGCACATAAGAATCCTTCCACTCTCCATCTCCCTCCCTCCCTCCATGCCTCACCTCCAGCCATTGCTGCTTTTCATTCCTCGTGGAGGGCGACCCCTCCCCCACTGCATTTCTTGCCTGTTTGCTGCTGCCAGCACAGGTGGCTGCCACAGCAGTTGTAGATTGGCTCATGGCCGCCCGGCCTGCTTGATCTCCTCTCCCCCCACCCTCCTCCTCCTTCTTCCCCTTCGGTGCAGCTAGAGCTGATTCTGCCTCCTCCCAAGGCTGCTGCTTTTTTTCTCTCTCCCTCTCCCTCCCAAACTGCCTCCTTTTATAGTCTCCGCCCCCTCCTCCTTTCTCATGGGGGAGGGTGAGCCAGAAGTGAGCCTGGGGCCTTTGCAGCTCCAGAGGACTCTCTCACTGTAAGTCCTTGCCTGTGCTGGCTCTTTCCCTTCCCCACTACACTTGGCTAGGCAGGGCTGCGTACCACCTGCCACTCATTAATGTACCACAGGTTGAAAAGCCCTGACATAGATGATTAGTGTAAGAACATTGTACCACATGTCAAAGTTACATATATTGTTATGTGATTGCTCTTTTTAGGTAGAAGTCCAGTATTTCTTGCAACTGTTATAGTGTCTTCCCAAAATGCTTGAAACAAAATCCTATAAGTGTCTGGTGACCTGAGCAAAAATGTCTCCAGGATCTTGATGCTGAATTAGCTGAACACTTCTTTGCTTCAGCGATCAAGTTAAGTTGATCTTGAATTATGAAAGGCTCGATAAATCTGTTCTCCATTTGAATTCCCTCCATTTGTTCTTCTATGCTGTATTCTTAAATCATTGAAGATGTAACGGTCTAGTTGTGGGCTTCTCCAACCTGATGCAACTTGATGGTGTTGGGGTTGCAAAATCTTCAGCCAGCTATCCTTGGCATCTTGTGATTGCAATTCTAGTGGGCAGCAGATTGGAGAGAAGCTGTTCCGTCTTTTCAGAAGTGTCCTGTAATATCAAAACATGGTGCCTAGAGCATTTTTATTAGTGTTACTGATCCTTGGGCCCAAATGGCTAAGAAATGCTGGGAATTGTTCTAAAGGAAGATCTACACAGCACTAATTGGTCATCTCTGTGTTAAAGAGTTTGGCATTTGGAGTGTTGATAAGGGTAGATATTCTCAGAGAGAAAAGCTTTTTGATGAATTTCACTGGCATTATCAAATCAATTTATTTGATTCGCACAGTATGGGAATATCCCATTTAGGTCCCTTCCACCAAATCAATGTTGAATTTTATTTTGGACAAGAGACAGGGAAGCCCTACCTGATCAGACTATTAGTTTATATAATCTAGGTTGCTCTGGACTATTGCTCTTCAGACTGAGAATTTGATCATTCATAGTTTGTGCACCAGATTGATTTAATCTATATCCATAGTCTTCTTTCCACTAATTCTCAATCCATTGAGTAACTCTGAAACAGGATACTCAGGCAATAACTTCTATGCAGGAGAAATACTGAGAGAGTGAATTTTGTAAATGCAAAAGATTTGCAACTTGACTTTCCAGTTCTTTGACAAAAACCCTATGAGCAAGGAGGATTAGCGATTAGCCTAATCTACTACAGGCGTAGCTTGAAATAGCGTCTGCATGACACGATGCCTATCATCTTTGTACTGCTTAGTTGTCTCTTGCATGAACATTTCCATTGTACCAGGAGAAGGAACCATATTATGAATGATTCAGTAATAACACAAAGCACACATTAAGAGTAAGAATGGCTCAGTGGTGAAAGTTGTTCTCTAAAGAGTGGCAAGATCTGCTTCCCTCAATGGGTTCAGACACAGAAACTCATCATGGATCCTATAATACAGATTCCTGCATGGAGTTCATGCCTCCCTTTCAACTTTAGGATTCTGTGGAATGACAGAAGTGTAATAATGCCAACACCATGCAACATATTCTTCATATTCCTTTCTAGGACTTTGACTAATAGATGCAAATTTTGTGCCCTTTATGTATCTCTGTTGTGTTCAAAGAAGCACATATTGTGGTCATCAGAACATTGAACATTCCTTATGACTGGGTCAGACCATTGATTGGTCAAGCTTTGTGGTTTTTCTTCTGCAAAACAGCATCTTTCCCCGATCTCAATCCAAGCCTATCCTGCAGGTGTCAGCAATTGAATCTTGGACTTCTTTCTGCACAAACTATGTGCTTTACCATGTATGTGTGACCTATACCTGGTCATATTCCTATGTATTGCTTTGAAATGGGACCAAGAAGCAAAATTCTTACATTGTGAAAAAACTGGGTATTTCCCAGACTATCCCTTTATCACAAAACAATAAATGTTGATAGATATGGGCAGAGGACTGGTTTGTTGTAATTGGGGATCCCATGGAGGTATGGAGCTCATGAAATGGCTGAGTCATTGTGAGATACTGGCTGGCATTCTCCTGCATTTTATGCTTCGTGGTTGATTGTTTTAACTTATTTTTAATAGTTTTTGTTACTGTTTTGGTTATTTATTTGTACATATTTTATTATTTTTAACTCTGTGAACTGCCCAGGATCGTGAATGTGAGATGGGTGTATATTTATTATTAAATAATAATAACATTATTGTCATTTTATGAGCTAATGCTAGTGGAGTTTTTTGTAGTACTAGATTGGATGACACTACAGAGATAGTACAATGCTTGCTTCAAAATGGTGAGCAGAAAAAAAAATGTGATTCATTCTGTGCTAGCACTGATGATGTTACCTGGTTTGGGTAATGAAACATCTTCAAGAAAACAACCAGGCTCAGAGAGCACCAAGGATCTCTCATTTCAACCCTGAGCTACAAATAGTCTCCATTATTAATATGATTCATCTTCGCTTACATGAACATAGCCCTTGAAGTTGGAGACTTGAAACATGTTTGGTGGCATCAACCTTCTAGAAGATATGTGCCATTCCATGGCGTTTTGAAACAATTTCATTGCAATAATGTGGAAGCCCTGTTGGATCTTGGCATGCTTCAGAGGTGGACCTAACTTACATACTAAGCTATGGGTTGCTGAATAAAGCACAATTGACCAGCTTCACACATCATGCAAAGCCATCACCCGTGCTGCATTAACTTCACTAAACCACAACCAGAAAAAGCCTGCTTTGGCTTAGCATAAAATGTGAATTTGGCTTTGGCTTAATATAATATATTGCTTTCTTAGCCATAGGAATCTATGCTCTGAATTCAGAAAGAGACTTGGGTGGGCGGTGATGAGGAAGATGTCTACCAAATGTCCTGGAGAGTTACTTTCACCAGACAGAACTGGATTAGATAGACCGGGGTCCCCAACCCCCGGTCCGTGGACCAGTACTGGACCGCACGCGGCATGCCAGCAACCAATCCGCGCAAACAAGCGAAGCCCCATCAGCGGAATGCAGGCAGCACACAAAACCACGCACTCTCTGGTCCACGGAAAAACCTCTTTCCACTGAACCGGTCCCTGGTGCCCAAAAGGTTGGGGACCTCTGAGATAGACAGTAGTCTGACCTGGTTAAATTAGCTCACAGTGTATTCATGTTGTCTTCTGTCTGCTGTGGGCACTATCTTTTCAGAGCTCTCCACCTTTTAAATGAGATTGTCAGTGACATGCAGAGAAGTATTTAGAGAGAAGCTAAGGACTGTCCTTTGGCATTTTTCTGGAATAACTGTGTGATATTTTCCAATCTATGGAAGCACATTAAGAGCTGACAGAGCGGTATTATACCTGTGTGTTCAGTCTTTCAACTTTTCTTATCCCAAAGACATTTTGAGTGACTCTTTGAAAACTGAAAGACAAATGAGGGGGTAGGTTGCATTATGCCAGATATGTCATGCCTACCAGATGTGGCATATTCACCTTCCCCCCCCCTCCGAAAGGAAATGTGCAATTGTGTTTTAAAATTGATCCAAAATTGATCCAGAAATAAGGCCAAGCAATTCAGCTTGAGGTGGGTTGTACATTATGGTGCTACTAATCCTAACCTTTCTGTGGGTGAAGGAATGCTTATAGCTCTTCTTAATGGTCTGGACCCAGCTTGGGCAACCCATGCTTGGAAGTGCACCGTGGGTTCTTTCTGGGAGGCAGCAGGGGGTTACTTCTTAGACCCTATCGTCCTGTTTATCTGCAGCTGTGCATGCAAATTCTGCAGTCAAACTGAGTTCCATCATATCTTTTGCAGCACCAGTATTCCAAGAAGAAGCACAATCCACTCCACCCCATCCCACCCTACTCCAAAGATAACGGTTTTTTTCCAGCAGTTCCACACCCATGTTTGGCAGCCATCTCCCTGTTCAGCTGTTCGATGGCACCACTGAAACCTTCTGATCCACACCTTTGCTCACAGGTCAACCCAACGATGAAGGTGCACAGGGGACCCACAGATGTGGAGGCAAAAGAAGGGCTGCCATGTACCCTGTCCCTGAGGCGTGCTACTAAGGGTTTCAAGCTCTGCCAGATTTAATTCAGTTTAGGCCTCACTCAAGTCCAAGCCAAGTCCAAGACTTGGGCTAGGTAAAGCAACTTGGTGATAGTGCTGGCTCCCATCTTCGCATATCCAGCTGTCTCTAGACCAGGGATGTCAAACTGACGGCCCGCGGGCCAGATGCATCAGATGCAGGCCATGCCCACCCCGGCTCTGCAAAGGCAAAAAAAATCGCGGTACATCACGATACATCACATGATGCGCTCTAAACCAGAGCTTTTCAACCGGTGGTACATTGGTACCTGGCAGGTGGTACATGACCCTGCCTAGCCTAGACAAGTGTAGCGGGTGCAGCACAGGACTTGCTCCGAGAGAGTCATCAGGGGCTGCTGGGGTGAGACAAGGCCCCAGGATCGGCACTTCTGGCACACCTGGAAGAGAAAGGAGGAGGAGGGCGGAGACAGGAGAGGATATAAAAGGAGGCAGTTTTGGCGGGAGAGGGAGAGAAAAAAAAAGACACTGGAGAAAGCGTCAAAAGAGAAAAGGCTTTTGTTGGAGAAACCGTGAGGAGAAAGAGAGGAAAGGCTTTTTGGGAGAAGTGTGTGTGTGTGGTAAGTGGGTGTACTTTATCACTTTTTTCCTTTTTTTTTTTGATCATCGGGTTTTTGACACCTTGTTAAGCCACTGGTGGTACTCGAATATTGTCATGTCCTCAAGGTGGTACAACCTGTGAAAAGGTTGAAAAGGCCTGCTCTAGACCAACTATTTTTAACCACAAACATAACCACGTGGCACCTAATTGTTTCTTTCTGATCTACGTGGGATGAAATTTTGCATGGTGTAAAACTGTGTGCTCACCCAACTTTTGGTAGTACAATACCATAAGTATTTGTAACATGTCAGTATAAGATGGTACATTCATCTCCTCTGGCTGGCATGTTCTGGATCCGTAAATTATAGACAAATTTTAGGTGATGTCACTGCTTTTACATGACGTTTCTCACAAGTTCAGATGAAAATTTGCAAGATTTTTTTTGGAAGAGATTGCTTGTGTAATTGGCCATCTGGTGAGATCACACTTTTTTTACTTTTTAACATTTTATTTGGAGTTTCTATTTGACAGCATCCGTAAATGCCACCGTCTGTGAAAAGGCTGCCCACTTTGATGTTGCTACCTGTCTTTGTTCTTTTTTTGGTCTTTGTTCTTTGTAGAATGGAGGATCAAACTGATAGTTCATGTAAATTGCACTGCGGGATTTGTTAATAATCTCTTGGTTTGCTTTGTGACTCAGCTGGCATTGTAAACTAGGCCCAGAATCCTGATATTTGTGCCAATGCTTTCATACACCCAGTGTGGACATGCGCAGAACTGGCCTGTGCATTAATGTTGTGAGTATTAGCTTCTTGTCTGATTCTTAGTAGCAGATAGAAATGTGAGAAGGATCTGAATAACATAGCTTGTCACTCTTTCCATTCCAAGGCAGCCTCTGTGCTTTGGAGAAGATATGAGGCTTTTTGTTCTCCTACCTGAATGTAGAGCTGCAAAAACCAAGTGACGCTGGAGGTCCAGCTCTTTTGCCTATTGTGGTCGACTGTGAACCAGCTCTGTAGGATGTCTGATGTTTGGGCTAAGGCTCCCCCAGTGCAAGAAGTGTAGAGTTATTAATTTGGGAAGTGGCGAATGGGTTTCAGAAAACGAGTCTACTGACTACATGAAGATGTTTGCCAATCTCAAGAGTCTCTGTATTCTTGGCGTCTCTAGGTGGCATCTGAGGTTGTTTCAGCATCCATGAATCTGTGCCTTGGTGTCAGGGAAGCTGTTGTGTTTTGAGTCTGCCAAGACACACGCCATGAAGAGGATGGTTTTTGAATTAGAGAGATACCAGGAACTAAGCCATTGGGGTCCGTAAACCAATGGATCTTGGATTAGCTTGTTGTGAGAAACAGTCCAGTGTAATTTATTCGATGAACCAGAGTTAGTGAAGGGTAGCAACCTGGATGATTTTCTTTCTTTCTTTTTAACATTTTGGTTTGAGGCTGTAGAGAGGGGTGTTTTTCCATCAAGAGAGCGGGGCTGAGTTTTCTTTTTTTCGTTCTGTTTTGCTTGTTTGGGGAAATAGGATGTTATGTATGGAAATGAATATATTTCTTGTTACAAAAGCTTAATGCATCCCATTGTCATGTTTTTTTAAAAGGGGGAGACAGAAAAAAAAATGTGTTTGCCTATGAGAAATAGCCATTTTATTGCCAGACATTGGGATGCAAAATAATATACTGAAACTTTACTTGTATATTATATCAGGTAATACGGCCACTCATTTCATATTGGCAAACGCAGAATTAACAACCCAAGCAAAATGCATTGAATACAGCAATACATTAATAATAAAATAATGGTAGCGAATGATAAACCTAGCTCAAACTATAGCAAGTCATAGAATCACACTGATGGTCTGTTGGCATTGTGGGATAAACCAGATAGGGATCACAATCAGATTTAGTTCTACTTTATTGTAAAACTACAATGATAGAATCTTACAGTCTGAAAGTATAATATTCCCCCTGTCTCCTTTATGCCCTGAGAAATTAGGGACGGTCCCTTGTGAGCCTCTTGCCCCGCCCACTATCCAGTTGTGGGCTATGCTGTCTCTTGTCTGACTGTTCCCTTGGCACCATGAGGAGTCCTGGTGTACAGTGGTTAAAGTGCAGTATTGCAGGCAAACTCTGCCCACAGCCTGGAGTTTGATCCGGACTGGCTCAAGGTTGACTCAACCTTCCATCCTTCCGAGGTCAGTAAAATGAGGACTTAGATTGTTGGGGGTAATATGCAAACAATGCTTACATTATAAACCTGCTGAAAAGTGCTATGGGGCAGTATATAAGCCTAAATGCTGTTGTTATTGCTATCATTTTTGGGTCAAGTCTCCTAAGGTCTTGCCCACATACTCTCACGTTGGCTCACTCATCCTCCAGATCCTAAACTGGAGGGAACACCCAGGTCTTCCAAGCCTTACAAAAGAATCAAGCCTGACCGGATCTCAGGGAATATGGTGTTCCAAAGGGCAGGTACTACAGCAGAGAAGGCATCCTTCCTGGATCCCAAAAGATGGCACTGTTAAATAGACCCATGGTAAATCCAGCCAGAGAGCCTTGAAAGTGAAAATGGTGCTGGGCTGCCAACTAAAGCTGCCATCATTCTAAGGTTGGTTGGTGTTTAGTAACCTACATATTTAAGGGTTCACTTTCATAGCCTTGTTTAGGGAACAACTACTATAGAAACTTGGGCCTCTTCTTTCCTCTCTCTGGTAAAATGCATCTCTGCCATGTCTTGCATTTTGCATCTTTTCAGCCCCAATTTGCAAGAGTAACCTGAAGCAGCAATTCTCAAACTGGGGAATCATGGCTAACTGGAGGGGAGGGTACGTAGATATGTGCAGGCAATCAGGAGGACTGTCAGTTGTTTCTTACTTTGCTTGTCTGGATCACTTGCTTGCAGTATTGGAAAGTTTTAAGAACTCCCGTAATAGATAGCGTAAAATTTAATTATTAAAAGGAAATGGAATATTGATTTCTTACCCAGCCTTTTTCCCCAGCGAATTCTGCCTAGAACAGCTGTCATGAACAGGAGTGGAAAAAAGCAAAAAAAAATCCCTCCGAGACTGGATGTCAGAAATAAGAGCTAGTGGCTCTTCACCTAGAGCTGGCAGTTACATAAATGCTTAACAACTGCTCAGCTTTGACGCTCCAAGTACCAATCATTCGTGGGCAGAATGGAAGGATAAAGCTATGGGTTTGAACCACTACTATGGGCATAAGGGGCACTTGTAGAGAGGAAGTGGGCAGCCATCTGATTTACTTGGCTTTCTTCTTGTTTGCAACAAAGGTTTTTAATCTATCAGAGCTGTGTCTTAGCAAGACCTAACTTAGTCCTAGCATAGGAGTTCAATGAAGCCATGTAAAGATTGGAGGTTTGTGATTTAATTCTCAGTCCGAATTGAGGGAGTGGACAACTTGACACTCTTTCGGGGTACAGCAAATATGAGGATTCCAGAGGGTCTGACCAAGGAGAAAGGAGAAAGGAAGACTTGTAAAATTTGTAGTATGAGAGCAAACAAGGTGAGGAACCTGTCCCCATGGCTCTTTATTTTCTGCTAGCTGTTCCAGTCTACATAAAGAACTACCAGGAGGTTTCAGGAGGAAAATCACCTTATGGTGAGTTTCCAGGAGTAGAGAAAGTTAGGATCCATGAAAGAATTACAGACTTCAGAAGACAGAAGTGAAATCTCCAACGTGTAAAGAATACATAGAAGGACTCATCCTAGCTGGTTCTAGAGGGCCACGGGCTGTTTTCTGTTAGTCTAACATAAGTATAGTGTTTGCCATCATGTTGTCATTTTAATGCAGTCTAACTAACTCTCATGTGGGCTGGAAAATTTTCTGGATCAACATTTTCCACTTGGCAGTTTCAGTATTGCAGGATGTTTGTTTTCCAGGTGATTATGCTAAAAAACAGAAACTAAAAAGGCATCACAGATGCATGTTATTTCATTGCCTATTGCCCAACATTTCCAACATGCTAGTAGAAATTAATTCTTCTGATACATTTAAAAGTATTTAATTTTGAATAATTATATATTTTTCCCTTTTATCAATTAATTATAAGCCTTGTATTTTATTTGCTGGTCTATGACCGAATAAAGATTGATTTGATTTAGTTTTTTGAATATATCATGAAGTTTGTGTGTGTGTGTGTGTGTGTGTGTGAGAGAGAGAGAGAGAGAGAGAGAGAGAGATTAGCTCAAATACTTGGAGAAATTATGAGTACAGTTGTACCTTAGTATTCAACTGCTTCAAAACTCATCAAATTGGTACTCAATGCACTTTGAGGCAAAAATGTTGTCCTGGTACTCGTAGTTTGTTTGGTACTTGGCACGCTGCAAAAGGAATGGGAGGCAGCCACAAGAGAGCGGATAGGAAGTCTGCCATATTGGGAAGATCGCTGACGTAGGAAAAAGGGACAGGTAGGAAAAGAGACTGATAGGAAATAAAGGGTCACGTGATAAGTCACATGGTTTGTTCAGTACTCAGCCTTTCTAGTACTCATCACGCCTTCTGGAAGCAATTAAGGACGAGTACCGAGGTACCACCATATTGAGAATCATATTCATTTACATAGGAACATTTTCTGATTCAAACATTTCCAGAAAGCACATACCTCTTCAGCAGATCAGCTTCACCATCCTTGAGGTGCCCTCAAAATGAGTTGGGATGTTACCTTTCAGGATTCTCCAGCCTAGCTGAAGAATAGCAGATTATGGAAAGCTAATAAGGAACCATAGCTACGTTTCAGAAAAAAGGAATAAAGGAATGTCTCACTTTTATATAATATTGTGCCCTGCCAATGGCTTAGATAAAAAGAGTAAAACAAATGTATAGACAAAAGCCCACCAAAGAAGCTGAGAGACACCAAACCATATTGCAATTGTTCCAGAGGCATTTGCAGGATCCAACCCAAACTGAAAAAAGTATATCACCCCATCACAACGTATGTGTCTGCACTTCACAATTCATAGACAAGAGGGATGGAGCTTATGATGCAACACTGATGCTGTCATTTGCTCCCCTTGACCTCCCTCTACCTCTGAATTGTTCACAAGTGTTTTATGTTGGCTCTACAGAAATGTTACTGTTGATTGTTCCGAGAGATATAGCTGCAGTGGTGCACCTTGATTGGCAACAAATCTTTTTGACAAAAAAAAAAAGGGTTGATGTGGTTGCTAATAGTCAACATTGACTTGATGGTATCAGTCAAATAATTGCAAGAAATGGAGAAATAAGTCACTCTAGGGATTAGATTAAAGTAGAAGTTACAGCTTCTCTCTGTACAGGTAGTCCTCGACTTACAACAGATCATTTAGTGACCATTCAAAGTGACAACATCACTAAAGTAACTTATGACCATTTTTTATACAGCATCCCGATGGTCACATGATCAAAATCCAGACACTTGGCAACTGACTCATATTTATGACAGTTTCAGTGTGATGCCCTTTTGCGACCTTCTGACAAGCAAAGTCAATGGGAAAGCTGGATTCATTTAACAACCATGTTACTAATTTACCAACTGCAGTGATTCATTTAAGAACTGTGGCAAGAAAAAGTCGAAAATTGGGGCAAAACTCACTTAACAAATGTTTCACTTAGCAATAGAAATTTTGGGCTTAATTGTGGTCATAAGTTGAGGACGACCTGTACAAAAGCCTTCCCTAAGTGATACTGCCCAAACTATTGATTTGCTTGTCCCCACAAATTGCTAACCAGGGCTATATGATAGAAAGAAAGTAAGGTCACTTCTCACCTGTCTGAGCATACTTTGTTCTTTATAAATTCCTCGTAGACCAGGTTCTGTGCAAATTTGTATATGCATTTTGTTTCCTTTTTCCTCTATTTATAAAGTAGAGCTTGAGGATAATAATCTGGAGACCATTGCGGCTTTGATCGAAATTTCTATCCTGTGGCAAAGAGCGTCTCCTTTAGTTGCTTGGGCATAACAAGCAAATGGCAAAATTGTGAGTGTCAGGGATGCAAGCGATTGTGTATAAAACTGCCTATTCTCTTGCTGTGACATAATAACAAAATTACTAGTTTGTGGTTGTCTCTGAAGTATGGTAATTCTGGATTTTTACAAAGGCTTACTTTTAAAAGCTGTTTTAAATGACTAATCAGCATTTGTCTATTGCGAGCCACGTATTTGTGGCATTCAGTAAAATGCTTGTTTAAGGCAGTCCTCTTTTAATCTGAGTTTTATGTCATCCTGTATAATTTTCAGCTCCCTATCACCATTAGATGGAGGAGGGGGGGAGTTAACGTGGTGGTCTCCCAATTCTTGGATAATAGTTCCCAGAAACTCTACCCTAATTCTTTGGGACTGTACAATAATATTGTCCAAACTTTCTCATGGGTAACATGTTATCTAGCATCTCCTGTACTGTCTCAGGAGACAACACAGGTAGTCCTCGGCTTATGACCACAATTGAGTCCAAAAGGTCTGTTGCTAAGTGAGACCTTTGTTAAGTGCATTTTGCCCCATTTTACGATCTTTCTTGCCACAGTTTCTAAGTGAATCCCTGCACTTGTTAAGTTAGTAACACTTAACATGGTTGTTAAGTGAATCTGGGTTCCCCATTGACTTTGCTTGTCACAAGGTTGCAAAAGGGGATCAGGCATCTGAATGTTGATCATGTGACCCCGGGGATGCTGCAGTGGTTGTGTGAAAAATGGTCATAAGTCACTTCTTTCAATGGCGCGATAACTTTGAACAGTCACTAAATGAACTATTGTAAGTCGAGGACTACCTATATTTCCTAAGTCATAGCTTGGGGGGAACCATAAAAGTGACTGTCTCACAATTGGCTTTCGCTGTGTTAATCCTTCCAAGGAATGTTTGGGAGAGAGATGCAGTATCTTGGGATCTACATAACATACTGTAGCAATGAGAAGAAACAATTATGACATATATTTATCTTTTTAGAAGATTAACACTGAGCCATTTTTCCTTACATGCACTTAGTTCTCAGGTACTTAATTCCTACAACTGTCAATCAGCAGAACCAGCAGTCTCAAACTTATCCAGGGCAGCCAGGTGATTTTGGTTTCTAACCTACTTGTGAGGATAAAGTACAGGTAGTCCTCAACTTACGTCCACAATTGAGCCCAAATTTCCATTGCTAAGCAACGCAGCTGTTTAAAGGAGCTTTGCCCGATTTTAGGACCTTTTCTGCCATAGTTGTGAATCACTGCGGTTGTTAACTGAATCATGCAGTTGTTAAGTGAATCTGGCTTCCCCCATTGACTTTGCTTGTTGGAGGCCAACTGGAAAGGTTACCAATGGTGATCACATGACCCCTGGTCAGTGCAACTGTCATGAATACATGCCAGTTGCCAAGCATCTGAATTTTGATCATGTGACCATGGGGAGGCTGCAACGGTCGTAAGTGTGAAAACCGGCATAAGTCACTTTTTTCAGTGCAGCTGTAACTTTGAATGGTCACTAAATGAATGGTTGTAAATAGAGGACTACTTGCAATCCCCAAGCAGACATCCAACTACGTAAAACAATTGACAGTTAAGAATAATGTTAATCTATATTTCTTTTATAAATTCCCTGCCTCCTTTAAAAGTGCAAATCAATTTAAACCCCTTTGTCCTAGAATGAAAACTCTGTAACAGTGTTTCCCAATCTTGGCAAGTTTAAGATATGTGGATTTCAAGTCCCAGAATTCCCCAGCCAGCCACGTAGCAAAAGTCTGCAAAATGATGATTTAGTGTAGAAAAACCTCCAGCTCTAATCAGCTCCATCATCATGACCAGTAAAGATAGAACAGAATAGAATAACAGAGTTGAAAGGGACCTTGGAGGTCTTCTAGTCCAACCCCCTGCTCAGGCAGGAAACCCTATACCATTTCAGACAAATGGCTGTCCAATCTCTTCTTAATAACTTCCAGTGTTGGAGCATCCACAACTTCTGGAGGCAAGTCATTCCACTGATGAATTGTTCTAACTGTCAGGAAATTTCTCCTTAGTTCTACGTTGCTTCTCTTCTTGATTAGTTTCCACCCATTGCTTCTTGTCCTGCCTTCAGGTGCTTTGGAGAATAGCTTGACCCCCTCTTCTTTGTGGCAACCCCTGAGATATTGGAACACTGCTATCATGTCACCCCTAGTCCTTCTCTTCATTAAATTAGACATAAACTAGATTATTCATAGTTACCTAGTTCTCTAATCAGAGATAATGTTAGACCTAAGTATTTGATATATTTGTGTGACGGTTGTGTGGTGTCACTGTCACACTTGGAGCACAGCTTGGTGGCGATGGTTGATTCATCTTTTGAAGATCAGGGACCTTCTACTGTGCCTCTCTCTGGAAGCTCAAATGGAGACCCTTAGCTTATTCTTTTCTCTTCTGCAAATATAACCACATATTTGGGATATCTCGCACTTCCTACTCTGAAATAGAATGTCAGGGCTGTCTGCAGTGGTGGTAGCGGTGGTAGAAGAAATGAGCCATATATTCCAATAACAGACTGTTCTAACACACTTGATTTTGAGAATCACCCCCAGAGCTTTTAGCTTTGGAATTTTTTGGAGATCAGCACTACTTTGCCGTGTTGCCTTGTTGAGATGTTGTTGGACCTGATCTCATTTGGCCATCACACTCATGCCAAATACAGATATGAAACACCTGGAAATATTTAAAGCTGTAGAAATCCTCCACTCCATATCTGGCTTTGAAAAAAACAATGTATATTTCTTAAAAATGCACATTACTAATTTGTAGTATAACTTGCATTATTTATAACTTAGAAAAATAGAATTTTATTATATGTATACAATATAAAAAGTACGTTTTTTTCCGCTCAGGGGAAGTTGTTTCCCAAGTGAGTTTTTATTTTTAATATGTATGTTTGTTTGGAAATTTTACCCAATATGTTGAGTGAATTTTGTACTAAGTACATTCTGATACATCAATCTCTGCGTACTTAAGCCCGGACAGTGCTAAATTGTATATGTCTTAAAAGTAAACTCTGTTTAGCCCGGGGAGTTCTGTTCCCAGATGAATATGACCTCAGTTCATTTTAAGCATAATTGTGAACAGTTTGGTCTAATAGTTAAGGCATCAAGTTAGAAGACAGGAGACTATGAATTTTAACCTCATCACACTGCTTTACAACCCTCTCTAAGTGGTTTACAGAGTCAGCCTATTGCCTCCAACAATCTGGGTCCTCATTTTACCGACCTTGGAAGGATGGAAGGCTGAGTCAACCTTGAGCCAGTGAGAATTGAACTACTGGCAGTCAGCAGAATTAGCCTGCAATATTGCATTCTAACCACTGCGCCACCACAGTAAACATTATTCTTGCAAGAGGAATATCTAACCACCAATAATAGCTTAAAAATTAAAGACTGACATGTACATGCTCTACATGAGGCTACCCTTGAAGAATATTCAGAAGCTACAATTGGCCCAGAATGCAGCAGCACAGGCAGTTTTGGAGGCCCCTTGGGTGGCACATGTAACACTGCTATAATGCGAGCTGCACTGGCTGCCGATCTGCTTCTGGGTGCAATTCAAGGTGTTGGTTATTACCTTTAAAGCGCTTTGTGGCATGGGTCCAGGATATCTGTAGAATCGTCTTTCCTCCCAATGGGATTGGCCCGGCCCACTCATGCTGGGTGAAGGGGCCTACTATGGACCCCATCAGCCAAGGAATTTCAGTTGGTAGAATCCAGGAGAAGAGTCTTTACAGTTCCTGCTCTTTGGAACATCTTGCTGAAGGCAGAACAAGAACCAATTGATGGAAACTAAGCAAGGAGAGAACCAATATAGAAATAAGGAAAAAATTCCTGACAGAAAAATTTATCATTGAAATGGCTTGCCTTTTCAGAAGTTGTTGGTGCTCCGTCCATGGAGGTTTTTAAGAATAGATTGGACAACCCTTTATCTAAAATGATATAGGGTCTCTTGCTTGAGCCGGGGGTTGGACTAGAAGACCTTCAAGGTCCCTTCCAACTCTGCTAAGATCTGCCCCCTCTCTTTTAGCCTTGAGGAATAGCCTTAACACCTGGCTATGCCAGCTGGCATGGGGTCCTGAAGGAGAAGCTGTTGGGTGGACCAAGATAGAAGGCACTCCACCTCTCCCCTCCAAACCCTTGTTTTTTAATTAGTTTTAATGTTTGCAGTTTTAATCCATTTTTATATTTATGATCTTTGAATGTGTGTGTGTTTTTATCTTGACGTAAGCTATTCAAGAGTTGCCCAAACTGCGAGATGGATGGAAAATAAATTTGCTTAAATAAATAAATAATATGCTTGGATATCAGGTTGATATCTAGGAGAATTAAAGATGAGCTGTAACATATGCAAGACTGTGTTGCAGGAGCTTAAAAAGCCGATGCAATTGGGAATGCATTCAGGAAATGTTGAATCCAGATCCCAGGAGGCAATTATTCTTTTGTACTTTATGCCGGTGAGAAAACACTGACTATTAGGAATACTGTGTCTAGTTCTGGGCACCATACTTTGAAAGAGTTGTATAGAAGCTTGGATGGGTTTCAGGGAAAGCTTCCAGGATGGCGAGGGATCTGGAAACCGAGTCTTGTGAGGAACAGTTAGAAGAACTTGGTATGTTTAGCTTGCATAGGAGAAGTCTCGGAGGAGATATGCCAGCAGTCTAGAAATATCAAAAATGCTGTCATGCAAAAGAGTTTAAACTGAGAACAAGACAAAGACCAATAACTTGAAATTAAAAGAAAGGAGCTTCAGGTTGAATAACAGAAGCAATTTTCTGATGTAAGAGCTGTTAAGCAGTGAAGCTTTTGGTTTTCAAACAAGCTTAGATGGCCACTTATCATTCCAACTCGTATTTTTCTACAAAACTTCAAGGTTCTCGGTAGTCCCAGTAGTCCTCAATTTTCAATACTGTTTCATTATTTTTTTACAATCTTCAGCCTACACATGAGTGACTAAAACCTCGTTCTGAAAGGCATTGATTCATTCCAAAGGATAACAATGGTTCCTTGGAGGCTTCCCCCCCCCCCCCAGAAAATTTCCATTAATCCAAGGGGGGGGGAAGTCTTCTGAAGGAAAAAAGAGAGTTGAATGTCCAATGTCAATGTCCAACAATGCTTGCCTAGGTTTGGACATTATAGGAAAATGAAATGGTGGCTTCTCATTGCATGAACAGTGGCTAAGCCCAAGTGAAGGTACCAGTAGATGTATTTGTTTTATTTATTTATTATTTATATTCCACCTTTATTATTGTTATAAATAACTCAAGGTTGCGAACGTGTCCAACACACCTTCCTCCTCTTATTTTCCCCACATTAATAACTCTGTGAGGTGGGTTGGGCAGAGAGAGAGAGAGTGATTGATCCAAAATTACCCATTTAGCTTTCATGACTAAGGCGGGACTCGAACTCATAATCTCTTGCTTTCTACTAATCAAACAACGAATCAGCGAACACCTAGAGGCAAACAAAGTCATTACTAAAAGCCAACATGGGTTTGTCAAAAACAGATCATGCCAGACAAACCTTATTGCATTCTTTGACCAAGTGACAAAATTAGTGGATCAGAGGAATGCTGTGGATATAATTTACTTGGACTTCAGTCAGGCATTTGATAAAGTAGATCACAACCTACTACTTGATAAGATAGAAAAATGTGGGTTAGACAGCATCACCACCAGATGGATTCGTAGCTGGCTGACCAGCCATACTCAGCGTGTGGTCCTCAATGGAACCGCATCTACATGGAGGGAAGTGTATAGTGGGGTGCCCCAGGGCTCTGTTCTGGGCCCAGTGCTCTCCAACATCTTCATCAACGATTTGGACGAGGGGATAGATGGGGAAATCATCAGATTTGCAGATGACACCAAGCTGGCAGGAATAGCCAACACTCCAGAAGACAGGCTTAAGATACAGGAGGATCTGGACAGACTTGAACACTGGGCGCTATCTAACAAAATGAAATTCAATGGTGAAAAAAGTAAGATTCTACATTTAGGCAAGAAAAACCAAATGTACAGGTATAGTATAGGGGGTACCTTGCTCAATAGTAGTAACTATGAGAGGGATCTCAGAGTCCTACTGGATAATCACTTAGATATGAGCCAGCAGTGTGCTGCAGCTGCCAAAAAAGCCAACACAGTGTTAGGCTGCATTAACAGAGGGATAGAATCAAGATCACGTGAAGTATTAATACCACTTTACAATGCCTTGGTAAGGCCACACTTGGAATACTGCATCCAGTTTTGGTCACCACGATGTAAAAAAGATGTCGAGACTCTACAAAGAGTACAGAGAAGAGCAACAAAGATGATTAGGGGACTGGAGGCTAAAACATATAAGGAACGGTTGCTGGAATTGGGTATGTCTAGTTTAATGAAGAGAAGGACGAGGGGGGACATGATACCAATATCTCAGGGGCTGCCACAAAGAAGAGAGAGTCAAGCTATTCTCCAAAGCGCCTGAAGGCAGGACAAGAAGCAACGGATGGAAACTAATCAAGGAGAGAAGCAACCTAGAGCTAAGGAGAAACTTCCTGACAGTTAGAACAATTAACCAGTGGAACAACCTGCCTCCAGAAGTGGTGAATGCTCCAACACTGGAAGTTTTTAAGAAGAGACTGGACAGCCATTTGTCTGAAATAGTATAGGGCAGTGATGGCGAACCTTTTAGAGACTGAGTGCCCAAACTGCAACCCAAAACCCACTTATGCATCGTCGAGTGCCGGCTGGGTGTGGCCCATTGGCTGGGTGTGGCCCATTGGGTGGGCATGGCCAATTGGGTGGGTGTGGCTGTGGTGGTAACGGCAGACAGGATGGGACTAAAAAGTTCAATCAATCAATTCCAACTTTGCAAGATCTTTTTTTTTCCCGCAAGAAGTTGAAATTGATTGAACCTTTTTTTTTTTTTGCACACGGCGGCAGAGGTCTAAAGTGAAAAGGTTTTATAAAACCCAGCTGAAGGCCTAGGACTGGGGTGACAGCACGCGTGCCCACGGAGAGGGCTCTGAGTGCCGCCTCTGGCACCCGTGCCATAGGTTCGCCACCACTGGTATAGGGTTTCCTGCCTGAGCAGGGGGTGGACTAGATGACCTCCAAGGTCCCTTCCAACTTTATTATTATTATTATTATTATTATTATTATTATTATTATTATTATTATTATTATTATTATTATTATTATTATTATTATTATTATTATTCTGGTGCCTTAACCACTAGACCAAATTGGTTCTGGACCCCAAAAGAAACCACTTTGCTTGCTCTTCTTTTCACCAAATCCCATCTTTAACTCCAGTTGCCAGTGCCAGGGCAAATGGGTAAACAGGGAGAACATTTCCCATCTTTGGTCCTTCTCAAATGTGACATTTGGCCAAGTTTCCTTTTTGACGAATGGCTGATGTTCCTTTCTTTTCCAAAAACAACTGATCTGTGTTCAAAAGTTATGCTTGGTAATGGCGAACAATAGATCCGTACATCTGTGGAGGTTCTCAGTCGTCCAGGTCACGGTTGTCCCAAAGGTGCTTTTCCAAAAGGCAACTGGACTTTCTTGTTTTTTCCTTGAAAACGTTTCACTTCTCATCTAAGAAGCTTCTTCAGTTCTGAAGGTTAGAACTGAAGAAGCTTCTTGGATGGGAAGCGAAACATTTTCAAGGGGAAAACCAAGAAAGTCTTCAGTTGCTTTTTGGAAAAAACATTGTTGGGACAATAGAACCATACCTAGCAGGTGTAATATTTTTAAAGCTTGGATGAGGAACTGTGATGAGTGTGCATTTTTATTTATAGCGTGACTTAACACTGGGCTAACTGCTGCATTTGATTTGGATGCAGGAGGGGGACATTGGTGGTTTCTCTGCTGGTTTCAGAGACTTGGAGAATGCTGCTAAGCAACCTCAGCCTAATGTTATATATACATATCTATAATGATAAATGTCAAAGTACAGTTTTGTAAACACACCGTGCTATTCTCAGCATTGTTTTTCCCTCTGTGGCTGCGAGTGGGATGGTTTCCCCCCTACTTTTCTCCTAAAGAGAAAGAAATGAAAGGTTATGGGGCTTGACCTATTCCGTTCATGTGGGGCTTAGGTAACCACCTATCTTCTGAAGGATTTAGCATAGCCTTTCATTTAACAACTGGTCTTTGTGGACAGAGCTGATCAAGGGTATCAAACAGGTGAAGAAACTACGGTAATTAATGAATGGAAAATGAACTGTCAGTTCTCTCCACCATCATGGAGAAAGGCATTTCTCCTAAGGTGTTAGCTGGATAAAAGTGCTGTCTCGTTTCAGGTAGCCCAGACCTACGCTGACCTCTTTGGTGTTGAGTGATTGACCAGATTGTCCCAAAGGTGCTTTTCCAAAAGGCAACTGGACTTTCTTGGTGTTTTCCTTGAAAATGTTTCACTTCTCATCCAAGAAGCTTCTTCAGTTCTGGCAGAATGGTGGGGAGAATGATGGGGAGAACATTCAGTCAGAACTGAAGAAGCTTCTTGGATGAGAAGTGAAACAGTTTCAAGAAAGTCTAGTTGCCTTTTAGAAAAGCACTTTTGGGACAACCGTGGCCAGGGTGATTGAGAGTCTCCATAAACAGATTGACAAGATTTTTACAACCCACATCTGGGGTAGCTAGAATGATGGGGAGAACCTTCAGTCAGAACTGAAGAAGCTTCTTGGATGAGAAGTGAAACAGTTTCAAGGAAAAGCCCAAGAAAGTCTAGTTGCCTTTTGGAAAAGCACTTTTGGGACAACCGTGGCCAGGATGATTGAGAGATTGACAAGATTTTTATAACCCACATCTGGGGTAACCCTAAAAGTCTCCATGGGTTTATAGGAGAGATTGTTTTCTTCTTCCACATTACCAGGATGGAAATGAAGACTGCTAACATCTTAGATAGGCAGTGCCACCAGAGATTTCAGTGGAACTGATTTAGTCTATGGATCATTTCAAAACCAAACAAAAAAAATAAAGCCAAGCAGAAAATCAGATCATGATTTGACATTGTAGATGTGTTTGGCTGAGTATCAAAGAATAATTCATGGTTACGTGTAGAAAAGTTAGGGTGATATTCTTTCTTCTTTGCAATGGGTACCAGAACAATAGAAGGCAAGCATCCATGTCATTTCATTTAAATGGAGCGAATGTTAATTGTTTGAATTCTAGTTCAAGCCACATTTGAACTATGGTCTATTCTGTGTCATTTGGTGAGCCATCAGATTTATTCTGGAATCTCTAAAAGGAAGTTCTGCTGTTGGTTCTCCAGTATTTCCAGATCATTCTTCCTCTGATTCAAAAACTAGCTAGTGTTCGTAGAGACTCGTAGCCTGTGAGAGTGTGGTTCTCTCTAACTTTGACTAGCATCTTTGTGTAACTCTGTAATTTGGGAACCATCTCTGTATTTGCAGCAAATTCTGTACTTTAACTTGCATTGTATCACAAAGTATTTTTGTCTTTCCTGGTAGATCATTTTAATGGATAGCTCCAAGTTCTATAATTTCTGTTCCCATCTAAAGCATTCTTTTATTTGGCAATGGTCAAGTTTTTCCTTACATACCTTTGCTTTAAGGTAAAAAGCCTTCATCACTCAACCCCCCCCCCCCCGTTTTAATCTTCTAATCATTTTGCTTGTTTGTTTACACCCTTTCCTGCTCCTATAACCCCAGCAAATGCAATTTCTATGATCGGTATTATTTATCCAACATTAGCTCAGTTGAGTTGTACAAAAGACTGGGAAGGCATTTTTTGTACCAATTTTGGTTTTCAGATTCTCAGTTCTTCTCATTGCTCAATAGAGTCAGAAAAGTGGTGGGCCGAGAGAGAGAGACAAGCTTTGCATAGTACACAAAAGGCTTTTATGAAGTTCTTGAAGAAGATTAGGCCTGATTAGTAGAGATGACGAATTGCAGCCAGGGGTGGCTAATTTTTTGGATTTCTAGTTGTACGCTTGTTGTTTTGGTTGGGATCCAAGGTAGAATTGACAGCCAACATTCTTAACTGCAAGCAGTGATTTTCTGCCCACCTTTATTTTTTTGCCTAGGTTTCCCGTTTCTAGGAATTCTGAATATCTGGCATATCTGGCCTTATTGCATTGTCTTGTTTTTAAACTTCTCCTCCTCAAGGTATCTGAGTGTGTGTGTTCATTTGGTATTAATGTTTTATTTTTTTATATATCTATCATGGCTTCTCTCCAGGGCTGTCCTTCTATTTGTGTTGGAAAAACTTGATTCTCATCTTTGACCAGATCCTCCTCTGTGGGGTGATAACATACCATTTATGGAATCTGCCAGATTAACTCCATCAGGGATGAAGAGAGACTGCCAAAACTAACTCTCACTAAGCTAACATTATGCTGGGTAACAGGTCATATTACTAGTCTGTCAGTATTTTCATATAATTGAGCTAAACTATGTGTAAATCCCAGTACTTGTCTCTTGTTAACTCATTCCTCTCTTCTTTCTTGTTTTGGTTTTTAAGTTCTCTGGAGTCCGATCTCTTTTTTAAAAAAAATTTTCTCCAGTCAATCCCAACGTGATAACTACAACTGCATATACTATAACTATAACTGCATATTGCTTATTCAAGAGCAGTACAGAGATTATTTGGCAGCTAGATGTTGTTCCCAACTAGAGTGTGTGAGTGTTTACTACCCAATTCTGGTTTCTCCAATTCTACTGGCAAACTTCCTGTACAGGTAGACCTTGTCTTACAAACGGTTGCTTTGGGACCGTTTCAGATTATGACAGACTTCCCATGGGTACTTACAACCTGAAGATCTGACGGCCATCCGTCCCAGTCACGTGACTGCATTTTGAGTGCTCAGCAACCAGCCCTCATTTATGGCCATTTGCACTGTCCTATGGTCATGTGACCACATGTTATGTTTTTGCAATTGGTCTGCTTAACTACTGCAGTCTTAGCTTAATGACTGCAAAAAACATTGCAAAATTGGGTCGGGCATGTGGGTGACCTGCTTTACGACTGTCATAACTTAGACCGTATTGGGCAGGCTTCATTAAAGTGGTATGTTGAGAACTGCCTGTAGAGGCTGATCTCCAACCACCACATTCATACAGACCGGTAGTGAAAACACTATTAAAAACATTGGCTCTCCATCTCACATACGTGACTCCGGGCAGCTCACAACTGTTAAAATAGCACTAAAAAAACCCAATAAGCAAAATGCAAATAAAAACAACCAAAAGAACATAATAAATCATAGTAAAAACCTAGAGAACATAATCAGAGGCAGAGGTACAATCCATAACATTCAACACAACCCTTGAACAGGCGTTTACATCACAGCTAGATCAGCCTTAACTGCATCTTGTAAACGGAAATGGGAGAGTCATAGTGGAGAACCTGGGATAGGCAGCATTTATTACCTAAAACAGAAGAAGACCTGCAGCTCCAACAATGTGATTTTTATTGCTGAATGTAAACACTCCAAGTGTCATGTTTAGCAGGTGAGTGAAACTATAGCTAGAGTATAGTCTTGTGTTCTCTATCACAAATGTGCCATCTTGTAGGAACAAAACCAAGTCAGCAATAGCAATAGCACTTAGACTTATACACCACCTCACAATGCTTTATAGCCCTCTCTAAGCAGTTTACAATGTCAGCATGTTGCCCCCAGTAATCTGGGTCCTCATTTTACTGATCTTGAAAGGGTGGAATGCTGAGCCAACCTTGTGCCAGTCAGTGTCAGTGGAATGCAGAGTTAGCACCACCACAGCTCATCCTTCAAGATGGAAGGCCAACTGGGGATGGGGGCAATCTAATCTCAGGGATCTCAGGGAGGCGATGTTTCAAAATGTGGGTGCCACGGCACAAAAAGCTCTCCTTCTGGGTCCCACCACCAATGCTCCCTAGCTGTCAGGTGCAAGGAACCAGAATAACTCAATGAACATGCCAAAATTGTTTCCCTATTGCTATTCTTCTACTTACAAGAATCTCGCCAGACTATGCACTGTCTTGGGATCAGGCAGATGAAAGCTTCAAGAGTCTGGCCTCTGTTATTTCCTCCTACAGAGTGACTCCAAGCTGGAACACCTTTTTATTCCACCTTCTTCTCTAGCTAGAGATTCCATCTCACTAGGTGATAGTACACAGAGCTTGTCCTTCCTGCTAGATCAGGTAGGACAGGTAGAAACAATTGGGGAGAGAAGTCCTATAAGTAACCATGAAGGGCTTTAAAGGTCACAGCCAACATCTTGAATGAAGCAGTTGTCTCCCTTTGCTCTTCATGACCTCATCTGAATAGTTGGTGGTCAAGGAGAGAAGTCCAAAGGCTTTTATAAAACCACCAATGACAGAGATTAGTTTTGCATTTTAATGCTCATTAATCCTTCCCTCGAATTCGTGGGTGACCCTGCTTTTTCAGATTAACACTAGAATCGAATAGCAGCTAATCCCAGTCTCAATAACAGGAACATTTTGCAATGAAAAGCTTGTTTAGGAGGCAGAGCCGCCTATCTTTAACTAGAATGTATTTGCCTTTCTGTAATATCCTTCTCTGATTGGTAGGGAGTTCCTTTTCTAGGAGATTTTCAGGAACACTGGCTTGCACTGGAGAGCAGGCATTCCTGTTTCCTGGGGATAAACGTGCCTATCGCCAAGGGCAGCCTGCCCGTGCACTTTGTGCCAGGCAGTTCTCTCATGCCAGGCAATTCTCTCGTGGCTGGTTTTGCAAACTTAAGTTCAGCAGGCCTTATCACATCCATTCGTTTACATGTGGCTGAAAAGCTGAATGGGGCATCAGCTGACAATTGTTTAATCCAGGCAGGTGACGTGCCATAAGTTTCAGATGATTGTGGGCTGCCACGTGTAGGATTATCCTGCAGATCTACAGGATTTAAGATTGCTTTGCTTCACTCGGTTGCCAGATCTGTGCAACAGACATGGTGCTCAGCTGGGCTGCATAGCAACCAGGCAATCCTGGAATGTAATTCTGAATTTTCTAATATAAGAGAATGTATGAGAAACAGAAGAGGATGCAATCCGAAATTTCTCTTCAGCATTCAGTCTGCAAGCTTCGTTTTCTCTGTCTGTAGAGTAGAAAATATTTAACAACAATGCTGACCCCAAAAGTTTAGATCGGGGTGGGGAACGATGATGGCCCTCTTATAACTTGTGGACTTCAACTCCCAGAATTCCTAAGCCAGCCATCCTGGCTCAGGAATTTTGGGAGTTGAAGTCCACAAGTCATAAAAGGGCCATGGTTCCCCACCTCTGTGTTTAGATGATCAATGTTGAAGTGTTTGAATTCTGGGAGCTGAAGTCCATAACTCATAAAAGGGCCATCGTTCCCCACCCCTGATCTAAACTTTTGAACCAGGAGAGAGGAAAAGTAGGTTTTCGTAAAAGATATTAAGAAGGATGTAACTTGGAATTTGTGACGATCAGTTGCAAACTCAGAAATTTCTCTCTGGTATGTGGCTTTATGTGCATGTACACAGATACCCACACACATCTATACATATACAAGAATTAATGTGTTTTGAGGGAGCCCTGTCAATTTGGTTTAATGGTTTTCAGTCCAGGGCACCTTATTTTGTTTTGTCTATGTCAGTGGTTCTCAATCCGTGGTCCACCGACCCCTCGGGGTCCGCGATGTCATCACAGGGGGGGGGGGTCCACAAAGGCTTGAAAAAATATTATGTTTTAAATCTTGAGTTACGTCTTGGTGGTCCGTGGCCACAAAAGGTATTTAAAGGGGGTCTGTGATGAAGAAAAGGTTGAGAACCACTGGTCTATGTTTTTAATTGCTTTAGTTTTGTATTATATTTATAAGTTGCTGTTCAAGGGAATCAAGACCCAAGGTGATTCAAATGAATACAGGTTTAAGGAATGCTAACACTTTCAACAAGTATCTGAACTATTAACGGTCAAAGCAAATTGGTAATAGATAAGAGTCAATAGAATTCAAAGTGGGCTGGACTTAGATCTCTTGTGGGTGTGAAGGGATGGGCTTGACCACTCCTTCGGGCTGGGCCTGGTCATCTCCTACCATCGCCTACAGTCCGCTGAAGTGGACGGCTATAATAAATGTAGTGGATAAATTTATTCTGAGCATGACTCCTAATGATTGCATTGATCAGTTTACGTGGGTTGGTTGATTGATTGTATTTGTGAGGCCATTAATCATGAGACTTTTTCAATACCAGAGTGGTTTCCAACTGCCTCCTTTGGAGGTATTTTTTCCACTGCCAATTTTTTTTGCCTTTGGGATTTCTATACCTGTGAGAGGTGTTTGTGAGCAGCCCTCCTCTTGTGTGTGCTACCCATGGAAGATGTTGCGTGGGAGAGAATTTTCTGCAGCTGCTGAATTGCCATACTGTGCATTCCAAATCTTTACTGAAATAAAATCTCATCCAGCAAAAGTTTTTTTATAATTACTATCAAAATCCGTTTTATAAGTCCCTGAAAGTTTTTTTTCTTTCTTTCTTTCTTTCTTTCTTTCTTTCTTTCTTTCTTTCTTTCTTTCTTTCTTTCTTTCTTTCTTTCTTTCTTTCTTTCTTTCTTTCTTTCTTTCTTTCTTTCTTTCTTTCTTTCTTTCTTTCTTTCTTTCTTTCTTCCTTCCCTTCCTTCCTTCCTTCCTTCCTTCCTTCCTTTCTTCCTTCCTTCCTTCCTTCCTTCCTTCCTTCCTTCCTTCCTTCCTTCCTTCCTTCCTTCCTTCCTTCCTTCCTTCCTTCTTTGAGTTTGCTTTACTGTTGCAAAAAGATGAGGAAGATGCAAAAATCCCCTATCATTTGAGAATTTTGCCAAGATTTTTCTTCTCTTTTAGTGAACTGGGAGGAGAGTAGCTCGACATTTCTTTTCACAGTACTGTTTGGAGATTAGACAGGCATAAAAAGCATAAATAAAAAATCATTCCTAAAATATACCAGACTTACCTTTAGAAAGATAAATCCCTTTTTGGATAAAGCCATTTATATAACATGGATTTATTAGGTTTGCCTTATGAATTTTTAAAAATATATGAAAGGGAAAGAAATACTAATTTCAAGAAAGGTAAACTAAGCATAGCTACCTGTTTTGTTTTTTGCTTTTTTCAAAGGGGAATGGCTTTACAACTCTTTTTAGTTGTAAATAGGGAAAACAATTACTTTTGCAGGTACCTTTCCTCATTAGCAAACTTTTGCCGTAAGACTTTTAGGCCTACTTGAATAAGGGGGAAAAAAATCAAGTAAGAAATTATAAAAAAGGAAGGGCTGAAGTTTTCCCCACCCACACTATTGACAAAGTGGATAATCTTTGTTGGGCAGGGAACAGCCACAAAAAGAATAGGCTAGGAAGTTGGCCAAAATAAACAGAATAAATGAAAAATAAACAGAATAAATGCAAACAATTTTTTTCCCTTACCCCAAAGAGCCCTGTTAATTATTACTATATTATTGTATATACAACATACTGATCATGGTGACATACCCTGAGCTTCAGACCACAATGATGCTTATGCAGGGATTTCTAGAGACCGACAGTTATTTCAGAGGGTCCTCCAGGATTTAAAAAGCTGAGAAAGGCTGATTGAAAATCTGTATTAATGATGATGAATTAAAGGGCTAAAGCCTTTATTGGGAATCTATCTATCTATCTATCTATCTATCTATCTATCTATCTATCTATCTATCTATCTATCTATCTATCTATCTATCTATCTATCTATCTATCTATCTATCTATCTATCTATCTATCTATCTATCTATCTATCTATCTATCTATCTATCTATCTTTTTATCGTTTTTTACAGGTAATCCTTGACTTACAATAGTTCGTTTAGTGACTGTTCAAAGTTACAACTGCACTGAAAAAAGCAACATATGACCTTTTTTCACACTTAACGACCGTTGCCACATCCCCATGGTGACATGATCAAAATTCAGACACTTGGCAACCGACTCATATTTACGACAGTTGCAATGTCCCGGGGTCATGTGATCCTCTTTTGCAACCTTCTGACAAGCAAAGTCAATAGGGAAGCCAGGTTCACTTAACAACCATGTGACTAACTTAACAACTGCAGTGATTCACTTAAGAACTGTGGCAAGAAAAGTCTGAAAATGGAGCAAAATTCACTTAACAAATGTCTCACTTAGCGACATAAATTTTGGGTTCAATTGTGGTCGTAAGTCGAGGATTACCTGTATTGACTTTTTATCTTTGTAAGCCACCCAGGGTCACTGAAGGTGAGTTGGGCAGCCATATAAATTTTCTTAAATAAATAAAATAAATAAATAAATGAGAAAACCCCAGTCCCACCCATATATCTCTTCTGGCTCCACTTTTTTGCATTGCTGCTGATCCCACGTGTGGTGGAATGTAGTCTGGATTCCGAGGAGGGAGGGACAAAGGGAGGGAGGGTAGCAAAGCTTGGAAAATTTGGGTGGAGGGAAGAGAGTCAGAAGGCGCCTCCCTAACTATTCCCAGAGTATATCAATAGCAGGGGTCTCCAAACTTGGAAACTTTAACACTAGTGGACTTCAACTCCCAGAATTCTCCATCCAGCATGGCTGGCTGTGGAATTTTGGGAGTTGAAGTCCACAAGTCTTAAGGTTGCCAAGTTTGTAGACCCCTGATCTGATGCAAATAGTTGCTTTAGTTTGTAAAGCATCCGTAGGTGAGGAACAATAAAGGAAACTGCTCAGAAGTAATTCCACATGTCAGTTCTTGGGGCCTGACACCACTGTGGTCCTTGGCTTTCTGAAAAAGGTATGCACAGGTCCTGAAATGGTATAGGGCAGTGGTGGCGAACCTATGGCACGGGTGCCAGAGGCGGCACTCAGAGCCCTCTCTGTGGGCACGCGCGCCGTCGCCCCAGTCCTAGGCCTTCAGCTGGGTTTTATAAAACTTTTTCGCTTTAGGCCTCCGCTGCCGTGTGCAAAAAAAAAAAAAAAAAAAGTTCAGTCAATCAGTCAATTTCAACTTCTTGTGAAAAAAAAAAGATCTTGCAAAGTTGGAATTGATTGATTGAATTTCTTAGTCCCACCCAGTCTGCCGTTACCACCGCAGCCACGCCCACCCAGTGGACCACACCCAGCCAATTGGCCACACCCAGCCAATGGCCACACCCACCCGGCACCCGACGATGCATAAATGGGTTTTGGGTTGCAGTTTGGGCACTCGTTCTCTAAAAGGTTCGCCATCACTGGTATAGGGTTTCCTGCTTGAGCAGGGGGTTGGATTAGAAGACCTCCAAGGTCCCTTCCAAGTCTGCTTTTTCTGTCTTTATCAGAACTGCTAGATTAAGAAATAAGAAAAATAGCAACAAGGATGAGTTAAACTCTTGAGATTGGGAAATGTCATGTCCTTCCTCCTTGCAGCTTGCTTTTTATCCTGAATGCTTGGTTTCCCCCGTTTCTGACCTCTCTTGCTGTTTTTTTTTTTTTTCCAGTAGAACTTGCTCTGTGGGTTCTGTTTATTTCTTCCTTGCCTTTGAATGGAAAGTTCATGTCCATCTTGGCTCTCTTAAGGCTGAATGAGAAAACCTAACCAGTTCTCAAAGCAATAGAGCTGCCTTCTGCTTCTTCTTTTATGGCATGTTTTTTGGGGGAAATCCTTTCTCTTCCCCTTTATTGCATTTCCAGGGTTTAAAAACATGAAGGCCAAGGAGTCCCTCTAAATGAAGCTAGGCTGCTACGAGCTAGCCTAGCTTTTCATTAATAATCTCAATCAAACCCCGGTGCCTGAAGAGTTGCTGTGGAAACCCAATCTTTGCTTTAAAAAAAATAATACTGTAGAATAATTAACTCTGATTCATGCATATCAAATCTTCCTATAAAGATGAAAGCCGTACAGACTTGATAATATACTAAAGTATATTCTGCAGCAACTGTCTGTAGTATAGGGTGGCTTTGATGCACAGAATTTTTGGGATGAAAGGAGCATCCTTTTGCAGCTGACTGCAAAAGTAACATTTATCTTCAGTGCATTCCGTGACTGGTGACCTTAATACCAGGTTAAGAGAGCCCAAATGCTACAGGAGTGAATTGATGTCCAAGGCTAAGCTCTGTATCTGGGGAAACAGACAGCAGAAGTACAGCACATGCCTTGAACTATGACATGTTCAGTATGTAGTTCCACATCCTTGTTGAACGTCAGGCTTTAGCAATGGTTTACAGATAGTCTTCGACTTACAACCATTCGCTTAATGACCGAAGTTACAACGACACTGAAAAAAGTGACTTACAACCATTTTTCACACTTACGGCCGATGGTCACGTGTTTAAAATTCAGACCATTGGCAACTGGCTCATATTTATGACGGTTGCAGTGTCCTGGGGGGTCCTGTGATCAGCTTTTGCGACCTTCTGACAAGCAAAGTCAAGGGGGGAGCCCAAATCACTTTACAACTGTGTTACTAACTTAACGTCTGCAGGGATTCACTTAACAACTGTGGCAAGAAAGCTCATAAAACTCACTTAACAACTGTCTCACTTAGTAACAGAAATTTGGGGCTCAATTGTGGTTGTGAGTTGAGGACTACCTCTATATTCAGTGATGGATGAGGGACCCCTCAGGCAGCACTTAAATCTGCACATGAATGCATTTTTACAAAATAGGAAGAAAATCCCTTGCCACAGTGGGAGTATATGTGTATGTGGGAGCATACAGCATGTGGCTCTGGCCCTCTGAAAGATCATGCTCCCCCCCCCCCAAGGTGAGATCTGCATCCACGCTTTTTGGCCTTCTGAAAGGGCATGAAGACCTGACTATTGCAACTGGCTTGGGGCCCCAATGGAAGTCTGTCATTCTGGAGGTGGTTAATGGACTAAGACCCCACCTCTTCCCCATGTTGCTTCTATCCTTCCCATCTTTCTCAATTTTAAACTAAATTTAAGGTCACTATTTATTGTTTTAATATTTCATATTGGTTTTTTTTTAATGATTGTAAGCCACCTAGAGGTGAGATGGGCGGCATATAAGTTTAATTAAATAAGTATGTTTTGCTCTCGTGGTTATCACCTTCTTCTAAACTGCACGTTTTAGGCTTACCTTGAGAGGAGATTAACTAATTATTAAGCTACCCTTCTCTTGGCTTGACCTCGAGTCAGCTGGTAAGATCAGGCATAGGCGCATATTTCCCCATTCACCCACCCCCAGACAATCTCCCAAGGGCTTGGGGCACAGGTTACCTTTTCCCATTGTCTACTTGGATGCTTTTATGTTGTTGTTACCATTGTTTATGTGTTAAAAATGTAGGAAGTGCCAGTCCACAACGTTGAGTTAAGGACCAGGTCTAAGCCTTTTTGCATACGGTTATCCCTAAGCTGTGAGTGTCCACATGAAGATATTGTGCCACTGGACACTGTTGGACCACATTGCAGCCATCACTTTTATAGAGGGCTTGTGTGGTGGAATGTAGTACTGATTCCTAGGAGGGAACGGCTGCATTTCAGAGGGGAAAAAGCTTAAATAGTTTGATTGGAAGAAAGAGAGTTAAGAACCGTCCTTCATAAATATGAGTCTTCAGAGTACAGATAGTCCTCAACTTAGAACAGTTCATACAGTGACCATACAAAGTTACAACGGCACTGAAAAAAGTGACCTGTCACATTTTTCACACTTACGACCATGGCAGCCTCCCCATGGTCACGTGACAAAAATTCAGACGCTTGGCAATTGACTCATATTTATGATGGCTGCAGTGTCCCAGCGTCATGTGATCACCTTTTGCAAGCAAAGTCATTGGAGAAGCTGGATTCACTTACCAATCGTGTTACTAACTTAACAACTGCAGTGATTCACTTAACGACTGTGGCAAGAAAGGTCGTAAAATGGGGCAAACCTGCTTAGCCACAGAAATTTTGGGCCAAGTGGTGACCGTAAGCCACTGTATATCTACAGTGATGCTTTAGTTTGGCAAGATCTCTGTCTGTAGGTGAGAAACGATAAAGTAAACTGCTCAGAAGTAATTCCATATGTCTTTGTTGGTTCTTGGGGGCCTGACAGGACATGTCTGAAAGAGATCCTCTATTCTTAAAATAGATGGAAAGCTTCGGTTGGGTCACAAAACGTACTAGGTTACTAATAAGCAATCCACCTTTTGATTAATAGGTTGAACCCCATCTTGCAGAAACTCATTTACTGGTACTCTCCCACTTCATATTTATTTGTGTCTGAATGAGATTTCTCATCCTCTGTTGCTTGGGGCGTGCAACATTTTGGGCCCCGGGAAATAGATTGCTGCAGGTGATTCTCCTGTGGCTCTGAATTTTTGCAGTCTGCTATATTAGGATCCTAAATGTTTACTAGCACCGGTGGCTTGTCAGAATCAGGGAGATGATCCTCACAGAGCTCGCTTTCTTTAGTCACATGTTCCTACTTCAACAGGTGCAATTTTAACATGGCCGATTGTGTGCGTGGGGTGCAGCAGTGGAACTCCGAGAGCAAAATGTCTACTTTGGTGTTCTTGTCAAATTTTCTGCCCTCTGAAAATACAGTTCTGCTGGGCATATTTACTCTTTTCTGACGAGGCATTTAATAGTTGAAGGCTTGTCAGATCTAGTTGAGCAGATTTTCCCAGCTTTGGAGAACTGCTTGTCAGGAGCTGTATCGTAAGTACAGAGATAAAGATACATTTTAAATCAAGAAGTCTAAAAATAATGGTGCCAGTATATACAGGAAATCTCTATCTTGTTATATTCATGTCCATTTAAATCTTGTTTGAAAGAAAAAGTATGATATAACTAGTGACTTATGTTTTGTAAATATTCCATTTTTTAGCAGCTGGTTCTCAGGATAACTGTTAATTGTTGTCTTTCTCATTTCAAGAAGTCATAAAATAATACTAGCCCTACTTATATGAGGCCTGGTTGCACAGTGGTTAAAATGCAGTATTGCAGCAAACTCTGCCCACAGCCTGGAGTTTGATCCTGACTGGCTCAAGATTGACTCAGCCTTCCATCCTTCTGAAGTTGGTAAAATGAGGACCCAGATTGTTGGGGTAATATGCTGACATTGTAAACCACTCAGAGAGTGCCTTAAAGCACTATGGAGCCATACATATATAAGTCTAAATGCTATTGCTATAAGTGCTAGGATTGCAACTCACTGAATTTCCCAACTAAAATTATGAACAGATATATCGACTGGGGATTCTGGGAGATATAGTTAAACGCATTTGAAGCGTGCTAAATTAGGAACACTGATCACTGGTTTCATTGATTATATGCATCTATGCTTAAAACTATAATCATCCTCTTTTTATATATGGAACTAAAATAGTTTGGACATTTCTTTAAGTGCAAAATGCAGTCCTCTAAATCCTTGGTGGTGGGGTAAAAATTGAAATACACAACATTGATTTTTGCCCCCATTGTATCAAGTGCAGATCCATTAAACCTTCGGAGAGCGCTTTTTGCTCTAATGCTTAATGAACTCATAGGTTACATTAGTTCTCACACTAATAAAATTTCCTTGACTATAAGGAATTTCCACTATGAAATTGAACCTGTCTGTCCATACATAAACAAAAAAAATTGATTATGTGCCATAAAGTCAACATTCTGACTCCTAAGACCCATATAGATAGGTATTTCTCCATGGCCCTGTTCTTTCAGGACTCCCAGGGGTGCACTCATTGCCACCAAAACTGAATCCATTTACCTTGCTGATGGTTGTCTTCTCTTTTTTTTCCACCTTTCCCGTCATTAGAGCCTTTCCAGAGAGTTGAGTTTTCACATAATGTGTCTAAAGTAGGATAATTTGAACCTGGTCATTTGTGCCTCAAGTGAGAGCTCTGGGTTGATTTGTTCATTGATCTCTTGGTTTGTTTTCTTGGCTGCCCACAGTATTGTCAGGAATCTTCTCGAGCAGCAACATGCAAAGGTGACAATACTCTTCTTATCCTGCTTCTTCAAGATCCCACAACAATGCTGAGTATAAATTGGGTTTACTAAGATGAATTTTGCAACTTATCTGCTGAGAACTGTGTTTGTAGTTGCATTTCTTGGTGTCAAAAATTCACAAACGTCATTCTTCTTTGCCTGGATGCGAGATGGATGTCATCCAAAAATGGAATTTGGAAGATGTTAGCTATTATAACTTGTAGTCAAAGAATCAGCAGCTACAAAGAATTCCAAAGAAACGAGTGGGTGTTAGGCTGCTAGCATGTATGAGTTCAGCTAAGAAAATGATATGGTTTCAGACACTGATAAGACTTGATGGGATTTATTCAGTTTTTTAAAGATAACTTCATCGTGGCCAAATGTTGTAAAAGCAAATCCTATATAAACAATTCATTGACTGCCTTCATTCATTATGATTTCCTTTGTTACATGGGGGAGAATCAAGACTGCTTGTTCCCTTAAAGATAGAATCTCTAAAATAGAGACATGGCTGGCAAGTGCTCCTCCCCTAAACATCTCTGGTTCCTTCTTTTGCTTCAGGAACAAGGAACTATCACCTTCATCTGTAAAGAAATTAAAAGTACACATTAAACATTTTTTTTTTTTTAAATAAAGCCAATATTTTAAATGCAGGGAGAGGCATTGTGGTTGAACTCCTGTTTGGTATCGTGAAGGAATTGGGACTTATATTTTAGCAGCATCTGAAGGGCTATGTGTCACATAAAAAAGGTAAAGATTTTTCCTGTTCAATTCTGTCTGACTCTTAAGGGACAGTGCTCATTTCCATTTCCTAGCCAAGGGAGCCAGCATTGTCTGAAGATGCTTCCATGGTCATGTAGCTAGCATGACTATATACCAGTAGTTAAAACATTGGTTCATTCAGCTGACCCAGTCTTCTTTCCCATTTCCATTTTGAATTGGCAACTCAAACTATTCTGCTAGTGTAAGTTCTGGTTCCTGGAAAAGAAGCAAGAAAAAATTCATCAAGTCCAAATTTTGGAGCTGATGAGATAATGCAAAGCAAAGTATGATGCAAGGTTTGATCATCAAGACCAAGTCACGCTGATAGCACCTTGGAGAGCTCCTTATGAAGCATCATGCGTGCATATTTGAATGTGGTTTCAGTGATGAGCAAACCCTGACAAACTCTTAAATACAGTCCAATCTCTTCTGTTACATTTCTAGATAACCTCTTTTATTGACTTTGACCATAATTTTGCTGGAGCTTACAGGCTCGAGTCCAAGGTTTGACAGTGCAACTTCCTTTAGCTAAACTGGTGTCAGCAAAATGGGAGGCCAATTCCAAGAACAACTCACTCTACTTGTCCACTATTTTTCCCATCACCATATCCTGTTCACACAAGGAAGGGGAGCTGGAAGCTAAAATACTGCCAAATCAGACAATAGAATCTAAGTAAATATGTGGTAAATTGTTTCATAAATTGCACTTACATGTTTTGCTTGAATTGGATTAACAGAAGAATTGGTAATCACATTTTTTTCATGCTAAGGGCTACCCTGTTTTTTGCTTAGAAAGATTAATGGATACCACAAGACTAGAAATAAAAAGTGGGAATAGTCATACTATGCATTTAAGCAGTTATGGGATTGATTTTCCTCCCCCCCCCCCCCGTTGGAACAGTTGAGTTTTCTTGGAAGGTTTAATCTGGTTAAGCCTGCTTTAAGGCTTAAATAGTAGCTTTATTTAAAATAAAGCTATTATTTATCTGAGCTTATGCCTCAGAATGCTGGGAATCCATTGCTGAAACAGTAAAATAACCACTTATATCAGGCATGTCAAACTCGCGACGTCACATGACATATCACGACTTTTCCCCCATTGCCAGCAATAGGGTAGGCGCGGTTTTGGTGTGACGCGTCCGGTCCGCGGGCCGGCATTTTGACATACCTGACTTATATGATTAGGAAATGAGATTCTGGAGTTCATGCAACCAGCCAGTGAATGATGCCAGTGCTACATTGACCATGGATTCACACTTTGACCTAGGTCATGGTTTACAGGTAGTCCTTGACTTATCACCACAGTAGGGACTGGAATTTCCATCACTTAACTGATGCAGTTGTTAAGGAAGTTGTACTCAATTTTATAACCTTTTGTGCCATAGTCATTAAGCAAATCACCATGGTTGTTAAGCAAATCCAGCTTCTCCCATTGATTTTGCTTATCAGAAGCCCCCCCGAGAAGGTCACAAATGGTGACCACATGATCCCAAGATGCTGCAATATTGTCAATACATGCCAGTTGCCAATCACCTGAATTTTGATCATATGACTATGGGGACACTGCTGTGGTCATAAGTACAAGGACCTATAGTATGTAATTTTTTTCAGCATTATCATAACTTTGAACCTTGTTAAACAAATGGTTGTAAGCTGAGATATACCTGTACTAATGTAGCCATAGAGGCCTACTTCATTCCACTGTAAACAATCACAGTTTAGTATAATATCCAAACCCAGATGCCCTGACTTGATGAGGAACCAGTTGGTGCTCATTGGTTTCTGTGTAAATTTTTCTAAGTGAATTAGACACATCACTTTATCTGATTATTCTGCTGTTGCTGTCTAAAACCTAATTGGAACTAGAAACAGTCTCTGCTCTAGAGCGGAAGATCATTCTAGTTTTATTTGAAATGGTGCACATTAAGTCAATTGTTCTATTTAACATGGGCGTATTCACATTGCTAACAAATAATAGGAATCTGCATCAAAGCTGAATTTTTTTCATCCAGTTTGTGATAGATTATGGGTTAGTTAATCTGCCCCATTCTCAGTGACCTTTGGTCAGTTATTACAAATCATTGCAGACTTTCCTTTGTTTTAACAACTTGATAGCCATTCCCTAGATTTCAGCAGTAGAATAATAGACTGAGATGGGCAAGCCTGCTGCCCTGTCATTAGCCCTTATGCTCTTCTACAGAGGAGAGGAAGCTAATGGAATGGGAACTAAGCAGAGCAGCTGGAAGATGATGTTGAGTTGATGAACAAGTTGCAGCATAAATTCTTGCTAAATGGACTTGTTCTTTTCCTGGACCTTTTGCTTCTGTAAACTGTCATCCAGTTGAATTGTTTCAGGTAGTTAATAGCCTGGTGGATCCGGAACGCTGCCCTCTGGCACAAGAGCCACTGTAATACCTCCTGTGATGTATAGCTCAAGCTTTTTAGATTGGGCTTTGGGATCGCTTGTCTTAAATAAAAGCTAACCAGATTTGAATGATCCTATCTTCAGCTGTACAACACCTTTCCTTACCTGTGTGGCTCCTTTCTGCAACAGGCTGCAATCAGGGATTCTTACTACTATGTGTTGTCCAAAACAGGAAGTTATAATGGATTGTAGTTCATGTTTAAAGTTCCGGCTTTATAAAGCTGATAAAATAGCTTCTCAGTCCAGAAAAACAGAAACCTATAGGCTTCTTGATTTGACTGCTTTGCATTGTGATGAAGGACAACTCAGGGGCAAAATACAGATCCTGGCTTATCAAGGTTTAGGAGAATCTTGTAGAACATGCTTGAACTGTTTTTTTACCAATGTAGTGCGGCCTTCTGCAACCTAGGCATCTTCCAGAGATATAGGACAGCTCAAAAATCTAGGCAACAGCTGGAGGATTCTGGAAGTTGAAATCTGAAGAAAAAGTAGGTTTGGGGAAGGTTAATATGAAGGGTATGAGCTAATCGATGTCATCCAGCAAAGTTAAATCCATATCTGTTTTATCTTGTTAGTCAGGAAATCCTTGGGTCTTTTGCAATACAAATCTACTTCTGGTAGATTTTTTTTTTGTGCGATTTGCAGTAGATGGTTAAGCAGAATATCCATGGACATGAGGGCTAGGGATGTCCAACGCATTTAAAATTGAGCAGGGTTTCAATCACATGGTCATGGATTCCATCTTGACTTTATTTATTTTTTATAACATCTCCACAATAGATGTTCTTCTTGACAGGTGTGTGAATAGCATCCAGAAAATGAGCCCCTGTACGACATCAAGGTGGTCCAGGAACAAATGTCCATGTGGAAATGTCTTCAACTGAACGTTGATTTGAAGGAACAGAAATCTAAGTTTTTTGGGTTCACCCTTCTTTTAATCCTCAATCTTTTGTACTAGCCAGGGCATTCCTAGCCGTGTGTTTCACTCAAAAAATAAACAAACCGCAAATTAGATCTGAAAGCCTGAAGTCTGCCCACAATGCTTTTGAATTGCACGTTTCTTTATGTATTATTTCCATTAACCTGTAATTCAGGGAGAGCAAGTATTGAGTTGCCGGAAGTGTTGGGGATATTCGATCCACAAATCCTATGTTATTCTTTTGTCTTCAGCACAGCTGATCTGTAGAGGCTGGGTGTACACATTTGGCTAGGCGGCATAGTTTGGTTTGGCCTTTGAATTGTGTAAGTCCCTTCATGGTGGTTTATAAAGTGTTGCTTTTAAACTATGATTGGTGGAGAGATGTAAAGACCCAGTGCCTGCCATCAGATCAGCTTTAGAAATTTACCATGAATTGTGCTTTTGCTTAGTGTGATAGGAAACTTATTCAGTATATGGAGAGATTATTTATTAAATAACTCCATGTAATTGAGTTTGACTCCTGGTGACTTCATGGTCAAACCCATGTAATTTTCTTAGCAACAACGTGAATTGTTTGGGGATATTTTTCTATCTTCCAAGTTCTTGATATTTTCTTACAGTTTCTACCCAAATGCTTAGATTTGGGAAATCTGCAGAGGTTGACTAGGCATTATCATCTAACCAAGTAAAATAAATATCAATATTTTAACTGTTTTAAACTTCACTTATTTAAAAACAATCATATTTAGTTGATGCCATTTAATTTTTGAACTCCTTACGTATGTTATAAGCGTCCTTGATGTCATGCTGCCTCCAGAAATTGTGCACCTCTTGGTTCATGATTTCTGTGATGTGCTGGTCAGCCACAATTGCTTTAACAAATGGTGGTTAAACAAATTATGCAATGTATAAGCCCACCATTGACTCCACATTAAGAAAAAGTGATCCTCAGGTGCAACTTGCATTCATGGAAGTACATGAGAATCAGGGCTGTATCCAAAGGACCAAAGTTTAGACAATTTTTCTACACCGCTGGGCGAGATCCAAGAAGCAAGACTTCAGAAGGAAGTCTTCTTATACAGATTCCAAAAAGGTCTCTTTAATGCTAATCAGTGCAGAATCTTGGAAGCTGCAAGAAGACTTTCCTGGCTCTCATTTGTAGTACTGTAATTGCTTAAGGCAAAGTCTTTTTGAATGATCTGAAATGCTCCTTCCCCTGATTCTTTGCCACTTTTGCTGAATTTCCATTTATGAGATAATCTTCTAGAAGATTCCCCTTCTGTCTCGATTGTTTATGTCTAATCTCCCTTCCATTACTTTCCAAGCCTCTCCACAACCTTCAACATGTGGTAAGGATGGCAAATAGCCTGATCTCCTGAACCCCTAGGAAGAACTGGATAATCTAAGCCATGGGTCGGCCATCCGAAACTTCGGATGAGCCGCACGGACCCATTTAGCTTAAAAAAAAAAAACGCTGGGAGCCGCGCGTTCGCGCATGCGCGCGCGCCCGCGGACCCGCGCGGCCCCGTTCGCGCATGCGCGCGCGCCCGCGGACCCGCGCATGCGCACCCGCGCACCTGCGCATGCGCGCGGCCCCGTTCGCGCATGCGCGTGCACCCGCGCACCCACGCATGCGCACCCGCGCACCCGCGCATGCCGTTCGCGCATGCGCGCGCCGTTCGCGCATGCGCGCGCGCCGTTCGCGCATGCGCACCTGCGCACGCGCACCCCCCCCGCACCCGCCCGCGCATGCGCGCGCGCGCCCGCCAAAATGGCGGAGGAGGCTCCGGAGCCGCAGGTAAGGCATCAAAGAGCCGCATGCGGCTCCGGAGCCGCGGGTTGCCGACCCGTGATCTAAGCTGATACAGATAGCATCATGACCCAGGTGAAATTGACCAAAGGGAGGGCAAGTGAATCTTGATACAGCTGGGAAGATCAATGAAAGCATAGAATAATACAATCATGGGTTTGGAAGGGACCTTGGAGGTCTTCTTGTCCAACCCTCTGCCCAGAAGTTCTTTTACCATCCTGCACAAATAGTTCTCCAATCTTTTCTTGAAAACCTCCACCAATGGAGCACCGGAGCACAACTCCTGGAGGCAAGCTGTTCCACTGATTAATTGTTTTCACTATCAGGAAATTTCTCCTTATTTCCAGGTTGGATCGATTTTTTTACCCATTTCTTCTTCTCCTATCCTCAGGTGCTATGGAGTATAAATTGACCCCCCTCTTCCCCGTGACAGCCCCTCAAGTTATGGAAGATGGCTACCTTGTCTCCCTTTAGCCTTCTCTTTGTTAGACATATGATTTAGTCTCCAGAACTCCGGAGCATAGCATAGTTCAAAGGCTAAGAAAACCAGGGGATCTTGGCAGGAAATGCAAAGAGAGATACTAACAGAAGAATGGGTTTCATTGGTGCAATGTGCCCAGGGGGTATCGTGACTGGACTGTTACTGGGCTGATTGATTTTACCCTTTTTGCTGCTCTGGCTGGGTTGGTGGGGAAGAGAGCACATCTGTGTTTCCCGAGGACAAAGTCCTGTTTCTTTTCTCATGAATGTTTGAACTTGCTGCCATCCCTCTGCAGCCTGCTGATTCTGAATGTGGTTTTTCTTCAGCTTGGTTGAGCTGCATTTCGTAACCAGAATGCTCCTCCAACACACAGAGTTGATGCTTTGTCTTTGGAAATAAAAGCTGGGTTTTTCTAATGAGTGCTTCCCAGTCTAGTCAGTGTCAAGTACCATTTCATCACTGAGCGCCTGAATGAAAAACCCAGTTGAATTATTTGGGGGGGGGGGAACTTGAGTTGCAGCCAGGAGAGTTTGTTTTATATTAAACCTCATGTTTCAGGCCCCCCATTTCTGCAAAATAAGGTCCTGATTCTGATTCTCCTTCCTTCTCTGTTTTGCATAGGTTCAGGGCAACTCTATAAAGGGAGAAAGCATTTCTTTAACCCAATGTTTCTCAGCCTAAGCAATCTTCAATATATGTGGACAGAATTCTGGGAGTTGGCCTACATATCTTAACATTGCCAAGGTTGAGGGAGCCTGATTTAGCCTAAATCCTTGCTAGCCATGTTGATTGATCCATGCTGGGTAAATATCCAGTTCAATGCCTCCGAGCCATGGAACTCATTGGATGATTTGGAGTGCTCACTGTTACCTCCTCAACTTGAACTACTTGACAAGGTTGTTACAGGGATAAAGTTAGAAGACAGAAAACTACCATGGCTCTATATGTAGAGGATATAAGGTTGTAGAGAACTGGTCTTTAAGGAAATATTTGAAAGTCAAGAAAAGGGGCAGAAATATATCTTGAGTCCTGGAAAAGGAGATACTATTAGGAAAAAACTTAGGTTGGCTTCTCCCTGATTCCCTGGAATATAAGAGGGATCAGACCTGCAAGATTCAGTAGTACAGCCTAACTCAATAAAGTTTAGGGTTAATTTTGTGAAGTGAGTTTCTTGAGCTAGAATAGTCTCAAAGGGCTGACATAGAGCAAGGAGTTAAGCTCAACTTAAGAGTCTGTCTGTCTGTCTGTCTATCTATGAGAGAAAGAGAGAGAGAGATATACAATTAATCTAATGGTCAAAGGGTCCTTATAGGTGGTGTCCAATTCCTGAAGTTTCAGGTTGTGCATCCTTTTGCTGCACAAATTTTCTCCAAAGACTTCTGATTTGCAACAGTGATTTCATTAAAATTGTTTTTGTTTTGCAAAGCTGTCAATCCATGTTATCTGTGAAGCTACCCATGTGTGACTTATTCTTTGTCCTTGTCTCCAAAAGATGTCTTTGCATCCTTACTCTTAAGATGGTTTTTGATTTTTGGAAATATGTGGGCATAATTCCTACTCCTTCATCACTCTGGTGTCCTTCCTAATGTATTGGGATTGACTTTCTAACCACATCTAATTGTCCAGATTATCTGGAGAACTCCCAAGTAGACAAGGAGTACAATCCTGCCTAAGGTACATGGGCAAAGGCCACATCACTCGGCTATTTGGATTTTGGGCCAGCTCCATGATTAAATAGTAGTTCTACTTCAGGCAGTATTTAGGAGCTTGAAAATATGAGAAAGTCCTATTGTTTCCAGCAGTGGTAGCTCCAAACTGCTTAAGTATGTCATCCTCTTTAGGAAACATGAACAAGGTCCAAACAATTGCAGTGTGAGGGAGGGATTGATAGTGTCTTAATGTGTTTCCTTCACAAGTGCATTTTCCTTGTATCTCTAGTTAGAAAATAGGATATGCAAAATCTAGAGTGGATTGTCATAGTAACTTGCCTGATCTTGGCCAATGCTAAGTTGGGATGGATTCAGTGACCAAGCGGATGGGAGTCCATCAAAATATCTCGGGACTGTAGTCTTAAGCTGGGAATTTAAAAAAAGAAAGCTGGAAGAAAGCTATAGTAAACCACTTTTGTACATTTGTCAAGAAAACCAGAAGGACGGGTCCATGGAGTCATCGGGAGTTAAACTTGACTTGAAAGAAACTTGACTTGAAAGAAACTTGACGTTTATGTTTTTGAAATCAATTCTGTGAAAGGGAAATAACATGCAGCAGGAGGAAAAGAGATAAGTATTATGCAAATATTACGGATGAAATCTGATATAAAATGGTCAGTGACATAACCTTCAAATAAGCTTAAAGGTAATTAGGAAAGATTAATTGAAAGAATTGAGAGGGATTTATATGAAAGGACATGTCTTAAGCTGTTATGGTGCAAAAGATCATTGCAGGGAAGATGAGGATATTACTCAAGATAATTTTATTTTGGGCAATTGTAATTTTCACGCCTAACCAGTATGAAATGATTTTGATTTTTGATTTTTTTTTTTGGCTGCACAGAAGAAAAGTAAAAGCTTTAGGAGAAAATAAACACAAAGAAAAAGGCAGCTCTGAATTGAAACATAGGAAGTGCCTTGAGCACAGTCCCACTTAATACTTTTTGATGCTTTGGGTCATTACGAAGCATCACTGACATTAGAAATACTTCAAATCATTGCCCCCCCCCAAAAAAGGATTGCATTACAATGACTTCTTTTTCTTTGTAAATATTGTCCAGCATCACAAACTCCTTAGGATTGCTTGTGGACAGACTGACATCCTGCATGAATTCATTTTCATTTCAACAAGTGATGCCCCTGCATTCTGAAATTATGAATCATACATCTCAACGTTTTCTTCCTAACTTGTTCTGCTAGATTCACAGAACAAGCAGGCAGGAAGAGGAAGTTGAAGCCTATGGGGTGAGAATGGTGGCAAACCATGCTCAGAGTGGGTGAAACATGGCGAGGAGGTGGTGGAACTCAGGAGAGAGGGAGAAGCAAAAGTGGAAAGACCTTGGAGAGTGGGATGTCTCCTAGCAACATCAACACCACCTCGTCAATTTAGATCATGTCTTCATTATGAACGTTGAAGGTTTTCTGGAAACATAAATTACGTGATGATGGTTGTCATGCCAATACTAGGTTTTGATCTTGGTATCATCAGTAGGAGTACAAATTGTCCTTGAAAAGTTACTAATCAGTTGTACCCCAGTCCCTATTTTAGCCTTGTCCAGTTTGCAAAAAAGCCATCACCACCTGACTGTGCATTATCCAAAAGCAATGATTAGCATTTGGATATTCTGTCTATAGAGTGCAATTCAAAGTTTGTACCTGCTGATCACCTTGACTATAGCTGTTATTTGCTGCATTATTATTTCCTGGGTTTCCTTACTTGTTTCTAGGTGATATTTCTTGAGCAGGTATTCTTTGGTTTTCTTGTTCTTCAGTCTGATTTTTTTAAATTTGTGTTAGCTTGCTTGCATCTGATTTTAGCATGGTGATCTTCCATTTTGGGGGCCTTTTTTCTTGTTTGTTGATTTTGCATTCCAGGTACTCAGTTAAAACTGCAGCTGTACTGTACATTTGTTTCTTGTAGTAAGCTGCTTCTTATATTTGGTGTTACAGTATTGGTACCTTTTAATACTTGTGTTAGTAGCAGGTTTTTTTGGAAGAAGCTTCAATATAGGCAACCTTATTCTGTTGTTTTTATGCTGTTCTAGCTGCTCAGTTATTGTTTGTTTCAATTCTTTTTTAGTTAGATGGCTTTGTTCTTTCTCAGGAGAATGTGGAGAAGAGGGTGCCTGGTTTGGGAATGAAAATGATTCAATATCTATGCTGGCTTCCTCTATTGCTGACTCCTCCTAGTTTGCCTTTACAATCTGGGCTACTTCTGGCAGGACTTCAATTTCTTTTCCTCAAGTAGACCTTTGAGTTCTTCCAGTTCTGCTTCTATGAATATTTTATTTCAATTTATAAATCAGTGCCGACCAGCTAACCTCTGTTCTGTTATTTCTGATGCCGGATGTTGTTCTTTCCAGAACTATCATCATCATCATCATCATCATCATCATCATTGAAGAATGTTCTTTGGATGTAAAGTTTGGTATAAGGAGCTACAAAGGAAAATAATCTATGAGATTAGCTGAGGGCTGTATTTGGTAACCAAATCTTGTGGTCTTGATCCTGATAGCTTCAGTAGCATCCCACAGATTATTTTCTTCCAGTGGGTTGAAAACTAGTAGTAGATCCAGGATTCCCCACTTGAGTCTGGCTGGGCATTATGGAACCAATAGTCCAACTCATTTGGAAGAATCACCTTGGGGAATCCAAGCTGAAGCCTAGCCTAGGCATTGTTAAATTGGAAGGGCAATGAAGTCAGTTTTCATGATCAGAATTGAACGTTGGTTATCTTGTCATTGCATTAACAAAATAATAGGATGGATTTTTGTGGTTGTTACTGCATCTTATTTAGACTGGAAATGTTGACACAAGTCAGTTGCCTGATATCTTAGCTGTATTTTGCCTGTGTTTTAGAGCTCCTTGAATGCACTAGGACAGGGCTTTTCAACCTGTGATACGCGTACCACTTGTGGTACATTAATGAGTGGCAGGTGGTACGCAGCCCTGCCTAGCCAAGTGTAGTGGGGGAGGGAAAGAGCCAGCACAGGCAAGGACTTACAGTGAGAGAGTCCTCTGGAGCTGCAGATTTTACTTATGAATGGAGCCATTTGGGGAGGCTGCCTTAGCCCGCAGCCAGTACTTACAGTACATTTTTTCTTCTTCTTTAAGTGCCAGCTGGGCTCCTTACTTTCCTTTCTAGCCAGTATCTAATTCTTAAAGGGGAAGTGCCTTTTTAAGCTAGTTCACTCAGCAGCTTGTCTTTTCTGTCTCTGGAGGCCTTTCCTTGTTTGATCAATATATGGAAGAAGAAAATATGGGGGGGGTTCAAATTCTTCCTTCAGAAGGAGATGGGAATGAGAAAAAGGGAGGCAGGGAAGGGAGGGAGGGAAGGAAGTCCCGCCTTAGCAGTTGGCCACCAGCAGCTCTGCCATTGACTTTGCTTGTCAAAAGGTTGCAGAAGGGGATCACATGACCCTGGGACACTGTGACCATCATAAATATGAATCAGTTGCCAAGCATCCAAATATAAATCACATGACCCTGTTGCTGCAATGGTCATAAGTGTGAAAAATGGTCATAAGTCATTTCAGTGCAATTGCAACTTTGAACAGGGTTTTTTTTTGTCACCAAGTTTTTGACACCTTGCTAGGTGGTACTCGAATATTGCCATATCCTAAAAGTGGTACAATCGGTGAAAAGGTTGAAAAGCCCTGCACTAGGAGAAAAAGTACTGGAATCCATTTAATCTGTACGGAATAATTCAGCAGTAATACCTTTCTGCTGGAAGGTATAATTACTGCCACACATGCACACAATTATATTTAATGAGCAGGAAAAATGGAAGAAGACATTAGCATGCTGATAATAAGCATTTGGAAAAGGCAAGACTGGGTTATATCTCTCAGGACTTCCAAAATTCCATTGTCTGGTGTACAAACAAGAGTACTTGGAGGATTATCTTGTTTCAACCTGTGGTCTGCTCCAATCATACAATTCTGTACTGTATGTAAAATAGCCTCTAGGAGATTCTCTCCATCAAATCAAGTAAGACTGGTGTGACTGTCATGGAGAGGGCACAGTTTTGTTTATTTATAGTGTTTATTTATACTGTTTCTTTGGCCTGCAAGTATCAACTCACAGCAGGAAAAACCATCATAGAAACATAAAACCTCCAGTTACAAAGCAACATAAATACTTTAAGCTGCCTGGGGAATTCTGGAAGTTGAAGTCCATCCATCTTGAAGTGGCCAAAGTTGAGAAACGCTGCCCTAACTGAAAGCAAACACACAAAATCCAACAAATAAAGACCATTATAAGGTCAAAGTGATGCCTCAAAAGTCTGCTGGAAGAGGATGATTTTCACCTTTCTCCTGAAAAATGTCAGGGAGAGTCCCATTCTGATCTTGGGGGAGAGCAAAGTCCATAAAGGATGGGGTAATCCTTTGTGATCCATAGCACGTTCCTGGACCAGCCAGAGAGTTGAAATAAGCAGGATCATTTCTTGGCTAGAACACACAAGGTGGGAAGACTTAGTAGAAGATGGTACTGCAAGTAGTGAGAATATAAACTATAAAGGGGAGAAAAACCAATATTGGAAATGTATCCAGAAATCTAACAGAAGCCATTTTTGCTCTTGTATTATTAATTCCTATATTATTAAATACCAGTGGTACAAAAACAGTCACAATCTGTTAACCAGCACATATCTACATATTGGGCGAGTTATAGTCTCCAAGTAGCCTTCAAGGTTAGCCTTAAGTATAATGTATAGGTAATCCTCCACTTACAACCGTTCATTTAATGACCTCTTGATGTTACAGCACTGAAAGACATGACTTATGACCCTTTTTCACACTTACAATGTTTGCAGCATCCCCATGGTCACATGATCAATATTCAGATGCTTGGCAACTGACTCGTATTTATGACAGTTGCAGGGTCCCAGAGTCACCTGATCACCTTTTGCAACCTCCTAACAAGCAAAGTCAGTGGAGAAGCCAGAGTCACTTAACAACCGTGTTACTGACTTAACAACTGCAGTGATTCACTTAACAACTGTGGCAAGAAAGGTCAAAAAATGGGGCAAAACTCACTTTACAACTGTCTTGCTTAGTAACAGAAATGTTAGGCTCAATTGTCGTTGTAGGCCGAGGACTACCTTATTATGGTAGTCCAAACATGGAAGGATAAAGGCATGACTGACTGATTGCAGAACCTTCTATTTCAAGACTGACCACATCCCAGTCTAAAGAGGGAAAAATGTCTCCTGGCTACTCTCTCGTCCTACTTCTTGAGTTGTAACTAGGAGTCAAGGAGAACCTCCAGACAGCAGATCAGCTTCTTCCATAAGCATGTACAATCTCGAGCTAAAATTGGAATTATGATGGGATCAGATGATTTCTGGGTAAAGAGTCGCTGTGTCCTGCAGAGGATTTAATCAGAAGTTTAATTTGAGTTGTGGAAGTCTCTTTAGACAGCTTTGCCTTGTCCTAAATTGCACATGAGAGACTGTCTCATCCCATTATGTCGCATTGATGCCTTCCTTTATATTTAATGTTTTGTTTATAATAAGAAGGGTCTAGCTAAATAGTTAGATATTTAATCTTTTATGCTTTAATTTTAATATATTCAATTTTTTGAATAAGGATGATTTTCTTAATTGATAAGACCTCATAATTAAAGAAGAAATGTGTTAGGCCATAAACAAGACTATACAGGTAGTCCTTGACTTACAGCAGTTGATTAGTGACCGTTCAAATTTACAACAGCATTGAAAAAAGTGACTTATGGTCATTTTTCGCATTTACAACCATTACAGCATCCCCATGGTCATGTGAATAAAATTCAAACACTTGGCAACTGACTCATATTTATGACCATTGCAGTACCCCTTGGTGATGTGATCACCTTTTGCAACTTTCTGACAAGCAAAGGCAATGGGGAAGCCAGCTTCACTTAACAACCATGATACTAACTTAACAACTGCAGTGATTCATTTAACAACTGTGGCAAGAAAGGTCATAAAATGGGACAAAATTCATTTAACAAACAGAAATGTTGGGCTCAATTGTGGTCGTAAGTCAAGGACTACCTGTACAGTCTTCGCTATTGCTGCCTTCTCAGATTCGGTCTAGTTTCCCAGTCTAGTCTGCCACCATGAATTTTCAGAATGGATGGCAGAGTAATAATAATAATAATAATAAAGTTGGAAGGGACCTTGGAGGTCATCTAGTCCAACCCCCTGCTCAGGCAGGAAACCCTATACCATTTCGGACAAATGGCTGTCCAGTCTCTTCTTAAAAACTTCCAGTGTTGGAGCATTCACCGCTTCTGGAGGCAGGTTGTTCCACTGGTTAATTGTTCTAACTGTCAGGAAATTTCTCCTTAGTTCTAGGTTGCTTCTCTCCTTGATTAGTTTCCATCCGTTGCTTCTTGTCCTGCCTTCAGGCGCTTTGGAAAATAGCTTGACTCCCTCTTCTTTGTAGCAGCCCCTGAGATATTGGAACACTGCTATCATGTCCCCCCTCGTCCTTCTCTTCATTAAACTAGACATACCAAATTCCAGCAGCCGTTCCTTATATGCTTTAGCCTCCAGTCCCCTAATCATCTTTGTTGCTCTTCTCTGTACTCTTTCTAGAGTCTCGACATCTTTTTTACATCGTGGTGACCAAAACTGGATGCAGTATTCCAAGTGTGGCCTTACCAAGGCATTGTAGAGTGGTATTAATACTTCACTTTTCAATGGATTCCCATCCAAAAAACTAACCAGGTCTGATCCTACTTGACTTATAAGTGTAGGCAAGGTAGGTAGTGCGATGCTGCTACCCACTGAGTAGGTAGTCTACTCAATGGTTTGAGAAGCAGCTTTCCTCTCTGAATACTTTTTTCCTTGAATTGTATAAAGCCTTCAGTTAGGCGGAAATAGTTTTCTGGAATCTGAATATAATGCATGAGTTCACACTAACAGAAAGTGCAAAACCATCGATCATTTAGAGGAAGTTGAACCTCTCTATTATTATTATTATTATTTTCTGGGAGGAGGCCAAAAAAAATGTCAGCTGGAAAGTTGTGTTTGTAATACCTAAGAATGTTGTCAACAAATAAAAACCTTGCTGGGAATTTATCCTGACTTTGTGTTTTTTCAAACAATATGTGCCTCTTGCTTATTCTGGCACAATGGAGCAGGCTCCCTGTATTTTAATACTTATTGGTGTATTTAGCTCAAGGGGAACAGGCCACGGGTTTTTTTTCAAAATATAGTAAATAGAGACAGTTGCCCAGGAAGAGGTAATAATTCTTAGCTGTCTTGGTGCCTTCTGTGGATATTTAAAAAACATTAAGAGCTGCCTGTCACCCAGAAAACAGAAAAGCTAATCAGGATGGGTACCATCCATAGCCCTTGACTGGATCAGTGATTTCTGATGCCATTGGACAATGTTGCCCTTTCAGCTTAAAACAGTCTTGTGGCTGGAAATGGACATTGGGAACAGAACAGGACAGTTCAGGTCCCGCTCCTTCACTCCCAATAATGAAAATCTGTTTCTGAACAACCCATTCCTCTTTTGGATTAAACAAATTCTGTATGTACTCTCTAGCTTTGTTGCTAAAGAAAAAGATGGAACATGAATAAAAAGTCTTGTAAGAACAAGACCTTCCCTTCCTGGGAGAAATGGGGTATTCCCCTTTTTCTAATTACTATGTTATATCTCATTCATATTTATTTCTGGGGGAGACACCTGTGCTGTTCTATTAAAGCTATTAAAAAGCTCAGTCAAAGCAATCACTCTAAATAAGTTTACAGTGCAAGCAAGAAATTGTGATGGGAAATGGATGTCCAGTCTGTGTGCATCTGAGGAGTCATTTCTTTATGGTTAAGTTGAGCAACAGGGTTGTCAGGAGGAGAGTAAGCATTGATAAATCCTACAGGTTTGTGTGGATTTATCTGAGATACAGGAATATGCTCCTTGAATCATTCCCAGATGACCACCATTAAGTATGAATTCTCTATCATTTGGTATTTTTTAATTAATAATCTAGATGAAAACTCGGGAAGGAACACTTATTAAATTTGAAAGTGACACAAAATGGGGTAGGTTAACTAATCCTTTTTGTAGAAAATTCTAAATGACATTATTAAGTTAGAGAAATGAGCTGAAAGTAACAGAGGCAAATGCACAATTGTTCACTTAATGTCAAATGTCAAATGCACAGTATGGGTTGTGGGATACCCAGCTTGGTAATAGCACTAGTGAAAATGTTTTTGCAATAGTACTTGATTTCAAACTGAACATGAGCCAGCAATGTAATGTAGCTGCAAAAAAAGGTAAATGCAGTTTTAGACTACATCAACAAATGTGTAGTTTCCATATTAAAAGAATGAATGATTCTGCTTTATTTTGCTTCCTCATACCAGTCTTGAACATTGTGTCCAGTTCTAAGCCTTAAGCTTTGAAAAAGGTGTAATGAAATAGAAAGAGATTCAGAGAAGGGCAACAGAAATAAGCAGGGGACCAAAGTATTTTTTTTAGTATTTTATTAAAATTTATTATAAGATAAAAATACAAAAAGAAAAGTTGAAAGTTAAAAAAAGAAGAAAGACGGGTGCAGGGATAAAAGCAGTGATTTCTGACTTTTTTCAGTGCACTAGAATACAAGAAAAATTACAACCTCAATCTTTTGCTTTACATTTCTAGACATTTCGAGCCATTTCTATAACATCAAAATCATTCTAGTCATCACAACCTAAAATCAGAGTTTCATTTTTTTTCCAGTTTCAAGCAAAAAGTCCAGAAGCGGTTTCCAAGAGAAACAAAACTAGATAGGTTCATCTCTGTCATTAAAACAGTCACTTTTGCCATCTCCACCAACTCCATCACCTTTACCATCCATTCTTCCATTGTGGGAATCAAAAACAAAGTGTTAGAATAGAGAGATAAGAGCTTGGTATCTTTAGCCTTAAAAAGAAAAAAAAATGAGGTCTCTGTGCAAGTATATGAAAGAATGTCTCATCAAAATAGGTCAAGGCATGTTCTCCCCTGCTCCATGTTGCAGTATGTGGAATCATGGATTAAAAGCAGATACTGAATGTTAGAACAAAACTGTCTAACAATAAGATCAGTTTGACGATGCATTGAGTTACCCAGGGATGAGATAGGCCCCTCCTTCATTGGGGGTGTTCAGGCAGAGGTTGTCATTGATGTGGAATGCTTTAATTTGGTTCCTCCGTTGAGCAAAATGTTGGATTCCATAGCTGCCCCTTCAAACTCCAGGACTGTTTCTGGCACACTGTTGTTATGGCTGCACTGTTATGTTCAAGTGTGCAACAGCCTTGAGAAGCTTAAAGAGAACCTAGGAACCCAGGGCACAGCATGGGAATGCTGCCAAGGATGATGCACACTGAGAAGCAGCAGCAGAAGAGCAATTGGCAGAAGGGAGGGAATCTGTGTGTGGAGATGGTTGACCTTCAGCCAAGAAAAATCTCGAGGTTCTAGCTGTCCTCATTTCCTGTTGCCTCTTATCCTGACTTCCTTATAGAAAGAGATATGCAGGTGTGACTTGTAATCCTGGTACAGTGTTTTAAGTTTCAAAAAGATGGCGATGGGGAGTTACCATGACAGTTTACTACTGGGTCATTTACTATTTTTAAAGGAAGCGAGCACAAAGTCTGGAGTTTATATGCATAACTATTTTCTTTAGCGAGTTAAGACGCACACAGAGAAATGCGCACACATTTCAAAGATTTTTCTGTGGGCAAGATCTTCAGTTCGGCAAAGTTATTTATATACTGTATACATAAATCTTGTGTTCAACTGATGGCCCTAAAATGACCCTTTCCAGCATGGTGCCTTCCAAATATGTTACATGGCAGCCCTTCCCTCACTCCTACCAGTTTAACATATGCTCAAGATGATAATAGTAGTATGGTCCAGATGGATGAAAGTAGATCCTAAAATATTTGGGGCTTGGTCATCTGAAGGGCTTCAACACTGGTCTGCAGTTGCCAGTGATACACGCTTTGTCTCTGAGCCATGACCATGAGTGGTCAGGTGAGCAAGGAAGCAAGAGCTCATCTTTTCTGCATTGATGCCAAGGCTTTCCTGCAATATTTTCCTTCTCTTTCTTGATATGACTCAGACGCTATAAAACCAGTGGTGACAGTGTTTTGGTAACTGCTCTGGCTGATCTGAAGATTTATGTTGTATTTATTTAAGTTAATTGATTTTAATATTATAAATCTTTTCTTCCTCCCTCCTTCCCTCCCTCTTCCCTCCCTCCTGCCCTTCCTAAAATCTATTTATAGAAGAAGTGGGCATAAATGGCAAATGAGAACCTGTGCATCTGTGTTTTTTGTTTTGTTTTGTTTTGTTTTTGCAAAAAGGTGTTCTTTCAATAACAAACTTGGACTTGTGTCCCTTAGGAATGTAAGGAAATAACTTGAATGCTAGGCTGCACAAGCCCACATGACCCTCCAGGAATGGGAAAACAAGCATTTTTTCTTCTTCTCCTCTTGTGGTTCCACACTTCATCCAAAAGAGGTCACTGTTGGCAGTCACCAACCTGAGCAAGCAGATTCTCCGCTGTATTAGATTTGCTTCTAGAGTCTTAAGCAGGTTTTCCACCTATCACATGAGCCTGGCAGATGGTGGGACAGCCAATTCTCGGTTCTTACATCTGCTGACATGCCTGGAACACACGATTGAAGTGTGAACTTTGTGGCCATTAGATGTCATGATGACTACACATTTAGATAGTTCGTGTCTAGAAGGGGACTGGAGATGTTCATGGGAGTATAACTATTGTTGTCTTATTTATGCCACCCAAATTTCCTGTCCTTCTAACTCCAAGACCCTTCTATTCTTTCATTCAAGGCAAACGGCAAAATACAATTTCAAATCAAGAAGACCCAGCCTTTCTCTTTCTTTTACATTTTGTATTGCCCCTGCCACACAAATTTAGATACGTCCTTCTGCTACTGTTTAAATCAGGGGTGTCAAACTGCTGGCCCGCGGGCCGGACGCGTCACCCGGAAGCCACGCCCACCCCATTGCCAGCAATGGCAAAACCGGCCCGATACATTGCGCGACGTCACGTGACGTCGCGAGTTTGACATGTCTGGTTTAAATAGTACATCAGTTGTCAAATCAGGTATTGTCTGAAACAAAAGCGTCATTCTAGGCAAGACATTCATTTTTATTATAGAAATTCTCCCCAGCAACATCAGCTGTAGTTTCTCCCATCTTAACATGTCATTTTTAACTTCATTCCATGTCTTAACATAGTTTTGAAATAACATACCCTTCATATTTGTCATAATGATACTCATTTTACCTTTTTCTCAATCTCGAAACTTCTTTTATTAATCAATTTTGTTTGATCTTCTATTTTCATATTTTTGTTAACTTTGTTGTTTACTGTTTATTAATCTTGAAACCTGCTAATGTACCAACTTCTTTTAATTTGCCCTTTAATGTTTCAATCCCCTTTAAGGGATTGTCCAAAACCAACTCCAAGTTGTCTACCAGAGAAGCTTCCTTATTTTTAAATGAATACAGCTAATCTGGCAAAACTTGTTCTTGAAGATCTATACTGATCTCTGGTAATTTACTGCAATATTTTCAAATTGCTTGTAGATTTAACTCTTTATATTAATTTGTTTTAGAATCCTCCTAAGTATTGATGTCCAACTCCAATCTGAAGTTGACTTCTTTTCACATTTGAGAATAGAGATAGTACTTTTTTCTCCTCCAGTTATCTGGCACTTCAGTTCTCCAGAGTTTCTCCCAGTAATTTCCTTCAGTGTTGTAGGATACAATTCATCTACCCTAAAAATAAATGTTTCATTACCCCTTTTATAACAGTATTGAGCTTATTTCTGCTCTTTATAGAACACACTTTCTTTTACAGTAAAACTTAAAATAGGAATCAAATATTAAATTTAATTAAATTCACTGGCTCTGTGAAAGTACAAACCAACATTTGGCCTATGGAAAGTAATAAAGTTGTCTTGCCCTTAGTAACAGCTTCTCTTATTATTTTAAAGCTATTCTCTGTAACTCTTATATTACAGAGAATAGGTGATATTGTTAGCTGGGGTAGGTAGATCTTTTGCACTAAGGATACAGTTTTAATTTTGGGAGAATGTCGAAAGTGCACTCATAAAATGGCTAAGAAGGGGGACATGATTTCAGCAAAGCATCCGGGAGGCCAACTATTTCTTTGATCCCATTGGAAACGTTGTGCTGTCCAAGGATATTAGCATAAATGAATATGTTAGAATATGTGGTTTCTTTACAGCATGTCAGCTTATTTATTTTCAGCATTTAAAGAGAGCCTAGCAAGCATTAAAGAAGATATATGAAGCCACCTAGATGCCTGGACACCGTTTTTGGTCTAAAGTATGAACTATGAGTAACCAAGCCATATTCAGCTGCTCTGTGCAATTGGGTGGATCCTAGTTTTGGTACCTTCAATCATTTAATCCCTGATGAATTAGTAATTGCTAATACCATTACACTACAGATTAGATTCCCCAAACTGCTTGGGGATATACAAGGGTGTGCATGTAGCACTGGTCTGTAACTCTTTGAAGCAGCTGCATCATTTGCGAAAAGACGTGGCTGCTTCCAGAATTAGCAAACAGGTTGCTATATTTGCAACCCCAGGTGACATTTTGCAATGGAATCCAAAATGCAGCACACCCTCATGAGCTACCATCTCATCTTTTAATCATATGCAGGGATACTGCTGCAGAGCAGTAGTTTCAAGTCAGCCCTTTAAAATCCAGCTGTGTATCACAGGAGTACACCCATTTTGGCATCTGAATTATGGAGCTATTGCCCAGGTTTTCTGTAAAACCTTATTCTTTGAATTAATTGCTCTGTATTAAATAAAAGAACTGTATCTGTGATAAGGGGTAGTAGCCTATGACTGGACATGAATGCTTCTTTGTGATCCTCTTTTGCTTGCCTAATTCTTGCATTTCCTTAAGTTATTTGCTTCTTAAGTTGAATAGCTTTAAGTGTACTCCAGCAGCAATCTGAATGTCAGGAAGACATTGCCTGTGTAAAGACATTCGATTGTTACAGCTTTCCCTCCTCCTTGTTTAAGCAAGACTTTGCTCTCAATTAAAAGTTGTGCAACTTCTTCTTTGCTTGATACTTTGCCCTGGCTATCCTTTGGCTTCTTTGTTGGTGAAATGCCATAAGAGACCAAACATATGTCTTTCCTTCTTTTAGCAGGAGTTCCTTCTTGAAAAAAAACTTCAGCCTCCTGGAAAAAGATTTAGGATTCCAGAGACCATGTGGTCCAAGCTCCCTAGTCTTTTGATGTGTGTTACTGGCGCTGTTGTAGTCTTTTGAGCATGGCAAGACCAGCGTAGAAGTTATTTTGATTCCAAATGTCTGTAAGCATGAAAAAGTGCTGGATATAGTATTCGAATGGGCTAGATTTGTTGTTTTTTTATTGCGAAATTATTTTACTTCCTCACCAAATATGAAACTCCACTGTTATGGAATTGGCCTATCTTATTCCTTGTACTCTTTATTAATATTCCATACAGCTAGTCCTTGACTTACGATCACAATTGAGCCCAAAATTTCTGATGCCTAGCAAAACAGTTGTTAAATGAGTTTTGTCTCATTTTAATGACCGTTCTTGCCACAGTTAAAGGAGTCACTGCAGTTATTAAGTTAGTAACATGGTTGTTAAGTGAATCAGGCTTCCCCATTGACTTTGCTTTTCAGAAGGTCGCAAAAGGTGTTCACATGACCCCAGAATACTGCAACCGTCTTAAATACAAACCTGTTGCCAAGCAAATTTTGATCACTTGACCATGGGGATGCTGCAACAGTTGTAAGTGTGAAAAACGGTCATAAGTTACTTTTTCAGTGCCCTTGTAACTCTGAACACTAAACTTTAGGTAGGACTTAGATGAAGTCCAGTCACGTTATACGCCAGTGTATGAGTGGATTACAGATAATTCTGACGGATTCACAAACTGTCTGGCACTGTCATGGATTCATCCCCCCAGATCCTTCTCCAGATGCAAGTTCAGAGGAGGAGGGTGAATGTGAGTTTGAGTCGGCAGAGGAAAGTGCAGAGCCGAGTGATGCCCTGGATGGGGCCTTGGACAGCGCTAGCCTGATGGAGCAGCCTCAGAGGAGTGACAGGATGAAGCTGAGCAAGGCAAGCCACAGCTGCAGCAAGTTAGCCAGGAGGCGCCAGGCGAGGACGGGGAGCAGCTGCTGCCCGTTAACAATGAGGAGGAGGTGGAGTCTACACCCTCCTCCTGATCCAAGGACATGTAGCATAGAGGGGGAATCCGGCACAACGCTGATCAGCTTGGCTACTTGTGAGGAGGCAGCCTTGCCTCTCATGAAGGGCTGCACTGGCATTGCCTACTTAAACCTACCTTGAGGACTTGAGTGTTGCTGGAGCAACATGCCCAGTTCTGTGCTTGTGTCATGTATCCTGACCTGTTTGACATGTGAACTGCTTTCTTGGACTTAGTGTGTGCCCATTGGACTTGGTTACCCAGTGATTCTTGCTGTACTGAGCTTGGAATTTGGACCTGTGCAACGGGGGTACTTTCTGGGGACCTGTTGAGGGGAGTGTTGAATAAACACACATAGAACTCTTGCCATACATGCCCGTGTATGTGTGTGTGGGGGGGGAGGGAGCGGGGCAGCACAGGCACTAGTATATCTAAATATTACTAAAGCTCTCATTTCTATAATCTTTAACTGGGTGAAATACTATATCATAGGGCAACAGTTTTTTTTTATCAAGATATCTCAGATGGGCTAGCTTACAGAATGCATCCAAAATCCAGGAGCCATGACTCCAGAAGGAATGAAATTTTGGGAAATTGTGGCTACTTCAGACTACTGCTGCAATCAGACTGCTGCTTTGGTCATGTGATTCATTTTCAACATTTCATGATCGTTTTCTCAGGCACTCTAGCAATCTGTAAGGGAGGGAGGGAGGAAAAAGAAAGAAAGAAAGAAAGAAAAAGAAAGAAAGAAAGAAAGAAAGAGAAAGAAAGAAAGAAAGAAAGAAAGAAAGAAAGAAAGAAAGAAAGAAAGAAAGAAAGAAAGAAAGATTCTAGTGCTCCCTGCCAGCTTCCTACAAGGAAACACAATGGGAAAGCCATATAAAGTCAGATATCTTTCCTATTCCCACTGCTTTTTTCATCTGCCTGCGTTCTGTTTCTTAGGTAAGGAAATATCTCTGAAATGATGACTTCATGGGACAAGGGTTGTCTAGTATCAATTAAGATTGGCCCTACCCTTCTATTCACTTCCATAGCAATAGCTCTGCTGAATTCAATTGGCTTTATTTCTGAATAGATGGGAGATTACTCGGTATGGCAGATCTACGTGGTGGGTTAAATGCTAGACAATGAAACTTAGTATATACTGTATTGCCATTTCAGAATAAGAGCAACTCTGATTTATAATTTACTTAGAGAATTTATCTCATTTCAGGGCAGAATAGTTTCCTTTCTCTTCTCCAGCTAGCGTGCAAAGAATTTAACTCCTGGACTAAACATGCCACATGGGAATTGTTATCCTAAATCACTCTGCTGTATACTTGTGGAGCACTAGATTCATTTTATTCTTATTTAGAGCTGAATGACATTAGCTTTTTGAAATGTGAATAAAACATGAACCCAGTTCTTTGCTGCTTTTCCATGTTTCTCCTTTTAAAACTCATTCCCTTAAGAAATCAGCATTTAATCGGGAGCAATTCTATCCTCAAGATTTCATTGCGGTTACTTTCCTGTTTGTGTCCTGCTCTTATTAGATAACATCCCAAACTTTAAACATTGCCATCCTGGTGCCCTGCAGAGAGGTTTGCTAGAAGTTCCCATGAATGTTGCTTGTCTTTTGTACAAATACATTTGAAATTCAAGCAGACGGCTTGAATACAGGGACTCTGCTAGCAGTAAAATGTGTTCCTCATCTTCAAGGATGGTCTGGAATGTTTGATCTCTTGCAGTGAAATATTTGAACACAAGCCTCTACAGATAGTCCTCGACTTCCAATCAGTTGCTTAGCAACCATTCAGAGTTACAACCCCCCCCAAAAGCTGCTTACAACTTGGTTCCAAATTCAAATGGCCACTCCCACCGCAGTCACATGATCTCATTTTGGGCACTCAGCAAATGGCCTGCATTTATGGCCGTTTGCAGTATCCTGTGGTCATATGACTCTAATTTACAAAGTAAACTGATGTTTATTTTTGGTTTCTGGCAAAAATTGGCCCATAGCAAACAATGAGTTCATTTAACAACCACAGCAGTCACTTAACCACTGCAAAAAAAAAAGGTTGTAAAATCAGGTGGGTCACATGATGATCTGCTTTACGACTGTCACGTCTTAAGGCCGTAATTGCCAGGTTCAGTTACGGCCATAAGTCGAGCACTACCATGTAGTGTCTTTTCCATCAGAAAATTCTGTTTGCATACAAGAAAACTTGTTCGATTATTTTAATCGAAAGCTTACTTAATCTGGCCTTCTGTTTTCAGGTATTTTCCTGGCAAGACTTTGAGTTAGGAAATGAGGCAAAACTAGTTCCTTGGTTCTGGGATTGGTATTTGGTGTAACAATTGGCTCACACAACAAAACATTAAAAAATATTGCTCCCACAATTCAGTTCTACAAATTACAGTACGTTCCATTATGTGCTGCCCCAGCTGTCTATTTGAAGTAGCTTGGAAACAATCAAATCATTTATATTAGTGAAAACAAACTCTTAAGTTATAAGAAATTATGCTTCAGGCTTGTGTGTGTTCATCATCATCATTATTATTTTTTGCAGAAGAAGGTCACTGATTAAAAAAAACACCCCAGCTGAGACTTCAGGCATGGTGGAAAAGCAGATCTCCTGAAAATCTCATATACAGAGTAGACTCAGAGGAAGCTCCCCACAGATTTTCTAAAAACAAAAATGAAAAAAAAACCACTTTATCAAAATGTGACTATTTTTTATATGAAGTGTGATGCAGTGCAAGTGCCACTTTGATTGTTCCTCTGGGCATTGTCCTGCTTAATGACTGTCACGACTTACTACCAAAATTGCAGGCTTAATTACAGTTGTAAGTTGAGGACTGCCTGTAGCTACTAACTTCCTAAATGACCACTGCAAAAAGTTTATAAAATCGGACATGATCATATGGTGACTCACTTAATGACCATCATGATTTACTACCAAAATTGCAAACTAAGTTACAGTTGTAAGTTGAGGACTACCTGTAGTTACCAAGTCCCCCTCAGTTCTCTTAATACTTTTCCCCTGAAGTTTTGGTGTACTTATTTCTGAAAGTTTGGAGTGGGAGCAATCCCGAAATCTGAATATTCTGTTCTGTGCATCACTGGTGCCGATTTGATTAGATAAGCAAGGCTCTTCAAAGCTTGAACATCAGATATGGAGGAAATGATTTTTTTTTTTGTGAGAGATCAGTGGCAAAAGCAGCAGAACTGTTGCTCAGACTGGGAGGGGCCATTACCAATGAAGGCAATGATCTATCTTGAGAAGAAATTCAATTTATCATCAGGAATTATTTCCTTTGGACTAAAGATCACTCTTGGCATTGAAATGGGCGGCTCCAAAACAAAAAATTAATTCAGTTTAACATAAGTATAATCTAAATTAAAGAATACAGCTCCTTGCTGGCTGTATGATATTTTGTTATTGCTAACCGGATTTGCTACCTTGCTTAATTTCTTATCTATTTTTGATTGTATACTTGTCATTCTGCTTTAATACTGGGAGCCACCTAGAATCGATCTTGAATTCCCCCCCCCCCCATTTCAATCATGTCCAATTCTTGGAGACTGCCTTGACTAGTCCCTTTGCTTGACAAAATTTCAGAAGTGGTTTGCCATTACCTGCTTCCTAGGGCTGAGAGAAAGTGACCGGCCCAAGGTCACCCAGCTGGCTTAGTGGGACTAGAACTCACAATCTCCCAGTTTCTGGTCTGATACTCTTAACTACTACACCAATCTGGCTCTTTGATTTGGAATTAGGCAGCATCTTAATTAAAATTTATGAATGAAATGCAAATTAATATTCTACTTTCCTGTATGTGTTTACTGGTTTTTGTCACAGTACAAATGAGTTTGGTGGCAACCTTTGAAAATTGGGTGTCATTGCAAGCTAATACAGGTAATCGTCGAGGTATGACAGGCCATTTAACAAATGTATGAAATTACAGTGTTCCCTTGGTACTCAGCTGCTTTGAAACCCATCGAATTTGGTACTCAACACATTTTGATGTGAAAATTTTGTCCCAGTACTCATTGTTTGTTTGGTACTCAATGCATAAGCTAGAATGTCTGTGTCAGCTGCCTTGTGATTCACTACATTATTCCTTATGGGAAAAATTTGTTTGGTACTCATCATTTTTGGTACTCATCGTGCCCCCCAGAACCAATTAAGGATGACTACCAAGGTACCATGGTAGGACTGACTCCCCCCCAAAAAACTATTTATGACTCCATTTCAAGATTACGATAACTGCAGCAGGCCTGTAGTTGTTCACCCTTACAGCCCATCACAGGGTCACTGTAGTACCCTCCCGCCCCTCTTTCCCCCATCCCACCCCATTGGAAGCCTACATCTCTTAGTCCTCCTCCCCACACACCCATCACGGCCCATACTTACCTTCTGATGCTCTCCAGACCTCATGTTATGGAAGGGAGGACAGGCCATGTGTCCCTGGGATGTGTGGCGGCGATCCAAATGCAGCTGACATTTTGTCCCCACCCATAAAAGGGGGACAAGATGGCAGCTGCCAGAAAAACTGCTTCATTTTGCTGCCTTAGAGTGCTGCAGAAGCTTCTGGACGCTGCAGAAAGCTTTTGCAGCACTGTGCAGAGCTTGTTAAGGTGGCAAAATGAAGCAGTTTGTTTCTGGGCCATGCCATGGTGACCCAAATGCAGCCGCCATTTTGTGAGTGGGATAAAAAGGCAGCTGCTTTCAGAATTGTGCGATATGGCCGTGCAAAGAAGAAAGTCATCCCAGCTCTCTGGAAGACCTCTTCAAAAGGAAAGGGGTGAGAAGGGTGCTTTGCCTGGTGGGATGGGAATCAGACCTAAAGCTTGGGAGGACCACGTGGGAGTGGGAAAAGGCCTGTTGGGCCCCAAGGCATGGGATGTGGAGCATGGGGCATCTCGGGGGTGGGGGAGGCTTTGGGAGAGTCAATGCAGGCGGGCCTGGGCCTGTACTAGGCCTCCAATGGCCTCCCCTGCTCAGGAGGCACCACATATTCCACTTATTTTACATTTCATTGCGGAGATCAGGAGTGGGGTGTGTGTCCTTAGACGATACGTTTCACTTAACGACTGCTGCAACATGCGACCAAAATAGTCAGACTCCATTACAATCATATCTCGAGGACTACCTATATGTAGTTTACGGCCACATGCCTTCAGAGGCATCTGTTTTTTGAGGGGGGGGGAGATGGCAGCCATGATCATCTGATTGAATCCCCCACCTTTTAGGTGTTCACAAATAGCTCATGATAACTGCCACCTTTTTTTTTTTTACTGCCTGCTGGTTAGTATTTAATTTGTATTGGGGACATGTAAGCAGGTGTTAAGTCATCTCTGTGTTTTTTGTTAGCCTTGGACTAAAGCGTTTCATCTCCAATTCCTTAAAACAAATTTTTAGGCAAGCCAGATGAGAGCTTTGAGGGGAAAAAAGAGTAAAAAATGTTCTCTCTTAATTCCTGGGAGCTCTGAGCTCTGATTATGGTATGTTCATTTAGCTTCCTTTTTTTGGTTCTTACATAAATGTACAGGGTGCTTTGATTTGCAACAGTGTAAACATTGGGGTTATTTTTTGAGTTAGTCAAGTGTTTGAGTTAAAATATTTGGTTTAGGGAAAAGAGGGAAGAAATAACGAAGTGCATATTGTGTAATTGAAATGTTCAAGAAAACTACAACATAAGCTTTTCTTGGAATGCTTAAACTTTCAGTAGCACACAATTGAATTATTACTATATTTAACATGCTAGGAAATTCTGTTGTATAATACCACAATTAGCACAATAACACAATGGTATATTTTTTATATTTTTCTACCATTGAGTCAGTGTTGATTCCTGGGCTAGTCTCTACATTTATCTGGTGCTTTAACCACTATACTGCACTAGCTCTCATACACTTTAATATAATTTTAGATTAAATGCTCCCCATCCACCCCACTTTAGGATCATACATTGCTTTTACATGATTAAGCTTCTAAGCAAACAGATGACATTTTTCAATAACTGTTATGTTAATAATTTTAGCATGGCTGAAGGTCCATGGTAATAAAATACAGGTATTCCTGCTGTGGATAAATAAATATATGAAAATTGAGGGGGGGGATTATGAGAAATAGGTTGTTGAAAATGTTCCATTTTGGAAAATTGGCCTTTTCACATTACTGCCAGAAATTGTGAGTCAGCTTGTCATGGTAGTAAAAATGAGTAGTTACACATTATTTCTATATTTTACATCTTTGTCTTTCCACAATACATTGGATTTTTTTGCTTTACTATTCCAGTTGAATTGTTTCCATAACAATATGTGTGTAGCATCTTAGAGCTTTTGAGTTAGATGGGATCCCAAAAATCATGTAACCCAGTGGTGGTAAGTCATTTTTTTCAGTGCCGTTGTAACTTTGAATAGTTGCTAAATGAATGGTTGTAAGCCAAAGACTACCTCTATAAATACAATATGGTATCTTCTTACTTTTCCTCCAAATCCAGATCGCGTTGCCTCTTATCATGTCAGCATTCTAATCATTGTGGTTTTGGTTTTTGTATGTAAGAAAATGTTCAGGTCAATTTCTTACAATGTCAACTACTTACAAGTGGCTGAATTTATACAATGCAGTAAGCCATGGTTTATTTTAATAATGGTTTGTTGAACAAACCACTGTGACTGGATTCACACATGACACTAGATTAACATCAAACATAGTGTGAAGAATAAACTCAGATATTCAATGAAACCTCATTAATTTTTTCTCACTTCCACTATAAATTTAGCTTCCAGACTAAAACATTTTTTACGTTTTATTGTTTTGTATTATAGTTACCACACTGTCTGCCTCTTAAGCAGTAATTGACCAAAGCATTGGTTGAAAAGGAAAATACTAACTGGTTACCTTGGTTTAAGGAGACATCAAACATTTTCTGTGCCACTTTTCTCTCACTTTAGTTTTATATCTGTAGAGTGCAATTTTAAGGCTCTTAATCTTCTCCTGGAGCAATGCTTTTATATTTTAGTGCTTCTTTGTCAGCCTTTTTTTTAAAAAACAAACAAACAATTAAGTGGCCCTTTTTTAAGGACATTGATTTAATAGGACCTACTTGATGACAGATGAACAGAAGAAAATTAATGAATGAGCTGTAGAGGAAGCTAAGAGAGCTGTTTAGAGCTTGTCAGTTGTTTTGTGACTAGATAATAGTTTGACAGTATCCATTTTTTACCAACATTAGCAATATAAGAAAATTTTCTGAAATCACCTTCTACATCTAGCATCTTCCAGATATTTTAGCTCCAATTCCTTTCTTTCCAGATCATGATCAAGGTGAATGATGGGATCACATACATCTGGAGATTTGAAACAGTCTTTCCTGCCTTTGTGTCTTCTACTTGGGCTGGGACTAAATACACATTGTTTAGATATTCAGGGAATTGGAGTCTCAGCCAAAATTTGCTTTGCAATTTCTCAAAATTTCTTTCCCCCATAAAAGGCAGGGGTGGGAACTGGGTTACCAGTTTTCTTCTGGGCACAGTTTAAGATGCTGGTTTTGACTTCTAAAGCCCTACAAGGCATGGGGCCAGGTTATCTGGGGGACTACTTCTCCCCAGTTACATCTACCTGTCCCATCAGATCTATCAAGAGAGGCATGTTGCAGATCCTAAGGAATTTCATGTGACTTGATCCAGGAGATGAGCCTTTTCTACTGTGGCACCCGCTCTTTGGAATATCATCCCCACCCCTGAAGTGAGGTTAGCGCCAAGTTTTATGGCCTTTCAGAACAACCTCAAAATGTGTTTTTTCCCCATCAGGCTTGGGTTCCTCTGGTAGTATAAATCATGCACATTGGTTGAACTACATTTAACATCTTAATTTAACTCTCTCCCAAAATAATTTCATTATTTTAATTGGATTTAAAGAAGCAGAGTCTCCTTCCTTCCTTCCTTCCTTCCTTCCTTCCTTCCTTCCTTCCTTCCTTCCTTCCTTCCTTCCTTCCTTCCTTCCTTCCTTCCTTCCTTCCTTCTTTCCTTCCTTCCTTCCTTCCTTCCTTCCTTCCTTCCTTCCTCCCTCCCTCCCTCTCTCACACACACAAATCCCTTGACTAACTCAAATTGAAGGAAGGCAAAAACATTGTAATCTACCAAGGATTTGAAAGAAAAGTTGAAAGCAATTTTTTTTTTTTAGACTGAATGAAAATTTTAGTAATTGTTCTTCAATGGAGGGGCTATTTTTTGCATAACATTAGTCTGGAGAGCAACAATCTGGGAAAACTAAGTTGGTGGTGTGGGAAGAAGTTTGCAGTATTGTTGCTTGCTAACAAGCACCAAGCATATTTGTGAAGTGATCAGAAATTGACTTGACAGGCAACTTCACCATTATATCCCAAATAGACCGAAGCTGTTGACAGATCTATAGTGTAGTTGTTCTTGATAGTTCTTGATGCTTGAATCAAGTATTCCTTAATTCACAGCCTTGAGGTACTGTGATTCTCATCCCCCCAAATCTCATAGCTGACTATGTTTCAGCTACATTCACTCAATATCTCATGTGAGGAAGATTAAAATCTTGAGCTATCTCATGACAACTTTCTTTGTTTTCATAAGATGCCATCTAAATCTAATTTACCATTGATTATAATACATTTTGGAATGCTTAAAATCTTAAGTGAAATTTAAAAAACGACAGTAGTTTCCTAAAGCAAGGGTTTTAAAGGGTTACGTTATTGATATCTCATTTCAGGAAAACCTAGAAGGATGTTTTTCTCTCTTGAGGCAAATCTTATAAGAGAATTTCATCCAAATTAGGCAACTATAGTATGCATATAATCTGCATGCTGCCTTGCCTGAATTCCAGTCTTGGTTTTTCAGAAGATGTGATGAAAAACTAGGGTTTGGTACAAATGAAGAAAAGAAAGAAGAATGTTGAATGCAGCTTGTTGTGGGAATTAAATAGAGAGCCCCACCTAAGCCACCTTGAGCTCTGGAGAAAAAGCAGGATATAAATCTAATAAAAATAAAAATAAAGCATAAACTTGAAGATCAGGCATGAAATTCCAAACTGTCATTCCCAAATGTCTCTTAGGGATCCATAGGATTTTTGCAAGTACTTAGGTCTGCTAGGTTTTCTTGGTTTTTTAAAAAACCTGTTCTACCACAAATTTCTCTTTAAGTGCCTCTATGCTTCTGTCATATCTAAACAAACATGGTTACTGAGGTTTCCATGGCCATAAATAAAAAATAAAATAGCCAGCCAAGAGCTTTGGACTGTAGTTGCTTTGCTCAAGTCTCTCCCATGGAGACTGTGGTGTTCTGTGACTGCTGTTGCTTCATTTTTAGTAGCTACTTGAGGAATTGTATAATCTGGGAAGGATCACTGGAGTTGGCCACCTAGGAAGTTCTTATTCATGCATGAATGAGTAAAGAATGCAGGGCGAAGAATTTCCTCAGGACCTTAGAACAGGGTCGTCTTAGGTCTAATCTTTATAATGGCCTTACAGCCAGAAATCACAACATACATCACATAATGCATGTTAGGTATGTACAGAAACACCACTAAACTCTATAAATATAAATTTTAAAAAAGCATAAAACCCAACTGATAGTAAAAATAATAAAATTAGAATGGAGGCAATCACTAAGATCAGGAGTGGGCAGCTGGTTCAGGAATTGTGGGAGTTGAGGTTCATAGGTCATAAAGTTGCCAGAGTTGCCCACTCCTGACTAAGATGAATACTATTCTTCAATTGAAAATGACATGTGTAGAACAAATAGAAGTACAGCCTGGCAGGATACATCAGAATTTGGGTCAGACAGAAGAAGTCACAAATAAGTTATGTTCAATCTACCCTATACCTTCAGGATAAATGAATGTCACCTGAGATTCTCCATAAAGGGAGCAACAGACTCGGGCTCTACAGAGGTGTCCCCATGTGACTGCCTATGCTGGTGTGGAGGGATATTTTTAGATGGCCCCAACAAGTCTACAGTGTGTGGTGACCCAGTTGGGCCAAGGTGGACACTCGGTGAAATTTCAGAACTGGAATGGAAAAAAAAGATAGGACAATAATAATAATAATAATAATAAAGTTGGAAGGGACCTTGGAGGTCATCGAGTCAGCAGAGCCTATTTGATAAAAATCTGTGGACTGTGGTATTATTTGTTTGTTTGTTTATTTATTAAATTTATATGCCTGCCCATCTCACTGAACATGACTTTGGGCAGTGTAGAACCTAACAATTAAAACAACATCACACATTAAACACTTTTTTAATTAAAAAAAAACAAGATTCCATTAGATACTTAGTCTAGTTTGCAAATCCTGTGTCCTTGTTGCTCTCTTAGCTTGGTTGTTTTCCTGCAGATGTTTCATTACCCAAACTGGGTAATATCATCAGTGCTGATGATGTTACCTTTATAAATTCTCCTTTATTGGTAGCTTGGAAATAAGAAAAGGGTTACCCATGGTTCAGTGATTTGCTGAAGAAAACCAAAATGCAGATCTGGGGCCTGATAAAGCCCCCTTCTCTTCAGACTGCATAAATCTTTCATGCCCTCCATTATTTGGATGGTATGACCTCAGAAGGCCACTCAAAGCTCTTAGCCTAGAAAAAATGGCATTCTCTTGCCATAGGGAAAGGGTGTATTTCAGATCAGTTTTCCAGATCTGCAGATATGTGTTATTTTTATCAAGGTGACAAAAATGTTGCCATACTGGCACAGCCCCAGTTCCACCTATTTCATACATGCAGAAGAGCTTGTCGATGAAGATTCTCAGGCATCCAGGCAGAATTGTCTGGAAGTTTGAGTCATGGCGACTGGACTTCTTTCGTTTTTGGTTTGAAACGTTTCGCTGCTTGTCCAAGTAGATTTCATGGATATTGGGACAGAAGCTTACTTTCTGTCAATTGAGGATGTTCAGACAGGTAAATATATAAAGCAGCTTCTTGGATTCCTCCATAAACTAAATGTTTAGTTAAATGGGGCACCAGAGTGCCTATGGTAAAATGGCATCATTGCAATCAAAGAATGAGTGCATATAATTACTGTTCAGTGCTGCAGATCGTTCAGCTAAAAGAACAGGGGGCTGCCAATTTCATTGGCCATAGTTTATCTCCTGTTTATTTACTTGCTTGCTAGATTTCTTTCCTGACTTTCATTCAGGAGTTGAAGATGCTATAGGCAGTGTTTTTATTTTCTTGCATAACCACAATCCTATGAGTTAGATTGGGTTGAGAGAAAACAATTGGTATCAATAAAAGAGAATATGTGTAGATCAAGGTTGAACTGTAGAGTCCTTGGTGCTCTCTGAGGTTAATGGTTTGCCTGCAGATGTTTTGTTACCCCACTGGGTAACATCTTCACCTAGTTGGATAATGAAACATCAGCAAGCAAACTACCAATCTGCGAGAGCACAGAGGGCTCCAGAGAATGATTGGCTCAAACACACTTAGTGAACTTTTCTGATTGAGGGTGAACTTGAACCTGTGTCTTCTGGTGTTGGTCAAAAGAACCTAAACAGTGCTCTGATGGATCAGATCCCTGGCCTATGTACTTCAGCAGTCTGTTCTCATAGCGGTCCACCAACTACAGAAGGAAGTAGCCTCCCAATAGATGGCTTCAGATGCAGTCACACTGCCATTGAGGCTAATAGCCACTGATCCCCTATATGCCTTCCATATAGTCTCCTGGCCTGTACCCTTCTGTTGAAATTTGTGATGAATGGTTTCATTTGTGAAACTTAGCGATAACACTTAGACTTATATACCACTTCATAATGCTTTATAGCTGCCTCTAAGCAGTTTACAGAGTCAGCATATTGCCCCCAACAATCTGAGTCCTCATTTTACTGACCTTGGAAGAATTGAAAGCTGAATCAGCCTTGAAACGGTCAGGATCAAACTCCTGGCAATGGGGAGAATTAGCCTGCAATACTGCATACTAACCACTGCGCCACCACAGCTCATATTAACTTCTTGTTAATGTTTCTTTGAACAATGTGTGTGAAAGCTATGGCTTTTCACCTGCTTCCCTGGGCAGTGGAAATTTTTTGTTCTCCATAGCTTCCTCATACCAGGAGCTTAATGCCCTTGTGAAGCATCAGAAAGTTTAGCATGCTCTTCAGGAATCAAGTGGTTATATGTGCCATGTGCTAATGAAATGCTGCAGTTTAGCAAGTTTCTGCAGTGGTATAACATTCAGGTGAAACTGGAACTGGTATCTATGGGTTCAACAGATGTAATACGCAAATAACATAGTCGAAGGACTGAATTGCATCTGCTGGATCATTGCAGATGTTCTGGCTAGCTTTATGCTGATTTCTTTCTGCTTTTTAATTCTGCAGCTTCTATAGGAGGTAAGTAGGGGAGGGAGGGAGGGAGAGAGAGAAGGAGTGTGTGTATGTGTGTATGTGTATGTATAGTACAACTAGGTAGTACTTTGAACTGAAACTTTGGAAGTTGCTTAGGAGTGCATACATAGCACCTACCGGTATCTGCGGAATCTGAAAGCAACTGTACCTTTGTCTAGAATGACTTAACAGCTGCAATGTTTGTTTATTAGAACAACGAGAATTAGAATTTCTTCATAAGAGCTAGACACTTGGTTGACTCGAAATTGAATTTCGTGAAAAGAACGCAAGAGTGCTTTGATTTAGAGTACTCTGATCAAAAAGGATTTGGATGAGGTACTAATTTAAGCAAAGGCTTAGTTTCAGGTTGTGACTGGAGTGTCTTGAAGACTATATAATAAAAAACCTCTACTTGTCAGGAATAAGAAAGAAAAAATAATGTGAACATTGGTTCACCCCTTTATTTTAAATTTAAGTATGTAATTGGAATTGACATAAATGCATCTTACTGTATTTTGGTTGATGGGATTATGAATTCATCATAATTTGCCTACTACTTAAATACACTGCATATTCTGGGTTTTTTTGCTTCAATTTGTTAGATGAGTGATTTTCATGAAATCTTATGCCTTTTGGAGCTTAACAGAAAGTTAATAAAAAACTATTGTGCCACTAAGCATCTCTCAAAACTCCTCAGTGAAAGTATTTCAGTGAAAGTCGTTTGGAGGGGGGAAACCCTTATTACTCTTATTTCTGTTTACACTGTAACGGAGGGGATTAAAGAAAAAAGATTAAGGGTGTTTTAGTGTGCATGAAAAGCTCCTATTGTTTTGTACTGAACAAATGAAACGATTGCATGAACTTTTTCCCACAAGTATAAATGTAATTTTTGAGAATCATTTATGCTGGATTATGTTTGATTCTGAAAGGAAAAGTTCTGTACTTTTAAGATAATTTATAGCACATAATACTGTAATTAGACATGTTTAGATAGAGAGGAGCCTGAAGTTATCCATGTTTGTTTATATGTGTGTATCAGAAAAATCTAGATAGTGGACGTGACTCCATAAGCAAAGCCTCATCCTTTTTGCATGTACCGGTATGTGATGCTTGTAAAAACAAACAAACAAAAAAACAAAACAGGGCTTTAATCACATGGCTGCAGTTGCCAATGTGTCTTTGTTGACTTCCCTATGAAGAACCCCCCCCCCCTTTCAGTGCATCCTGAAACAATTTACATATAGATAGAATAAAGTCACCCATAAGAATTGTTTAATTTGGAGAATTAAAGAATACAAGAAGAGATAGTCTGGTGTACTGGTTAAGGCATCAGGCTAGAAACCAGGAGACTGTCAGTTCTAGTCTCACTTTGGACACAAAAGCTGGCTAGGTGACGTTGGCCAGTCACTTTCTTTCAGTCCTAGGAAGTAGGCAATGGAAAATCACTTCTGAAAAGCCTTGCCAAGAAAACTGCAGGGACTTGTCCAGGCAGTCTCCGATATTTGGAGAAGAGAAGGGAAGAAAAAAGGAACACAACAGTTGGCAATGAAGGTGAAACTCCAAATCCTTAAAAAAAAAAAACCTCAACGTGGCTGGCTGGGGAATTCTGGGAGTTGAAGGCCACATGTCTCAAAGTTGCCAAGATTGAGAAACACTAGCTTAGAGGCTTATCTTCAATTAGTCAATCCAGCAAATAATCCAGGCAGTGCTATACAGTAAATGTAACAACTCTTCAGATACTGAGACTTGCCCATTTTGTATTGATTTCTAGATATACCTCTAGAAGCTTTCTATTTTTCTGTGCCACCACCACGCACTAAAGCTGAAGTGAACACGATCCCTGTATGTTCAAATAGGAGGACGGTCCTGTTCACTGATGCTATGTCACAGCAGAGTCAGAAATCAAAGTATCCTAGGGGCCAGCTCAGAGTAGCTCCCTTGCATGTGTGAATGCCCTTTTTTCAGAGGTGCACCTCTTCTTCTCGATGGACGGCTCATATTTCTATCCTCTTCTTCCTTGAGATGCTCCGGTTGGTTCACATGAGGGCAGACTCCCCTCGTAGAATAAGTACAAGATGGACCATCTTTTGCAGCCTGTTTATTTTTCTTTTCTTTTCTTTTTCTTCAGTTCTGTTAAGTACTGCTTAGGGCCAAATAAAAAGGCCAGTTATAAAAAATAGTAAACGTTTGCAATATTCTTTTATTATTATTGCATGCAATGCTGTTTTGCTATCCTCTCCTCCTCTTTGATCTTGAAGTAGTTAGCACCTTCAGGCAGGCCACCCCAAGTACCTCCCAGCCTGTCTGTTGCTTGTGCAAACAATGAGTAACAGGAATGGCAATGTCACTGGAGGGCACTGGGTTGGGGCAGGGAGTCTTAAAATAAGAGACCATGCTCCCGGGAGAAAAAAATGGTCTCTCCTCCTCTTCCTCCTCCATTTTATATCACACTTTTTCAGGAGGGGCCTAGAGCTCTACCAAAAATAGTAAAACATTTTAAAAATTGCTTCCCTGGTTGTGCACATGTTACAAATTTGTTCCTAAGAAGCTGGAAAAGTACAACCTGGGATTAACTCTTTGTTGGCCTGGCTAAGGTGTCAGGAGTCGGGAATGTGTGGTTTTCATTCCCACAAGAATTGGGAGCCTTTCAGCTCAAGCTCTTATGTATTGTTTAGTTGTTCTACGGGTAGGGCTGGCCAAGGCTTGGTCAGTATGAAAGAATCTGTGAAGCTAATTGCTTGTACCAACGAGACACAGGTAGGATTGTGCTAACATGCCCTGAGTTTGCCTGATTTAGGATTATTATTTTTTTTAAAACCTCTCTGCATCTATGGACTTTCTGCCTCTTTCAAAGTAAGTTTGATTCCTGTGCAGGGTGAAAGAGAGGTGAGAAAAATCTAAAACTTCTGCAGATTCCTTTCTCTAGGCTTCTCTATCTGGTTGCGTAAAGACCTGATTAATAATTGTCTGGAATGAACACACACAGAGGACTCTTGTCTACTTGGTGTGTGAATGTGTAGCACTGTTGTGCTGGATATTTGGGAAACACTCCAATGGTCTGAGGTACTGTATGTGTGCCCAAGAGTGAAGCCTGCAAAAAGATAATGGTAATGTTTCATAAGAGATAGCCTTAGTCTGCTTCAGAAGATAAAAATGCACAGTGAAGAAAGCCCAAAGCCACAAGAATTAATCTCTTTATCAGGACCACACAGAAGAGAGCAACTTTGCAAATTTCAGGAAGTCTTTTATCAGGTTTGGCTAGTGGTGAAATTGAACCAGGAGGTTGCAAGTGAAAAAAATATATACAGGTGGTTCTCAGCCTACGACTATTCATTTAGCAACTGTTCAAACACTGAAAAAAGTGACTTAATTGCATTTATAACCATTGCAGCATCCCCATGGTCAGATGATCAAAATTCAGGTGCTTTGCAAACCTGTGTTTAGGATAGTTGCAGAATCCTAGAGTCATGTGATCACCATTTGCGGCCTTCCCACCTGAATTCTGACAAGCATAGTCAATGGAGGCAGTTGGATTCACTTAACAACTGCAGTGATTCGCATAACTACTATGGCAAAACAGGTCATAAAATCAGGCACGGCTCAGTTAACAACTGCCTTGCTTAGCAATGGAAATACTGCTCCCAATTGTGCATGTAAGGGGGCTGGACTAGAAGACCTCCAAGGTCCTTTCCAGCCCTATGGTTTTGTGATTCTGTGACTACTTGTATAGAAAACTAAGCAAGTTGGCAGGTTCTCCAGCTTTCCTTATAAAAAATTGTGGTTGTAAAAATCCAGTTATGTAACAGAAACGTGGTCAATGAGCTTTTCAGAAATGAACCTGTAATAAAATACCAGTGACAGTTTTCTCTTTGAAGCAGGAAAACCAAGCCACTATTCATGTCTGTGATTAGCATTCATAAGAAATATAAAGTAATTATACAATAAGAGCAAAGGGGGAAAAATAGCATTAGAATGGCCATTGTTTTCACAGGGTTAGCTTCTAAATCGTTTATCACGGTCAGTCACAGAGAAATAATCTACGCAAAGCTTTTCCTAGTGGAAAATCAAAACCAGAAGCTTCCAGTGTTTAACGTCAGGCTGAAGTTTCAAAGCGACTACAACTGCAAAACACACAGCACTGCATAGCCTCATTTATACTCCCCCAAGGTAGCACCATAGCTCCAGGACATGTGCCTGATTTTCAGTGCCAGGATTTTCAAGTGCTTTTGTAAAGGTGGCACACCCAGGTTGATGGAAGGGGTGGTTTCTGTTGCTCAATTCTCCACTTCAAAGTTGAGTGGGAGTGGTGTTGGCTAGCACAATGAGGAAACAGTTCAGGCTTCAGTGTGCAGCTCACCGGTGGTGAATGTGAACCTGTGCTTGGAAAAGGTAAGTGAAGCCAGTTCAGTGAGGGGCTGCAGGAGAAGGTTCACCTGGAATACAGAACCAGGAGAGGTAGGAGAAACTATATAGGAGAAAAACTGTTGTCTTAGCAAGCTTGGATTGTTATCAGCCAGGAAAAGAAGTAAAGAGCTTAACTTGGAATTCCAGCTACATTTAGAATCTTATCCCTTTAAGATGGATTACTTAAGAAGACTGGTATTTACCTTAATTATGCCAAGCTCATCACGGCATGAAGTTATTTCTGGTGCTTTAGTTTCTAGCTGGATACCATTAAGTCTTTTCCAGTGCAATAATTAATATTTCTGACTGTCATTTTAAAAAGCTGTATAATATCACAGATACCACCTTTTTAGCATAACAGTTCTGGCTGGCTTGTAAAAATACCTTGAGTTGTTGGTATATAAATAAATAGCATAAAATGTCTTCAGATCTGAACCACTTATCTTTACTTATATCCGGTGTCTTCTGAGAGGGATTTTTAAAGTCAGTTCTAAAACTGGGCCCTTCTTATCTCAAATGCTTATAGTCTAACGATCTTCCTCCCTCCCTCCCTTCCTAAAATTATGTTGCTTTGCATTGTTTCCAAAAGATTTTGGAATTATTTGGCCTCCAGTGACCCAAGAAATTTGGCCTTGTTTGTTACAAGTGTTGGGGAAAGTGGGAATAAGTGCAAAAAGCTTTGCGGAGGCTTTATGTGCCATTTCATATTTAATTACTCTGAGCCATTAACCTCCACCTCAATCCTGTCCACTTTTTGAATATAGTATAATCTCTGGCATACCACATAAAGCTTGGTGAGGATATAGAGTTGGCAAATAGTAGGCATTCTTTGGTGCACTATGGCAAATTGGTGCCTGCTTGCTATAAATTGCAGCTGCCTTGCATTAAGTAACAACTGAGGATGTGTCTGTTTATTCAAGCATTTATAGAGTAGCAGCCATTCTTGGATCAGGCTGCTTTTCAATTTATTTTTTAAAAGTGATCTACATTTGTCATTTTTGTTCTGAAAGATTGTTTTTGGTCTTTTGTATGCAGTTTTGACCTTCTGCAGATAGAAGAACAGGGAAATAATTATGACAATAGCACTTAGACTTATATAAAGTTTCATAGTGCTTTACAGCCCTCTCTGAGTAGTTTTACAGGGTCATCAATCTGGGTCCTCATTTTACCGACCTCAGAAGGATGGAAGGCTGAGCCAACCTTTAGCTGGTTAGGATTGAACTGCTAGCAGTCAGGAGAATTTAGCCTGCAATACTGCATTCTAATCACTGTGCCACCGCTACAATGAATAGAGTCCTAATATGACATTTTCAAGAAAAGGCATACCTGTAAAGTATGTTTGTGAACCTAATATTTTTGTTTTATGAGTGCATTGATTGCCTGTTGGAATATGCTCGTACTTTCCAGAGGGAAGTTAATTTTACTTGTTGAAGGTATAGCAAGTAAGTAATAATAACCTCCCAAGAACAAGAAAAAGTTTAGTCTTCCCAATCTGCTTACCATCTAGCTTGGAAGGTGAGACTTGCAAGTTGGGGGTCTGGCTGCTGTAGGCTATTGGTCCAGCTTCCCCTTAAAACGTACAGAAAAGGACATCAGGCTGGGGAAGCTGGATCTATAGTATTGCAAGTTCATTTGAATGAGAGCTTTGTTTTTTCAAACTTCTGACAAACAAAGTCAATGGGTGAAGCTGGATTCACTTAGTGACTGCATGATTCACTTAACAATTGCAGTGATTTGCTTAACAACCATGGCCATAATGGTTGTGAAATCAGATGTGACTCACTTAATAACCACCTTGTTTAGTAATGGAATTTCTGGTTCTAATTATGGTCATAAGTTGAGGACTACCTGTATATCTGTTCCTGATTCAGAGCCTTCTCATGCTCTTTTTGCTTTTTACTTTTGCCTTACTGTCTCACACTTCAGAAACTGGTGGTTGAGCCATCAGTTGAAAGCAGTTGCATGTTTACGTTCTCTGCATTCCTGCTCTGAGAATGCAAGCAGGGTTGACTTTGGAATTCAGCACTTATAAGCATGCAACTAGCCAACCAACCTCCCTGAGAATTGCCAGTCACTAACAAAATCCTTCCTATTCTCTCAAAGTCTGCTTGTACCTGGAACAGAAAACACCCCCCCCCCACGGAGCTTCATACAGCTCTCCCTCCAGGTAGCTGTTGTTCTTTTTATATTCTAGTGTTTTACTTGTTTTTGTTGTGAAACCACCTAGTTTCATTTTGGAGATGGATGGCCTAGAAATGTGATGGATGGATGGATGGATGGACGGACGGACGGACGGACGGACGGACGGACGGACTGATTGAATGTCTATGGAGATTCTCAATCTCCCAGATCATGATTGTCCCAAAGGTGCTTTTCAAAAGGCAGCAAGGACTTCCATTGTTTTTTTCTTTGAAAACATTTCGCTTCCCATCCAAGACCCTTCTTCACTTTTTGTGAAGTGAAGAAGGATCTTGGATGAGAAGCGAAATGTTTTCAAAGAAAAAAAACCATGGAAGCCCTGCTGCCTTTTGAAAAGCACCTTTGGGACTGATTGATTGATTGACTGACTGACTGACTAACTAATCGAAAAGGAAACAGATGAACCATCCTCTCCCAGCCATCCTTCCCCACCCCCTTAGATTAAGCTTATTATCAATGCCCATCTTTTTGTCTTTTTTGGGGGGGGATAGATTGGCATATTTACAAAGCGCTTGGGTGCAGTTATTCACTATTTTTCTCTTATTTTCAATTGACACTCTTATAAATGAAGGCGTTTTCAACGGTGATTGCTTTTCTTTGCAATGTACGTAACTAGATAGTTTTATTGCTGTTGATATTGCACATATGATGTCAAAGAGGAGTAGGGCAGAAGGCCTGCCAGTGCTAAGAGAGACGTCCTTGGGCATATACAGTATTGCCACTGGGCATTGCAGTTGGGATCTGCAGTGCCTAGCTCCCATTGATTTACCTTGTGGTAGCTTGCACAAAAGCCATGTCTAGGTTAGAATAAATTATATTCTTGGTTCCTCGGATCCACTAAATCAGGGCTTTTCAACCTTTTCACCGATTGTACCACTTTTAGGATATGGCAATGTTTGAGTACCACCTAGCAAGGTGTCAAAAACTTGATGACCCCCCAAAAAAACCCTGTTCAAAGTTGCAATTGCACTGAAATGACTTATGACCATTTTCACACTTATGACCATTACAGAATGTCCAGGGTCATGTGATTTATATTTGGATGCTTGGCAACTGATTCATATTTATGATGGTCACAGTGTCCCAGGGTCATGTGATCCCCTTTTGCAACCTTTTGACAAGTAAAGTCAATGGCAGGGCTGCTGGTGGCCAAGTGCTAAGGCGGGACTTCCCTCCCTCCCTCTTTCTCATGCCCACCTCCTTCTGAAGGAAGAATTTGAAACACCCCCCCCATATTTTTTCTCTTCCATATATTCATCAAACAAGGAAAAGCCTCCAGAAATAGAAAAGACAAACTGCTGAGTGAACTAGCTTAAAAAGGCACATTCCCCTTTAAGAATTAGCTACTGGCTAGAAAGGAAAGTAAGGAAGAAAAAAAAATGTAAGTATTGGCTGCTGGCTAAGGCAGCCTCCCCAAATGGCTCCAATCATAAGTAAATGAATCTACAGGCAAAATCCATTCAGGAGAAAAATACTTCAAAATCCCTTGCAGCAAAACTTACAGCTAACAATAGCAGAGCAATAGAAGCTAACACCAGCCATCAACCAAATAGAAATTGCCAAACACTCCTTAAGAACACAAAGCCCACATTGCACAAATCCCAGAACTTCAAAGTCACAAAAGCACATAAGAATTCTTCCTCTCTCCATCTCCCTCCCTCTCCTCTGTGCCTCACCTCCAGCCATTGCTACCTTTTTTCATTCCTCTTGGAGGGCGACCCCTCCCCCACTGCATTTCTTGCCTCTGTGCTGCTGCCAGCACAGGTGGCTGCCACAGCAATTGCAAATCAGCTCATGGCCAGCCTGCTTGATTTGATCTCCTCTTCCCCCCACCCTCCTCCTCCTTTGGTGCAGCTAGAGCTGACTCGGCCTCCTCCCAAGGCTGCTTCTTTTTTTCTCTCTCCCTCTCCCACCCAAACTGCCTCCTTTTATAGCCTCTGTCTCCGCCCTCCTCCTCCTCCTTTCTCATGGGGGAGGGTGAGCCAGAAGTGAGCCTGGGGCCTTTGTCTCGCCCCACCCACTCTGCAGCTCCAGAGGACTCTCTCACTGTAAGTCCTTGCCTGTGCTGGCTCATTCCCTCCCCCACTACACTTGGCTAGGCAGGGCTGCGTACCACCTGCCACTTGTTAATGTACCACAAGTGCTATGCGTACCACAGGTTGAAAAGCCCTGCACTAAGTGATCCTAGTGGCAAATTCATGAATATCAAGTCTTGGTGACTGTCATAAACAGGGGCTAAGAGAGTAATTAAAATGATTGCATAAGTAACTGAATTATCATAGGGCACTTGGGCCAATGTTTATGCTGATTTGCTGCCCAAAGCAAATAGGTTAAGAAAAACCAAACAAGTTCCTTTTTAATCATATAACCGCTGGAGGAAAAATAGATAAAAGATGCAGGCAGCTGCTGCTCTTAGACATTATTAGTCTGTCGACAGTTTCATTTATGGCTCTTGCTGTTGTAAGAAAGGATGTGGATTTTTTTGCCTCCTGAGATTTGCTCAGGGCATTCTGGTGATTGATAGGCAGCGTGGAAGTTGTTCTCTGCTGGTGGGAGAGCTCCTCTTATTTTCTCTTATCTGAAACATTATTATGTTTTGGTTCCACTGGAAGTTCACGTAATAAGTCACACTGTGAATAAGGGACTGGTGCACAGCTATGTATTCCTACTTTGCCTCATTTTTTTGATCAAGCACACTTATTGCATCCAAGCAAGCTAGTCCAGAAAGTCAACAAGGTTGATGAATGACTCTGGCATTATTAGAGGATATTCTAGCTTTAGATACACAAAAACTATGAAGCCGCTCTCGCCTCAGCACCTCTTTTGTTACCACGGTGTTTTTCACTCTTGAATACACAAGAGAGTTAGTTTGAAAGCAATGTGCGATACAGGCAGTCCTCAACTTACAACCACGACGAAGCCCAAAATTTCTGTTGCATAAGCGAGACAGTTGTTAAGTGAGTTTTGCCCCCACTTTATTACCTTTCTTGCCACACTTGTTAAGTGACTCACTGTGGTTGTTAAATCTGGTTTCCCCATTGACTTTGCTTGTCAGCAGTTTGCAAAAGTTGATCACATGACCCTGGGAGACTGCAGCTATCCTAAATATGTGCCAGTTGCCAAGCCTCTGAATTTTGATCACATGAAACATGGGGATGCTGCAGTGTTTGTAAGTGTGAAAAACAGTCAGAAGTCACTTTTTCAATGCTGTTGTAACTTCCAACAGTCCTAAATGAATGATTGTGAGTCAAGAACTACCTGTGTAGGAAATGTTCTTCACCTTGCATGCAGTGGGTCTGATTGTGATCAAGATCATTTTGTTAATGTTCATTTCAAATGCTAGTAATAATAAAAATAATAACCAGTGCTAATCATGTCCAGTTATGATATGTTGTATTGTTTTACCTGGGGATGTATCCACTTTAGGTAGTCCTTGACTTTCAATTGTAATTGAGCCAGGCAATTATGGTCATAAGTCATGATGTTCATAAAGTGGGTCACACTTGACTGGACCCATTTTTACATTCTTTTATTCATGGTAGTTAAGCTAATGGGCAGGTCAAAAAATGAACCCATTGTTCATATGAGCCAGTTTTTGTGGGAAACTGGAAATAAATACCAGTTTCTGGCAAAAATATTGAACTTTGAAACTGGGTCAAAGTCTCTTTAGGGTCATCCATAATAACTTTGATTGGTCACTAAGCAACTGGTCAAGGGTTATCTGTAGTTGAATGCCATAACTATGGTTTACATTATACTATGCTTAATATAATGTTGCATCTACACAGAAATAGACTTTTAGTGGGGAAGTGTCCAGCATCTGGATAGGACAAATACAAGGCATAAGTAGAGGATGGGGAAGACCTTGGCTTGGTAGTGCTATTCGTGAAAATAATCTAGTTGTTCTAGTAGAGGGGTCTCCAAACTTGGCAACTTTAAAAGTTGTAGACTTCAACTGCCAGAATTCTGGGAGTTGAAATCCACAAGTCTTAAAGTTGCCACGTTTGGAGAACTCTGTTCTGGTAGATCACAAACTGAACATGACCTAGTAATGTGGTACAACTGCTGAAAAAGGCAAAGGCAATATCGGGGCGAGGCAAGGTGACAACTAATAATTGTTGACTTTGCTTTAGCCTGGAGAGGCCCCAGTTGTCCCACTGCTTAAAAGGACATCAACAAATTGGAGAAGTTCAGAGGAGGGCTATGACGGTGAGACTGGAAACCAAATTCTGCAAAGAATACTTTAGGAAGTGGTTTTATTGGCAGAAAAGAAGAATGAAGGAAGATACAATAGCATGTTTCAGAAACCAAACGGCTGTTATTTAGAGGAGTAAATAGTCTTGGTCTCTGTTGCTCTAAAGAGCAGGACAAGAATCAATAAATTAAAACTAAGGGGAGGAGATTCAGGTTAGATATTAGGGGAATTTCCTGATCTCAAGAGCTGTTCCCCATAAATTGCTATGTTCCCCTTCAGTACAGGTAGGTCTTCAAACAGAGGCTACCTAGGCATCTGTCTGAAATGCTTTAGCAATTCCTTCACTGAATAAGGGTCTAGTCCACATGTTCAGTCAGGGACCTTGGAACTCTGTGATTCTGTGATAAGAGAGCACATGCCAGTCATAAAAACAATGCTGCAGGGTATGTTGTGAACAGGGAGCAACAGATTGCTTTGTTAGCTGCTTTGCTGACAGCATTAAGTCCAGCAATAAATGTCACTTCTTCTCTCATGTCAGCATTTCCCATGAATTGGGGAACCAATTAAGCTAATTGCTGAGTTTATCAGCCTTTTTGAGAGCCAGTTTGATGAAGTTAGTAAGGAATCAGGCTAGAAATCCAGAGAACGTGAGTTCTAATGTGGCCTTAGGCACAAAGCCAGCTGGGTAACCTTGGACTAGTCACTTTCTTTCAGTCCCAGGAAGGAGGAAGTGGCAAACCATTTCTGAAAATCCTTTGCCAATAAAACTATTGGGAATTGTCCAGGCAGTCTCCGAGAATCAGACATGAGTGAACGGAAGAAAAAAAAAATATCAGCCAGAAATCTTACCTTGCCAGAAAGCTATACCTAGTGGTGCCCTTTTTCAAAATGTGCATTGAATCCCGTTGGACGAAGATATTTTAAGCACCTCATTGACATGTATTTTCCTTAGTGTTTAAAATTAAATAAAAGCTATGGGAGTCTTTACTGCTTCCTATCTTCTTGAGCTCAATTGTGGTCGTAAGTCAAGGACTACCTGTTCTTCTGCAGTAGTTTATTAGTTAGAGAGACAACATCACCTATTGGGTTTGATGCCTGAAAGGGCTGAGATGTTTCTTTGAGGCTGTTTGGCGACGTGGGGAGAGCCCGTTTTACAATAGCCTTGTGTATACTTCTGCAAAGCATATATACGTTTGCGCGCCTGAGGATTAAAATGTTTATTTCTAGCCTATTTTTAGATTGTGCTGTACCCTCCTTAAAGTGGGGAGAAAGAAATAATTTTCTTGCTCAGAAGCAGCAGCTTTGGGATGAAAGAAAATTGCACAATGGCAGTGTCCTGTTCCCACAGGAAGAAAAAAAAAGAAAGAAAATAGCTTACGGGCAAACCAACCAATAAACACTCACAACGAAAACTTCTCATTTTTTTAAAAGGGAAGTTGACAATTTGGTGCAAGTTTGCTTTTCCAGGAAGATATGAGGAATACTTTCTTTGAGGGGAAACTTTGAAAATGTCTATTCAAGTATTGGCTAATATTTATTCTTACTGGAATGACAGCATGATCTGAACTGCCAACTGGTATGTGTATGATCAGCCAAGTTATAAACCTAAAGCAGTATTTCTCAACCTTGGCAACTTTAAGATGTATGGACTTCATTCTGGGAGTTGAAGTCCACACATCTTAAAGTTGCCAAGGTTGAGAAACACTTCCCTAAAAATTTCTGCCAGTGTTGGCTGGCCAGTTTTGCAGCTTGTGTGTCATCGTGCTGAATATTTATCCAATGATGACCATACCTTAATAACCAGAGAGTTGCTAAAGGGCTGCCGTATTGGGCAGCCTCAGGCAGAGAATGTAGAAGGCAAAACTCCAAATAATATGCCTTGCAGTCACCCATTCGGGCCACCAGGTGGCCTGTTTCGAAAGGCAGAGCAGCAGCTTCACCCCATTCCAGTAAAACAGCATAAAACTTTTGCAAGTTTTCCAGATCTCCCGCAGACTCCAAAGGCAACCCAGGTGATTGGATTTTGTTCAGAATCCCCATCTCCAGGCTTAGTTTAAATTGCAGACATCATAGCAGAAATGTCTGAACTGATTATCTGGGCTTGCATTTTTTTCCCTGCTACTGTACTGTTTTTATTCCTGGAGCACACCCTATGAAAGATAGTTAAGAGCAGCAGGAAAGCGGCTTAGGCCAGTGATGGCGAACCTTTTAGAGATCGAGTGCCCAAACGGCAACCCAAAACCCACTTATGCATCGTCGGGTGCCGGGTGGGTGTGGCCCATTGGCTGGGCGTGGCCAATTGGGTGGACGTGGCTGCGGTGGTAACGGCAGACTGGGTGGGACTAAAAAGTTCAATCAATCAATTCCAACTTTGCAAGATCTTTTTTTTTCCCCATGAGAAGTTGAAATTGACTGATTGATTGAACCTTTTTTTTTTTTGCACACGGCGGCGGAGGCCTAAAGCGAAAAGGTTTTATAAAACCCAGCTGAAGGCCTAGGACTGGGGCGACGGCGCGCATGCCCACAGAGAGGGCTCTTGAGTGCCGCCTCTGGCACCCGTGCCATAGGTTCGCCACCACTGGCTTAGGCCATGCGTTGCACTATCTGTGTCCGTCATAAACTTGAGGAAGAAAAAGAAAGAAGTGTTGGAAAAGAAAGTATAGTTTAGCACACAATGCTAAACTAACACAATTTGTTTAATTGCCTCCTGGTGAGCAGGGGAGGCAGGTAGTAATTTAATCTCTATTGTTTATTGTTATGTTTGGGATGTACACCTGCATATTTGTCATAACTTTTAAAAAAAAGAATTAGAATTAAAACACAAATTACAATAGAACTGCAGGATGTGCGCCTTTGTGAAGATAATTTCTTTTCCTGTTGCCACTTTCCCAGTATTTTTCCTTTGTGATGTATTTGGTTAAAATAACCGAGAGACACTCAGTGTTGTACAAGGCACCACAAGGTCCTGTATTTGAAACATAATTTAGTGCAAATATTTCTGCTTTGAAAACATTTCCCCAGTGATTAAAGTATTATCCTGATTCATTTTAAAACACTAGTGAGATAAACTTAATCTCATTTTGGGATTCTTTTCTTTTCCATTTATTAAGGCTGGGTTGGGTATGATTCTACTTAAACAAGCGAGAAACTAGAAGAAAAATTCAAGGCAAAATCATAAAAAGCCAACATACAGCATGTTTCTTGGTGGCAAGTAATCTTACTTTAATCCAGTTCCTAAAATCTTGTTCCCTTCCTTCCCATCCTGTTAATTTTAAAGTAATTTATGTTATTATTGTTTTAATGTCGTTTAATGGTTTTTAATGAATGTAACTTTCCTAGAGTCACTTCCAGGCAAGATGGGCAGCATATAGATTAAATACAAATATAAATATATCTAATATAAAAACTGAAAAAGATGGATTTCTCAGGTTACCTTCTGGGTCTTCCAGATTTTGTAGCTGCATAAAAATTCTGGCGAAATGAAAAAGCTTCTATATATCAATTGATGAAAGAGAATTGTTTTCAGATTCCTTTTCAAAGAAGAAAAGTATTTGGGTGATATTCTAATAGGTAGATTACGGTTCAAGTAGTCCTCAAGTTATGACTGTAATTGAGCCCAGAATTACGGTCATAAGTTGTGGTTGTAAGTTGAGGTATCACATGACCAGACCTGATTTTATGACATTTTCTGCGCTGGTCATTAAGTGAGCACACTGAAGTTGTTAAGCAAATTGATTCTCCCCAGTGGCTGTTTTTCTTTTTCTGGAAGCTGGAAATAAAAGCCAGAAACTGGCAAAAAAATGTTGCAAATCTTGGTCATGTGGTTACGGGATGCCACAAGCAGCCATAAGGTTGAGCCAGTTGTCAAGTACCCAGAATGCATTTTTGAGACGGCAGGAGTGTATGTGCAGCCTTTGCAACTTCGAAAACAGGACATAAGTAGCTTCGGGGGGGGGAGGGGGGATTCATGTCATAGCAACTGGTCGTAGGTTGAGGACTATCTGTACTCATATTCTTGGACTTAGTCAATTGTGAAATAACAAAGGTGCTTATGTGTGTCTGTATCTTTCACTGCCATTGATTCTTTACTGGTTTTGAATGGAGCTTACATTCCTTCTAAGCAGAAGTTCTGTTCTATTCAACCTAAATTTTCTTCATTTCAGAAACATAATTGAAAGTGGTTCTGTAACTTGGTGCCCTTCCAGCCTGCAGTTTCCAGAATTCTGCTATTACAGTTGATAGATTTGGCTATTGTTGGGAAACTGGTGTTTTTTCTTCCCAGTTTGAGCCTGATTTCTGCCTCCAAGGCCTCTTAGGCAGCGAAAAGATTAATTAGTTGAAACACATTTTAAAAGCGAAACAATACAAGTAATCAATAATAGAACCATTAGAGATGGAGACTAAAACCTTCAAGTCCTTAATGGAATGAAATGGCTTTAATCAATTTCTGGAAGGTTAGGAAGGAAACACACGTCCGGGGACTATATGTGTCTCAGAGAAAGAAAGAGACTCAAAATAATAATAATAATAATAATAATAATAATAATAATAATAATAATAATAATAATGATGATGATGATGATGATGATGATGATGATGATGATGATGATGATGATGTTGGAAGGGACCTTGGAGGTCATCTAATCCAACCCCCTGCTCAGGCAGGAAACCCTATACCATTTCAGACAAATGGCTGTCCAGTCTCTTCTTAAAAACTTCCAGTGTTGGAGCATTCACCGCTTCTGGAGGCAGGTTGTTCCATTGGTTAATTGTTCTAACTGTCAGGAAGTTTCTCCTTAGTTCTAGGTTGCTTCTCTCCTTGATTAGTTTCCATCCGTTGCTTCTTGTCCTGCCTTCAGGTGCCTTGGAAAATAGCTTGACTCCCTCTTCTTTGTGGCAGCCCCTGAGATATCGGAACACTGCTATCATGTCCCCCCTCATCCTTCTCTTCATTAAACTAGACATACCCAATTCCAGCAAGCGTTCCTTATATGTTTTAGCCTCCAGTCCCCTGATCATCTTCGTTGCTCTTCTCTGTACTCTTTTCTAGAGTCTCAACATCTTTTTTACATCGTGGTGACCAAAACTGGATGCATTATTCCAAGGCATTGTAAAGTGGTATTAACACTTCACGTGATCTTGAAGAAGATGCCAATCATACTTTCTCAGGATAAATTCAAATATACAGTAGAGACAGTTCCTTTTGAGCTCATTGGATCTATTTGCAGTTTGGGCAACTATTTATGAGAATATTAAGGTCTTCCTTGCCACAAAAGCAATGAACAATAACTACTGCAATATTTATGCACCCAAGAACTGTTAGATAGAACTCAGCCTCCCGTCCTTCCGAGGTTGGTAAAATGAGGATCCAGATTGTTTTTGGGGGGGAGCAATATACAAATAATGCTTACATTGTAAACCGCGCCCAGAGAGTACTGTAAAACGCTACGGGGCGGTATATAAGCCTAACTGCTATTGCTATTGTGATAGAAGAAACTGTTTTTTCCTCCTCCTCCTCCTGCAGCATACCAGCTTCCAGTTTAATCACCTAAAGCAGTATTTCTCAATCTTGGCAGCTTTAAGATGTGTGAACTTCAATTCCCAGATTTCATGCTGGAGGAAAAGCTTTTTTAGTTGCTATTATCATTGAACAATAGGAGTTTGAGCATGTACGTTCTCCACTGAGCTATGTTTATGAACACATTTAAGATGCTTTCTTGGCAGCAGTGTGGAAGTGATTGCAATTCCCTCTTTTGTGCTTTATTTTTTAACTCCCCAATTAAAAGACTCCCACCCAAGTGCCAACTGGGCCCAACCAAGTGCTTACCTGGTCTAAGATCAGCCCTGGCCAGCTAGGGGCTGCCATCTGTTCTGGCACACACCTCCTAGCAAAGTTGTAAAGTGCCTTGTACCCCACCTGTAGTCTTAAGAATTTGGGAGAGGAAGAAAGTAGGGCAGCCCAGTATTGGCTGGCTGCTCTTTGAAAGTTCTACATTTAGGCAAGAAAAACCAAATGTACAGGTATAATATAGGGGGTACCTTGCTCAATAGTAGCAACCGTGAGAGGGATCTCGGAGTCCTAGTGGACAATCACTTAGATATGAGCCAGCAGTGTGCTGCAGCTGCCAAAAAGGCCAACCCAGTGTTGGGCTGCATTAACAGAGGGATAGAATCAAGATCACGTGAAATATACCACTTTACAATGCCTTGGTGAGGCCACACTTGGAATACTGCATCCAGTTTTGGTCACCACGATGTAAAAAAGATGTTGAGACTCTAGAAAGAGTACAGAGAAGAGCAACAAAGATGATTAGGGGACTGGAGGGTAAAACATATAAGGAACGGTTGCTAGAATTGGGTATGTCTAGTTTAATGAAGAGAAGGACGAGTGGGGACATGATAGCAGTCTTCCAATATCTCAGGGCTGCCACAAAGAAGAGGGAGTGAAGCTATTTTCCAAGGCGCCTGAAGGCAGGAAAAGAAGTAACGGATGGAAACTAATCAAGGAGAGAAGCAACCTAGAACTAAGGAGAAACTTCCTGACAGAACAATTAGTCAGTGGAACAACCTGCCTCCAGAAGCGGTGAATGCTCCAACACTGGAAGTTTTAAGAAGAGACTGGACAGCCATTTGTCCGAAATGGTATAGGGTTTCCTGTCTGAGCAGGGGGTTGGACTAGATGACCTCCAAGGTCCCATCCAACTTTTATTATTATTGTTATTGTTATTATTATTAATAATAACTACTGCAGTGCAAATGAAGGCAGCATATACAGGCAGTCCTCGACTTACAACCATTCACTTAGTGACCATTCAAAGTTACAATGGCGAGTCCTTCTACTTACGACCATCGCAGCATCCTCGCAGTCATGTGATCGAAATCCAAGCACTTGGCAGTCAGCATGTATTTATGACGGTTGCCGCATCCCAGAGTCATGTGATTGCCATTTGTGATTTTTTTTTCCAGCCAGCTTCTAACAAGCAAAGTGAATGGGAGAAGCTGGATTTGCTTAACGACCACGTTATTTACTTAACTGCAGTGATTCGTTTAACAACCATGGCAAAAAAAACCTCACAAAATTAAGCATGATTCACTTAACAACCACCTTGCTTAGCAACAGAAATTCTGGTCCCAAGTATGGTCATAACTGTATAGAATTTTTTTGTTACCAAAACAAGAAACAGTTGAATTGGAGGAGAGCGGTCAACCTTGAACCTGAGCGCTTTAAATGAAACTTTTGTCCGAGGTTAGCTGTAAACCAAGAATTTAGGGCTTTTTGCCACTCTTCCCTAGCTGAAGACCAAGAACCATTTCAGTTATTTTCTGTGGAATGCCCAAACTCTTGCCCAGTTATTCTCATGGAAACTTAGGTTATAGTTGGCTGGGTGCAGTTTGTATATATGCAACAATAAAGCCCAGTTTTAAGAGATTTCATCCTTTCCATAGCCTTCCCTACCAGGGAATTCTGGGAGTTGAAGTCCACACATCTTAAAAATAACAAGTTGAAAACACTGATCTAAACATTAAACAGTATTTTTCATAATGTGGGGGAGAAATACAGTCTGGGGCCTATCAGTATGCCCATAGACAGCTCCCTTGCTACTCGTTCCATCTCTGCTTGGCCTACACCCCTTCAGGCTTTAGTGCTCAGCTTTAGTGTTGGCTAGGGAATTCTGGGAGCGGAGGTCCACGCTTCTAAAGTTGCTGAGGTTGAGGAACTCTGTTTTAAACCACTGCAATTCATTTACAAAATTCTTAAAAGTTCTTTTTAGGCAGCAAATAAATCTGTGTACACCCTCGTTATCGAAGAGCTGAAAGTCAGTGTTTATCAGTTTATCCTTCACTTCTAAATATCTCCCCATTACAGAGAATTTCATTCAGTTTGCATAACTAAAAATACCGTATTTTCAGAATATGCAAATTAGAACACAATTATCCCTTAGTGTTTTGCGCTTCTTGGAATCTAGCAATGAAATTATTTGGACATTAAAATATACAAGATAATATACAGTTGCCTTAAAGAGAACATCTCTCAAAAATGTTTACACTGGGCAAAATTCTGTTAACATGCATGTAACAGAGGAAAATGGATGGCATAAACATAAGGTTTGAGGGGTTGTTTCGGGGGAATTTCACCACCTGTCTGAAATCCATTTGTAGAGCATCTTATTCCCAACTCCTTGTACATTCTCAGTGAATGTTTCTATATAGTAATAGATTCCATGAATGAACTGCTCTGACTATCAGACTTAACCTGCAACCCCTTGCAAGCAGAAAAGGTTCCTTGCTTCAGAAGTGTTGATAAACTCAACACATTGCTTTAGGCTTCCTTGGTACTCATTGTCTGTTTTCATATGAGAAACAGCTCTTCTATTCTTCTGTAGTGTCTTCTTGTCAGTCTTTCTCATTATGGTGCCTTTGATATGGTTTGTACTATTAGCCTGTTTTGGTCAGGAATGCTAAGCCATAATATCTGAAGGACATTATATTTGAAACAGCTTTCTGGTGTAATTTAAATGCTAGCATTGTGAGATGTAAACCTGATGAATTAAAATCATTTTTTCTTCTTCTTCTTTTTTCTCACACAATAGGAAGAATCTCGTGTCCTTCGAGTTAAAGTCGTAGCTGGAATAGATCTTGCCAAAAAGGACATCTTTGGAGCCAGGTGTGTATGCTGTGCTGTTGATGTTGTTGTGTGTTAATGGACGATGGCTTTATTTTGTGTAAGCAATGTGATTTTTGTTTCCCTAAAGAATACAAATTAATAAAGAATGCTGTGATTTCTGTCACTCTTTCCAATGGATTCATATGCCACACCATAAGAGTGGTTCCCACTTTAGGGCCTTTGCAGACCGTGTTAATGCTCACCTGGCTTGGAAGACCTTTAGAGGCCGTTTAATTACGTCTCATAGGTGTGAATTGGTAAAAGGTTTGTTATGGTAATGTCTTACCTGTACTTATGATATTGTACAGGTGGTAGTCCTCAAGTTACTACTGCAGTTGGAACTGGGATTGCTGTTGCTAAGCAATGTAATTGTAAAGCATGATGTCACATGACCACATTGCTTAGCAATTATAGTTCAGGCAGTCTCGGTTATTGTTGTATCTTAAAGACGTGGTTCGTTAAGCAGGAAGTGGAGGAAATCCCAGTTAAGGAACGCAGGGGTGTCTCGGGGATGGGGAAGGCTGCATGTAAGTCAGGGGAAAGAGTGCTTGGTGCAGCATGAGCTCAGAAAGGCCAGGGAATGAGGATGTGGGTGCACACAATCACAGGGAGCCTGTGGAAAGGCTGCACAGGGTATGGGTATGTGTTTGTATGAGTGCAGAGAGTTTGTGGGGAAAGGGTGTGGGGTGTGCATATGGGTGTGCAAGTACAGGGAGGCTTGGGAAGTGGGGTGTAGTGCATGCAAGTGAAGAATGCACAGGGGGCAGAGGTTTGCCCCAGTGGCTTACAATCTTCCCTGCTGGCTTCCCCATTGACTTTCTGGGGAAGTTGTCAGGGAATGTTGCAGATGCCATCACATGATCACAGGGTGCTTGGCAACCGATCGTAAGTGCAAATAGCTTGCCCACTGCCCAGATCATGATCATGTTTCCGGAGAGGCACTGCAATGGCCATACCTTCAGGGACAGATTATAAGTGCCCTCATTTTGAGACTGAAGCCATCTGAAGCACCTTTGTTATTGTTGAGATATATATGCAAATATATTTTTCTGCAGGGTGAAAATGTAGTTGACAAATAGCCTTGCCTAACCCACCTTAAGCAATTCTTCCTCGTGTTTATTATGGGACAATAATAGTGAACAAACTTTGGGAGTAGTTATTATAGCACCTTGTATGCAAAACAGTTTGAACTTTGAAAAAATATCCTGTAGTATTATTGTTGCGGAATGTCTGGCATGTTATCTGGTTTCAAGAGGTCTTAGATGTGACCAGGGAATTTCCACCAGGATGGAGGAAATAAGAGCTATTTCGACTAAAACTCTCATGTCTGTAACTTTTAATTGGGCGAAACAGTTCCTCATAGAAGAGTAGTCAGTAAATTGGTTTGGCTTTTGTCAGCTGAACCAATCTAGTCACCAGGTAAAATAAGATGGGGAAAGTCAGGAACCTGGCAGAGACTAGTCCTTGTGCCCTGGAGCAGTGTTTCTCAACATCAGCAGCTACCAAAAGGTGTGGACTTCAACTCTCAGAATTCCCCAGGCAGCATGCTGGCTGTGGAATTCTGGGAATTGAAGCCTATACCTCTCAAAGCTTAAAAAACAGGGCTTAGAGGTTCAAATGCCAATTATTGCACAAGCAGTAAATGTTTCTTTCAGTGATGAGCTCACAGACTTTACATTGGAAAATCCAGCTACCTTGCCTGGTACCCATTGAGCCTAATCTGGTTGCAAGGTAAATCCAGCTATATCAGGCTAACAACCTTAATTGAGCTGTTGCTTGTTAAGCCATATCTAGACAAAGGTCATTCAGATATGCTGGGCTACTCTTTAATGAGACTTTCATGCTGTAAGTGCTCTCTTTGACCTCTCTTAGTCTTTTGATAATCTGTTGCTGCTATTTATGCATGTACAGTAGAATCTAAAATAGAGTCCTGAGTTAATGGGGGACCTACTTGGGGCCAGACCCTGTGCTTAATCTTAATCTGATTTGATATTGAGGGCTTTGAGAGATTACTTGAGCCATCTTTGGAGGGTCATGCTCTGTGTGACTGGAGGACAGCGTGTTTTATGTGCTGCCTAGAAAACAAGGCAGGTTACAAATCAAATTAATCAAATTAATAAGTAAAGCACTTGGTTAAGTGGGAAGTGAATGCCAAACCAAGCCATCACAGACATGTGTTATGTCCATTCCAATAGTCTAAAGCAGGGGTACCTTGCTGGGGAATTCTGGGAGATGAAGTGCATAAGTCTTAAAGTTGCCAAGGTTGGATACCCCTGGTCTATAGCCAGAAGGCTACTCATCTCTTTTTTTAAATATAAGTTTTATTAATTTTTAAAAATGACAATTTTTAGAGCTTAGTAAACAACATGTTGTCTGGGTTCATATATTTAACATTAATTTTTTCAATATAAATCTATTCAGTACTGCACAATCCAGTATTTTTTCCTTCATCTACCTTTCTTCCCCATATTTTTTCCATTTCCCCCTCATTAGACAGTTACAATTCTTGGTACTATTGATGTATACAAAATTAGATATAGACACCTTCATCATATTTTACTAATATTATACAAATAATAATATCAATTCATAAGTCAATATCCTGTTTTCATGCTCTTGTTAAAGTTTGATTTCCCATCAATATTTAAAGTATCTTTGTCAGGTATGATTTTCTCAATATTAATTACATTTATATAGCTAAAAAATTTTATTCATACCAATCTTCCTCTTATTTTTAAATTTCCCTTATCAAAAGAAGAAGAAAAAATGCGGGACTTCCGGTTTGACCTTGTGGCGTGACGGGCACAGGAAGATGGAGCTCCATCTTCCATGTTCGATTTTGCCCCGCTGGGGACCCTAAAATGGGTCGAAAGTTGCCCCAAAGAGGCGACGGAGAAGGAGGGGATCCTTGTTGATTGCGGGAGGGTGGCGGCCCTTCCGTTTGATCTGAGGAAGCCCTCCAAACCGGCAGGGGAAAGACTGGCTACATTAGTGTGGCCAGTCAGAAGCTGCTGACAACCGAAGAAAATAAGCATTAACCAGCAACTTTCGAGCAATATGGATGGAACTGGGTGATACCCTATCCTCTCTTTATGATTTTGAGACTTTTTCCTGGGGAAAAAACGTCCAAAGCAAAGAATCCTCCCTGATGAGAGAGGGAAGGGGAATTTACACCCCATTCCCTCAGGAAAAGAAAAGCGGCAAATTAATTGCTTGGGGAAAAACAGAGAAAATTACAAGATTAATTTGGAATCAATACACATATATAACTTTGACATTTGGGGACTAAATTATTTATTTATTTATTTATTTATTTTTAAAAAGAGACTTAAAAAGCTTGTAATATAAGTTTGGACGTAAAAAGCTGGAAGACAGCGTCAACGACATATACTAGCGAACTAAAGCACTACAATTTATTATGCCTAAAGGAAGCTTGGCTGGAAGCCCAGACTCAGATAAGACTTGTTGTTTTCCGAAACTTTCACTTTTGAAGACTGCAGCTGGGAAAAGGGGGGGGGGAAGAAAAAAAATGCTATTTTAATTCTAAATCATATCTTCCATTATAAAAATCTAGTTATATCTAAGGGTCGTCAGTTCTTTTAATCATATTCAAACAGGTATATTAAACAGATAGTGCCCCCTCTGACAGATCAAATCCTCTGTTTTTTAATCTAACTCTCGCTTTCTTTCTTTGCCAAGTAGCTTTCCAGACCAAGGCAATTAAATCACCCAAGAATTTTCTTTTTATTTTTGTGAAAGCTGCTTGGCATGAGGAAGACAATTTAGGTAGAGTATTTTTTTTGGGGGGGGAACTCTGCCCATTCACATTCCCTAAACATTTCCCCTGCCCGATCTATGTTCCATTTTCTAGAATCTTCTTCCTTGTCATCAAATTCACACTGGAGGTTTTAAGCTACTTGGGAGCCTTTCCCAGGAAATTCAGTTGTAAAATAATAAAGAAAGGATCAATGTTCTCACCCAGTTCCAAACATGCTGTTTGCGATGTGCTCGTTGAAGCTTTTGTTCTTCAGTTGTCAGCAGCTAATGGCCAGCCACAGAATTGTGGCCGGTCTTTCCCCTGCCAGTTTAGAGGGCTTTCCTTGGATCAAACGGAAAGACTGCCATTTCTCCGTGATCAATAAGGCACCCATCCTTCTTCATCGCCTCTTCGGGGCGACTTTAGGCCCTTATCAGGGCCCCCAGCAGGGCGAAACTAGGTGCAGAAAGCAGAGCCCTGCCTTCCTGTGTCCGTCTTGCCGTGACGTAAAACCGGAAGTTTACTGATCTCTGTTTTAAGTTCCACGTCTTGGTGTTCCAGGGCAACATTTGCACAACCTTCATATAAGACTGATTTTACGCTGCCTCTCTGAGTTATTAATATGAAATGGGTGGCCATATAACTTAAAATAATTAATAAATCTTGGTTAATTTAGTTACTGGAGAGTAGATCAATTGATGGGTTTTTTTTTTTTTGTAACCCCATCCCTTTCTTTTTATTAAATTTTACTGAAGGAACTCTCTGAAAATTGTGTTTGGAAAGAATCATGTTCAGTTTTAGGCTGCTTCGAGAGCCTGGCAATGTTCAGAATTCACTCGGTTTGCTCAGCACCAAACTAACCAGGTGAGCTAGATTTATGCAGCTTGCTACGCCGTTAGAAAACAAAACCAAACGAACATTCACCCACCTCCAGTATCAACAAGTTAGAAGTAATAATTGAATGACGTGACGAAAGCATTAGTAGCTAAGCTTCCTGAATTCAGAGATGATGCATCTTTAGTTCTACATGGAATTGGGCTTGGGCTCTTCTGTCAAAACTGGTTTGGAGTGTACGTAATGTTACAAGAATAGAGTTAGAAGCTGTGAACAGATTTGTTTGTTTGTTTGTTTTATTCATTTCTGTTGCCGCCCATCTCAGCCCAGTGACTCTTTGCATATCTGATGAAAGCCAAATGACTTTGATGTGCCAATTGCGTTCTTTCCTGGGCCAGGAGGCGTTATACTCAGTCACTTGTGTCCTTGCCATTTCATGTTTGGACTATTGCCATTTGTTTCAAATTGGACTGCCCTTAAAGACTTCCCAAAAGTTAAAAAGAGTGGAACATGTGTCTGCCTAGGTAGTTATGGGTGCACCTAGATTCATCCATGTAATTCCTCTACTCCAGGAGTTGCATTGCCTACCAGTCAGCTTTGTTCAATTCAAGATGCTGGCTGTAAGCTTTAATACTTACCTGCTGAGTTTTCAAAACTTCCCTTTTCCCCCAAATACTAACCAAATCCATTCTCCCCCCCCTCTCTCTCTCCCTCCCTCCCCCCGTGTGTGTGTGTGTTTGTGTACACCCCCATCAATATGATTCAGGCCTTCAGTGAATCTCCCCATCTATTGAGACAAGGGAGAGTCCTATTGTCAAGGGAATTTCGTCTTCAGGGATCCCCAAAGACAGGGATCTCAGTATTGTCCTCTTCTGGAATACTTCCCCCCCCCCGCCCAGCTAGGTTTTTGTAAGATTGTAAAAATACTGTTTAATCAATAAAACTTTGGGAGGGTGTTCGTTTTGGCCTGCCACTTGGAATAACAACAATAACAACAACAACAACAACAACAATGTTGGAAGGGACTTTGGAGGTCATCTAGTCCAATCCCCTGCTCAGGCAGGAAACCCTATACCAGACATGTCAAATTCGCGACGTCACGTGATGTCGCGCAACGTATCAGGATGGTTTTGTCATTGCCGACAATGGGGTGGGCGTGGCTTCTGGATGATGCGTCCGGCCCGCGGGCCGGCAGTTTGACACCCCTGCCCTATACCATTTCAGATAAATGGTTGTCCAATCTCTTCTTAAAAACTCCCAGTGTTGGAGCATTCACAGCTTCTGGAGGCAGGTTGTTCCACTGATTAATTGTTCTAACTGTCAGGAAATTAGAATTTGTATTGTTAATACCGTATTAAAGAAATCTTACTGAACTGAAAACCCAGAATCTTTTTGATTCAGAGTTCAGTTACTGCACTGGAGCAGCACAGTCACCCAACTTGTGGGCATTATTGAGCTCTGCAAGGCAGGCACAAGTGTGATAGAAGTTTTCCAGAGGCTCAGATAGCATGATTCATTGATTATGTGCCATTCAATTCATTGTTGATTCTTAGCGGCCACAGAGATAGATATTCCCTGTGATGATCTGTCCCAAACCTGGTCCTTCGGCTCTTCTACCAGTGCACTCATTGCCATTAAAACTGAATCTCTCCATCTTGCTGCTGGTCGTCCTCTTCTCTTTCCTTCTTCCATCTTCCTTTTTTCCTTCCACCCTTCCCAGCATTAGAGCCTTTTCAAGAAAGGTGGGTCTTTGCATAATGTATCCAAAATAAGATTATTTGTGCCTTGAGTGAGAAAACTAGGTTGATTTGTTCTATGATACATTGGTTTGTTTGTTTGTTTGTTTAATTTATGCCACCCACAGTATTCTTAGGAGTCTTTTCCAACATCAATGCTTTTCTTATCCGGTTTCTTTAAAATCCAATTTTTACTTTCATAACGGTGTTACAGGAATTCCATGGTTTACATCACGGGTGTCAAACTCGCAACGTCACGTGACGTGTCGCGAGGTATCACGACTTTTTCCCCATTGCCGCCAATGGGGTGGGCGCGGTTTTGGCGTGACGTATTCGGCCCACGGGCCGGCAGTTTGACACCCCTGGTTTACATGATTTTGACCTTTGTAGGTCATCACAGCATTTGAGTAATTTTTCAGTGCCTTCATGGCTGGTCTATGAAGTGCTAGCATTTCTTGATTTTCCCCATTCAGTTATGATTCAGTGCTATAAGGGTTTTATTTCATAAACTGTAAAAATAGGAAACATTTACAGTATGTCATAATAAAGGCATTTACTTGATTTGCTCCAGATTAATACCAGTCTCAAGCATTAGATTGGTTATTTTTCAATTATGTATCATTTTTAGTTGCTTGGTAGGCCAACTCTTACTACTCTCTGTCACAAGGCATTTTGCAGCAACTTCTAGACTTTTCTGTGGTAAGATAGACAGACAGAAGAAGCTGTAGATTAAGACAGGAAGTTATAGAGACACAAAAGTTGGACACTGTGTCATCAGTAATGCTTGTAGGATTCCATGCTTGAGGCAGAACAATTACAGTACTCAATAAATGCCTTTCTGGAAGCATTTTTATGGTGATTTAGCTTTTGACAAGCTTTTTGCTTTCTTGCTGTGGTTTTTAATGTTCTCCAGAACTTATCATGGCAAGATTGGAATGTGAAAGTCTGACATTAGTCTTTATGTTTCCACTTTAGACACATAAAACCTGCAATGTTCTAGAAAGAACCTACAAAACCCTTTTGGTGAAATATTATGCCTGTTGAAGAATGGTGAAGGATACATAGAAATTCACCACTTGAAATGTAACTGTCAGAATGTAATTGTCTCCTTCTCGGTTTCAAGAGTGTACATTCATTTTGTCGAAATGGCATTCTTTCATTTTATAAGTTCTTTAAAGGTGGTCTGGAGGCATCTTGGACAGGAAATGGAGCCATAGTTGCAAAAACTATTTCTTCCTTGCTCATTAAATTGGACTCGGATTCTGAGCATGCATTGGTTTGGGATGTTCTATCAAGACAGGCATTTGATGAACCAAATCTTTCTTTCAGTTGCTGCTGGTTGGAAAAATCTGACTTGGTTATTTTGTGATCCTATTGGTTGTAACAGTTGAAATCTAGGCTTGTTCTGCTTAATCAGCTAGTTCAAACGAATTAATCTTTAAAATAAGAAAATAAAAGAAGTTTAATTTTATAATGCAACAGAACACTTTTTTTAAAATTAAAAACATTGTTTTAAATAAAACTATAGAAAGCAAATACTAACTTCACAATAGCATTCGCATCTGAATGCATTTAGGAATCTTTGTTACTATATATACAAAAATTGAATGAATGAGAATAGTATCTAAAAATAAATGAACCTGCTTCTTGCATTGAAAATATTGTATTGACTGCGTACAAATGTGTGGTGTTTTAATCCCTTAATTGACTGTATCATATAATTTATATAATATTCTATTACAGAATATTATATTAATTAGTTTATTATATAATTGATAGGGTAGTAAGCTTGGTGCTGTGGTTAAGATGGTAGAGCAGAAAATAAATGATTTCTAGTCATTCCTTAGGCATGAAAGTTGGCTGGGGGACTGAGTCAGTCACTCTCTATCATCCCAACCCACCTCAAAAGGTTGTTGTAAGAATACAGGAGGAGGAAGCATTAGGTACACTGCTTTCAGTTATACACAGTAAAGACAGAATTACATTGAACTTCTTTAAGGATCAAAGACATTTGCCACCAAACATCTTTAACTATACAGGAAATCAGTGATTTTTTAGTAGGTGTGACCATTTGTCATTTATATGTGTTTTGAGCAGCAAAACCTTCTTAGATCAGCATCCTCCAACCACCTTCCCTCTTGGATGATGACCCCTATATTTCTGTAAAAAAAAATATCTTTTGGTAGATTAATTCAAGAAAAGAGCCATTGGGTCTACACTTTCAACAGCTTTAAGTTACAAAAAAACAGATTCTGGTTAAATAGGAAAAAAACTTCTCTGTAGTAAACACTTCTTCAGTAGAACCAGTTACCAAGAGAAATTACAGCTTCCGTTTACTGGAAATACTCAAGCAGAGGCTGGGCAACCATCTGTTGTGGGTACATGGCTTTAAATTCCTGTGTTGAGCAGGGAATTGGAATTAGTAGACTAATTTGCCTCTTTCAGCTCGGTGATTCTATAATATCCAAACAGCATTTGTTTTGAAACCAATTTATTTCAGTCTAAGGCTTGTTGATGTGAGATGATAATCATTTGAATTATATCAATAAAAACCAGTGGCTTGTTTAACGAATACAACATTTACTCATCTGTACACGAATAGCCATTATTTTAAGTACAGGTTGCCCTAGGCTATGACGGAAGATAATTACAGGTAGTCTTTGACTTATGATCATTTGTTTTGCAATCCAAGTTACTCTGTCACCAGAAAAAAAGTGACTTACCACCAGTTCTTGCATTTACAACTGTTTCGGTGTCCCATATGGAAAGTCATAAATGGCAATTTTGTGACTCCAGGATATTGCAGCCTTCATAAATGCACAAAAGTTGTATGGCAGTCACATAATTGTAATTTGGGCACCTTACCACCATTGTGCATTTATGATGGTTGCAGTATCCTGGAGTCACAGAATTGCCAGTTGTGACCCTCCCTACCAGCTTCTGACAAGCAACGTCGGAAGATCAGATGTTGTGGTCACCTGATGTCTTCCTTAGCTATCATACCACTTAACAAATGTTCTGGTCCTATTGTGGTCAAGGACAACTTATAACTATATTTCCAGTCATACTTGTTTGCCTTGCAAATGCCAGTTCTTTCATAAGAGAGGCCTTGTTGGAGCAGATAAAGCTCATCAAATCCAACTTCATGTTTTTCCTGTGAGAGCAAGAAGTCCTCTTTTTTGCTGTTGCACACAATTAACAATCATGTGAGAGCCTGCAAACTCATAAAAAGAAAAGGAGCTCTAAATAAACAAGAGATAAAACCAAGTCCTTTGCTGTTTATCTTATAAACAACTCAGTCCAGGAGTCAAGAAAACTGGGAAGAAACATTTCAGATCATTCAAAGGCAGTTCATCTTAATGAACTCACTATAAATGAAGGTTAGACATTCCTCTTGCAATTTCCAACATTCTCTATCCACCCTAAGACTAACATTAAGGAGAACGTCCTTGAAATCTAGGTAGTTCTTGCTTTCTTGACCTTGTCCAGTTGTGGAAAGTTTTGAAATGTGGCTGAGTTCCTATGATTGTGAAAGCTCCATATGGAGTAAAGAACATGGCTCAAACACATGCTTTGGCCACAGTTCATTTCTAAATATCTACAAGAAACTCCTGTCTTAACTTTGCTAACCAGTGTCAACAAAAGAGGGCTGATTGAGCCAGTAATCTGATTCTAAAATAGGTCTTAAACCCTTTCAAGCAAAGTCTGTAGCTGTTGCCAATTACTGTGGCAGTAAATTCTGAATCCTGTGCATTCTCTAAAATGTACTTTTTCTTTTCCCTCATCCAATTTGCTCACTCAACCATTTGTGTGCTGAATTCATTTTCCTAAGTGTTTGGTCATGGAGCCAAGAGAAATAAGTTAGCAACATCATCCTTTTTGGTCTTTTCTGCAAGTACAGAAGTTTTCCTTTCTCTTGATCCCATGCACATATAAAAGAAATTAAGTCATATTTCAATTCCATCTTACACTGAATTGCAACCTTATAGTAGTTTCCTTGGAATGTTGTGGGACTCCCATATGAGCCCCTAGTCCTTCTTTTCATTAGACTAGACATACCCAATTCCTGCAACTGTTCTTCCTATGTTTCAGCCTCTAGTCCCCCTCTCACTTTCTTTCACTTTCCATGGTTGGGTTATTTTGAGGTGGGGGAGGGCACAGAAGAGGCATTGTGATAAACATACTCTTCTCGGATCCCTTTTAGAAGTTAAGCAAGACCTTTTAACATTATGGAAATCCAGATTCTCTCTTCCTTGTTCTCCACATGTTGTCCTTGGTGCAGTTTATATTTTATAAACAGTCACTTCAGGGGAGTGAAGTTATGAGCCCAATTTAGTCAGGCTATTGAGAGGGAGAACAGAGTGGTGGTTTACTGTGTTTTATAGGGTTGTTAAAACAATTTGAGTCAGGACGCATTGTTTTAACAAGGGGAATGTATCTGCAACAGGGGTGTGGATAGTCTATGATGACTGAAGTATGTGAATGGACTTTGGGGACCAGCTTGAATGACTACATCGATATAAGGCTGACACGCTGAAAACCAGTCACTTAATTCAATGGTAAATAACTTGAACTATTTCAGATGCTCTGGGACTTGCCTAAATCCAGTGCTTTTTTTGTAAAAAGAAAAGGTGCCGGAACTCACACATGTCATACAACCCACCTTGCCTACCCTACAAGGTTCCATCCAAAAAAGGTGCTGGAACTCCGTTCTGGGCGTTCTATGACAAAAAAAGCCCTGCCTAAATCTGATCTATTATGCCAGTGGCAAAGGATTGTGAGAGTTGTAAACCAAAACAGCTGAAATGCACTATTTTGTCTCTTTTGGTTAATGTATAACATTATATCTCTGTTTCCAAATTGGATTTTCAGTTGAGCCCTCCACAATGTAAATATTTTTATCTAATACAGAAATATTTATTGGATGCTTTGATTATGGATTTAAACGATAAATTTATTTCCCTGTAATTCATGTTAGCTCAGAATTAGGTCTGCTATGGCCCCAAAAGTTAGTTTTAGCACTTGATTGTTGTTATTTGGCATTGGACTGAGTGGGATTCATTGGATATATGAAATACATCCCCATTGCAGACTCTGAAATAGTCTCTCTCGGTTACCTAGATCATCTTAGGATTTCTGGGTACAAATTGCTTTGACTAGGCTTTCATCTCAGGGGCTCTTTGGTTGAAAAAAGTGGGGGAATGACAATTAGAAATTTAAGGCAACTTTATATGCTAGCTTTGTCTTAAAGAAAATGTTTTGCTCACATGGTATGAGCAAACGACAGGTACAGTTAGATAGAAATAAGGGGATCACTTTTGATAGAAGAAGATTTGCTTTGGACTTGGTTCAGCCATAGATATTACAAGTGCAGATGTCAACATCTGAAAGATTAAAGGAAATATGGTTGCCATACTTTATATATTATCAAACAGTGTGTTAAGCTGTGTAATTTTCTTCGTTGGTCTTCAGCACATTATATTTAGGGCTGAGCTGTCTGATTGGATAGCGATGATGTTTGTACCTTTTCCAGTTCCAAACCCAGATTAACCACGTTCTCACATCTCCCCTCTGCTTATGCATCCCGATCTGGGGCTAGTTTCCTGATAACCAGGAGGGAACTTACTTTCTTCCTTATCATGGATTCAGTTTTTGATGTTTTAAAAATTGTTTTAACATTGCCCAGATCGCTAACTGACTCAGTGTGATTTGAAAGCAGATCATGTATCCTTCTTTGTTTGCTGGTGATTCAGGGCACACCTCTGAAAGAGTGCGAGGAGTGCGCCGAGGGTGGAACATAGTTACATTAGGTAGTATTTTTACTAGCTCAGTGGAAACATCCAGACCAGGGTCCTAAAGCAAAACCATAAAGTCAAACAGTTTATTGTCTTAAAGGCATATCTGTTCCTGCCACCGACACACCTCTTCCCTGTGTTCCCATGCAAACATTGAAGACATATGATGTGACGTGGTGCATAGTATAATCTCCTCCAGGCAACAGCCCCTATACATCTATGTTAATTAAGTCTGTTGGAGTAAAACCTTGTATGCATGGAAGTTCAACCTCCAGGGTTTTTCAGCCAGAATGTTGTATGAGGGATTCAGGTTAAAAGCTTCCGTTTGGGAAGACTGCATTAAAATTAACTTCTTGGTTAATTGTATCATCCTTCCGTACAATGAAACTTTTTTTTTTATAGACAATTGTGTGGGAAGGGGTATCTATGAAAGATATATATATATATATATATATATATTTGAATTAATTGATATAATTTGCATAAGTGTGCAATGATGTAAATTTATGCAAATAGCTAAATGTAGACTTACATGAATTGTCTAGACTAGAGCTTTGGAAACAACCCAGTTTGTCTGTTGTTAGTTGACTACAGTCTGAAAAATGTTGTGCATTGCATTCAAAGCCTCCTAATCAGGCATTTGTAAAATCAAAAGTTTTATTGTACAGATACTCCTTGACTTACAACTGGCCACTTATTGAACAAAATACTTAACCCAAATGTACTTAACACCAGGATTTGAAGTTCAGACGTCCACACACACACCACAGTCACTATCATTTGCAGCATTCTGTAGTCACTTGACCGTGATTTATTATGTCTTTGTTCAAAATAGGCATTTACTTCCATTGTTTGAAAAAATGTCCCATAGTGAACAGTAGGTTCCCTTCCTGAGTATGACGTTCACTTTATGACTGTTGCATTCACTTAAGGACCACAGCAAAACAGGTCCTAAAATGTAGTGCGGTCACAGGGTGACCCGCTTTGTTGACATCATGACTTATGACCGAAATTGAGTTTGTTCTATAGTTATTGGTTATGGTTATAGAAACTTTTTGTTGGAAGACGATGCTACATTAAGAAGAAGCCCTCCCTGCAACCCCAGAATTCCTAGCAACTTGGGTAACAGGGAGGCACCATCTGGGGAAAACTACTTTATGCCACAGCTATGATGTAAAAATGCTCTGATTTCTTTAGATGCACACTGTGTCTCCAGCATTTAATTTTTTTCATTCTCCAAATTTTGTGCATTCTGGGGGTCTGTTAGTCAATTTTTCTTTGCCCGAATTGCTCAGTGTCCTGTATGTATTCATAAAACCATTCAAGGCAACAGTGATTGACATTTCCCCTGGAGGAAATATGTTGCTTTGAGATTTCTTTGTTTTCCTCTTTTTCCCTCTTTTTATGTAGTATTTGGACATTCTGTAAACGTATTTGGATGTTTGACCTGTCAAGGCAGAGGGTGAATTTATAACTTTCTAAATTTATAACTCAGATGTGACTTTTCTTCATTTTCTTTTATTTTTACTGAAGAAAAGAACAGAAACATCCAATCCACTTTGCTGGAAAATCTAAACAAGCATTTAATAAATGACTGGTCTCAAATTCTGATAGTGGATCAATTGTGTCTGTGAAAGTAATTCTTGCTGGATTATTTGTAGCACACTCAAATTGATTTTGAATGTGACTAAATAGGCCTAAAGTCAGTATAATTCATGTGGGCCTTGGTTTGTTCAAATCAATTATGTGTGCTAGAGACTGCAGTGACACACATTTAGATTCCTAGTTGTAAGAGCAATGCTGAAAGCCAAACTAGGATTATCTGATAAATTGCTTTGTGCAACACGGTTTTAAAAACTGAAAATTGATGTAGGTGGCTGCAAGTTTATTTGGGAAAATCTCTGTTCCTCCTTATGACACAGAAGATCAATCTTAGAAAAAAAAATGGAAACAAAAAAGGTTTCTTTGATAAATGATAAAAACTAGTGCATGCTTTTGTGTGAATCTGCATTATTAAAAGAAAGGGGGTTTTAAGCTGAGAAAATATTAAAATAATATCTCTGCTGTGCAGCTTGAAGGGATGACATCTCTTTTGTCATTTCATTCTTCTCGTTGTCTCGGCAAACCTTGTCATACTATACAAAAGGCCCATGAGAGTCAACCTACCCGTTATACTTCCTGCATAGCAGAATCTTAAGGATCTGTTGGATTGCAATTCCCACTGGTCTCAACCACCGTGATCACCAATGTGCATTCTAGTTATAATCTTCTGCCTCAAAGCACAACTACCAATTTTAGGAAAAATGTTTACCTCAGTGGGACTATTTTCCTATAAAGTTTATGGACTTAAGCCAGAATGCACCAATGCACAGAGTATTATACACCAATGCACAGAGTATGAACAGCAAACAGGGTGAACTAGAAATTCACGTTAATGAGGGCAGATATGATATTGTTGCCATTACAGAAACATGGTGGGATGAAACCCACAAATGGAACACACAGCTAGAGGGATTTAAATTATTTAAAAGAAACAGTCCAAATAAAAGAGGAGGTGGAGTTGCTCTCTATATAAGAAATAACTACATCTCTACAGAAATAGAGCACAACAATGATGAAAACTGTTTTGAATGCATTTGGGTCAATATAAAAGGGGGGGGGGAATGACATTGCCATAGGTGTATACTATAGGCCACCCAACCAAACAGAGGAAATAGATGAACTTTTTGCTAGTCAGCTAACTAAGGTATGTAGGAAGCACATCACAATAGTAATGGGGGACTTTAACTACCCTGACATCAACTGGGAGACAAACTCAGCACCAAGTGGAAGATCAAACAGATTCCTGACAAACCTAGCAGAAAACTTTGTCTCCCAAAAAGTAGAGAAGGGAACTAGGGGATTAGCCATTTTGGATCTAATTCTCACTAACAGAGATAAAATGATAGAAGGTGTTGAAGCCACAGGAACCTTGGGAGGAAGTGATCATGCAATATTGGAATTCAACATTATGGAAGCACAAGCACTAGAACACAGTCAAACTAGAGTCTTGGACTTCAAGAGAGCTAATTTCAATAAACTTAGGGTTTGGGAAGGATTCCATGGATGAGAATCCTACAGGGGAAAACAACACAAGATGCTTGGGAAATTTTGAAAAGCGAGATAATAAAAGCCCAGTCTAGCACAATACCAACAAAGAGGAAAAATAACAGCTCTCAAAAGAAACCAGCATGGCTGCACAAAGAACTCTCTGATAAATTGAAAGATAAAAAGGACAAGTATAGAAAATGGAAAGAGGGACACATAACTAAGTCAGAATATCAGCAAATAGCCCGAGCCTGCAAAGATGAAGTGAGGAAAGCTAAGGCTCAAAATGAACTAAGGCTTGCGAGCAAAGTCAAAAATAACAAAAAAAGCTTCTTTCAACATGTAAAAAACAAGACAAAAGTGAAGGAAACGATTGGTCCATTAGTGGGTGAAAGTGGCAAGAAGGTGACAAGCAACAGGGAGAAAGCAGAACTATTTAACTCGTTTTTCGCATCTGTCTTTACACAAAGGGAAAAAGCAGACCAACCTATCAAAAATAGTGCCATAAAAAACAGAATAGAAACACAAGTTAAGATAGGCAAGAAAATGGTAAGTGAGCACCTGTCCAGCCTAGACGAGTTCAAATCACCAGGACCAGATGGATTACATCCCAAGGTTCTCAAGGAACTGGCAGATGTGATCTCAGAACCACTGAACTATATTGTTCAAAGATCCTGGAGCACTGGAGAACTACCAGAGGACTGGAAAAGAGCTGATGTAGTTTCCATCTTCAAAAAAGGGGAAAAAATGGATCCAGGAAATTACAGACCTATCAGCCTGACCTCAATACCTGGGAAGATTCTGGAAAAGATAATCAAACAACGAATCAGCAAACACCTACAGGCAAACCAAGTCATTACTAAAAGCCAACATGGGTTTGTCAAAAACAGATCATGTCAGACAAACCTTATTGCATTCTTTGACCAAGTGACAAAATTAGTGGACCAGAGGAATGCTGTGGATATAATTTACTTGGACTTCAGTAAGGCATTTGATAAAGTAGATCACAACCTACTACTTGATAAGATAGAAAAATGCGGGTTAGACAGCATCACCACCAGATGGATCCGTAGCTGGCTGACCGGCCGTACTCAGCGTGTGGTCCTCAATGGAACCACATCTACATGGAGGGAAGTGTGTAATGGGGTGCCCCAGGGCTCTGTTCTGGGCCCAGTGCTCTTCAACATCTTCATCAATGATTTGGACGAGGGGATAGATGGGGAACTCATCAAATTTGCAGACGACACCAAGCTGGCAGGAATAGCCAACACTCCAGAAGACAGGCTTAGGATACAGGAGGATCTGGACAGACTTGAACACTGGGCGCGATCTAACAAAATGAAATTCAATGGTGAAAAAAGTAAGGTTCTACATTTAGGCAAGAAAAACCAAATGTATAGGTATAGTATAGGGGGTACCTTGCTCAATAGTAGTACCTGTGAGAGGGATCTCGGAGTCCTAGTGGACAATCATTTAAATATGAGCCAGCAGTGTGCTGCAGCTGCCAAAAAAGCCAACACAGTGCTAGGCTGCATTAACAGAGGGATAGAATCAAGATCACGCGAAGTATTAATACCACTGTACAATGCCTTGGTAAGGCCACACTTGGAATACTGCATCCAGTTTTGGTCACCACGATGTAAAAAAGATGTTGAGACTCTAGAAAGAGTACAGAGAAGAGCAACAAAGATGATTAGGGGACTGGAGGTTAAAACATATAAGGAAAGGTTGCTGGAATTGGGTATGTCTAGTTTAACGAAGAGAAGGATGAGGGGGGACATGATAGCAGTGTTCCAATATCTCAGGGGCTGCCACAAAGAAGAGGGAGTGAAGCTATTCTCCAAAGCGCCTGAGGGCAGGACAAGAAGCAACGGATGGAAACTAGTCAAGGAGAGAAGCAACCTAGAACTAAGGAGAAACTTCCTGACAGTTAGAACAATTAACCAGTGGAACAACCTGCCTCCAGAAGCGGTGAATGCTCCAACACTGGAAATTTTTAAGAAGAAACTGGACAGCCATTTGTCCGAAATGGTATAGGGTTACCTGCCTGAGCAGGGGGTTGGACCTGATGACCTCCAATGTCCCTTCCAACTTTCTTGCTGTTGTTGTTTGTTGTTGTTGTTGTTGTTGTTGTTGTTGTTGTTGTTATTATTATTATTATTATTATTATTATTATTATTATTATTATTATTATTATTATTATTATTATTATTATTATTATTATTATTATTATGCGAATGGCATGTGAGCCTGTCCCTTGTTATGTTAAAAAATCTGCTTTCCAACTGTCTGTAAATTCTCAGAATGTGATTTCACGTAAGTATAACGTGTAGTTTGGTCCGATAACCTGGAATTAAAAAGAAAAATGGCAAACGTTTCATATTGGCAAAGAACTATAATTAAATTTCTGGCTCTGTGTTTCAATTTCATTTACTGAAGTACTTGATAGCAGACGCTATCATAGATATAAAAAAAATGTAGAGTATACTTTTATTGGCATCTGAGAAATAGACAATAACCCAATGAAGTGAACTCAACTTTACTTTGGGTCAATTGTGGAATCAACACAGAAATTTAGAAGCCATCTTTTTTTTATACTTGCATGGAAAAGCTCTTGGAGATTTCAGGATCTATTCTTATTTGATGTGGCTTCTGAGTTGACTGATTCTCATGTTCCTTCCGCTTTGCTGAATTTCCTTGACTTTTTTCCTCCCTTTTTCCTGTGATATCAATTGATTTCCTGTTAGCTAGCTTCTTTTTTTCCACAGCAGTCTAAGACTACCTGCCCTTCAGGTATGAGGAAGCTCTACTATTGCCTCTATTCTTCTTCCAAAAGGTGTTCTCTTTTCTGGTCAGAAGCTCTGAACAACTAATCTTCAGAAAGAATCCTCAAAATGATTTTTATGAAGTGATAACTCTTTAATCCAATGACACACTGAATAGCTTACAAATTGTCACCATTAGTGGCCCATGCTCTGAAATCTCCATTTATTTATGGTAGATATCTGACTTTGTCGCGCACGTAGGTATGTCTGTGTCTGAATGTCTGTGTGTGTAAGGGAGAGGAACTTTGGAGGTTGTCATGAAAAATTCTGGAATAGAAAAAGGGTTTACTGTATTTTAGCTGGTAAATGTAGATAAGACATGCTGCAAGGAATACATTTTCTACTTTTGAAAAATTCATCTCACTTTCTCAATGAAAAAAAAAATGCTTGCCCGTTGACCACTGGATTTCTTGTTCTCATTTGCAAGTAATAGCTGATCTTTCTACCGATTAGAAGAATAAATCGTGAACTGTAGGGATTTTTAATTTTTTAAAATTAGGTTTATATGCTTTTGGTATCTTTTGAAATTTGCTCCTTTTGTAGTTTTTTAAATTGTAAGCCGCTCAAAGTCACACTTTTGAGATGGGTGGCTATATAAATCTTAATTAACAAGGCAGGCCCAGTTCACAACCAATCAGGAAGGGGGAAAAGGAGAAAATTCTTAGTGGTTTGCGAAGCAGATTGTTTCTGTGTTGGAAAGAGGCAAATTTTGGTGTCAGTGAATGTCAGGCCCATTTCTAGGACTTTGCTGTGCTTCAGATTCCATGACTAAAAGGTTCTTTGGCACAGGCGGATCGTACATGTTTGCAACTCCTTACAGGAATTGTGACTTTTCCTGGGATGACACAGCCTCCTCCTGCAGCTGCATTGCAATCCTGGGAAAATAAAGTTTCAAACAGCTGCTACTTGGACTGTCTCATACTCCAAAGCACCTTAGTATCAAAGTGTTCAGTAAACAGTTTTACTTCTTTTTCCAAGTGGGTGTTACTTCTGGCTACTAAATTTCTCCTCTATACCCGTTCTGATGCTATGATGCCCTACTTATTTGTTCTTTTCCTCCTCAGAGGGAACCCTGCTTTTACTTTCTTAGCTGCTATTGCACTTGTTTCGTACAAGAGCCAGTGTGGTATAGTGCGGTTCAGTTGACAGCCTATGACAGGGGTAGGCAACCTTGGCTCTTTTATGACTCGTGGACTTCAACTCCCAGAATTCCTGAGCCAGCCATGCTGGCTCAGGAATTCTGGGAGTTGAAGTCCACGAGTCATAAAAGAGCCAAGGTTGCCTACCCCTGGCCTATGACCAGAGAGACACAGGAAGCTCAGTAGATAAACCTTCCTCTTGTGAAGATAAAATAAAGAGAGATTCCCCCAGTTGAGTTCCTGTAAAAAACAGAAGCTGTTTGGTATGGTGATTAAGGCATCAGGATAGAAATTGGGAGACTGTGAGTTCTGGTCTCCCTTGAGCATGAAGTCAGCTGGATACCTTGGGCCAATCACTCTCTGGTCAGCCCTGGGAATGAAACAGTGGCAAACCACTTCCAAGAAATCTTGCCAAGAAAACTTCAGGGACTACCCTAACTCGTCCATGCAGTCACCAGGAGTCAAAAACTGACTCAAAGGTACCAAAAAAGAGAGAAAATAATACATACTTACATCTCATACAGTTTATCTTTCTTCTATGATGGCATACCTCTTTAAATGGACACTCTTAGAGTAGGATCTGATGCCTAAAATTTAAGCCCTTGGAAACGGTGAGTATCTTGGGCATCTGTCTATCAGCAGATCAATGGGCTGTATCTCCATCTTTCCACAGAAAGGCTGCACATTACTATGCTTCCAGAGCCATTCATTAGGAATGGGTGTGTGTGTGTGAAATTCATTTCATTCATTAAGGTTGCATTCAGATGCAAATGAAAGGCATTTTGTCCCCTTATTCCTAACGGTTTTGCATTTTTGGATCAGGGCACAACCTGAAATTTGCTTACCGTTTGAAATTCACGGTTCTCTGAATTTTCAGAATGCAATTCAGTAATAATGATTAGTGACTATCTAAGGTGGTGGTGGGGTTGGAGGGATGGAGAAATGAACAAAATGCATGGCTTCATGAGAATAACCATAAAAATGCATGGCAAAAATAGGTTTGTGTGCTGAAGCAAAACTGGAAACAAATCTGCCCATATTTGGAAACATTTGCATCCAATTTGCATGCAGACATGCAAATGACCGCTTGAACTTTGTGAGGGAAAAATGCTGCAGCTCAGCCCAATCAAACCGATATCTTTGGAAGAATGTAAAACTCAGGAAACCTGAAATTGTCCCACACGTTTATTGCTTCCATTCACAGGAATTGGATTTTGTTCTCTTTCCTGGACAGAACAAGGAAATGCTTTTTGCTTCCTCCTGATAATAATAATAATTAATAATAATAATAATAATAATAATAATAATAATAATAATAATAATAATAATAATAATAATAATAATAATAATAATAGTAGTAATAGTAATAGTAATAATAATAATAATAATAATAATAATAATAATAATAATAATAATAATAATAATGTTGGAAGCGATCTTGGAGGTCATCTAGTCCAACCCCCTGCTCAGGCAGGAAACCCTATATCATTTCGGACAAATGGCTGTCCAGTCTCTTCTTAAAAATTTCCAGTGTTGGAGCATTCACCGCTTCTGGAGGCAGGTTGTTCCACTGGTTAATTGTTCTAACTGTCAGGAAGTTTCTCCTTAGTTCTAGGTTGCTTCTCTCCTTGATTAGTTTCCATCCGTTGCTTCTTGTCCTGCCTTCAGGCGCTTTGGAGAATAGCTTGACTCCCTCTTCTTTGTGGCAGCCCCTGAGATATTGGAACACTGCTATCATGTCCCCCCTCGTCCTTCTCTTCATTAAACTAGACATACCCAATTCCAGCAACCGTTCCTTATATGTTTTAGCCTCCAGTCCCCTGATCATCTTCGTTGCTCTTCTCTGTACTCTTTGTAGAGTCTCAACATCTTTTTTACATCGTGGTGACCAAAACTGGATGCAGTATTCCAAGTGTGGCCTTACCAAGGCATTGTAAAGTGGTATTAATACTTCACGTGATCTTGATTCTTTCCCTGTGTTAATGCAGCCTAACACTGTGTTGGCTTTTTTGGCAGCTGCAGCACACTGCTGGCTCATATCTAAGTGATTGTCCACTAGGACTCAGAGTTGTGTATCTATTTGCGTATCTACTTGTGTGTCTAGAACTGTGCGAAGATCTGCATGGATGTACCTGTGCTTCTCAATGCTGCTCATTCTCATGTGTGCGCCAGCAAATGTGGCCCTTCGGGTCTCACTTGGCACCTTTAACTGCCCAAGTCCTTGACTTATGACCATTCATTAAACAACCATTCAGAGTTAGCATTGAAGAAAATGACTTATGGCTTGTTCTTGTAGTTACAGCTATTGCAGCATCCCCACAGTCGTGATCAACCTTAGGGCGCTTGGCCACCTTTGTGTATCTATGACTGTTGCAGCATCCTGGATTCTCATGATCACCTGGATTCTTTATGATCTTCCCAGAGGGCTTCCAACAAACAAAAACAATCAGGAAAGCCAGACTAACTTAATAATCGTGTGATTCACTTCATGGCCACGGTGATTTGCTTAACAACCATGGCAAAAAGGTAGTAAAATAGGGCACAGCTCACGTAACGACTGCTCTGCTTAGCAACGAACGTTCTGGTCCCGGTTGTGATCATAAGTGGAGGATTACCAGTATTTCCCCAGTGTTGGATTTATATCTGGCTCGTTCTTTGGGATGAGAAGGCTCGTGATCAAAACATTTTTAAGGAATACCTAGAGCTAAACACGATGTGTGGCATCTCCTTGGGATATGAAGGTGTGCCCCCTTTTATATCATCGTAGAGTGGAGGCACACCATCTGTTATTTCCATGCAGCAGGGGAGCTTGGAGTTTGCCACAGCCTATTTTGTCTCATTATGATGTATGCTCTTGCCAGAGTTACCATGGGAGCAAGGCAGTGGGGGGAGGAAAGCTCCGCTCTTAATTGTTAAACATCGCTGCCTCTTTCTGTGCACACTTGCTGACATCTGTGAATTGGATTTCACAGATTTTATGTCGCCCCTCCCCTCCCTTTCCCCCTCTGTTTATAATTCAAGTGTTCTGCAGTCGTTTTTCTGTGCTTTGGTGAGCAGAGGTGGCCATGCTCCGTAGCACTGCTGTTCTTAAGGACAAAATTCTGTGAGTTTTATTATTTTATTTTATTATTTTATTTTATTTATTTTATTTATTTTTTATTTTATTTTATTTATTTTTTATTTTTTATTTTTTATTTTTTATTTTTTATTTTATTTTTGTATATAGGTGCCCAATTCACCCACAGTGATTCCGGGTGGCATATAACATTAAACAACATTGAGTTTCATGACTTAAGAATCTCTTAGCTTTTTTTTATTATTATTTCTCCTCTCCTGGGAATCCTGGCTTAATCATATGTAAATTGAAGGTGAAAATGGTGAGTCCAATAAAATGGGTTATTTTGCACTCAGCTTCATTCTAGATAGAGAGATTCAAATGCCAAGTTACTAGCTCTCGGTGAGCAAGGGGTTCGTTCGTCTTCTTTTTTCCTCTGCTCTTCTAGAAATGTCTGGAGCATTCTTTCTTTCTTTCTTTCTCCCATAAGAAAAAATGAGGGACAATTAAATTGTGAGATTAAAAATGATGGAGATGAATCTGGATTCTACCCAATTTTGGGGGGAATTTTGAAAACATGCTGTAAAACTCGAGAGGCAGGTTATTTTATCACAAAATAGTTTTCATTTGGGATATGAAACACCCATTTTGTTCCCTGCCACCCTGTCAATAATAATAATAATAGTAGTAGTAGTAGTAGTAGTAGTGATGATGATGATGTTGGAAGGGACCTTGGAGGTCCACCCCCTGCTCAGGCAGGAAACCCCATTTCGGACAAATGGCTGTCCAGTCTCTCTTAAAAATTTCCAGTGTTGGAGCATTCACCGCTTCTGGAGGCAGGTTGTTCCACTGGTTAATTATTCTAACTGTCAGGAAGTTTCTCCTTAGTTCTAGGTTGCTTCTCTCCTTGATTAGTTTCCATCTGTTGCTTCTTGTCCTGCCTTCAGGCACTTTGGAGAATAGCTTGACTCCCTCTTCTTTGTGGCAGCCCCTGAGATATTGGAACACTGCTATCGTGTCCCCCCTCGTCCTTCTCTTCGTTAAACTAGACATACACAATTCCAGCAACCGTTCCTTATATGCTTTAGCCTCTGTTTTAGTCTATCCATCCCTCTGTTTCTCTTTGTCTGGGGGAAGGGGGCAGATAGCTTGAATTGCACTGAATTGCAGCTGTCCATCATTGTTCCAAGAAGGATTGGGAACCTCTCTGAGCTTAGAGCCATTCATTTTCAGCTTCAGAGAATCGATTTCCTTTTTTTTCCAAATTAAAAGGATCCAAAAGTCAAATGGGGCAGGAAACCTCACAGATTAGTCTAGAAAGCAGGAGGCTGTGAGTTCTAGTTCCTCCTTAGGCCTGAAAGCCAGCTGGGTGACTTTGGACCAGTCACCTTACATGATTGTTGTTGTGGCAAAAACAGGAGGAGGAAAGTATGCTGGATATGTTCGCCTCTTTGAGTTATTTGTAAAAATAATTAAGATGGGATGCAAATAAATAAATAAATAAAATCAGTGCTGCCCTACTTACCACTCCAGGACCAGTTGTAGGGTAATGGCAACACAGTTGACTAGAAGTGGGAGGCAGGGTATTCTAGTTTATCCTCAAGATTGGTGTTCTCCGGGGAATGATTCTGGGACAGCCATTCTCTCTTAGACCAACTTCCCAAGATGGATGTGATGGGTATTATAATAGGAGGACTGTGGTGAATCACCTTCTTTTGCTTCTAAATGAAAGGTGAGAGAGGAAGGCAATAAGTAGACAAGTCAATGAGCCCATTTGCTGAAGCTCTCTGATCCCCACAGTATTTTTTCTTACGTGTGAATCTGTATGAACATATGTTACAGTAAGTTCACAGTAACTTTGCAATAAGCCCAGAATCTAGGCATGTTAAATCACATTGTGAATGAGCACATTCTTGTGCTGTTCCCTCTTGCTCTGCTTTCCCTTGTGAGGCAAAGGTTTGCATTATGACCAACCACGGTTATGATTCATGGTGCTCCAATAAGCCAAGAACAAACTTTGTTTCAGTATTGCTTAAATCCATGGGTTATTAAAGATCAGTCCTTGATTTGAACATAATGCCACAAGCCTATTGAATTGATCCTTGTGCAAACAACAAGGCTGCACGTACATTCCCATTCTCTATTCACCAATATGTTTGTCTTAAGTAACATACAGATGCCACGTCATTCTCTACTTTCTCTACCTTCATAAATCATCTCTGCCTTACTGGGAAGGTTTTGTAGGGAATCCCTTTTAATCATGGCTCAGTTCTGAGGACAATTGTCACCCACTTCTCTACAGGGGTATCTGGTTATCTGTTACCATGTTATAACCTCTAAGTCACAACCACCTTGCAGTGTAGATTTGTCATAGAGTGTGAGGTTCCCCAACTTCATACTCTAACCTAGAGGTCCCCAACCTATGGGCCGCGGCCTACTACTGGGCCGTGGCCTCTTGGCCACCAGGCCACATGAGTGGCTGGCCAGTGCATGCATGTGCGTGCGCTTACCCCTTGCACCGGCGCTAGCCGAGCCGCGAATCTTGTGCCGGTGCTAGTTGAGCCGCGAGCCTCGCGCTGGCGCTAGCAGAGCCACAAGCTGCGAGCTTCTCACCAGCGCTAGAAGAGCACGAGCCTCTCGCCGGCACTAGGAAAGCCGCGAGCCTTTCGCCTCTCACCAGCGCTAGGCAAGCCGCGAGCCTCTCACCGGTGCTAGGTGAGCTGCGTGCCAGCGCTAGCAGCCCCATTTGCGGAGCATGCATGCTCATGGCCCCGTTTGTGCGCACGTACACGCACCCACATTTGCATGTATGCACATGCACACACAAGGTGCCTGTCCCTCCCTTTCCCATCGGGCCTCCAACCCAGAAAGGTTGGCAACCCCTGCTCTAACCCAGGGTTTCTCAACCTTAGCAACTTTGTAAGATATGAGGACTTCAACTACCAGACTTCTCCAGCCAGCATACTGGGATTTGAAGGTAGTTCAAAATCAGGTAGTTCTTGACTTACGATCATAATGGTTGTAAGTCATGGTGGTTGTTAAATGAGGCACTCTTGTTATTGCCTCACTTAGTGGCCATAATCCGTTCTACCGTCTTTATGTCTCGGGGTGGAGGAGGATACTCTGGGAAGCCTAGTGAAGGCCCAGGGCCACACTGCAGCGCCTCCCCAGTTCATATGTGGCTTTTGTCCTGGGCCTCCCCATGCCCTGAGCCTTCAGGAAGGAGAACTGGGCAATTCGCCCCAAACCCTTCCTCTACCGTACGGACTCTGCATGGTGCCATGCTGAAAACAGGCACCATTCTTTTTGCAGCCTGCAGTTCTCAGATTGCAGGAAAACCACATGGCAGTTCTACAGAAAAGGGATATGGACTGAGCTATGATGGGGAGAGGAGGGCATCGGACCCAGTGGGGTGGGAAGCAGAACCAAGGCCTTCCGCAACCCAACAGGGTGGGATGGGGGCGGAAGATAAGGCCAAGCAGATTGCCGAGTGCCTGAATTTCATTCATGTGACCATGGGGGTGCTGCAGCGGCCATAACTTTGGGTACAGGTCTTAAGTCCCTTCGTTCAGTGCTGTTGTAATTTCAAACAGTTACAGTCACAAGTCGAGGACCACCTATATCTGAAAGCCGCCGTGGTTGAAAACCACTGCTCTAACCATTAGCTCCAGGTAACGCCGGAACCCCTTTCAACCCTGGAAACCTTTCTCCTGCCGCCTGTCCCTTCTCGTGTTTCCTTTCTGATGGGGAAGGCCCATTTGTTCCAGCTTGCTCTGGCCCTGTGGCCGGAGGGTTTTAAGAAGCACTTGCTGAGGGCGCCCAGTTGGGGGAAGTCTGGCTGTAAATTACTACCTTGTCTGGTGGAGGCAGCAGAAGGTGGGGCCTGATAGGAGCTTGCTTAAAGCTTCCTTCACGCAGACAGGCATTGCTGTCTTCCCTGTGAGTCATCCTCATTATAGCTTGCAGCTCCTTGAATTCCAGCTCAGCCGTGCGAGGGAGTCTTGGAAGATTTCTAAGAGGGTGGTGGAGGTGTGCCTTCTGTCCTTTAGTGTCTAAAAAAGAACATATACATAAGGAAGTTGTTTGGAAGGATCTCCTTCCCAGCTGGAAGAGGAAGGCGGCTGCATGGCTCCTGGATCCAGGGTAGCTCTGGGTGGAAGGAGGAAGGTAAGCAGAAAGAAACCTTTGCGATTCCTTCTCTCCACAGGGAGAATTTGCACTATATTAATTGACTGCTTCCACCTTGTGCTGCAGGCCTGCTGCTGAAGCTCCTCCGCAGAAGCGAATGTGTTGTTGTTTACTCCCTCATCAGCATTGTGGTATTTGTCTCTTTAGGAGTGTACTCAAAGCAGAGAATATCTAATTAACGTAGGCCGCAAGAGAGGTTTAGAGAGCAGAAAATGGACATGTGGAACTAACTGCTGGGGATTGAAGGTGATGCAAAGGTTTAAAGAGAGAAGTTAAAGGGGTTCCTCTATCTAACAGATCATGCCTGTCTGTTCTTCCTTTTCTGCTTCCTGTGTTATTTATTATTCATTCTTCCTGTTAAGAATCTCCAAAGAATTGGTTGCACAGTTCTAGGAAGCCCTGGCAATACTGCACACACCTCTTGCGGTTTTCAGCATCTGTCCATTCTGGTAGGGTTGCCCTAATTTTGTCTTTGAATATGTTTATAAAGCAGCCAGTTTTGCTATCTGTAGGCCTCATCTTCCTTTAAAGTCATCTGGTGACCTGTCTAAATTATCAATCCGATGTGCATATTATACAAGTAAAATAAGTGAGTCAGTTTAAAAGTTATATAATGAAAAACTTGTTTCTTTGCTTGGAACTTCCTGCTAGGGAAATGTTACAGGAAGACAAGGCAGGTTGATCTTCTGAAAAGAATAATGATAATTCTCTCTGCTTTTGTTTGTATGCCCCTTCAGTCCTATAGCTAGTTCATTCTGTGTTGCTCTCTCCCAATGTAAACAGTAAAATACATTTTTCAAAGCTTTTTTTTTTTTTTTTTAACAAAACTCTGGTCATTTTAAAATAATTTTGTGTTCCCTTGTGGCCCTGTAATCTCTTGCAGAAATGCTATGCAAAATGAGATTCCAAAGAGAGCTACCCCTTTATATTGGTTACAGGATTTGGAAAATACTTCATTCTTTGCCCTTTTTAATTGATAATCTTGGGTTTACCTTTCCTCTTTGTCTATGTACTGCTTCAACTCACCAGGCATTATGGTCGAGCTTTTGGCTGCTGGTTTTTGGCCAAATATTATATGTAGATTAGATTTGATCCTTGAGTTCAGCCAGGCTGTTAAGTCTTTTTGCTTACGCTATGAGTTCAGGAAATTGTAATCTGCAGTTCAAAGTGAATGCTTAAAGGGAACAAGTTTCTGCACTAGGTACTTGGATAAACAACCTGCACTATTTTTATGCTGATAAATATCTGCACTCTTGAACATTTCAACACCCATGTTTCTATTTTGGGAGAAGCCACACCCAGGAAGAAAAAAAAGGACCAAATGTTTTAGTTCTTTCTATTCAAAATGCTGATTGGCCAGCACCTCTGTTAAGAAGACCGTGCAGATTTATTGAAAGACAAAATGTGAATTCAGCATCACTCAAGTTACATTTCTGAAAACTAGTAAGCAGAATGTCCAATATGAATGAGGGATCGAAACATTTAGAAATCAGGATTCAAAATATGATTATTTTTTTCCTGTTAATGAATTCACTGCCATTGCCTATTGGAGTGTCAGATTTTCCATCTTTTAAACCAGGGGTCTCCAACCTTGGCAACTTTAAGCCTTGTGGACTTCAGCTCCCAGAATTTCTTAGCCATTGGCAAGGGAATTCTGGGAGTTGAAGTCCACAAGTCTTAAAAGTTGCCAAGGTTGGAGACCCCTGTTTTAAATTATTTAAATGCAGGACTCCATAAGCCCTTTCAGTCAGACCAATCTTGAGAAGTATACAATTATACAAATCCATAATTTGGGTTATAAATAAACAAAGAAAAATATACCAGCAGCAGATCAGAAATAATAATAAGAAAGAAATTGAAAGATTATGACATAAACTAGCTGTGATGATCCCAGTGGTTATCGATACACTGGGTGCCCTATTAAAAAATTTTTTAATAGCACTTCGAACTATCAATTGCAAAAGGCTACAGATCTTGCTTGGATCTGCACTTAAACTATGCAAATACATTATGATATCCTAGGTTCTTGGGAAGAACTTGATGCATATGAAAGCCAACACGAGACAAAGAACGAGTAGCTATAACTTCACATGTTTGTATATATAATAAAATCTTGAGCATACTGTTGATATTATTGTTATTAAAATTTATTATGGCCACCCACTCCAAAACTATCATTAAAACTGAAAAGTTCAAAAGAATTGGACTAACAAACATAAATTAGCAGTAGCATTTAGACTTATATATCGCTCCATAGTGCTTTACAGTATTCTCTAAGTAGTTTACAAATGTGAGAATATTGCCCCCAACAATCTGGGTCCTCATTTTACTGACCTCAGAAGATGGAAGGCTGAGTCAAACTTGAGCCAGTCAGGATCAAACTCCATAGTTCACCATGCATAAACCAGGAATCTGAACATTTTAAACAAAAAAATAAAATCACATCATTCTGCAAAAGAATACTCATAACAACCCATCCTCAAGACTTGATAGGACAACCAAGTCTTTACAGACTTTCTGGAAGTTGGAGGGGGGGCATTTGAACATCTGGAGAGACAATTCAGCTAGTCCTCGACTTACAATCATTCATTTATTGACCGTTCAAAGTTACAACGGCACTGAAAAAAGTTTCTTATGGCTATTTTTCACACTTTTGACTATTGCAGCATCCCCACGGTCATGTGGTAAAAATTCGGACGCTTGCCAACTGACACATATTTATGATGTTTGCAGTGCCCCAGGATCATGCGATCACCTTTTGCGACCTTCTGACAAGCAAAGTCAATGGGAAAGCCAGATTCACTTAACAACTTTGTTACTAACTTAGCAACTGGAGTGATTTACGTAACAACTGTGGCTAGAAATGCTGTAAAAAGGGGCAAAATTCACTTGACAACTGTCTTGCTTAGCAGCAAAAATGTTGGGCTCAACTGTGCTTGTTAGGTGGAAGACTACCTGAATTCCAGAGAGAGGGGAAATTACTAGAAAGGCATGCTTTCTGTGAATAACTCTTTAATTGAGGGAACATGGAGAACGTGTGCTGCATTAGGTCTTATATTGCTGGGAGATGTTGATCCCAAGATACCCAGGCCCTTAACCATGAAAAGGTGACAACTAGCAGCTTGGATTGCCTCCCCAAAGAAAGTTGGAGGTCAACCCTAGGACATTCTCTCTTTCTTCCTGAGTCTATTTCCTTGCTTATCAGAATCATTCAGGGGCATCAAATCACCAGTCTGCAGTTTGAACAGTTTTTTTCCCTATCAGGATAAAACAGGTACCAAGATCACTACAGATAGTAGCTATGACAAAGAAGGAAATAGGATGAAGGAAGTCGGCCCTCAGCTATCTTACTCCTGACCATGCAAACTTTTTTTTTTTTTTTTTTTTTTTTTGAAGATGGGATAGTATTCCCGTGCTGCTGTGGCTTTTGGGTTTGGGTATCTCAGGAAAGCATTTCTAGCAAGGGAACGGAGGGAAATTTCTGTAGATTTACATGCTGAGCAGCTTTAAATTGTTGGGCTGTTGTCAGTTTTGCAAGGTAGTTGAAACCAGAAGCTCGCCCAGATGAACTAATCCTACTTCAGCGTAAGGATACGTTAACAGAATTTTGCAAGACTGAAAGTATTCCTCCCTTCCTCTCTTTTTAGTCTCTGGAAAACGAGGGAGAGTCCCTTCTGAAATGTTTCTCATGCTTTTCTGTGATGGAATATTGTCTGCATTCCCAGAAGGCAGGGAGTGTATCCCATCAAATTTCCCCGCTGAGTTGCGGCTTATCAGAAAGTTCCCTATGCTGCCGGTCTTTCTCCTCTCTCCCAAGGTCATTTCTGCGTCCCATTACAACTGTGGATAAAGGAAACTATAGATTGGGATCTATACAGACAGGACCTGTACCAACAGGACACTCTAAGGTTTAGAAATTAGCCGTAAGTCAATTAAGCTGGAAGGAGGGGAGGGCATATTGGATAAAGGACGCAAGAGGTTATCTTCCATAAGAAGCTAAAAAACATGGTTTTCATTAATCAGTTTTCAGTTTAAAATAAGTTTTCAGATAAAACAGCATGACTACCCTTTGCCTGTGGAACTCCCAGTCACAGTATAACCCTTTTAACAGTTTCCACCAGTCATAGCTCTCTGACTTATAAAAACTCAGTAACTTGGTTTCATTATATGAATGTGATGGGGTTAATATATTTCATAACTTTTTTCAGTGCATAGTAAAGTTCCTCTGAAACTTGTCATTTCCATCATTATCATTATCATTTATTATATTGCTCAATGATAATATTCCCCAGACAGTGTGTAGTCAATCCAATTTTTTTTTCCAAAATTAAACAGTATTAAAACAATAGGAATAGTTATAATGAGAGCACCACATATTTGTAACTGTTTACACTGTTACAAAACCCCCAAAGTTCTAAAATAACTGAAATGGATCATAAAAAGCCTGGGAAAATGAAAGTCTTCAGCTGGTACCTTTCCCCAAAACAATGTATGCTTCAGGTGTGCCTCTCTGCAGAACGGGTTCTGAAGATGGAGCACCATTATGAAAAAAGTTAGTTCTTTGGTGGTCATCTGGCTTGCCTCATTGGCCCTGGTTCCTGAAGGAGGACCTCACTTGCAGATGTTAGGTAAATTGCAGTTTTGTTGCAGATCTACTAAATAAATATGGAAGCAGATGTTCAACCAGAGAGCTTGACCCAAAACATTTTAAGGCTTTATAGGCTTCACCCAGAATTGGGTCACAAAGCAGTGTGGCAGCAGTGAAAGTATAGATAAAATAAAGTCATCCCAAAGGTGCTTTTTCAAGAGACAACTGGAATTTCTTGTTTTTCTTTGGAGATGTTTCGCTTCTCATCCAAGAAGCTCCTTCAGCTCTGAAGAAGTTTCTTGGATGAGAAGCAAAACATCTTCAAAGAAAAACAAGAAAGTCCAGTTGCCTCTTGAAAAAACACCTTTGAGACAACCATGACCTGGATGACTGAGAATCTCCATAGACAAAATAAAGTCATTGGTCAGTTCAATCTCACTGCCCTATTCTGGAGTAATTGAAAAATTAGCACCATTTTTGAAGCTTCACACTTTAGCATTGATACATAAAGCTATCACTGTCTAGGTACATAGTCCTAAAGTCATGGCCAGGAAGGCCTTTGCACAACTGTGGGTTGTGCGCCAGTTACGTCCTTTCCTTGACCAACAGGCCCTGTTCAGTTACCCACATCCTGATCACCTCTCGTTTTCACTTTGCAATGCAATCTACATGGAACTATCTTAAAAATTATCTTGAAGTTCAGCTGGTTGAAAATGCGGCATCCCACTTTGTTTTGTACAAGTCTAGATATTTGTACACATGTCACCTCATAGGAGCTGTATTGGTTGCTGATTTGCTTCTGGGTCCAATTAAAGATGCTGATGGTCATTTTTAAAACCCTATATGGCTACGGGCCAGGTTATTTGAAGGACCATCTTTCTCAGTTACATCTACCTGACCAACCAAATGGAGAGGGAGGGGATGTTACAGATCCCCTCCATTAAGAAGGTCTATCTAATGGAAGTAAGAAGAAGTGGCTTTTCCATGTTGGCTTCCTCCCTGTGGAACATTATCCCCACAGAGATAAAATTCACCCCCATCTTGGTTCTCTTTTGAAAGGCCCTGAAGGCATAGTTTTGCCAGTGGACTTGGAGACCCCAGGGTGATACAGAGCCCATCAAGTGGCTTGTCTGATTGTTGCCGCCCGGGGTTGTGGATGAGGGTTTATTGGATTTTGTGTTTTTATTGTGATTTGTGATTTTATTTCTATAAGATGCCTGGAGTTGGGTGGCCAGATACATTTTCTTAATAAATAAATTAAATAAATAAAAATAAATAAAGGGAACAGCTACCGTAGTAGGAGATCAAATTGTAGCTAGTGAGAAGACTTAAGATGAAAGTGACTTCAGATGATCTTGAAAGAAGATAACCAGCAACTTTCACTCTCTAGTTTTTCTTCTTTAAGAGAGGGCCACTGATCCAAGAAGACAGATGTTTTGTGGAATGATTGCTTCAGAATCTCAGTGTGGAGATTACTGCTGAACTAATTTGCTTAACTGTGCCAATTATGTTGAGAGTGGGGCTCCCTATGGCTAATCAGATGGCAGTCTTATCTCAAGTCAGCTTTCCTTCTACTGAGAACAATGTTATATAAGGACTAACTATTTAGGAAAGAAGAGATTGACTGGTTCATGCTGATGGGGCAGTTGCTTGCTAATGCAAATCTTCCAGGTTAATGCAGTGGTGGAGGAATGTGTCTGAGTTGTAAATTTGGACCTGACAAACTCTAAAAATAGAATGTTCTTTTAAGCAAGAGAGCAAATTAGTCACTAGTGAACATTGCTTGTAGCTTATAGTGACATCAGACACGTTTAACTGGGTGATTATTTCCCAGGGCAGTTGTACTTGTACTTCTGTATTCCATTCCCGTCATGAGGGGGCGTGTAAAATTTGAATTATTTTCTGTACAAACCTTTAATTTTGTCTCTTATTGCTCCTGTTGCTCATGAAATCCCCGATAGTGGCTGACTGGCAACAAGGGACTTAGAGTTTTTTCCTCTTAGAATTCCACATTTTGGAATTATGTGGACTTGCCATATTTATGTAAAAAAAGCCGCAATTGGTAGGGAGAAAACCTCCTTCCACTGAATGGAAGGGGAATTTCCTTTCTGTCTTCTTAGCACTGATTGGACCGTTATTTCAATTCAGCTCACTTTTGGGCCAGACATCAGCATTCTCCTTTCTATCTTTGGAACGTGCATGAGAAGCTTTCCTTGTATTTAATTAGTTCATACTCTTTTTGCATATGTTCTTTCATAAATTCATGCTCATCTGTTTCCATATTAATCTTTACTTAAACAAATCCCTACTATCTTCTGGGCATTTCAATTTAAAGGAAGCTTTTTTGCATGCACTGTATCTCAAGATACAGATTTTTATATATGTCTTGTGACTTTCTTTTAACTATGGACTCCTTGGTGTTTTCTGAGCTTCGTTGTTTGCCTGTAGATGTTTTGTTACCAACTTGGTTAACATCTTCAGTCTTAAGATGTTACCTAATCTGGTAAAAAAAAAATTGCAAGCAAATAGTTAATTTCAGAGAGCACCAAGGACTTCACAATTCAAACCTGAGCTACAAGTATTCTCTTTTATAGGTATTTTTTTTTTAAAGCAGAAAACTGTGGAGAACTTAAAAGGTTTACAACCTCATTACATAATAGGTAGTCCTTGGGTTATAACAGTTCATTTAGTGACGGTTCAAAGTAGCAATGGCACTGAAAAAAAGTGACTTACGACCGGTTTTTATATTATGACCGTTGCAGTATCCCTGTGGTCATGTGGTCAAAATTTGGATGCCAGATTAACTTAATAACCATGTTACTAACTTAACAACTGCAGTGATTCACTTAACAAATGAGTCAAGAAAAATCGTAAAATGGTGCAAAATTCACTTAACAAATGTTTTACTTAGCAACAGAAATTGTGGCCTTAATTGTGGTCGTAGGTCGAGGACTACCTGATCATTTGTAAGAATTCAAGTGAGAAGACTGGGTTGATTTGTTTGATTTTTTTTTTCTTGGCTGTCTAAAACATTTCTCAGGAGTCTTCTCCAACACCAAAGTTCAAAAGCATAAATACTTTTCCTATCCTCCTTCAATGTCCACCCATGCATTGTAAGTGGTTAAAATAAACTACTGAGATTTTACCTAAACATGCAAGGAATTTTGTTTTTATGCAGCCTAGCTAGTCTCTTATGCCCTGAAGTCAGGCATGGAACAAAAAATACACTTAAGGTTTCATCCTTGAGAAGACTTGGAAAACTAAACCATTGCTGTTTGATAGTCCTGCTTGATTAAATGTTTCCCATGTTGTACAGGGCTAGTGGCAGCTTTCTGTCTATACTTTGGCATTATGTAAGTTTTGTGATTCTCCTGAGAGTGTAACTTAAATGGTCCATCCCCCAAAATAATTTATTTTGCTACCTTTCAATGGAGATAGGCTATGAGTGATTAAACTTCCTTAGATGGCTTACAGTAAAGGTTAGAGATGTAGTGGTTAAAGTTGAACTAGAACACAATTTTATTGATGGGGAGTTTTGCGAGTGAAAGCCCAATCTATCTGGAGGGCACCATGTTGGGGAAAGTTGGGTAGAACCAGTGCTTTTTTTGTAAAAAAATAAAATAAAAAAAAAAAGGTGCCGGAACTCACACATGTCATACAACCCACTTTGCCTACCCTACAAGGTTCCATCCAAAAAAGGTGCCGGAACTCCATTCTGAGCATTCTATGAGAAAAAAAGCCCTGGGTAGAACCATGGAGTTTTAGGCTCATGAACTCCACAATACATAACATACTGTCTGCAGTGGGGCCAATCTTCATGTCTACCAATCTAACTCACAGAATTATGGGAACAGAAAGAGGAGAAAACAGCATGTATATTTGTGGGGGAAAATAATGGTAAATAATAGATAGATGAAGGTAAATCATACATTCAAAGGTAGTAGTCAGGAATGAGATCTTCTGACTCATGAAGCATTCTTTAATTCAGTCATTTAAACAATCAGATTTTTAAAAGGATGTGCTTAAATATATTTCCAGATTCAAGTTGTTTTATTATTAAAAATTGAAGTCTTTTCTTTCATCTCCTCCAATATTTCACTTTCTCTCAGCTCAATTCACCTCACAGGGTGGTTGTTATGGGAAAAATAGGAGGAGGAAGGAGTACAGTGTGTGTTCACCATCTTGAATTATTTATATAAATAATAAATGCAGGATATAAATAAATAAAAGATTTTTTAAAAAATTTCATGAAAGGAAATGTGTGCATTCTAATTAAGAAATGTGCGGCAAAGAGTTGTCTCTTAATTTCCAAAATCAGTGACGCTGAAATGACGCAATATTTCAGCGTCGTGATTACAAAAATATTCTAAAGTATTCCTGTTGTTCCTGAAATTTAAAATTCAGTGCAGAAGCTTTCCAAATATGAAATATAACTGTAATTTGCATACCAAGTAGCTTCAGTCAGCAGTAAGAATTTAAAAGGGGCAAAAACCTATTTTGAAACTATTAAATATATTCTGTTCGTGTGCAAGTATTGCCTTTCTAATAACTCATCTCTTTTGCATTGTTGTTGTTGTTTTGCTCTTCTCAAGTTGAAATTATAGAAATTCAACAGAATGAAATCCCTCAGCTTGCTTGTTAGGTCTAAAGAGCTGAGCAGCACTTGGCCTGGCAGCAAGTATAAATTTGATAAATAAAACATACATTGAAAAAATCATTCCGGCTATTTAAACTGCCATGTGTTCAGGTAAACTCAGCCTGGAACAACTAAGTGTTTTAATGCAGGGCTTTTCAACCTTTTCACCCATTGTACCACTTTTAGGATATGGCAATATCCGAGTACCACCAGTCGCCTAGCAAGGTGTCAAAAACTTGATGACAAAAAAAATGGCACTGAAAAACGTGCCCCCCAAGCCACAGCCGAGCAAGACACCTGCCTGCCCACCCGGCGGCGCTCTTCCTCCTGTCCGAGGTTTTCATTGTTGTGAGCATTTCTGTTGAGGATTGGCAGCGGGGGTGGGGTAGGAGGGTGTTTGGTTTTTATTCCCCCCGTCTGCTGGGTGGTTGCAGCAGGTTTTGGTCACTTCACATGACCCTGGGACAGTGTGACCGTCATAAATATGAATCGGTTGCCAAGCATCTGAATGTAAATCACAAGACCCTGTAGATGCTGCAACATTCCAGCTGATCGGCGCTTCTTCTGGGCTCAGCAGAAGCACCAGGATCAGCGCCGAGCTCCAGCTGGAGCTTGGCGCTGATCCTGGTGCTTCCACTGAGTCCTGACAGTCCTGAAGAAGCGTCGATCAGCTGGAAAGCGGCACTGATCCTGGCGCTTCCGCTGAACCCTGACAGCCCTGCAGCTCCAGCCATCTCTCGCTCAGGCTTGTGCGGTGCTACCACCCATTCAGCTCATTCCCCTCCCCCGCTACCACTTTTCTAGGATGGTCGCGTACCACCTGCAAGGTGCCAAAGTACCACAGGTGGTACCCGTACCACTGGTTGAAAAGCCCTGTTTTAATGTATATGTAGCAACTAAGGGGGTCAACCATAATTCTGTAAGATCCTGATTTGAATCTCACCTCAAAGTTGTTTCAAAGCAAATCAAATTTCATGGTTTCATCTTGCCCTTATCAATGCCAAGCCAAAATAAACTAACTTTTTTAGGGTTGCTTTTAAGGATGAGAAGATCAGGTATGGAATCTGCTGCTGCAAGTTTAAGATTGCAGCTCAATGGTAGCCAAAACATCTGGTAAAGAAAAGAAAATAAGAAAAGTTTGTTGTAAGAAACTTTTTTTCCTTGAACTTGATATTATTTATTTTACATTTTGGGGACTTGCTAAATCTCCGTTATAAATATACATTAAAACAGATTTTCTTTTATAGGGGGCAGCTCCATAAAATGCTTATTTAATGACTGGCAGCTCAGTTAGCAGTCTTAGATCAACTCATTCATCCTACATGATACTTAAACCATCCATACTGATGGATTTTTCTTTATTTTTTCCGTGCCTTCTGTACAAGATGAACTGTAAATCAGTACAGATAAATCACTATTACATAACTATTTAAATATACTGGTATATTAGTCATGGCCCAATGTTTGAAACTTATATAACTTTGAGATAAAGGGATGCCGATAGAGAGATTTTCCAGCATTAAGAGAAGCCTCTTTAAAACACATATTTTATTTATTTATTTAATCAAATTTGCATGACTGACCATCTCATGCAAGGTAACTCTGGGTGGCATACAACAAAACCAATTAAGGCAATTAAATAATCAACGTAAGTACAGCCAAGATTGTGAGAGGGTTAATTAAAATCTTATATGTGCACAACCAATACAAGGGCTCTTTCCCATCAGGGGATCCTCAAACTTGATTGAAAAAAATGTTTTTGAGCTTTCCAGAAGGCCATAAGGGTTGAGGCTGATCTCACTTCAGGGGGATGATGTTTTAGAGCAGGGGTGTCAAACTCGCGACGTCACATGACGTCGCGCAACGTATTGGGCCGGTTTTGCCATTGCCGGCAATGGGGTGGGCGCGGCTTCCACGTGACGCGTCCGGCCCGCGAGCTGGCAGTTTGACACCCCTGTTTTAGAGGTTTACACAACAGCAGAAAAGGCTTGTCTCTTGAGTTCCATCAGATAGGATATTTTAGTTGCAACATGCCACTCCTGCTGGACCTGATGAGATGAGTAGAAGTAATCAGGAAGAGGCAGCCCCTCAGATAGCCTGGTCCATGCAACATAGGGCTTTAAATATCAAAAATAGCACCTTGAATTTGGAAAGAAACCAGAAAGCGGTGCTGATCATGGAGCTGAGTAACATGTCCTTCTAGGAACAACCATAATTGCCCCTGCTGTTGAATTTTGTACCTGCTAGATAACGCTTCAAGGGCAGCCCATTGTAGAGCATGTTACAGTAGTCCATTGAGAAAATGACTAGGGTACAGATAATTGAATTCTCTTCATAAATAATTACTCAATTTGGCTAAAGTATGGAAAATAATAGGTTTTTTAAAAAAAATCTATTCTAGCTGTGGAATAGATTGCCTAAGGTCTTCTAGGTGTTTAACAACTATTGCCAGAAGCCCAATCTAGAAGGGAGAAGAATGGAAGTTCTTAAGAAGTGTATTTCAGCAATTTCTGGAGGACCACGTCTTAGCTAGCTCCTTTAATATATATTTCACCATATATTGTGCATCAGGCACTCAAACAAAAATATGTTTTGTTTTTTATATGATATTGATCTCCACTAGGGCTCCCAGATCTGATCATCAAAATATGGGTGAGTGCTAGTTGACAGCAAAGAGGTACAGAAATCTGTTGTCTAGATCACAGTCACTAATCCATGAGACCCCACACTGCCAAAACAGCTATGGGCCATGAAAACCTACAGCAATAGATACAGAAAAGTTAAACTATTTTGTTGCCATCTAGTGGTTCTCCAGAGTTTTGTAGCCCAGTTCTAATAGTTCTATCAATATTATATGGTAGAATTATATGCTGAAATAACAAAGTATGTATTTCTTTGGTTTTGCTTTCCTTTGCTTTCCTTTATTTTATTGGTTTTTATTTCTCTTTTATTACTTCGTAAGTAACTCAAGGTAGCGAACATACATAATATTCCTTCCTCATCCTATTTTCCCTACAACAACAACAACAACAACAACCTGGGAGATAGATTGGGATGAGACAGATTATGTGACCCCAAATTACCCAGTCAGATTTCATCCTTAAGGTAAGACTAGAACTCACAGTCTCCTGGTTTCTAAGCTAGCACCTTAACCGCTATACCAAGCTTGGCTCTGTATATATAACATTTTTCTCAGAGCACCTGAGACTTTATTACATTTTTAAACGATACATAGGAAAGAATGGGGAGGGAAAAGAAAAATAAGCAAATTTAGTTGCCAGCTCACCCATAGTTTCTATAATAAAGTTATATAATCTGAGTAGAAGTGGGCAGAGTGCAAGCCTTGCCGAACAATTTGCAATTCTCTCCTTAGAGAGAAAAGATTACTTTCAATTAGACATCTTCAATAAAACCACCATGAAAAGAAAATCTTGAGCCAGAAATGTTGGACTCAGTTCACCTGTCAAGTGCAGAATCTTTTAAATGAATTATTTAGGTCCATTTCAATATAATTTAAGGCCTGGTATCGTGATAGAGACAGATCATATCCATCACCCTGATGGCCATCAACCATTGACAACAAAGTGTGATTGATTTTACTAACCCAGCATTGCTCAACCTTAGGAACTTTGAGATGAGTGGACTTCAATTCCAAGAATTCCCCAGCCTGCCATGCTTGCTGGGGAATTCTGGGAGTTGAAGTCCACCCATTTTATAATTGTCAGGATTGAGAAACTCTTATCCATTTAATCAGTGGGACGGGGTAGCATTGGTTTAGGATCAGCTTCAACTGTACAGATAATACAACTCCTGTGGCAGATATTAACTTGGGTCAAAGATCTTGTCCCAAGATGGAGGAATAAGTGAGTACAATTTCATCCATCATCTTCATAACATTATATGTGATGAGTTAGCCCACATTGGCTCTGTGCTTTGAGAAGCAAGCATCATCATCCATTCTTCTTAACATAGAAGGATGTTAAGATAAACAGGACAGGAACATTCAGCTAACAGCTTTGTTCGCCCACCATCATAACAAGATATTCAACCAAGATCATAAATTAGTCATCTGATGAACAATGAGATGTGACCAGTTATGACTGATTAGGTTCAGATGTAGTCTGGATTTTATTTAGCATGTTTTGTAAACCTAGCCAAGAATGATTTGTTCAGTAAACTATGATTAAAGGCAACATGATGTGTAAACCCAACTATTTTGTTGGCTTACTCAACAGTTATTGGGATATTTTTGCTTACAAACTACTTCTCTGCTCATTGCAAAGACTTCAAACTCTGGACTTCTGTAGCAACAAAACTGTAGGGCATTAAGACAGAAATAAGAAATATGCTTCTTGATTTCTAGCTACTGTACTGCCACTTACAAAGCCAAGGGGAAGTAAATGCATTCTGTGAGTTAGAGCCCTGTTTCTGAGCTGATGTCATTCTGTCAATCCATGAATATTAAATCCCAGGGGTGCCATTTTTTCTCTTTCACTCCAAATGTGTCAGCTCCTCTTTGAATCCTGCCTGCCAAGCGGGCTCCCTGCTTTGTGAGAAAAGTCAAAGCAGAGGTCTGCTGGGTAATATATTAGAATGACTTTACAGAGGAACAAAGCTGTATTTTAGGAAACTTTCCAGAATGTTGCTTGGTGAAAGAGGTTCAGAGCTGAGAACAGGATTCTCTGGAATGCTGGGATGAATTGAGGTAGATGCCTCTCTATACATAAAAGGCAGCTAATTGGATTTGTCAGTTGTGAGAAAATTAAAAATTGTTCTCATGCGTTATGCAGAACAGCAGGTTGAAGTTGATTAATAAGCCTGTCAAAATCTGTAAGTGTTGGTGGGGATGGTTATAAAAAGGTCCAAGTTGCAAAGAGAGTAACTTGTCAAATACAAAAAATACAATACAATTCCAATGAGCAGAAGCCTTACAGTGAAAGATCCAACTTGAACTAAAGAGGAATTTCCTGTGAGAACTATTAAGCAATGGAACAGCTAAAGTTATGTGTGCTCCCTCACTGGAGGGTTTCCAAGTATAGTTTGGATAATCATTTGCCAGAATTGTATTTATTTACTTATGACGCCCATCTCACTGTCATGTGACTCTGGGTAGCTTACAATCTGATGAAACAATATTATAAAATATTAAAATGGTAGAAGAGTAAATATGACATTAAAATTGGCAGAAAAACAGCTAAGATAGGGGAATGCGGAGGTGGGACATTCTGTTTAATCCAGTAACCACCTCCGGGATGACTTCCATCCAGGCCCCAGGCCAAGAAGAGCCAAACAGATGCATCAACTTTTTGTGGTGCATGAGGTGAAGGGTGGCTGAGGCTAGAAAACATTTTCAGTTATGTCACCTGATCTTTGGACAGGCTTTCCTCTAGAAATTAGAGTGATCCACCCAGTAGTGGACTTCCAGAAGCCAAAAAAAAAGCTGAGCTCTTCCACAGGGCCTCTGGATGTGATCTTCACCATCATCATTTGGTCTTCAAGGTGATTTTTGCTATTACTGTTGCTGTTGGTTTTGATTTGTTGAGTTGTTCTGGGCTCTGATGTTAAGGAGAGAGTCATAGAGAATTTTTTTAAATTGTGTGCATACATGTGTGTGACTCATGGACATTTTATCATGCTTGTTTTTATTTTCATTATGGTAGATTTATTTATTTTCTTGCAAGCCTTGGGGAGTTGAACTGGTTTCAACTATACAATATAAATTGCATAAGTATATAAATACAACAACTTGACAATAAGCAAATTAAATTATGTAATGTGATGTTAACGGCAGTTTTTCTGTTGCAGTGATCCGTATGTGAAACTTTCATTGTATGTAGCAGATGAAAACCGAGAACTCGCCCTGGTGCAAACAAAAACTATTAAAAAAGTAAGTAGAAGTAATAAGCATGCATTTGAAAACATATATTTCTCATGTTTCAAAAAGGGCCGTTATTTATATAGCCTGAGAGCCAGTTTGGTCTAGTGCAGGGGTGTCAAACTGCCGACCCGCGGGCCAGATGCGTCATGCCAAAACCACGCCCACCCTATTGCCGGCAATGGAAAAAAAAGTCTCAATACGTCGCGACACGTCACGTGACGTTGCGAATTTGACACCCCTGGTCTAGTCGTTAAAGCTTTAGGCTAGACACCAAGAGATCATGAGTTCCAGACTTGCCTTAGGCATGAAAGCTGACTGGGTGACTTTGGACCAGTCACGCTCTCTCAGCCCAATCCACCTAACAAGTTTGCTGTTGTGGGGAAAATAGAAGGAAGAAGGAGTATTATATATGTTGGCCACCTTGAATTATTTATAAAAATAATAAAGATGGGATATAAATAAATAATAAATAATAAAAATACCCAAGAATTCCATAAAGCTGGAATCGCCTTTGAAAAAGTCTTATTACAAACCCGTCAGCTGGTCTGCTAGACCCTGATGATCATTTGTTGAATAGAAAATCTAGGCTTATCAGAAATCCAGAGGGGCAGTAGGTGGCAGAAAAGTATTGAGAGTTTTGTGTATCTTTGCTGCCCTCTGGTGGTGCTTTGAATTTTTGCATGTCTAAATCTGGCAGCGTTAGCACGGCCCTTGTAGCAGTTGCTCACTAATAATATTTCATCGGCATGGTGCGAGAAAACTATCAGTGATTCAGAACATTGTATTTCAGTCTCGCCCAAAGAGAACGTGTAACATTAATTCTGATACAGCATCACTGAATATTAGGCCAAAGTTCACCTTTTAGTCACCATAGTTTTTAATAGTCTAGATTCAAGATCAGTTAAGGATCCCCTGACATGCTAATTTATATATATCTATGAAAAGATGCTTTGCTCCATTTCTCTTGCACGTCAGAAAGAAAGCAATTATAAATATTAGGGCTTTGTTAATGTTGGTATTCTCTCAGGTTAATTACCAAACCTAGTTTATCAGGTTTGTTTGTTCTGTTCCTGGCCTTTAAAAATGTATAAAGGATTGTTATTTCACAAGGATCATTATTTCACAAGGATCATTATCCACCCATTTTCTTTTTATTCTCTTCCTCATGATGCTGTTGCTATTTGGGGAAAAATATAAATTGAGGGTTTTTTTTTTCATGCTTTTAAAAAATGGGGGTTTTTTTTGGTTTTTTTGTTTATAAGATAAAAAGTTTTCCTAATAAGCTCTCTCAATGTATTAATTGATAGTACAGTTAAATAACATTATTGAACCATATTTTGAAATGTATCTCTTGGTATTCCTTTCCTTTTTTAGAGTAGGGAGTATAAATTATGCTTGTGCAAATAACATGACTGGGGAGATCTTTCTACTGGCATATTCTTCACCATATCCTCCAGTAACTTCCCCAGTGACAGGCTGAAGAATTTTTAATAATGAAATATTTAACTCTCTTTATTAAGACATCTCTGCTCAGGTCATCACTGATCAGCTCTCACTGTGTAGTTCCTAATAATAGTGGCGTCTATTTCTGGTTTATCCTACTTCACATGGCCTCCCACAAGTAGTTTGCTTAGCAAATGAATTTGAAGCCTTTTGATAACAATGTCTTTATTGCTGACGAAAGCTGGGCCGGTGATTTTTCTTCCTTTCTCCCTCTCCCTCTTGTGTTGTAATTCACCACAAATTGTACTGTATATTTGCAGCATTTTCTAAAGGGTTGTGTTACTAAAATTTCCACCTTTTTTTTTTTTACAGACCCTAAATCCAAAATGGAACGAGGAATTTTATTTTAGAGTAAGTTTTGATTTTAAGAAGTTTTACTCTATGTTGAATGTTGTTCAATAATATATACCAGTTATTTGCCAAACCCCCCCACCCCACCCAATAAGTTTTGTGGTCTATTTAGATAGTCTAAGAAACAGCTCTGGATGGTAGCCAGAATGTTATAGCCTTCCCATTTTCTTAGTTGCCTGTCTTAGTTTTAATTGGAGCAAAGGGATGAAGAAAAGATAAACAGTAGAGGTGGAGAAAAAGACTAGAATAAAGGCAACCGTGTGTGGTTAAAAAGAGCCAGATCCTAATGTACAAGTTGGTATTTAGGTTGGTGAACCAGGTTCTAAGAAGTTGAAAACTGCTAGATTAGTGTTTCTTTTTTATTTACAAAGAGGAGACCTGGAATTGTATGTGCATGAGAAAGAACCCAGACTTTAACCAGATCTGAAGTTCCAGATCTTTAACTAAATCTTCCAGATTTGTTGTGTCTCTCCTTTGAGCCACTTTCTGGTTAATCATAGCCTGATCTCTCAAGAGCTTATGCAAGCAAGGTTGAGTACATTGTTAGAGATTGTTCAGAAGGGATACCTACTCTTGGGTGATGGACAGGAATACTTTGAAGAGTTGTATCTTACAAAGGTTGTAAGAGTTTTGGCAACACAGCTTGCGACATGTGTCTCTCAAACTTTGATGATAATCATGGTGGTAGTTATAGGAAACTCTCTAGTTGTAATCTCTGGGGTATTAAGGTTTGAAAAGGACTGTTAGCCTTTATCAGTGGCAAGAGTAGTTGAACTGTTACTGGGCAATGGTGTGCTTCCTGGAGAGCTGGCTTAAGTGTGGCAATAAGCCATCACGTACTTCCAAGGTATTGGATAACCGAGACTCCTCTTGCCAATCCCTGATAGTTTCAAATAAGATCAAGAATTTCCAATCCCAGTCATACTGATTTAATCTTAGTTTGCTTGGCTAGAAATGAACATTCTGAATAGGGGACTGTTTACCCTCCATGCCTGCACCCTTCTGCTCATCTCTTTGTAGTTGTATTTGTGGCAGTGTAGCCTGTATCCTTAAGAACAAAAGCATATGAAAGAAACCAGGGTGCAGTGTGCTGGAAGATACACATAGGAAACTGCTTCATACCAAGTCAGCCCACTGTAGCATTATCTGCACTTTCTCTCCAAGGATGATGCCTTTTTTCAGGTTTTATTCCCCCCCCCCTTGCTTTGGATGGAAATATTTGGGACAAAATGTGAGATGTATATAGTCTTACTATGACTACCACCAAGTGTGTTCCCCATTATTAGAATGCCTTTTGTGTTCTCATTTTGTGTTCTCATTTCACTTAAACAAAACCAGTGGGAGATAGAAAATGTTAGTTTATAATATTTATAACTTATAGTGCTTTGGGTAATTTATAAAACGTATTCACGCTGGTGCCTTCTAATTTTACATTATAGTACCTACCGGTATGTAAACTGCAGCTTTTAGAGTAGCATGCTTGATTTCCTAATCTACCAGATTAATATATTCTTAATTAATAGATTAAGAGAAGAAAGAGAGAGTATTGGGCTGTAACATAGCTCAAAGCATTCTAGGTCATGTCCAAATGTGCCACAAAACATTATCGCTTTTGACATACGTGATCCAGATTCTGACTATAATACAATCCCAGTCATGTTTCCATATTCTCACGATTCCATGATTGTCAATTCCCGCTCTTTGTATTACTTCTTTTGTATCCCCCAAATTACATGCTTAGCCTTCCATAAGTGAGACTTCCTTATATACACACACATTCCAACTCTTTGTCTCTTAACAAATGTCTTCACTTACTTGGAGTTGATTTATGCTATAGAAGGGAAGCAAATGTTCGTTATCTAGAAATTATATTGCTTCAAGCTTAATCAACTGGAGTCCCATAACATGGAAAAGTATATTGTTTCACTTCTCTCTTAAACTTTATTTAAAAAGAGGGAGTGAAAGAAAAAAACTCAAGCAGAAAGGGCAAGGTAAAATTTCAGCAATTTAAATTTAATCTTTGGGAGCAGCTGTCTGCCTACAGACTGAGGCATTGTAAGCTGTTGAATTGCTACTGTCTTTTTCAGACAGTGTCTATCCAGTTGGCTTGCTTTATGCTCAGTGTTTTAGAAACAATATTTTGGCACTGTCTCAGTAGCATTATAAATGGTTTTCAATCAGATTTCTATGGCAGTGTTAACAGTGAGAAGTAAGGTTTGATTTCTGTAGATATTTTGAAGTAACACTGAATCTTTCTAATATTAAGTAATGGCCAGGAAAAGGGGGGAGGGGGGAGAGGGACAGAGTTGAGAGTGGATCAAATTTGTTTTGATTAGTAATGCACAATCCTAGGAATTGTTTTGGCACTGAACGTCTGCTCCTAGCTTTTTCCATTCCAGTCATAACAAAGTTTAATACATAGGAATCTTTCTAGAAGAACTTGTGTCTGGTCAGTTTGCACTTTATGTTAATAAAGCTTGCAATGCTGAACTCCCAGACTGCAGAGTAAACCTAGTTAATTGCAATGGGGTTTGTTTTCAGGTAAGCATTCATAGGATTCAGTTCTGAGATGGCAATCTTATATATGTTTATGTGGGAATAAGTCCCATTAGGGCATAGTGGAACTTGCTTCCAAGTAAACTCATATTAATACAGATGGTGAAGTCAAAGTGTTTATCCAATTTTTGGTATTTGCCTGAAAATATTATAAAATTCATAAAATGGTAAGGCTACAAAGGAAAACAGTAAAGCTGTCCCATATCTGTGGGTCAGTGAGTCAAATATTACTAGTTTTGTAGGACATGTTCACCCCTGGAAAATCAGAATGAGGAAGAAAGATAACTGACAGCTGTTAGGTGCAATCACATCTATTTAGTAAAATATATTCTAATCTATTGCAAATTATAGCATTTTATTTCACTAACTATAAAATATCTGAAAGAGCCCTGTTTTAGCCTGAATTTAAAAACAAAAAAGATATGGCAATTTATAATTAGTGTTAACCGTGGAAGCTTTCCCTAAACTCAGAGGGATTAGTGAGAGGAATTATCATAGTGAGAGGAATTACAAGTACTCCTCATTTAATAACTGTCTCGTTAGTGATCATTTGCTGTTTTAACAGTAACTTTATGACCAATCCTTGGCATTTATGAAATTCCCAAGTCTGTAAAGCAAAGAAAAGTTGAAGTAAGATTATCAGCACAGTTGCTGTTTATTTAGTAGTCCCTTTGTTAATGACCAAGCTGGAGATCCGAATTGCAGTTACTAAATGAGGACTATTTGTATAACCAAGAACAGAGCTTCTACTCTGCATGTGGGAGATCCCAGATTGAACCTCTGGCATCTTCAAAGTGCTGTCATTCCTATTCTTGTTGAAAGAGGCTAGGAATCCAACCTGTAATCTTGTGCTTGCAGAGAGGTACTGCTTTTTTGCCAAGTAGTAGAAACCTGGAACATAAAATTGAGGGATGACGAAAACTATCAGACGCCATGAGTACATCTGAAATGTGAGAGTTCGTATGACATTCTAACGAAATGATTACTATCTGTAGGGGCTTGCCTGATCATCAAATTAAGCATGCTCAATCACACTACCGATTTTCTAAAAGATAACACTCAAGTGTAAAGACTGGTATTTGTTGGTTGGATAAATGATAATAAGCCCTGCAAATAGAAGTAGAACTACTGTGGGGGGTGTGTGTGTGTGACCAAAGCAAAGATGGTACCAATAATGATAGGCGCTTTGGGTGTGATCCCAAAATATCTGGAGCACCACATGAACATCATTGGCATTGACAAAATCATAAGTCAATTGCAAAGGCAGCAATGCTATCTTTAACAGCATCAAAGAACATCAGCCTACACCAGGTCCTTGGAAAAGGAATAAAAATGCTAAATCCAGTCAAAACAGTTGGCTGACCATGTAACCAACAATATAATTTCATTCAGCTGTATTTCTCTACTATTTACATTTTTATAAGAGTATCCGTGGGCTTGCAATTAAAGCTGTAATCCTAATGTTTTTTTGGAGCTGCTCAGAGCAAAGAAGTGGAGAATGATAAACTTGGAAGCTTATTGGTCATAAAATGGGAGACATGTAGAGAAGGAGTTTATCCATTTGTTAAGTGTAGTTTCTAATGTATTTTTGAATATCTTTCTGGTTTGGGCTAGCTCCTGGACTTTCTCTTCCCTAGCAACCAAGGAGTGGAATCAAAGAACTCTTGAGACGGTGGAGAGACTAAAATTCAAAAATTAAAAAAAAATCATACTTGATCTTCTAAACATAGAATAAATTTAAATAAACTAGATACTTTTTAAAATAGATACGAAGATAGGCAGCCAGCAGGGATGCAGAACATATGTGGTCATTCTGAATGTCATTATCTGACCGCTGGACAGAGATTGTGTTTGTATGCTTGGTGCAAGCAGCTGCTACTACTCAGAATGATTTCAATGCCTTCAGATCAAGGTAGCTCTACTGGAATAAATTAAGTTGGATAGAGAAGTAGGTGAGTGTGACTCACAAGGACATGATAGCAAAGCCCCACTCAAAAGAGAATCACCCCTTGGCTGTTACAGAAAATGAGAGTCCTGGACAATGAGGACATCAGACTAAGGAAGAAGGAAGTTCTGGTTCTGGAAGCCAAATTCTCGTAACTTAAGCATGAAGCTGAAAACAAGACCTTCAAGACACTTTCTCTGAAACACCATATGTTCCATGAGCAGGACTAGCTTTTTAAGGCAGAGCTGAAATGTCTCAATGTGTGGATGAGACATTGATGTCGCAAGGAGGGCTTCCAGTTTATTAGGCACTGAATAATGTTTTGGGAAGAACCAGACCTGTACAGTAGAGACAGGCTCCATTTGAATCAAAAGGGAACCCTGGCACTTAAAATTAAAAAGACGGCAGCTTTTAAACTAAGCGCAGGGGGAAAGCCAACGGGAGTTGATGAGTCTCTGCATAAACTCTGGCAAAAGAAATAGAGACAATGAGGGAGTCGAAAAGAAATTTTGAGGAGCATATTGCCAAATCTGTGAAGCTTCTTCAAATAAGCCAACTTCATTGGTCCCTTGAATGAACAAGGAGTGATATGCTAGAAAGGTAAATTACAGAGTAACCGAACAATTTTTTACCTCTATCTGCACTGGAGAAAATTGAGGTCGATCCCTAAATCTGAGTTCCTGCTCTCAAGAAGGGAATCAGATGAATTGAACCATATAGTGGTGACAAGAATACCGCAATAGCTACCTGCAAGGTTACTAAGGAATTTAAAGCTGAAATTGTAGACCTCCGAACTGAAATATGAAGTCTGTCTCTATACTTGTCCTCTATAATTGAAAACTAGAAGTTGGTCAGTGGAACTCCAATTTTTAGGACTCATGAGGAGATGCAGAAAATTGTAGGCCTGTCAGCTTAACATCTGTTCTGGGGAAGATAGTGGAATCTGCAATTAAAGAAAAAATATCAAACCTTTATAGACACAAGCCTAATCCAAGGATACCCAACAAGATTTCACTATGGAAGGTCCTGTCTAAATAATCTACAAAAGTTTTTTTTGAGGTTGATAATAAATAAGTAGATAAGGGCAAGCCAGCAGACATCATCTACTTGGATTTTCAAAAAGCCTTTGATTAATTTCCTCATCAAAAACTTCTCTGTAAGCTTAACTGCCATGAAATAACACAGCAGGTCCTCTTGTGGGTAAGCAACTGCTTGAAGAGTAGAAAACCAAGAGTAGGAGTCAATGGACATTTTTCACAATGATGTAATTAATGGAGTCCTCCAGGGTTCTGTCCTAGGACCAGTGCCTTTTAACATATGTAGAAATGATCTGAGACCAGGTGCAACTAGTGAAATAGTCAAGTTTGCTGAGGATACTAAATTGTTCAGGATGGTAAAAACAACAAAGGGCCGTGATCAGCTCCAAAGGGATCAACGGACATTAGAGGAATAGTCATCAAAATGGTTGATGTCATTGATGTGCATTGGAACAAAAATCCTGACTATTCATCCATACTAATAGGATCAAAACTAACAGTTACTAATAAGGAAAGAGATCTTGGAGTAAGGGTAAACAGGTTATCCAGGGTGACGACACAATGTGTGCCCACTGTAAAAAAAAAAAAAAGCCAATGGCATTTAGGGATGATATAATAAGGAACAGTACTGAAAATAGAAGTGGCAATATTATAAATATATAATAAATACATACATACATATTATATAATATCTTGTAAAGATTACATAAATCAATAGTACAATCTCATCTGGAATATTGTATGCAATTTTTGTCACCTCAAAAGGTTAGACAGCCAACTAGAGAAAGTTCAGAAGAGGGCAAGCAAAATAATCAAGGGGCTGGATCATCTTCCCCATCAGAAAAGGTCATAACATCTGGGGGGTTTAGTCTAGAAAGGAGGCGAATGGTTATGTTCTTATATTCTTACATCCCGTGTAGTTATTTATGCAACCTGTCTGGTGCTGGAGTATAGTCCAGTATATTGAAGATCCTAAGAACAGATAATACTCAGACTGTAGAACTTGAGCAGCGTTTGTTTACTTGGCTTGGAATTTCTGCTTTTTTGTATTTAGAGTAATGTTACAGTCTACTTTGGTTATATATCTCTTGGTATGTTATGGATACTGCTGCCTTATTTTGCATTTGTTTAAGTCAGGTTTCATTCATTCATTGATTTTCAATGCATAGGCCTAGTAGTTGGTCGATGAGTATTATCCAAGTATCTCCATTTTTCCCCTCACCTGACCATGGCTGGGAGAGAGAATTGGCCATTTCTAGTTTTCATGACATTCATCATGCACACACAAGAGAACATGAAATTCCTCAGAAGCTCCTTTATTCTCACAGAGATTAGATAATTTGTGTGAAGTTCATTCACTGGAGTAAATTATTATGGACAATAAGTACTTACCTCTGAATTAAATGTCGATGAGTTCCTAGAGAAAAGTAATTTTAAAATGAAAAGCTGGACAATCCGTGCAGCTGCATAAAGGTTTGTTGAGTAGATATATAACTTCTGTTTCACACGTTCCTTTTTTCAGCCCTGCTTTTATCTCGCCAGGTTTCAGTCTGGAGATCTTATTTGCCACCTTGTCTGGCCTCACCTCTTGCTTGCAGGAGGGGGAAACAAGAAGTGTTTAGCTACTGACATCTTTTGAGAATTTTTTTCAACCTCATTTGCTTACAGCCTTGGGATATCCTGGCTTGTCTCATCCTATCCAATCCCGATCAAATATAACCTTGTTCAGCTTTTTGCGATTGACCAAAGTCAGCTAAATATTGCCACTTGATGGGGCTGGGCTTAGTAAGGAATATGACCCAAGGGGGGAAGGTCCAATTTGGAACTCTTTGAGAAAATAAATTCCATTTTTAAAACAAGTCTCATGGGTGAAAGAAAGAGCCAAATGAGTTTGGATTTATAGTCTTCTCTGTTTGTTCCCTTATAGGTAAATCCATCTAATCATAGACTGCTGTTTGAAGTGTTTGATGAAAATAGATTGGTGAGTATTTTTTTTCCTATGGTTATTGACTTTATGCATGAGAACATTGTGCCATACATTTCATTTTTCCTTCTCTCCCTCTCTCCACTGGGGAAAATATTTCTTAAAAGTGGGACATGGAGAGATGTAATATGCATTAGTAGTAAGAGGCTAATAAATATAGTTCCTTTCAGATTGACAAGAAGATAGTAAATTGCTATTAAGCCCTTCAGTGGCTTCAGAACCTTGGATTTAATGGTGGTAACTCATTTTTGCTACTGGAAGGGAGATGTCAGATATAGCAGAGATGTAGAAAACAAGCTAATTCAATTAAGCAGTAATATGCCTAAGCTTGGATCCAGGAAGCAGATGTTGAAAAGTGTTAAGATGAGAGACCAGTTTAACCTGAGCTGTTTGCCATGCACTTGGTTTCTATAATCACTGAAGTATGGTGTGAAGCTTCCATATGAATCCATTCAGGTGAAGAGCTGCAATTGTATCCCTCCTCCAGTAAGTAGCTAATAAATGTAGAGGCTTTTCTATGGTAGCTCCTAAATTTCTTTAGTCCAACATACTTGCCAATGTAGTCTCTGTGTTGCTGACGTTTCAGTTTATAATTTGAACCAGGCATAACTTTAAAAATGCATTTAATGTTCCTTTTATTTATGATCTAATGAATGTTAAGTACCATTATTCATTTTTTAATCTATCTATTTACTTTCATCTTATTTCCCCTCCTCGGGAAAATTTGCTGCGATTTTATTATAATTAACAGTGTAAACGGCTATGAGTTATGGCCGGTATCTACACTGTTAGAAAACAGGAATATCAAATGTGTTTAAATTAAATATATAGGTTAAACGTCATGTTGTAAATAATGGAGCCTATAGATACAGTTCAGAGTATACCAAAAGGTTTGGAGTAAAAAGAGAAGCAAGTATTTAAACTGTTCTTTGCTAGCTTGTATTCATCACAAATCAACGTGTTATCAAAGTACCTTCTCTCTGGAGTCCCAAACTTGTATTTAGAAGTGCTTAAAATGGTTAAAATAACCACTGAATCCTTTGGAGAAAGGCTACAAAGGTAGTTATAGTATCATAGTTTGTTGATTAATCAAATAAGATGGAAATATGTCCTCAAATTGTGTTAAATATGCTAAAGATGTTTCATACTTTATTCAGAACAGCAGCAGATGGATGATTATTATTAGTCCTGTTTTTTTCTTGCCTGTTTAACAAAACAGGATTATGCTGACCTTTGGTATTTTAATTATTGAAAGTTTTTCCCCCTTTGGAGACCCTTTCTTTCTTCACTTGAAATAAATCATAAGAATACTTAAGTCTTAAATATTTAGGACATCATTCTTGGTGGATATTCTCATGATTTTTTCTCTCTATAGCTTTTGCTACAAGGTTCTCATTTATACAGAAAATTAAGTGGTTTTATTTTATCTCCATAACAAACATTTTAGTTTCACTGACCCAGTTTTTAATTCGTGCTGCCCACAGATTTTGAGACAGTAGGATATCTGTTTCTGCCCACCCCTTTCTAAACAACCACTCAGAGCAGAATCGAGTTTGGGCATTGTTTAATTTTGGGTTCCAGTCCATCTGTCTGCTCTTCTGACGCCTCTTGGCTCCTAACAAAGCAGAGCTCTATTTCTCGCCGGCAATTCAACCTTTCTAATACTGCTCACTTTCTCACTGGAAGGCTGCCATTGTTTAGCATGGAGTTTAAGTCAAATTCTGTACCGTTCTTCATGCGTATTACCCCTGCTTCAGCTTTTATCGCCTGCCCTGCCTTCTAAAATCTAGGAACAGGAAGATGGATGGTGTTGCCTCTTGAATTGTGCATGTAAGAATTTCTTTCCTTTTCTCTCCTGAAAAAGTTTGAATGTGGTTGAAGCAGGTTATTGCAGTTTGTTTGCAGTAGCAACCCGATATCTCTGTTGGTTGTTAGGGCAGAAAGAGGAGTAGTTAAATTACTTTTCAGTGGAAAGGAAGAAAGACTTGAGTTCCTACTCTTTATTTGTAGTAGTCAAAAGACATTGGGAGGCTTAAATGAACAAAATCTCTCTCACACGTTCATTCTCTGTTTTTCTTTCGTGTGTGTGTGTGTGTGTGTGTGTGTGTTTGTGTGTGTGTGTCTTTCTCTGCACATGCCTTCTTCCAATCATTTCGGCAATATCTGCTCAGCTTGAGAATTTTGATAGCATAACAAGGGCAATTCGACAGGGTGGGGAAGGGAGAGGAAGTCTCCTCTGTGTGAGTTTGTGTCTGTGGTTTCCCACCCCCTCTGCTCCTTTTCTTTCTTTTTTTGCAGTAATTCAAAAGTGTTCTGTGAATATGATGCAGTTTAGATTTATAGCAGAGCTGAGTGTGTTTGCTGCCTTAGTCAGCTGTGAGAGATCTCCCGCTGGGACCGATCCTTTCTGATGGAAAAGGAGCAGCTGGGAAGGTGCTGTTTCAGGCTCTTGCTGGTATTAAAGAGAGGGGGGGAAAATAGTCGCTTGTATTGGAGAGGGGAAAACAGGTCATGTGACGCCAGCCCTCCTACCCGATGTCACAGTGTGGAGGAGCACCGATTGGTCTTGCCCAACCACGCATGGAATGTCGCTTGCCACTTGGGCTATTTCTGCTATCTGTCGCTATCAGTGCAGCAGTGCTAACACTTTGGCAGATGGGACACTTTTTCTTGGAGTTTATGTCTTTAGTTCTTAACTGCTGGCAGTGCCTGGCCTTGTTGCCTTCCCTCTCCTCTGCTTTCTCCCGCGACCATGGCCCATCGGTTGCGGTTTCATTTTGGCTCAGGGCGAAGCAATACAGCTCCTGAACTGGAGATTCTAGACCATGAGAGGGAGGATAATGACGACTTTTTCATGGCATTCCACACTTTGCCAAGAAGGAATGGGCCTCACCCTTTCTCCAGGCGCAGAATCGATTGTGAAGATGGCAGCGGCCGTCTGCAGGAAGGTGGCTCCTTAAAAAGAAGCACATCCATGTTTATCCCGCAGCTTCTGAACAGCTTTGATGCGCGTCCCATGAGGAGCTCATCCATGCAGATCTCCCTTCAGCGCAATGCTGTGAATGGGCATGCTGATGAATGTGGGTCTCCTCCAGAGGAGTCCTGTCACTTTTCTGGTCTAGGAGAGCGGCGTACCTCTCTCGATGGAAGCCATTCTTCTCCAAGTAGTTCACAGGTAACTCCGGAGGATTCTCCAACGAGAGAACTTGAGAACATGGGACATGAGGTCAACGGAGGATCTTCTAACCACACAATATTTTGTACAATACCTTCTAACAACTGGAATAATAAGGGTGCAGCCAGCGGTCAAGAGGACAACACAAACAAACCTGCGCTGGATTTAAATATCAGCGGGGTAAGGATTCAGCATCGGGCTTCAAGTGTGGATATGCCTCAAGTTACACTGATGCCGTTTGGTCCAGAGCCCCAAAATAATGCTTCTTGCTCAGAACCCAGGCGCTGGTCTCTGCAGCACCTGCCAGATGGGTCAGCCAACTCTGGGAAAAAGTTATTTGTTCTTCAGTTGCAGCAGTCTCAGTCAAATAGTGCAGGGGCAGGTTGTAATTTTGGTTTTACAGGAACAAAAGGAGACAGGCTGGTCAGGTATCCACGGATACAGTTGGAGAGGAGCACCTCATATCCAGTTCAGCCACAGGCTGATCGAATTAGCCCCATGGAAGAAGATGCACATTGTGGAAATGACCAACGTGGCCCCGTTATGACCAGAAGCAGTTCAGTTGAGCGGATTTCCCCAGGGCAAGGATGCACTTTTAAAATTTGTCCAGATCAAAACTTAAGGCAGCAGCATTTCAGAATTCTTGTAACTCATGAGAAGAACCAACCATGTGGGCAAGAAAATTCTAATACAGCTGCTCCACTGGCAGCCAACTCATCAGTAAGTAGAAACACCAACATCCTGGCAATTTAAATGTTCACTTTGCTGGCTGGGGCAATAAATAAGGAAACAATTAAATCCAGGGTGCATTATGTAATTTTGCAATGCAACTCTGTGCTGCTAGAAAGAATTGTATACATCCAGAATAATCTCAGAGCATCTTTCTTTGCTACGCTATGACTACATCCAGTGAAGTGTTTTTATATTTGCTACTGACTCAGATGTTACTTAATTTAATGTTACATCATATAAATACAGTGGGGATTCTTTTTGTAACAAATCTGTAAACTACTGTATCACTTTTTATAAATAGTGCCCCAGATGATAAATTAGGATTTCAAAAATTCTGCAATCTTCGTAGCTTCAAATTATTGAAATCTGGCTAATATATTATGTGCACACTACACCCACACACAAATAACTTGAACACACACGGTAGAACTGAACTATCAAAGAGCCAAGGATATAGTTTAAAATTAATAGCTTTACAATACTTTTTAGTTGTTTAAATAGGTGCATCATTGCTTGTTTAAACAGGATTACTATTAATTAAGCTATACCTGTGCATTGGGTGGTTAGATACCTAGTTATAAATTTCTAGCAACTTGAAAAAGCTGCATGAAACCTCAGAATGTTTTGATTTGTTCAGTTCAGTTTGGTTTGATAAAGGTTAGATGTAACAATGAACAAGCACTTTGTGGTAATATTCAGCTTTGAAATATAATAGGTATCAGATTTGCAGCATACTGTACAGCAGAAGCTTTGCCAGGTTTCTACATTATGCTACTGGCATTTTTGACTTTTTTGGCTCCAGGTAAAAACATTTTATTTTTCCAAGCATTTAAATAAATCATTTTGATATTTTCAAAATTAACTGTTTTGGTTCTTAGGATAACTTTATGCTGTATTCATTGCCACAATCATTTCTTTTACCATATCTGTTGCAAGGATCTGTTATTTTCTAATATATACTTTTGCGGAGTCTTTTATGTAGTTTTTAAATTGACTGAGGTTTTCGTTAGTGTGTTCTGAATGATTATAATATCCCAGAGACCCTTACATTATTGGGTGGCATAGAAGTTCAAATCAATCAAGAAAGATTAAAGCCTGAATCTTACTGTGTAGTTTTAGTATTGCTGCAGTTTACCATTGATCATTGGAGTTTGCAAGCTAGGTGATGTGGAGTCTAGAATAATAAATATTGTGTGAAACCATGCCAAGTTTAGGGCCTTCTTGTTGTCCTAGCTTGTGTAATGCAGTTAGTGCCTGCTGATAGAAGAAGAAAGGCCTATATATTGTTTAATTGCAGGAATTAGACTAAAAGCTTTATTCTACACTAATTTTAATTCTTTGGGCCATGTGCGTTTTCAAAAGATTTAGGACAACTTAGTGGTAAAACCCAAATTTTAATCTATAGAAACCAAATTTGAGTCTATACAAAGGTTAGCAAAAAATTTTTTTAATGATCTGCAATTTGTGCCCATAACAGTCCCTCTTATTTTTCCTCATCTGCTTTGGGTAAAATAAAGAATCCTAAACTTAACTCTGTTTCTCCTGAGATTTTACTGTCCTTTTAAAAAATATCTTAAGGATTTTACACCAAAGCCTCTATTTTTTTAAAAACAGATTTTTCATCAATTGTTTTGAAGCTGTAAAATATATATTTTTATAAATAACTCAAGGTAGCAAGCATACCTAATACTCCTTCCACTTTTCTCCTCAACAACAGTCCTGTGAGGTGGGTTAGTCTGACTGATTAGATCAAAGTCACCCAGCTGGCTTTCATGCCTAAGGCAGAACTTGAACTCGTAGTCTTCTATGGTGCTTTAATCATTATTTATATTATATCATATTATTTTAATAGAATATTATGGAATATAGAATTAAAAATCTATGTGGTTGCTAGGAGTCAAAAACAACTTGATGGCATATAATCAGTCAACAACGGATGAGCAAACGGCAATAAAGTAAGGGTTTTTCACCATCTTGTAAATATCTATTTGAAGAAATTTTACAAATGTTTGATTGTGTATATTTTCTGCAATATTGTTTGCTAAATATACATAATTCCTCATTCTGAAGTTTTTTTATTTACCTAGATGGCTCCACCCTTTAAAGGGTTCCTGATAGAAGAATAGATATATTAGGTTAGGAAAATAGGAGCCAATGGTTTAAAATATGCATTTTATATTGTACTATTAAAACGCCCCCCAAATTTAAACTTGTATTGTTACCAAGAACAGGATTTCACCATATTTTTGTATGGTATTTGCATATATGTACGCATTTACTAAATACATACACATCAAAGAGTTTTTTTAAGTTCATGTCTATCTCATCTTAGATTTGAGAGGCTGTCTCTAATCACTCTTCAGAACCAAAAAGCAAGCTCTGTAATGAGAAAGTTAATAGTAGCTGGTATTAAGCCACTGAATGTAATGCATTATATAAAATAATTCAAGAAAGACAGATACTTTCCATCTGTAGTGAATTGCAGCACATTAACTGGTTCCTATGAAGAGTCGATAGGTACTCAAAATGATCTCCTATATATGATCCTCTATATCAGACATGTCAAACACAAGGCCCGGGAACTGGATGCGGCCCGCGAAGTGGTTTCATGTGGCCCGCGAAGCCATCCTGGAAACAGTGAGGGAACGGCCCCCGTTGCCTTGGCCCTGGCCCTGGCCCAGGCTGGCCGGGAGCCAATGTACAATTTTATGGTGGCCATCTATGCTGAAACACATTCAGTCTTAGCTCCACAAGGCCGTCTGGAAACAGCGAGGAACCAGCCCCTGCCACGCCAGCCACGCCCCCTGGATGCATGCTGGGTGTCACCTTTGTGAGGAATGAAGAAATGCACCATTGCGCTGGCCACTTCCAGGCGATGGTGCATTTCTTCATTCCTCACGAAGGGTGACACCTCCCAAGCTGAGTTTCTTGCCTGTTTTTCTTCCTCCCTCATCTCAAATATTTTCCCACCACTCTGTACTTAGGAAAGAAGGAAGGAAAGAAGGAAAGGAGAGGGAGGGTCTGAGGGAAGTCCTACCTTAGTCCTGCCCTGCTGCCCTTTCACCATCCCCTTGCCCCCTCCTCCTGGCCTATCCTGGGAGTCTCTCATCCTATTGCTAAGGAAGCTTTGGATACAACGCCGGGTCTCCTCCCATGGAGAGGGAATGGGCCTCCCTCTGACTTTGCCCTTGTACCCATCATGAGCAACCTGGCTAAGGAGAGCAAGCACAACAGCAGCAGCCTTGAGGAGGAGGTAATTGCAGCTGGGTGCCCCTTGGGGAAGTGGGGTTGGGCTTGGTGCCGCGGGTGCTCAAGGGCCAGGCTGGGCGTTTGACCTCTGCTGCCCAGGGCTCCAGGCAGCCCGTACCACCATCCAGCCCCCCCCCCCGCATGGCCTGAGAGGAACAGTGAGGGTCCTCCAGTGGACCATGCCTTGGCACTTGCCCTGGTCCCACCCCCTTCTGCCAGAGATCCTCAGATCTGTCCCACTCCTGCCCAGGCCCCCACAGGCACCCTTGACGCAAACGATGTAGAGCTGGCCACGCCCACCCAGCAGGCCACACCCACTCTATCCACGCCTACCCATTAGGCCACACCCACCCGGCCCCCTGAGGGCAACCGCAATGCTGATGCGGCCCTCAATGAAATTGAGTTTGACACCCCTGCTCTATATCTTACAATACTGTTTTCAAAAGTAGATGGATTCTGAAGTACAGAAATGGCAATAATTTATATTTAATTAGAACCCATTTGCAATGGTCAGTTCTTTGGGATAAAAAAAATTCAGAGGCATGTTTTTCTTTTTACTACATTTTTTTTCATGAATTATCACAATAAGAAAGTTCTTCCAGGACAAGGTGAAGAGCTTGGAACTCCCAAAATAATGTTGAACTCAAATCTCATATTAATTCCCGTCAACACGGCCAATAGATATGGAAGAGGGAGACTTTAGTCCAGCCCAGGGAACATACTTCTGCATCCCTTTTCTAAGACATGGTGACTTATACAGTAATAAGCAGTGGTGGGATTCAGCCAGTTCACACCACTTCAGCAGAACCGGTAGCTAATTGTTTGTTGCCCAGGCCCAGAATGGACTTCCAGAAGCGGCATCCACACAGAGAACCGGTTGTTCACATATTTGAATCCCACGACTGGTAATAAGCAATGACTGCAGTTTTCAGCAACTTATAGGGGTTTTTTTTGTCCAATAATAAAAAAAAAAATAGCAATATTCAAGCATTTCAAGTACTAATCTTAGTTTACCAAATAGCAAGCAAGCATATTAAAATATTTATACAAAATATCATTTCTGTAAGCAAGAGGAATATTATAAGCAAGTGCCAGACTAAAAAAATATGCAAAGAAATCTATTAGGTTTGCGTTACATGTGATTCTGTTCAAGTCAATATAAAATGATGGGCTTAAAAAAAAAACATGGAATTTTTCCAACATAAATTGGGGGAAGCCTGGTTGAGTTGAACTTCCCTAATACAATAAATGTCCATTCTGATTTGAAATATTTTATTTCTCCAAAGATGTCATCAAATTTGTAGAATATCATAAAAACTACAATGTTAAGATTTTTCTGGACCTAATGTTTGCATTAGTTCTTCCTCTATATATCAGCCATTATGTTGAGAGCCATTTACACAAGCAGAACCACTCATGTCTTAAAAATAAATATAGTTCTCAATCCAGACAGTGCAAGTGAAGTGAGATGGTCAATGTCCATTTGAACCCCTCTTGATTAAACCTGGGCAGCTTCTCAGGATTTCTCTTCTGTGTAAATATATAATTTGTATATAATTGTATATAATTGTATGCATAATAAATTATATTCTGTATATAGTTAATATAATTGATCTGTATTTGGTAATCTGAAGAGTCTGTGTATGTATTTGATGCAATATAATACAATGCAATTTTATGTATATAAGACTCTCTAATTCTATATGGTAAAGTTTAATATTTCAGGTTGAACTTTCCAACCTTAGCACCTTTTTGCTTCCAAAGAATCACTTTTTATTGTCCACTATCAGATCACTATTATTCACCTGAAAAGCTTATCGAATTGTGCAGATTATAATCAGATTACACAAGGTTGCCTCCTAGATGATAAAGGCACCTGTCAGATACAAAGTATTTTTTGTATGAGATTTCTCATTGAAATGGTCACATTATGGTACTATACAGGAGCTACCCTAATGATCTTTTGGTCTATATTTTGCAATGTTTTTTGTTTTATGCTTTTCACATTCTGAACAGCACTGAATGCCTTGATAGAAATTGAGTATCAACAGAACTGATTTATGCTTTCCATTGTACATTAATACTGATGTTTGAGTAGAGGTTGCATAGTGGCTAGAATAGGATTTCAGGTAGTCATTTCCCAGAAATTCATCTAAACTGCCTATAGCTTTTTCACTTAATCTAATGTTCAAGCATAAGTTCCTGTACTTACAAATGGAAATAAATACTCTCATAGTCACTTGGAGAATGAGATGGGTGATATCTAAATTTGGTAAATAAATAAAAACTGATGCTTCTATGTAAATGCATCTCGGTTCCTACTTTGCACAAAACCATAAAGTGGTTGGTTTAGTTTTGCCCTGACATGCCTTCATAGCCCATTTAGTGCAGTCGGTAAACTGTCATTTATGAAATACTGTGCTGTGCAAATGCAGCCACTTAAGGTTCATTCAGTAAACCATAATTGCATCAATTAGCTTGATACAATAAGTGAACTCAATTTTATGTTATATAGTATGAGAGGAAGAGAAGACTTGGTTGGTACCCCAATCAGATCTTGGTGCCAAAGCAGAACAAACTATGTTGAAGACCTTTTCCCCTTTTTCCTCTTAAGTCAATAGAAATACTTCATTTTTTTCCTTTTTCTATGAATAACTTTTTTAAAGTTTGGAATTCGGAAAACTGTTGTTATCTGTATTTAATTCAAACCATGGATTACAATGTGGCTTGCTTACTAAATGGCAATAAATTAGGAATATTAGTTCTCACTTTTACAGTGGGAGTAAAGAGAGAAGTTTAAAAAGTATAACAATTGTTGTCATAGTACTTAGTTTTGTAATTAACCCTTACATTTGAACTAGGTTATTGGGTACTTTTTCAGAAAAAATTGTGATGCTGCAGGACATATACCAGTTTTATTATATTAAAGAAGTTGTAGGAATTAGAGCTTATTGTGAAATCATTCTTTACATGATTTGAAGAAAGACTTTTAAAGAAAGGTTGTAATAATTGTGTTTAGGATAATCATTATACAATAATCTTACATGATTGTTCTTTTAGAATCAGAGTAGGTTTGAAGTAGAGCTAGTCAAATATCTGAAGAGTGGGGAACTCAAGAAGGGTTTGAAGGTTTTTTGCTTTGCAATGTATTATCTAGATTATTTTGAAGCCTGCTATGACTTAATTCTGCACATATGTGTTTTATCTACTCTATAAATGTATTTTCTAAAACCAAGTGGCAGCTTTTCATTTTAGTAATTTTTTTTCTTAATAATGACATCAGTATTAAACTTGCCAAAGCAATATCTACATTTATAATAAAATAAGAACCAGCCTTATATTTAGACAAATGGTTAATCTATAATTTTTTCTCATCTGGAAATGTGATTGTTTGCTGTTATGCAGGTCTACCCACAAAATTCCATTTGTCGGAACATTGGAAAAGAATTTTTAAGTGAACAGTGCAATTGAAATTGTCCTGGCAATAAAACACAATTATTTACATTACAGGTTCTTGGGGGACAAGGACCCAATTAAACTAAGTTAAAAAAAAAAGAACCTGTATTGATAACTTCGAATAATTTCTAGCACTGTTCAGTTGCCCTATTAGAATTCCCCAATCTTAAATTAATGTTTTAAAAAAGGTGATTTTTCTTTTTTTGATATAGCATTTGTTCTTACTATACTTACTATTATTGCACCATATCAAATGATCGTTGTGGGGATACCTAATGAGAAGGATATTTTTCCATAACCCACTCATGATCTCTATTCAATCTCTTGCCCGTAGTAGAAATTTTCAATAAGTACTGCACTGGTACAAGGAGGCTTAAATACAGACCTCTCCTGTTTCAAGCAGCTATTCGAAAAGGATAGCTACATATGACCTCCATTTTGTTTGGAATAATCTGCCTGGCTTGTCATCTCCTTTCAACCAAAACAGCAGAGCAGAATAAATTTTTCAAAAGCTGTTTGGACAAAATGTGTTTTATCCTGTCCAATTTGGCTAGTTTGAATGCATTGGATTGATATAAGATCCAGGATTTGGTCTGAGGCAGCAGCTGCTTCAAGCCTTATTTATCTAGAGTGAAAACATGCATGCGGGCGTCTGTAGTCCTAGTGCCACAGAATGTTTATGACCTTTCGGATATCTGAAGAAGCCAGGATGTAGTTCATTCCTTGTTATCAGAAAACGAGAAATAAAATAAAACCTGCGACCCACAGTGTAAGAGTAAAATATTTTTGTAAACACAAGGCATGTCGGAAACGTCCTCAGCTGATAATATCATAAACCTCTCCCTCACTTTTTTATTTGGCTGTACAGTATTAAAGAGGAAAAGAAGTGGGAAAAACCATATTTGCGCACATTGGGATAGGCATATGTTTGAGATTTTGCAATCTCTAGCAATATGTAGCAGCACGTAGGCAAGAGATCGTGGCATGAACTGGAAAATGACCAGACATGCTAATATTGGGATTGTTAAGGAAATGCTGAGGGATGTGGGGACTCACAGAACACCGGAATGTGCTTGTGTTATGTCCATACAGCGGCCTGCATCTGTCTTCTATTGCATCAGATTACATCCCACTGTTAATGCTGAACAATGCTTAACCCCATGCAAAGACATTCTGGATAAGCAATGTATTGTCAACACTTGTGTCGCAAGGATAGGGAAGGGCTGTGGCGTCAGGCTGCCCGTAGCAGAAGCTCTGCCGGAATAATTTTTGGCTACAGACTTAGCTTAGCAGCCAGCCTGTGCCAGTTTGCCTTTAGACAAGAACAGCCCTTGATTGCTGAAGAAGAGTTTACTTCACTGCAGGCATATCCCACATTCCAAGTCATTTCCCCTTCAAACTAATTTAAGTTTCTCTCTCTCTCTCTCTCTCTCTCTCTCTCTCTCTCTCTCTCTCCCTCCCTCCCTCCCTCCCTCCCTCCCTCCCTCCCTCTCCATATGGGAAGGAGTTGATCTTGATAATGTGAGAGACATAAACCAGGAATGGTGGAACAGATCTTTTGGCTTAAGTTCAAGCAAACTGATTCATTCTTCACTGAAAATTCTGTGCCTGGAAACTTGACATTGTCCTGATTTAAAAATCCATCCTTGAGAATGGCTCTCATAAGCCATATTCCCAGGACTATTTGAAAAAATATACCTTTATATTTTTAGAATGCATTATTGGATGCTTTAACATACTTTAGACCTGTATGTCTTCACACACAGACACACACTTTAATCCAGATATGTATGTAAATAACTCATGTTCAACAGTCTGAAAGTGTTCACTAGCAAGGCAATGATCATGCTGACTTTTTTTAGACTAATGGGATTGCAGAAGCCTTGGGTTGTTTCTTTATCATCAACATGGGGTGCTTGTTTTCCATTTGGTTCCCAGCTTTTTGTTATCCATGAATACACAAAGGGAAATATTTAGAAGATTGTCTTTGCAGGGCCAGGGAAAGCCAATTCAAAGAAGAATTGGTTGTGCCAAGCAGCAAGGTTTTCATTAGGTTTGCCAAGAGGCTGTTATTCTCTTGGCTTTTGTGATCTTGCATGAATTTTCTGGTGTGTATTCTGCTTGAATAGCAAGTTGGGATAGTTTCTGGCTAGGTGACTCTGATCAAGATTCCTGCCTCTCAGGGCAGCCAGAACAGATGTTGAAACAGGAGGAGGGACAAAGAAGCCAATGTCCTTAATTTGTGCTGCCAGCTTAATTTTCCATGGGACTAGAGTAGCAGTAGTTGTTTCTCTTCCACTATTATTTTTTCCTTTGCTGTGAATTGTACAAAATATTAATGGCCTTGATTTAAGGTTGCACCATAACCACGTGGTGCACTTTGCTGATTTTATATAATTAGGAAATGTCAACAAACATTTTTCCTCCCTGTTGCAGAGATTGTTGTGTTGAAGCTCCTATTTCACTGGATCCTTTCAGGAAGTTCAAGTCTTTTCTGCCATGCAACAGTGAATGATGATTATCACATAAATTATACTATGGTGTAAAAGCAGGATGTGATTTCTGGCCTTAATTAAATTGAAATGAATAATTTATATTCAGCTATTCAAATGTATTGTTCTAATTATTTCCAAACTCAGTGGATAAGCTCTAGAGTAGGATCCCTAAACTCATGAAGTTTCAGGTTGTTTATCAACCCCCAAACATTTATTATAGGAAAATAATTTAACAAATAGTACTGTTACTACGAGTAGTATGCATAAAAATAATAATACTTAACCCAGTGGTGGGATTCAAATATGTGAACAACCAGTTCTCTGTGTGGATGCTGCTTTCGGAAGTACATTCTGGGCCTGGGCAACAAAAAATTAGCTACCGATTCTGCCGAAGTGGTGCGAACCAGCTGAATCCCACCACTGACTTAACCTCTTGGATAGTCGCATTGACCTTTGGGGTTCAGTATTGAATATTATGGAGAACCCTGCTCTAGAGCATCTTTCCCAACTTGCTACCATGCCTCCAGATACGTACTCTCACACATCTGGAAGGTAGAAAATTGAGGGAGGTAGCTATGGACCATTGCATCTCATTTCTACCACTGGATTCACACACTAAAAAGGGGATCTCCAACTTTGGGAACTATAAAACCTGTGGACTTCAATTGCCAGATTACCCCAGCCAGCAATTCACAACAAAGGAAAAAGAAGTCCACAAATCTTAAAAGTTCCCAAGGTTGGAGATCCCTGCACTAAAACATACTAACCATGTACACAGATTGGAGTGAAACATACATTTAAGAAACCATTTGGGGAAAGGATATTGTTAAACATGACGTTTAACAGAAAAAGATGTAAAATTACACAAATTACTTAAATTATTTAAACTACAGCATGCATTGTCCATTATTTCAGATGATGCCTGGATGCTAAATTGAGGACCTTCAACGGTTGGGTTCACACAGCACAGTACCAAGCCACTTTCTAAAGAAAATGCCTTTATGACTTAGCCTGAGATGTTGGAGGTTGTGCACTTGAAGTCCTCCAGATGTAATTAGTTGCAATTCTAGGAATACTGGTTAGTGAGATCATTGACTGTATATTCTGGGAATTGCATTCCAATGCATCCGGAAGATTCCAGGCTGGCAAAAGCTACTTTATCCAGTGTTCCCTGTTCAAAAAATAAGAAATATAGAAGTCCTCCTTTCCTTGGTTGCACTACGGGATGGGCAGGAGAAGGCTATAAATCACCAAAGTAAGGGTTTTACCTGTTTAAAAATTCCTTACTGAATTTGTATCCCTGAAAATGGGAAAAAACAGAATTCTTCACAAATTGAAACTGAATTCTCTAACTGCCAAAAAAACCCCACACACATTAAAATATACTTGGATATATCTGTATAGGATTTATTGCTTTTGTATTAGTTATGGGGAAAGTTCAAAAAGTCAGTGCAGAACATTCATAATACTACTTTCGGAAACTGACATTCTGTTCAGACTGCCATAATTCCTGAGATTATTATCAAGGACTAACAGTTTGTTCTGGGGGGGGGGGAGACTTCCCAGAAGCCAAGATTTTAGAGTGTCTGTAATTGATTGGTTTTCAGAACTGCCTTGTTTGGCTGAAGTGGAGAAAATGTTAAAAGGAAGAAGGTATTTTCAGTGGCATAGAGCTAGGATTAAGCAGCTATTCTATGAGATCTGATATACCAGTGATGGCAAACCTTTTAGAGACCGAGTGCCCAAATTGCAACCCAAAGCCCACTTATTTATCACCGGGTGCCAGGCGGGCATGGCCCACTGGGTGGGTGTGGCTGTGGTGGTCATGGCAGACTGGGTAGGTGTGGCCAAGGTGGGCGTGATCACCTCGATGCTGCTCATGGGGAGGAACGCATGTGGGGGCCATGCAGAGTTGGGGGAGATCTAGGGGGTCTCTGGCAGGTGGGGCGGTGGGCAGGAGGCTCGTCCTGTGGGGTGAGGCGAGGCAAGGCAGGGTGGGGGTGCCATTGTCGCAGGGCAAGGTGAGGCAGAGGCCGGGGCGGCTGCTGCCTGACACCATCAACCCCCGCACACAGAGGCCAGCGAGCGCATGGGTGCTGGGATGCATCCAGTCACGTGGGACCTCGGCGAGTTAGCGGGCGGCTGGTTGAAGAGGGACGGTTGCCATCTCCGGGGCATGGCATGCGTGCTCACAGAGAGGGCTCTGAATGCCACCTCTGGCACGCGTGCCATAGGTTCGCCACCACTGCGATATACAGTACATGCATTATATCTAAAGCAGGGACCAATCTTGGCAACTTTAAGACATGTAGTCTTCAACTCCCAGAATTCTCCAGCCAGAGAATTCTGGGAGTTGAAGTCCACATGTTTTAAAGTTTCCAAGATTGGTAATCCCTGCTCTAGAATATATAGAGTAGTCCAATGGTGAGATAAGTGACAAATAAATTTAACAAATAATAATATAGATAAGATAACCTTTATTGTCATTTTTTTTACTGTGGGCACAACGGCACACATCAAAAATGAAATCACATCTGGCAGTCACAAAATATTGGAAAGCAAAATTTTCCATCAGCTCTGCAAAGAAACCAACTACATTTGGCCTCTCCTCCCCTTAAATTTCCATTTTATTTGTTCATAATAAAATGATGGCTGTTCAAATTTTCATATTCTCCCCTTCTCCCTTTTTTTTCTTTTGTGTTTTGTCTTTTAGATGGTAAACCTGTCTCAAGTTGTTGAGGAACAGCTTAATTAAGATAAATAAAGCCATCTCTTCTTTTTTCTTTCTTACTCACCCATAGACACATACGTTTACAAATGTTTGTTGCCATTAAAAGAAATGTTATTAATAATAATAATAATAAAGTTGGAAGGGACCTTGGAGGTCATCTAGTCCAACCCCCTGCTCAGGCAGGAAACCCTATACCATTTCAGACAAATGGCTGTCCAGTCTCTTCTTAAAAACTTCCAGTGTTGGAGCATTCACCGCTTCTGGAGGCAGGTTGTTCCACTGGTTAATTGTTCTAATTGTCAGGAAGTTTCTCCTTAGTTCTAGGTTGCTTCTCTCCTTGATTAGTTTCCATCCATTGCTTCTTGTCCTGCCTTCAGGCGCCTTGGAAAATAGCTTCACTCCCTCTTCTTTGTGGCAGCCCCTGACATATTGGAATACTGCTATCATGTCCCCCCTCGTCCTTCTCTTCATTAAACTAGACATACCCAATTCCAGCAACCGTTTCTTATATGCTTTAGCCTCCAGTCCCCTAATCATCTTTGTTGCTCTTCTCTGTACTCTTTCTAGAGTCTCAACGTCTTTTTTACATCGTGGTGACCAAAACTGGATGCAGTATTCCAAGTGTGGCCTTACCAAGGCATTGTAAAGTGGTATTAATACTTCACGTGATCTTGAGTCTATCCCTCTGTTAATGCAGCCTAGCACTGTGTTGGCCTTTTTGGCAGCTGCAGCACACTGTTGGCTCATATTTAAGTGATTGTCCACTAGGACTCCGAGGTCCCTCTCACAGTTACTGCTATTGAGCAAGGTACCCCCTATACTATACCTGTACATTTCGTTTTTCTTGCCTAAATGTAGAACCTTGCTTTTTTCACCATTGAATTTCATTTTGTTAGATAGTGCCCAGTGTTTAAGTCTGTCCAGATCCTCCTGTATCTTAAGCCTGTCTTCTGGAGTGTTGGCTATTCCTGCCAGCTTGGTGTCGTCGCAAATTTGATGATTTCCCCATCTATCCCCTCGTCTAAATCATTGATGAAGATGTTGAAGAGCACTGGGCCCAGAACAGAGCCCTGGGGCACCCCACTACACACTTCCCTCCATGTAGATGCGGTTCCATTGAAGACCACACGCTGAGTACGGCCGGTCAGCCAGCTACAAATCCATCTGGTGGCGATGCTGTCTAACCCACATTTTTCTATCTTATCAAGTAGTAGGTTGTGATCTACTTTATCAAATGCCTTACTGAAGTCCAAGTAAATTATATCCACAGCATTCCTCTGATCCACTAATTTTGTCATTTGGTCAAAGAATGCAATAAGATTTGTCTGGCATGATCTGTTTTTGACAAACCCATGTTGGCTTTTAGTAATGACTTTGTTTGCCTCTAGGTGTTTGCTGATTCGTTGTTTGATTATCTTTTCCAGAATCTTCCCAGGTATTGAGGACAGGCTGATAGGTCTGTAGTTTCCTGGGTCCATTTTTTTTTTCTTTTTTGAAGATGGGAACTACAACAGCTCTTTTCCAGTCCTCCGGTAGTTCCCCAGTGCTCCAGGATCTTTGAAAAATATAGTTCAATGGTTCTGAGATCACATCTGCCAGTTCCTTGAGAACCCTGGGGTGTAATCCATCTGGTCCTGGTGATTTGAACTCGTCTAGGCTGGACAGGTACTCACTTACCGTTTTCTTGCCTATCTTAACTGTTGCTTGTCACCTTCTTGCCACTTTCACCCACTAATGGACCAATCATTTCCTTCACTTTTTTCTTGTTTTTTACATGTTGAAAGAAGCTTTTTTGTGTTATTTTTGACTTTGGTCGCAAGCCTTAGTTCATTTTGAGCCTTAGCTTTCCTCACTTCATCTTTGCAGGCTCGGGCTATTTGCTGATATTCTGACTTAGTTATGTGCCCCTCTTTCCACTTTCTATACTTGTCCTTTTTATCTTTCAATTTACCAGAGAGTTCTTTATGCAGCCATGCTGGTTTCTTTTGAGAGCTGTTATTTTTCTCTTTGTTGGTATTGTGCTAGACTGGGCTTTTATTATCTCACTTTTCAAAATTTCCCAAGCTTCTTGAGTTGTTTTCCCCTTGAGGATTCTCATCCATGGAATCCTTCCCAAGCCCTCTCTAAGTTTATTGAAATTAGCTCTCTTAAAGTCCAAGACTCTAGTTTGACTGTGTTCTATTGCTTGTGCTTCCATAATGTTGAATTCCAATATTGCATGATCACTTCCTCCCAAGGTTCCTGTGGCTTCAACACCTTCTATCATTTCATCTCTGTTAGTGAGAATTAGATCCAAAATGGCTAATCCCCTAGTTCCCTTCTCTAGTTTTTGGGAGACAAAGTTTTCTGCTAGGTTTGCAAGGAATCTGTTTGATCTTCCACTTGGTGCAGAGTTTGTCTCCCAGTTGATGTCAGGGTAGTTAAAGTCCCCCATTACTATTGTGATGTGCTTCCTACATACCTTAGTTAGCTGACTAGCAAAAAGTTCATCTAGTTCCTCTGTTTGGTTGGGTGGCCTGTAGTATACACCTATGGCAATGTCATTTTCCCCCCTTTTATATTGACCCAAATGCATTCAAGACAGTTTTCATCATTGTTGTGCTCTATTTCTGTAGAGATGTAGTTATTTCTTATATAGAGAGCAACTCCTCCTCCTCTTTTATTTGGTCTGTTTTTTTAAAATAATTTAAATCCCTCTAACTGTGTGTTCCGTTTGTGGGTTTCATCCCACCATGTTTCCGTAATGGCAACAATATCATATCTGCCCTCATTAACCTGAATTTCTAGTTCACCCTGTTTGCTGTTCATACTCTGAGCATTGGTGTATAGACATTTGAGTCCTTTATGACTGACCCTGTGTTTACTTTCTACGTAACCTGTGTGGTGCCTGAGTTCCCCTATTGTCTTATCACCTATTTGGTTAGTGCACTTTGTGTGGCACTCGCTGTTAGAAGCTTGATTTTGCTTGACAGCACGGTTGATATTCTTGTCCACACACACATCTATGTTACATGCACTGATAGCCCTATAATTTTTAGATTGGGATGTTCTGTATCAATTAACTCACTGTCCCCGCTGTTTAGTTTAAATATTCCTCCAGAAAATCTGTGAATTTATAGCCGAGTAACTCAGTCCCTTTCTTTGATGGATGCAAACCATCTCTTTTGTACATTTTTTCATTGGACCAGCTATAGACATCGTGACTAATATATCCAAAGTCCCTTTCTTTGATGGATGCAAACCATCTCTTTTGTACATTTTTTCATTGGACCAGCTATAGACATCGTGACTAATATATCCAAAGCCTTCCCCTTTACACCACTCCTGTAGCCATATATTGAATTGTGCTATACGCTGGCCTTTTCCATTTTGCTCCTTATATACTGGTAAAACTTCTGAAAAAGTAAGCAAACAACTGTAAAAGCAGCCAGGTTGCCAAGTGCTCAAAATGAGATCACGTAATTATGGTGGGGGGGACGACCATTTGAACTTTGAATCCTACCCCCCAGGTAGATCTGTCAGAACTTCAAACTGTCGCTAAGTGACCAGTCAATAAGTCAAGGACTACCTGTATAGCCATTTATAAAGCACCAGTTTACCAGAACGTTGTTCCTTCTGCCCCTGCTGCCACAGGATACTCTCCAGCATAACTGTTTAGTTTTTCTGGGACACAGCAGGTCACATTTCCAAACAAACCCTGCACCTTCTCAATATCCTCACTGGGGAAATCTAGCATCCCCAGTACGATTCTGTTGCCTGCCATGCCTCTGGCTGAGGACCGAGAACTGTCTGGGGTATTCTGTGAGTTGAAGTCCACAAGTCTTAAAGTTGCCAAGGTTGGACACCCTTATTTAGCCCAAAGGATGCAAATCCTGGCAAACAACGAAACAGTGAGGGAGACTCTTGTGTCTGGACTGTATTCTCATGTGCTCTTGGCTGAAGTATTTCCGTTTTCCTGTATTCTGGCAGTTGGGGCAGGGTCTTCTCCTCCTTTAATATGGCCCCTAGACCGGTGTTGCTGGAGTGGTTTAACAGATCTAGAGCAGCCAGAAGCAAGTTACAGAAGTTGGCAGCCAAGGAGGAACCACCTCTCCTCAGGCCAGGACTACATTTTCTGTCTTAATACGTTTGTGGAGTGAGACAGAATTGCAACCGTCAACAATGCTTCTTCTATTGCCAGTTTCCACAATAGGGGAGAGAGTTTAGTTACGATAAATCAAAATGTAAAAGTGACTGAGAAAATGGATGGGGGAGGGGTCATCTGAATTCTTAAAACAGGTTGGGTGAATGAAAATATCTAATACAGTATTTTTTAAAAAACCAGGCCATGAACTTGGAGTCCAAGTATCTATAGTGTGCTCCAGTTTTAAAATAAAGTTGTTACTTAGTGAGATTAGATTGTATTAACAATAAGAGTTTCCGAGTCAAAGACTGAATAATAGTTGACTCCTTCAGAAAAAATAGAAAAACTATAAAATCAAGCAATTAACATCATGCCAGCCTTCGCTCTGTCTCTTTCCCCAACCTTTGCTTAACGTCAACCCACAATTGTTCTTTTTCCTGCCGCTATAGTGCTTAAAAATACAAGTTAATATCTCTAAGTAGTTATTTGCAAAGAGCTGGCTAAAGCCTCTTTGAATCCTCCCTCCCTTCCTCCCTAAAAATCATCTTAAGATATCCTTTCTTTCAATAATTTTTCTAATAGGATTTTTATTTTAATAAAAGAGGAGAAAAGGTTGCTTTTCCCCTTTCCTGATAAAAACAAATTTCATTTTAGATTATTTAAATCAGGAATTTACACACCCAAATGATGCAGAAGCTATCCGTTCATCATGCCAGGAATGTCACAAGCATCAGCATAATAGTTTCTCCAGATAGATGGAAAAAAATTGTAAGTGTTTATGCCACCATCACAATTGCAAACGTCAGTGGAACGTGGCTGGCAAACAAAGCGCAGTCTCCAGAAGTACAGTTATACAAAGAATACATAAATGGTTACGCTGGTTAGAACAGTTGTCAACATATTCATTATTAATTACAATATAGAGGACATGGTTATGCTCAGCTCTTCCCATGGCATCAGTCCTGCGGACAACGATCAGTTTGCAAATACTTTTGGTGAGCATATTTTTTTGGCATGCCTAGAATTTGTCTCCATATTTGCCATCAGTTTAATCAGTTTGAAAAGGGGAGTGGACAGTTGAAAGGAGGATCAAGCTATCAGTTTCTATTCATCATGATGGCCATTTACTACCTTCTAAATCCCAGGCAACATGTCTTAAATACCAGCTGTTAAAGAGCAACAGTGGAAATGAGAGATCTCCTTTCTAGCCATGCTTGCGAGCTTTGTCAAAGCACTGAGTTAGCCCGTGTGTCCTTCAGAAAACTGGACTAGATGGGCTGTTAGCCTGATCCATCAGAACTCTTCTTGGGTTATTATTTCAAAGAAAGGGCTCAGCGTGCAATCTGGCTTTCTGCAGTAGTTTAGGATAGTGTTAGTCTCTTCCCTTGGGAGCACAATTGCTCAGCAATTAAAGACACTGAGCTTTTCAGCTAGAAAGCCCTGGTTTGAGACCTGAGGGTCGCGCAACAGGATAAGCTCCATTACTTGCCCCAGCTCCTGTCCACCTAGCAGTTTGAAAGCATGCAAATGCAAGTAAATAAATAGGTACCACTTTGGTGGAAAGGTAACAGCGTTCCGTGTGCCTCAGCATATAGTCATGCTGGTCACATGACCACGGAAAGGGTCTTCAGACAGCGCTGGCTCCCTCAGTTAAGAAACGGAGATGAGCACCACCCGCTAGGTACAACTGGACAGGGGAAACCTTTATCTTTAGTCTCTTCCTCATTGATGTGTTGCATCCTTTTCAAATAGGTAGACTATTTTCTGGGTTCTTCTGACCTCAAATAATAGTCTAATCCTCTGCATGCATATTGAGAAGTAAGTTCTTAATATGTTCTGGTTAGATGCTCAGCCTTTTGATGCTGAAGACCACAGGGCCCGGTGGTTGATCAGACAGAAAAGTAGGTAAGGCGGGACAAGAAAGAAATCTGTCTTTAATTATATCTAATTAAGTAAACTGTATTTGAGTATGTTTAACATTATCCCCTTTTGCTTCCACTCATAACTACATACCAAGTGGCAACTTTTTGTAGTCCTTGAACTTCATCATGTAATGTAGAGTTTGCTCCTAAAGAAATATACATAAATATAAGTTTTGTTGAATACCATAACACTTGCAGTTGTATAAACATCCATAATAAGGTTCTGCTGCTAGTAAAAAATACAATTTTTTTGAATCTCTATTGGATATCTTTGGTTTTGCTAAAATCTTCAGTTTCTTCTGTCAAGAACTGAATTGCTCTTCTAAAAATAGCAAAACATTGTGTATTATTGTGCAACAGTAATAGACTTAATTTACATTAATACAGCCTAATCTCTATAAATGCATTGGTTAATGCTCAGACTGGGTTGTACTCAGGAATATGGTCTGATTTTAAAGAAAACAGTCGGTAAAGTGCATAAATCTGCAGAGATTAACATATAGTTAAAATATTTTTTTTAATCAACCTCACCATGTCACTGCTATATATTGCTTATCTTATTACAGCACAGATTTTAGACTATGTAAGATAAAACATGAACAATTTTGTACAGAAATGCATTATATCTACAACTTTTATAGTAGTATTTACAACAGAAATGGTAAAAATAGCCCAATTAATCAAACTCAGGCTTTTAGCTGAAAGGTTAGTTTAAAAAAATCCTTGTAAGCTATTAAGCAGCCCTATGAATCTCCCTCACTATAATTTTCTGTTATTTGATGCATCATTTAAAAGTGTGGACAGATATGGAAGGGAACTATTTCAAAGCATTTTTTTTATTCAGAGGAGCAGATATTCTATATTTATTTCTGTGATGTGAGCTGACCTTCCTTTTTTCAGTTTCATGAGGTTCAACTATAGGATGGTATGCTCCCATCTTCAACTCAATAGATAAACATTGTTGTTTCATAAAATCATCAATCAAAAATCATAAGTGAATTTTGCCCCATTTTAGAATCTTTCTTGCCCTAGTTGTTAAGTGAATCACTGCAGTTGTTAAATTAGTAACAAGATTGTTAAGTGAATCTGGCTTCCCCATTAACTTTGCTTGTCAGAAGGTCACAAAAGGTGATCAAATGACCCCAAGACACTGCAACCATCATAAATATGAACTATTTGCCAATCATCTGAACTTTGATCACATGAGCCTGGGGATGCTGCAATGGTCGTGTGAAAAATGGTCATAAGTCACTTTTTTCAGTGCCGTTGTAACTTCAAGCGGTCACTAAACGAATGGAGGTAAGTCAAGGACTATCTCTATACCCTTTTAAAATACTAATAATGAAACCTAAAATTCCAGGTAACAGTATTCTATTAAGCTAGTTCATAGGTTCAGAGAAGTATTTCATGATTTTTCAAAACTAGTTTTGGTCATTTGACAGGACAGTGCTACATGTCATATTAAAGTCAGTTGCAAAGCCTTGCTGGGATTATCAGCTGGGATTATCTGTATGTAGAATCTGAACAGTTTACAGTGGCAAAAACTCAAATGTGTGGCAAGCTAGAATTTGAAACAGCACAAAATAATCTATTTTAACTTTCAGGAAAATGGAATATTGGGGAGGAAACATATTGTTTGGGGAGTTGGATAGTTGCTTTTTTCATGAGCGCTGATACCATATAATCATTTATTTTTTATTAAATTTATATGCCGCCTCTCTCCCTGATAAGACAAATCACAATTTGGTTTGCAAACATTGAATAATAGGGAACTGGATTTTGTTAAGCATAAGGTGCTAAGTATATATTTCATACTAAAGCAGACTGACAAAGGAATTGAGAAGACATCAAGAAGGGCAGGAGAATGAAGAGCTATTCAGACCTGTAGCTTATTTCTAGTCTTTTAACCAAGGAATTTTTTAAAAAATCTTAATAAATTGGAGCTGGTTCACCTTCTCCCCAAAACCAGGAGAACCTATTATCATAATATAAATGAGCTGGTATTTCCAAAAGGAACCCTAAATAGGGTGTATTTCAATAGTACACTCTAGATGCTATGAAGATATGGCCAGTCCTGACATTCCCAAATAAACATTTATTTTAATAAATGCAATGTAACTGCTTTTTCAACAAAACTTTCTTTAGAGGTTAATTCTGACATACAGTTCTTTAAAAGTCTGTGAGGGAATTTAGTTGTTTATTTACAAAGTAAGTTTAAATAGACAAAGTATTTACAAGAAAATAGCTGGATCTTCTTTTCAAAGAAAATTGAAATATAGCATATGAGAAATTGTTTGTGATTTAAAAGCCTACTAAACATTGCAAAAACTGAGCAGTAAGCTTATCAGAATTTGTAATGGAAATAGTCACTTAAACAAATTTAGAAATAATTTGAACTTGTTAGAGTATTAAAAAAAACTCTTAGCTTAAGACATATATTGGATACAATTTTCAAATAATGTCTACAGAATCTTCTAGTTTTGCTTTGATTTCTGTGAGATCGATTTAAAACAACAGTCAAATTGCTGCATTGGTTATGAAGAAGTAAAGAGAAATTCATTCACATTAAAGTACACTTTGCTTACTTATTTCTTTTAAGTAAACCTGTTTCACACATGCTAAATCATAATGGACTTTGTTTGGCTTGGCTTAGCATATTGTGTGAATCCAGCCATTGTGTTTTGCAAACCATGTTTTCTGATTTAATTTGTGTCAAACTAAGTAATTGTAATTTATTCAAGAAACCTGAATTAAGCAAAGCTCAAGGAATAGATCCAATCATGGGTTTCTTAGAACATGACATGTCATCACTCTGGAAGTAGCACAAGAACCATCTTCTTAACGCATGACAATCTAGTGGGGACCTAGACAAAGACGTATACAGTGGTGGGGACACCCTTCTCTTCCAGGACAGCAAACCATCTGTTCGTTCATTCATTCATTCATTCATAGAGATTGCTGATTTTTCCTTTATGATGAGGTAAAGGGGTGTGTTTTGTCTACAGTTTGGGCTTCCCCATTGTGAGAGCTGGAAGTTCTCCCCCAAAAAATGGATTGCTGGGCCTCTCGATTATAAGTGTTCATTCCATTTTCACACTTATAATCGAGAGGCTTAGCAATCCATTCTTTAGGGGAGAACTTCCAGCTCTCACAATGGGGAAGCCCAAACTGTAGGCTAAAAATATACATTGGATTGCCCCCTACTTAAATGAAGTTCTAGCACATTTTTTTAAAAAAATACTGCCACATAATTATGATGCACTTATTTTAAAATGTGTAATACTTATGGGGTTAAAAAAAAAAACTTCATGCACATTAAAAGGAATGAAACTGTTAAATGCAACAGACTTCAACCGATTCTGGAGTCCGTTGCATTTAACAGTTCTCAATCCTTTTAATGTAGACATTTTTCCCCCATGGCTGTGCCTCCAGAAAGTGTATCGAGAGAAATAATAATGCTGCCTAATATTAGACCACTGTGTAGAGAGATGGAGAAATTTCCATTGTATTTTTCAAGGCTCGCCTCTTCCCTTTTATTCTTAGCCTAGCCAATTCAGTAACTTCTTTCAACCCTTCTTGAAGCACTGTCTGAGGATGAGGTTATTGTGTCTGTTGCAAACACTGAATCTTGACTCTAGCCAATGAAAGGTTTCTGAAAAGGGCTCCTCCATTGGCATATTTGACACAGAAAAAGATGGCCTGAGTGGGTTACAATATGAAGGTTATAAGGCTAGCAATATCTTTCTGTCATTTAGATGGACTTCATGGTTCGTACTAGATTTAGAGACAAAACACACAGAGAGCAGGCTTTGAAAATAATAGGACTTGCAGCAGGCTTGCTTTTCCATCTCTCCATGCATGTTGCAACAGAGCTTTCAAAGTCATTAATCTTATACTCCAGGAGTTTCCAGGGCCTTCCTGAGTTGGAATACATTAGCAAATGTGATACCCAAGAACTCTGACTCAGCAGAATCCAGGAATGGCTAGCTTACTCCAGTAAGTAATTGGTCCTCTTTAGTTGTTCACTTAACTTCTTGACCTTGCTACGGCTATTCATTTCCATAGACTTCCAGTTAAGAGTGAGTCATGTTTATATTAATTGTATCTTACCGTATTGGATTGGATTGGATTCTGCATCCATTTGAACTCTGCAGTTCATCTATTGTTTTCGTGCCTGTCTGTCTTTTGAACGTTTTCATGCCCGTTTACAATAATCTCAACTCAGGAAAGTTTGTGCCATTAAAGTTGTACACATCTAACACTGCTTTTCTGCAGTAGAAGAACAGAGCCACCTCTCTGGAACTTAATTCATTGGAATTTTCCATTAGGTAGGGTTGGCCGAAGTTCATGGCCATACTTGGCATCTTTAAGAGACTAAGTGCTATGTTGGTGGTTTTTACTGAATAACGATGAAAAGATGGAGTTAGAAAATGAGTGTACCAAGGCCACCAGAGAGTAAGAATAATGTAGAATAATGTACATTAGCCAGTTTTCCTCCAATGTCATCTCGCTAGGCAGCATACAGGTAGTCCTCAACTTACAACCATTTGTTTCATGATCGTTCAAATTACAACAGCATTAAAAAGGTGACTTATGACCATTTTCTGCACTTACAACTGTTGCAGCATCCTCCTGGTCATATGATCAAAATTGGAACGCTTGGAAACTGGCAAGATCATAAAATGGGGCAAACCTCACTTGACAACTCTCTTGCTTAGCAATGGAAATTTTGGGCTCAATTGTGGTTGTAAGTTGAGGACTACCTGCATATAATATCTCCATTTTGTGCTGTAGAAATGTACAAGTGTAAAAATGCTTAAGATGTTCATAACTTTATCTGAAATTTCTAAAAAAATTTCTATGGAACTATACTATATACTCTTTTTTAATTAATGGTCTGATCCGGAGTGTGATTAAGAATGTACATTCTGATATGTATACAAATATACATCCATCTACCAATGCAGATTAAAAAGTATATAATTATATTTGATCTATGCATTTCTTTCCTAAATCAGTATTGTAAGTGATAACTCCTGAATGCAAAGCTTCATGTGAAATTGTACTTTCTCCAGCGTGAAAGAATGGAGAATCCACCAATGGGTTATCTTGGACCTCCTGCCCACTTAGACCAAAACAATCAAAGCTGCCACGCCTCTCTGGTTGAGGGCACGCCCCCAGTTTCGTTTTGGTCTTCAGCCCAGACAGACGTGGTAGTTTTGGCTCCCAGCGATTTGAAAATCAGGTTTTATTTAAAACTATTTGAGAATCAGGCTTTATTTAAAACTATTTGAGAATAAGGCTTTATTTAAAACTATTCCATTGGTGGATTCTTCATTGTTTTTTCTCCTCTGGACAGCGCTGGGATCAGCGCTGTTCTAGAAGGGAAAATAGGTTTTTATTCATTGTGAATGCCTTTTCGTTGAATTTGTGTTCCCCCCCACAGCTGATCGTCGCGGCTGCCGTTTTGGGTGCCGCGCAGCGATCCTATCCCAATCGGTTTTTTCCTACTTCTCCTTGCTTGTTTAGCCTTCTAGGCTTCTCTGGGGGGTGTCCCCTGGGGGTGGGAGTGCATTCCCCTCCTCTCCGGACTGCTTAGAGCCTTGGAAATTTAGGCCGATCGGCTGCTTTATTACAAGCCTGTGAGGTGCTGGGTCAATTTGGGAGAGCTGTGGATGTAAGGGGGCTGCTCCCTATTCTCCAGCTGTCCCAGGGTGCCCAAATTTACCTGTGAGTTGCGGCCTCCGTTTTTGGACCGCGTGGAGCACAGACTGAATTAGTTTCGGTTTCACCTTCCCACCTCACCAGCTTTCAGGCCGGCCTTCTCCTGACTAAGAAGAGGCCGATCAGCCTACTTTCGTTTTCCCTTGGCCCAAACATAGAAGCATTTACTTGAGCTTGACTGAGCTTAGAAGCTAAGAAGGATTGTGCCTGGTTAGTACTTGGATGAGAGATTGCCTGAGAGTTCCAGGTCTTTAAACACAATCACAGCCATTGAGCATTGCCAGTCATAGCCTGCTGCCATAGTCTGCATCTAGTGAACGGTCAATACTGAGCTTGCCGTCACTAAGTGAGACACGTGTTGATCCCGTCACTAAGCGCGAAATTGGCCTCAAAGTAGGTCTCACGCTCAGTCTCATCATCGCTGGTGACCCGCGACAGCCGTCGCTAAGTGTGAGTCCGCGCTTGCCGGTGGGCCGGACCATCACTGATCCACGTGGAGGCAAGTCCCACTCAGGTGGGGAACAGCCGCATCTCTTGCAGACCGAGACGCTTCAGCACCCCACTGAAAACTCTCGCTTTACAATGGCAGATAACACCGAGCCACAGGCTTCCACCTCCAGTGGGCACGGAAAGCGTAAGTCCTCTAGTCAGGAGGCAGCCGCAAAAATCAAGACCAAGACCAAGGCCGGCCCAAAGAAAGCAGCCTCCAAGGCGGCCGACAAACAGGCCAATCGTAGGCATCGTGCCCTGGAGAGACAGTTCTCACGTGCGCAATAACTGGCTGTAGGGGAGACGGTTAAGCCGCCCCCTACCACAATGGTGGCACTCCCTTGTGACCCTCAACCTGAGCCTCAGGTCCCATGGTCACCAGAGCGGGATTTAGAAGGGGCTCCTTCAACTGGTCCTTATCAGGAACTCCTTTCCCTCTTTGAAGAGGAACAGGGACTTCCGGACCCTAAGGCTCCAGAAGCCACATTTACATGGGCCTTGCCAGTCATAGCCTGCTGCCACAGTCTGCATCTAGTGAACGGTCAATACTGAGCTTGCCGTCACTAAGTGAGACACGTGTTGATCCCGTCACTAAGCGCGACATTGGCCTCAAAGTAGGTCTCACGCTCAGTCTCATTATCGCTGGTGACCCGCGACAGCCGTCGCTAAGTGTGAGTCTGCGCTTGCCGGTGGGCCGGACCATCACTGATCCACGTGGAGGCAAGTCCCACTCAGGTGGGGAACAGCCGCATCTCTTGCAGACCAAGACGCTTCAGCACCCCACTGAAAACTCTCGCTTTACAATGGCAGATAACACTGAGCCACAGGCTACCACCTCCAGTGGACATGGAAAGTGTAAGTCCCCTAAATGTGCAACTGGTAGGATACACTCGGCTCAGCCTTCGGTACCTGAACAGGTGCCTGAACAGCTTCCTGGCCAAGACACGGATCCGCTGCTTTTAGAACCGGTGGTGTTACACAAACATATACCTTGCCCCCCCATGTTTTTTTAAAAAAATAAAAATTTAAAAAAATAATAAAAAATAATAATAAATTTTTTTTAAAAAAAATAATAATAATAATAATAAAAATTAAAAAAAAAAATCCATTAGGGGTCAATGGGAGGCCCCAGGTGCTCCCCCCTCTACTGGGGGAATAGACCGCAGGCTGCTTGACACGGAACCAGCTCTGAATGAGGCCCTGGAGGTGCCTGAGGTTGATGAATCCTTACTACCCTTATATTTTGATTCCAGGGTACCTGGAGATATGGTGGAGGCGTTGAAGCCCGAGGATAAAAAATCCGAGGCTTCTTTCCGCAGGACACACCAAGCTTCAGCTTGGTCTATAAGAGCTTCTACCCCGGCCTCATTCTTCGCCAGGGTCTCTCTTATGTGGCTCCGCCAATTGCAGGCTAGAATTCCCCCGGAAGAGGTAAGAGTCCACCAGGACTTGATAAAGCTCATGGCCGCATCACAGTACATGGCGGACGTGTCCTTGCAGGCGGCAAGATTTTCTGCCCGGGCCATCGCATCCAACGTCTCCGCACGCAGGCTTCTATGGCTTAGAAATTGGAAGGCTGAGACTAGACACAAATGGTGCGTAGCTTCCGCCCCGTACCGCGGTGCCCGCCTCTTTGGGGAGGTCCTGACCCCCTACTGAGTTGAAAACAAGGAGAAACGAAGGGTTCTCTTACCACCTTTCCAGGAGACCTGGCCGTCGTTTCTCCCCGTACACCCGTCGGCAGCCCTTTCGGACGAGATCAGATTCGGCCTCAGCACAGGTCGCCCGGCCATTTCCCGCAGGCTCGGACCGTTCTTTTAACCGGTCCAGGGACAGGGACAGATACAGACAGCAGGCTCAGGGTAAGAGACCCTTTCGAGGCAGAGGCGGCTGCCCCTTCCGTAGATCCAGGTGACTCGGGGAGGGAAGCTCCCATAGGCGGCAGACTAACTTACTTTCTCCACCAATGGGAGACCACCACCTTGGACTCTTGGGTGCTAAGCACCATCAGGGACGGGCTGTCTCTGGAGTCCGTGGCCAGGCCACCCTGGCGCCTTGTTTCCTGTCCCCTCCTCAGGAAGACAGTCAGGAAGACCCTCCTGGGGGAGGCCATCCGGCATCTATTACACATACGAGCCATAGAACGGGTTCCAGTCGATCAGCTGAAACAGGGTTTTTACTCCATCCTATTCGTGGTTCCAAAAGCCTCAGGGGGACGGAGGGCGATACTAGACCTCAAGGGCCTGAGCTCTCACCTGTCGTACCGAAAGTTCAAGATGCAGACGCTTCGGTCCATCTTGGCAAGCGTACGACGGGGGGACTTTCTATTCATCCAAACCATCGGCAATATCTCCGGTTTTTGTTATTCCAACAATCATTACCAGTACAGGGCCCTCCCTTTCGGCCTATCCCCAGCTCCCAGGGTCTTCACCAAGATCCTGGCGGTACTTGCCGCACACCTACGACTAGTACCGGTGCACGTCCAATGTTACCTGGACGACATTCTCATCCAGTCATCCTCCGCTCTGGCCGCCCAAGCGGAACTGGCCCTCACCATAAGGACCCTCCAGGGTCACGGTTTCTCAGTCAACTTTCACAAGAGTCAATTGACTCCCGCAACACGCCTACTACACTTGGGCGCGATAATAGACACAGACCTTTGCCGGGTCTATCTCGAGACAGACAAGACGACATTCGAGACATGGTTCTCAAGATCCGCAGGGAGCGTGTAGCAACACTGGCTGTCTTCTCCCAGTTACTGGGAAAGATGATATCTTGCCTAGAGATAGTGCCTTGGGCCAGGCTACACTCCAGACACCTTCAATGGTTCTTGCTCCCATTCCAAAGACTGGGCACAAGCTCTTCCAACCAAAGGGTACGGGTCCCCCTTCAGACCCTAAGATCCCTTCTGTGGTGGGCCTCCCCAGAGGTGGCAAAAGGGTCACTATTCAAGGAGCCCAGCAGGCTGACATTGACCACAGACGCCAGTCTGTTTGGTTGGGGGGCCCATTTCCAATCTCAGTTGGCTCAGGGTCGGTGGTCCAGAGCAGATCTGGCACACAATATCAACTGGCTGGAACTGAGAGCCATTCATCTGACCCTTTGCCACCTCTGCAACCAGGTGGCGGGGCAGCACGTGCTGGTCCTCACGGACAACGTGGCGGCAAAGGCCCATGTGAACTGTCAGGGCGGTACCCGATCCCGATCTCTCATGGCCGAGGCCATGTTATTGGGGTCTTGGGCAGAAAGCAATCTCCTCTCCCTGAAAGCCGAACACATCTCAGGGAAGGCAAACCATCAGGCGGATTTTTTAAACTGGGCATCAGTGGACCATTCGGAATGGAGCCTACATCCGGATCTCTTCAGGGAGATATCGGACAGATTCGGGTTGCCGGTCCTAGACTTATTCGCCTCTCCGGCGAACTCCCAACTTCAAAGGTTCTGTTCCAGGTTCCCCTCTCCGGGGGCGGAGAGGACGGACGCTATTCGCAGCCCTTGGCCAGGGGGACTACTGTATGCCTTCCCACCTCTCCCTCTGATCCCAGCAGTTATCAGGAAGGTATTGCAGGAACAGGCAGAGGTCATATTCATTGCCCCGCACTGGCCGAGACGACCGTGGTTTGCCGACCTCGTGAGCCTCTCCATGGTCCCTCCATGGAGGATTCCTCCAAATCGGATTCGCCTAGTGCAGGGGGCCATACAACAACCGGAGCCTCAGTGGCTGCAGTTAGCCGCTTGGCACTTGAACGCAGGGCCTTGACCCAAGAATCTTATTCCTCGGGAGTGATTTCTATGATTCAGGCCTCCCGGAGACCGGCGACCAATCGCATTTATGACTCCACTTCGAGATATTTCTGCCGTTGGTGTGACAGCAATCACTTAGCTATCTCAGAGGTAACCATTCCACGGATATTAGACTATTTGTTGGAGGGTGTTGATAAAGGCTTGGCGCCCAACACTATTCGCCGACTGATCTCGGCTCCAGCCACGGTGTTTACCTGTGACACCTTAGAGCCACTGGCCCATCACCCCAAGGTACGATCCTTTCTAAAAGGGGTCACCAACAGTAGACCGCCGGTAGTACATAGATATCCCTCTTGGAATTTGCCCCGGGTCTTACAGGCCCTTACTCAGGCGCCTTTTGACCCCCTTAGGTCCTGCACTTTTAGGTCCTTGTCTCTTAAGGTTGCTTTCTTGGTTGCAGTTACCTCGGCTAGGCGCATCTCGGAGCTTGCAGCTCTTTCTGTCAGAAAAAACCTGTGTGTCTTTCACACGGACAGAGTGGTCCTACGCCTGGACCCCTCATGCGTTCCTAAGGTGAACACCATTTTCCACAGGGCACAGGAGATCGTGTTACCGAACTTTTGTCCTAATCCGTCTCATACTTTGGAAAGGCAATGGCACACTCTCGATGTTCGCAGGGCGTTGCGCTGTTGCGTCAAGCGGACGGAGTCCTTTCGTAGATCTGAGGCCTTTTTTTGTTTCCTTCCACCCGGCCTCCAAGGGTAAGAAGGTATCTTCCTCTACCGTTGGCAGGTGGATTAGGGCCTGTATTTCTGAAGCGTATCAGACATCTTCTTTACCAGTTCCAGGTCACTTGACGGCCCATTCTACTCGCAGTGCTGCTACCTCAGCAGCATGGGCCACACAGGCCAGCATTGAGGACATTTGCAGGGCGGCGACATGGTCCTCGCCTTCCCCTTTTGTGTGCCATTATCGCCTTGATAAGTTTGCCTCGGCGGAGGCATCCTTTGGCCGCAGGGTACTGCAACAGGTGGTGCCGGCGGCAGGGACACTGGCCCAGTCTGCTCCCCTCCCATTGGGACAGTAGGGCTTTGGTAAGTCCCATTGGTGGATTCTCCATTCTTTCACGCTGGAGAAGGGGCGTTGTCTTACCTGAACGCCTTTTCTCAGCGTGATGAATGGAGAATCCACGCCCATCCCTTGGACGCAGTCAGGTCCAGTGTTTAGAGTCTGGGAGCCAACACGTCGTACAGTCATTGGCTTCGCCCTTTCGAAACTGGGGGCGTGCCCTCAACCAGAGAGGCGTGGCAGCTTTGATTGTTTTGGTCTAAGTGGGCAGGAGGTCCAAGATAACCCATTGGTGGATTCTCCATTCATCACGCTGAGAAAAGGCGTTCAGGTAAGACAACGCCCCTTCTACACCATTTATAGTTTTTCTTTTAGTGAATTACTACTCAGAGTAGCTAGCAACAAGTAAAATTCTTCATAAGGTATGAAAATGTTCTTTTTCTTTGTTTTTGACAACCAAGAAGAAAGAGATAACTGCAGCAGGCTCTTTCATGAGTAGACTATTCATGAAAAGTTCCCTCTCTGACTCTTAAACTAAACAGAAAAGAGATTTTGAATATGACAGGACATCATAAGAGAGAAGACTGAGCTTTTCAATATTTTTTTAAAGACTCTATTGCAGTATAACTGTGTCACAAAAAAGCTCCTTTCTCTTGACTCAGTCAGTGTCTGAAATATAAAAAAGGACTTTTATTAAAGATTAGGGCACAGAGAAAATAGGAGGTGAAAATCTTTTCTTGAGGTTGCTCTGAATCTGAATTTTTCAGAGTCCAAAGGTCATCACCAACTATTTTCTTTTTCTTTTTATAAATAAATTGATGGCCCAAATCATCGAATCTAGACTAGATAGAGTATCCCATAAATTGGGTCCCCAATACCCGGTCCATGGACCAGTACCGGGCCACGGCATGCCAGCAACCGGTCCGCAGAAACAAGCAAAGCCCCATCTGTGAGATGCAGGCAGCACACAAGACCGCACCCCCTCCGATCTACGGAAAAACCTCCCTCCAAATAACCGGTCCCTGGTGCCCAAAAGGTTGGGGACCTCTGCCATAAATGATGGGACCTCAAATGGCTCCTAGCAGTTATTCATCAGACATTAATAGAATGGTTGGATTACTTACAAACCAGGTATTTTTTTCAAATGGAGCAATCCCCCCCCCTTGCATAATTGTATGCTAATGTATGTTTTAGGCTTTCTTCTTCAAGCGTGTCCCTTTAGCCAGGTCACTTTTTTATCACCCTTGCGAATGGTTACTAAATGTGGAGGTTGCTAAATAATATTTTCTGTTCTGTCCAGGTATTTTTAAAAAAATGAAAACAAAAAAATTGTATGTTGATAGTATTTGTAATTATAATGAACAGTACCTATACCTGCAAAATGCAAGATTTCTATTGTTTACAATTAACCATCAGATTCCCTTTTGCAAGTGTTTGAGCCAGAAATCACAAGATTTTTAATCTAGGCCTTCCGGCTCTCTCTGTCACAACAGAGTCTGCATAGGCAAAGCATGTGATTGTATTCTCAAAGAATTTGGTGGTATAGGAGATGATCAGGAGAAGCCCGAAGGCAGAATCAAATGCACCGTCAGTTTGAAATCCTTATGCAACTACAAGAGACCCACGTCCACCCCCCTGACTCTTATCTAGTATCAATTCGCCTTGAACACTAGTACAGGGTGCCCAACCCCCAGTCCGTGGACCGGCACTGGTCCGTAGCTTGCCAGAAACTGGACTGGACAAACAAGTGAAGCCCCATCTGCAGGATGCAGGCAGCACATGAAACCACGCCCCCTCCGGTCCACGGAAAAACCTCTCTCCATGGGAACAGTCCCTGGTGCCCAAAAGGTTAGGGGCCATTGCACTAGTAGATCAAATTTTGTGTATAGGTAGCATGTAATAAACTTTTAATGCTTTGAACTCAATTCCTGTTCCTGGGGACTTGCATCTGACAGTTGGTTTTCTTTTGCTGGATGAAATTTCAGTCTACATAGAACAGAGGTAATAGCCCTTTTGTGAACAATTTTATGGAGTGAAGCCTAATATAGACTAAAGCATTGGGATGGTAAATGTTGCAATGTTTCTATCACTGTATTTGACAGACAACCACGAAGGATTGCAGGAATGCTTATTTTTGATAGTCAAAGTCACTCTGCTATAATAGTTTAAGTGAATGTAGATCAGGGGTGTCAAACTGGCGGTCCACAGGCAGATGCGTCATGCACAGGCCATGCCCACCCCAGCTCCGCAAAGGCGAAAAATGTAACAATATGTCACGATGCGACACATGATGCGATCAAGTTTGGTACCCGTGATGTAGATTGTGCTAGCATTTTTCTAAAAGCATTCAAAACATTTTGTACACCTTCACCAACATATATATATATACCTACAGATTTTCTTTCTATACAAAGTGTTTGGGGATCTTGTCTCGTTTGAAATAAGCGGAAGAATTGCTAGATAATTTTTCAAAGCACTGGGTTGTATATGCAAAGGAATGAGAAATGTGCCTGATTACATACAGAAGGACATTTAAATGTAATCTATAACTATTTGGCATATGATAAGGAAGCTAAGTGCCTCGCTATTGGATTCAGTTCTAATTCCACTCAAGGTCCCTGCTTATAAATTTTAACAACATAAGAAGCCATCTTAAATCAAGCCAGAATGGTGATACATCTAGCCCACTGTTATTTTTCTGACAGGCAATAATTTAAATTTCAGTCTAGGATATTTTCCAGCCATAGCTGAACATTAATGGGATTGAACTTGGAATCTACTTGCTACAAACCATGTTTTACAGTATCTGTGACAAACCTACAAAACTACTTTGGCTACAGCCATCTTTCTTGGTTTTTCGGCTTGCCACAGCTAAGGGGAGAGGGAAGATGCAATCTTCTAGTTCAGTCATAACAATAACTTTCTTGTGGGAAGCTCAAATAGGTCAAGTGTCTGGCAGGCTAGAACTACCATTAGAGAGCCCGCCAAAGGTGTTAATTGGAGAATGTGATTATTACATATTTAGTGGGTGGGAAGTTTAACTTTTACTTTGTAACCTTTTGGGGGGGAACTTCCAGTCTTGGTTTCACCTATATTTGTGCTGATATTATGTAGTCATTAAAATTTGTTCTTTGAGGAAAGCAATTGTCTCAAGAGTTCTTATTTCTACTGGTCTCATCTATTGGAACCATGACAATCTGTAGTCCTCAGCTTATGACCACAATTGGAGCCAGAATTTCTGTTGCTAAACAAGATGGTTGTTAAGTGAATCATGCCCAATTTTATTACGTTTTTCCCATGGTTGTTAAGTGACTCACTGCAGTTGTTAAGTGAATCATGCAGTCATTAAGCAAATCCAGCTTCTCCCATTGACTTTGTTTGTCAGAAGCTGTCTGGGAAGGTTACAGATGACAAGCACATGATCCTGCAACACTGCAGCCATTGTAAATACATGTAGTCCTCGACTTACGACCACAATTGAGCCCAAAAGTTTTGTTGCTAAATGAGACAATAGTTAATTGAATTTTGCCCCATTTTGCAACCTTTCCTGCCACCCTTGTTAAGTGAATCACTGCACTTGATAAGTTAGTAACACGGTTAAGTGAATCTGGCTTCCCCATTGACTTTGCTTGTCAGAAGGTTGCAAAAGGTGATCATGTGATCCCAGGACACAGCAACCATCATAAATATGAACCAGTTGTCAAACATTTGAATTTTGATCACGTGACCATGGGGATGCAGCAACGGTCTAAAGTGTGAAAAACAGCCATAAGTTACTTTTTTCAGTGACGTTGTAGCTTTGAACGGTCAGTACACGAACTGCTGTAACTTGAAGATTACCTGTAGGTGCTGGTTACCTACGGTTTGAATTTTGATCACATGACCATGGAAAGTGCCGCAACAGAATTGGTTGTAGGCCACTTTTTTCAGTGACATTGTAACTTTGATCAGTCTGTAAACAAAGTTGTAAGAAAAGGAGTAGCTCAGGGGTGTCAAACTGTCGGCCTGTGGGCCGGTTTCATCATATGGAAGCCGCGCACACCCCATTGCCTGCAATGGAAAAAAAGTCGCAATATGTCGTGACACGTCACATGATGTGGCGAGTTTGACACCCCTGGAGTAGCTGTATGCAAGTTCCAGGAAGCCCTTTTAGAATGCTAAACTTTGGGCTGCTCTAAGATGTTCTAAGTCAGACTTCCCTAGTCTTTGGGTGGCCTCTGAATGTAGCAAGCCATCAGCAGATCTTCAAATCACCTTTTTTAAACATAGGTAGAATTGCCAGAGGGAGAGAGTTGAATGTGGGGACTTTTTGCCTGCAAATTAAATCTTCTGCCTTGAATCTTCTGCCCTTTCTCATACTTATGGACAAAAAGCAAGGTAGCATTTCAGACTCTGGGTCTACGTCCATGTTCCTTATGCTTTAAAAAGGCATATGCGTGTGTCTCTGTTCCTAGAAGTCACAAACTCGCACACAGACTTTTTGTAGAACTGATACAGAAATACAAAGCCAGGAGAAGACTAATTTTGCATTCTTTATTTAGATCACAATCTGCCATTCTCATTTTTTCCCTAAGCTTCACAAGATACAGAATTTATCTCTTTAATTATTGGGAATACAAATCAGCTTGTCTTCAACTTGGCACAGCTTTCTGTAACATGGTAGTTTTCAACTACGTTTGGAAAACTCCTGAATGGCCAGACTTCTGGAGAGAAGATCAAGAGCAAGACTGATTTAATTGTGGTACAGATCTATTTGTTGGTGCTGGCTGGTCTGTCTGTGCTTTGTGTTTATTTTCACTCAGCTGTGACTATTTTGGGGATTCCTATTTCCTTGGTCACAGAAGCTTCAACCTGCCTTAATCCATATGGGTCCAGTGTCTGGATGCTAGGCATTGCTAAAGAATGCCAGAGCATGACTTTTGATCAGGACATTGATAGTATCTTGGGAGTCCCTGTGGAAGCAGCTTATAACGAACTGCCCTTAAAGGACAGAAAACAGTGTCAAGGAATTATTGAATTAAAGACTTTTCATATATGAACTCAGAGTTGAATGAGAGACGACTTGTCCTTGGAGTATTCTCAGAAATATTCAATCCTTCAACAAACAAGGTGGACTTGCCTCATTTTTCTTAATGCGATTTAAAAAGTATACTAGACCAAATCAACTTAGATCAGCTGAAGTTTCTGATTCTTGATTCTCTTCACTATCTACTCAACCCTATCATCATTTCTTGCAGTTGTTGCTCTGTTTGCTTGCTTTGAATTTCTAATTCTGATTTTTCCCAGAGATCTGTTTCTGTCCTTAATTTACTAACACAAATGTAACATTTACAGCTGGTAAAAGTTTGTCATAATTATAGGTTGTAAGACTATAAAACGTAGATAATGGGGTAGAACTTTGAATACTACAATATCATCCTCTGAGCTGTCCCATCTAGGTGCCAATATCTGGAGGACTTCTAAGTGACAGATTCATGGTTTTCTAGTTCTCTTTTCTGTCATTATGTGGATATCTGGATTTGTATACTCCTAATTTTAATTTTTAAAAAAGCCTATGTCCAAGAAGAAGGGAATCAGAATCTCCTGTCAGGCAACTTCAGGACTGTAGAACTATGCTTCCTGAAGATCTTTAACTTCTTTAAATTTTTTGCAGGATTTTCCTGTTACTAAAACAAGTTTGTTTTTCATCTGGAATAAAAATAGAAAGGAGTTGACCTAGTTGAATTTAGGAAGCAGTATATTCAGATGTCACATGTATGCATGTTTGATTTATGTTGGATGGCAGACAACCTATTTCCAGGTTTACGACCTAAGAACTTCAACTCCAGATCTATTCTAAATATCTGGATGACTGCAGTCAACTGTAATAATAGTAGCATATCCCCAAATATAGGGGTAGGAGATTAAAAAAATAAAATCTGAAATAAAGTATAAGCTTTCATAACTATTTGTAGGCTCATGTATTGTAGTTTTGTGTTATTTTTGTTAGGTTTTTTAATGGGGGGGTGGGGGAGTGGAACTACCCAGAATAACCTTGGCTGAGTTGGGGGGGCATATAAATGTTACAAACAAACAAACACAAACAAGCATCAAACAAATTTGCTTGTTTGCTGTTCCATTGGCTGGGCCCGAAGAGAACGTAAAAGAATAAATTCTTATTGAAACATTAGCAGAACCAACCTCAGTTCACACTGTACAAGCTGGAACTCTTAGATTTTCAGTAGCATTTTATTCATAAGAGTATCAGGTGGAAGCTGATGGGAACTTTCTGGAGTGCTGCATTCAAATCAGAGTGCAGAGTGCTAGGCTAGGTGGATGGGCCAGACCAACAGATTGGTTTGGGTCTCAGCTGTAGTTGTCAGCAAACTATTGTCAGAATCAGAGTTTGAGATTTCAAAAAAGTCAGTGAAGTGTAGGCTGTTTTATCTCTCGCTGTCCATTTATATATTGGCTTATATCTCTATGAAACAGCCTTTCCCAGTAGAGTCTCATCAATAACTGGTTCATCAGTTCTTTATATACTCAGATGTAACCAACCCCAGTTAAATCTATGTATTTTAAAAACCAGATTCCAACCAGCTAGAAACCTTGATTACTAAGTTCATCAGCTTGGCATAAACTGCTGTTTCAACTGATTTCAATTTAAACATAACATTGAAAAACTGACTTTATAAATTCCGGCTATATACAAAGAGAGTTCTTTTATACTAACAATGGTAATTCTAAGAACTAATTGCATTACACATACTATTAACAGCAATTGGCGCAAGAATAGTGAATATGTAATTATAAATTCCACTTTTGAGGGACACACTGTTTTTGGATTAATATTTAGTTTATGTTGTCTAAACAATAGCAGGACCTGCTGTTCAAAAATGTAGATTTAGGAATTGGGGAAATCTTGGCCTAAGAGCTTTCAGTAATTGCAGTTTGGTCCTTTTCATTGCTTAATTTTGTCCTTTGTTGCATGGTTTAATTTCATTAAATCATTAAATCTTCAAAATTAATAGCTATGTTTAGGTGCTGGCTAAATTAATTGCTGTAGTTTAGGATAAGGGGTTTGGCATGTACCTTAAATTCACCATTTCCCTCCCATGAAAATAATTATTTCATTTCTTAAAATAAGCCGGGGGGGGGGGGCTTCAGTTGGGCTGAAATCCTGGAAGCCACAAGCTACAGCTATGCAATTCTCTGGTCAATAGGAGAGAAGTTGTTTTTCAATATCCTAGACTTGCTTACATCCTGCTGTTCCCTCAGGCCCTTCTATTTGAATACTAACCAGATTCAACCCTACTTATTTTCTAAGCCTCAACAAAGTTGGTCAGATGCGGCCACCTGACGTACTTGAAATCCTCATCTCTTGCTTGAAGGATAGGAGCATCTGTTCTTTTATTGTGATTTTGATGTTGTAATTAAGGACCATAGGGAAGCCTTGCATGTTTCCTAATAAAGTGCATTGAGATTAAGCCAGGATGCTTTTCAAAATCTTCTTGTGAGAGGATAAATGGTCAATCTTACTTGTAACTACATAAATAACAACAAACTACCTTTTGGATGAAGTCTGCTTGCTGTTTCACATATTCATTGTAGAAAAGCTTTTCATAGTTAGTGATTGTAAAACATTATTTCTGAGTCTAGTACGAACTGAATCTAGTACCAACTCTGTTTCCATGATAGATAGTTACAGTTGTTTTATAACAGTTGGATCCTGGAGAAAAAAGGAAATGCCTATTCTAGAATTAAAAATTAAAATCTGAGAGACAGTATAGCTTATTTCTCATTGCCTAGAAATTTATAGCAATCGTACGTTGGATGCAACCCTAAGCAAACTCACTATCAGAAGAGAATCTCTATTAGCCTTCCTGGAAGTAAACAATTTTAGTTCTTGTGGTTGTTATTATGTGGTGTTGGCTCTTTTGTTTGCATATTATTTTGTACAATATTCCTTGTGCAATAACATAGGACAAATTTGTAGCACTGATGGAGATTTACTGCCCTGTTTTGTAAAACCTTGACCTCTCAAAATGCCGTTGCTTTTTTTTTTTTTAGATTTTTTTAATTCCACCTTTATTATTTTTATAAGTAACTCAGGGTGGCAAACAAACCCAATACTCCTCCTATTTCTACACAACAGCCTATTAGTCTAAGAGAGAGTGATTGGACCAAAGTTACTCAGCAGGCTTTCATGCCTAAGGCAGGACTAGAACTCATGCTGTCCTGATTTCTAGTCTGATGCCTCAACCAAACTGGCTCCCCTGTCATTTTTAGCATGTTATCGTTCCATGTGACATGCAGAAAAAATATACTGTAGTAATTCTGCTATGTAATTATCCTGCTGTCTCTTTGAGCATCAAAGCCAGGCAAAATTTAAAAGGATGAATATTAAAGAATGGCCCATTTATATACTGCTTTTTATAGCTGGCAATTCAAATACCATATAGATGGAGCAAACTGTTGCTATTTTGATCATCTGGCTCCTTAAGATCTTGGTTTTTTTTTTCCTTTATGTATCTGCATGTGACTGAAAAAAATCTCATTCTTGTAAGTTTATCAGGTTATGAAGTGCTTTAGCAGACAGAATGTCTGAAGAGTGCTTTTTCCAGATGTTTTGATATGCCTCTTAGAATCCTTTGCCACTGACCTTGTTGGCTACTTGGAGATGAGGTTCAAAACATCTAAGATGATTTATCTATAATGTCGACAGGTATTTTAAAGAAAATTATTTCCAAATTTGTATGGGTTTTTCTTGTCAACATTATTTTGCAATTTGGACTTGTTCTGTATCTCTGTGTCTCTCTCTCTCTTATCTCTCTCTCACACCTCTTTCTAATTTATGTTATTTCTCTCTCAGCTCTTTCTAATCTTTTATCTCTCTCTCTCTCATCTCTTTCTAATCTCTTTTATCTCTTTCTTTCTCATCTCTTTCTAATCTATTTTCTCTCTCTCTCTCTCTCTCTCTCTTCTGGACAGGAAGCTCTGATCTTGTTCCTGGGCTCTGTTGGAGCTACTCTCTCAGTTTAGGAATCACAATCCTGAGTGCTCCTACCACCACTGGGACCACTTTGGCCTTTACTTTCCAAATCTCCTCTAGTTGCTCCTCTAGGCCCTGGTACTAATTATCTAGCTTCTCATTATTATTATTCCTGATATTGCTGTCACTTGGCACCACTATATCACCACTGCTATCTTCTGGTCCTTGTCTACTACCACAAGGCCTGGTTGATTGTCCATACCTGCCAGTCCATCTAGATCTGGAAGCCCCACAGGATTTTAGCCCTGTTATTTTCCACAACCTTCTGTAGAATCCCTTCAGGACTTGGGAGGGTCTAGCCAGGAGTGGCCGCTGCTGCCCCTTTGGCCACCCCCCAATGCTGCCGCTGCCCTTTTCTGCCACTGCTACCCCATCACCCCCTCCTGCCACCACTGTGGGCTGGACAGGTACAATCAAAGAGCTGAATGTGGTCCACAGGCTGTAAAATGCCCGGGTCTGAGTTAGCCCATACACGTACACACACACACACACACACACACACACACACACACACACAGAGTGTGTATATATTTCTTTTCCTGTCATCCACTACTAGATGGGTGAAAGATTCAAGATTAAATGGTTAGTTCTTTTTCTCCTCACTTCCCTTCCCCCAACAGATTTATATATGATACAGATATTTATGCATGTAATCTTTTTGTGGATATTATATTTTTCTATATTCACAGTCTTCAGGGTCTTTGTGGAGGAACTTAAAACTGAAAAGCAGGCAGTATTTGTCTTTAGTTTGCATTCCCTACAGATATGTGCAAAATATTTCAAATAAACAACTTTTAAATTCAAAGTGTCCTGTTTTGAGAGTAAAACAATTGATTTATATTCAAAATGGGGTATTTCAATCATAATATTTTAAACATAAAATGCTTTCAAAATGATTGAAATGCCTGGTTTCCAATGCAAAATGCCTGTTTTGCATACAAATAACTGCTTCAAACTCAAAACAGGGTGTGTTGAATTTAACATAGTTTGAATTTAAAGTATTTTGTGGAATTTTCCTTCTTATTCTTGGGGAACAAAACAATCATTACCCCACCATCAGGGAACCAGAGTAAGATTGGCAGCAGAAGTAAAAGGTAGCTAAGATACCCTGCATACTTAGTGTTAAATATTGGAGCCTAACAGGAGCCTGTAGCTGGAGGTGGCAGCTGGAGTACATTAATTTAGGTTTATTATGCAGACTTTGAAGCATTCTTACTGAAATTAAACACCAGACTCCTGATATCTGGAGTTCCATAATGAGAAAATAAGAACAAATCTAACTGTAATTGCTGAATATATTCTTACTATGGATGGAATCCTTTGCTATTACAGCAGAAATGGAAATTCTAAGATTTGGCGGTAAGATGCAAATGTTGTTTAGAATATAGTAAACAACTAATAAATGCAAGGTGCATGGAGGTTAGCAGGATCCATTTTGTATCCCCAGATTTTTCTGCTATAATTTGACAAAATAAGTTGACACAGAGAGAGAGGTCTTTTTTTCTTTTTTTCACTGTTAAAAATCAGGTGCAAAATTGATATTTTAAAACTTGATGGATTTCAGCTCATTTGTCTCTCTGAGTTATCAAAAGTTATCACCTTCCTGGTTCATCAAATAACTGGTTTCAGTCCATCAATACCCCTCCCAAAGAGACCTAAAAATGCCCCTAGCCTGTCAGCTGATTTCTTCATTGTACTATTACATTCTCACCCAACTTTTTAGAGGCCTCTAAAACAATTAGCCATCCCTAATTTAGAAAAGGTTGTGTATTGTATATGTTTATTTTAGATTGGTTATATGCCATCAAGTCAGTGTCAAGTCTTAGTGACCAAATAAATAAATTTTCTCTGGGACTATCTGTTATTAAATATTATGCATTAAGCTTATAAATTAGCATATTGCTTTGGGAGAGGTGTAAGGGAAAGGTGGAGAAAATACTTCCATGTTGTATCATGTTGGAAGCAAAATTGTGCTCTGGAGAATGTAAACATTGCTTCAGAAACATGTGTAAAAAGTTTCACATTTTACACCAAATAACTCAGGCTTTTTGATTGTGAAAAGCTGAATTTTGCAATGTGTATAATTTTGCAAGTATGTCCTTCATTTTATTTCAACCGGTGTGGTTTTCTGCTCTGGAAAACAATGTGTGAAAGCAAGAATCTTCCAATGTATGAGGCTTTTCTTTTATGTTTCCAGGCTAGAAGCGAAGACTTTTTTAATTATTGGAAATGGAGACTGAGAAGGCTAACATTCTGCATTTAATAGCATAAATGCAGCATAAATAGTATTTGGTCACATCAAATTGCTGCATACCTTTGCAGCACTCAGCCGAGAGAAAGAGCAGGGTGTATCTTTCGACTAGAAGGACTTGATATCAGAGAGGAGGAATCTCTTCTCTGGGTGCCAGAATATTTTGTTGGAGGTAGCAGGAATTGAATTTGAGAAATTCTGCATGCGAGGCATATGCTGTGCCGCTGAGCTGTGGGGGCACCCTTGCTGTTGTGCCAAGAAGTATCTTCCATGTATTTTCTCTTCACTATTTTATGTGTCTCTGTCATAACCTCCTTAGCCAACTCAAAGATGGCATGTCCTTTTCTAATCTATATCATTTCGGATGGTGGATGGATTTGCATTTGGCTCTCCTAGGGAGACTTCTTGCACAAAACACAAAGAAATTAACAGTTAAAAAAATTGGTTGGGATGGGATGGTAGGACATGGCTGTCTCCTTTAAAGGCATATCATTACTAACAGTTTAGAGTGGCCAGATACAGAAAAAAATGAGCCAATTAATAATACAGCTCAATTATTGCTAAGCAAGTCTTTTACATTGGTCTAAATTACCTTATTGTAGAAATAAATAAATGCTGCCTTGAGTATCCGAGGACAGAATGCTGAATAAAACCCAGATAAATAAAACATAAATAAAACTATATTATGAGGAGAATCCAGATAAGACTTAAAAAGCACATTATATTCTGAAACATACAGACTGTCATATTGTCCAAATACTTTGGGGGTTGTTTGTGCACTTCGCTGCCACTTTGTTTTTCTTTTGAAGTTGACTGAAAAGTACACAACATAATCTTTTTACAGTTTGACAAAAGCATAGGTGAGCTAACCCTATTTTCCTTTCCTGGTTTCTTCTTTGCCTCTTCACATATATGCTTCTGTGCTGATTGCTTGGTTACAGCTTTAATGTGACCCAAACTGGTAAGATCACTTTCTAGAGAAGGCAGGTTCATTGCATATATACTTGGAATTCCTGAAATTATAGGACAACCAGTATGGTGGCATTGCAGAGAGCAAGCTTATTCAGAAAAGGCATCTACTGCTATTGACCCTAGAATAACAGTCCTATGTCATACAGGAATGTTAAAATGTGATTCCAATGTAATGTAAAATAAGAACCTAATGGCATGTTAATATCTTTGGAGGCAAGAGAATATATCCCTACAGTATGAAGTTAACACAAAAGCCTTTCCAAATTGTGCAGTCTTTAGAAACTGTAAGCATTACCAGACACTATGCACCATCATAAACAGTTGTAACTTTCTACATAGCTATTGATAATTGCTACTAAAATAGATTAAGCTGAGCTGAATTTTTTGTTTGCAATACCCTCAGCCTTTTGATGGAGTTGAGCCAGATACTCAGATACTTCAAAACATAGAAAGAATCCTACAAAGTCAACCAAATAATCCTCTAATTCAGCTTTGCGGCTTAGGGGCCCCACTGGGGAGGGGGAGAGGGGAACTGGGCCATGCAAGTGGTGGGCCAGCACACATATGCTTGCAGCTCAACTTGCACAAGCAGCGGGCCAGCACTCGCACATGCGCGTGCAGCTCAACTTGCACAAGTTGAGTTGAGTGCACATGCACTGGCCCACCGCTTGGGCAAGTTGAGCTGTGCACCAGCCCGCCGCTCACACAGCTCAGTTTCAAATAGGCCACAGCCCAGGGTTTGGGAACTCCTGCTATAATTGTTGCTGAATTTCAGTCATTACAGTTCTAGCTGGCAAGATCAGTTGAGTGAAATTGTAGAAATAGTAGTTTGGCCATTTGTGAGGGACCATGGGTTCTCAATTTGATCTATTCATCATTCTCTTTTAATCTGGCTCACTAGAATCTTATGGAAAGCCAATTTTGAATCCAGTTCAATGAAGTTCTTGAGTCCCAATAACTGACATAAGGCAGTATCATGTGTCTGATTCTAGAGAGAATACATGACTATAATCAGTATTAATCTTACTTTTCATGAATTGGATTAATCCCTCCTTAAGGCAACCTATACTGTATGATGTTCAGTTCCTAGGTTGTCCCCATGCTTTCTTTTATGAGTTTCAAATTGCCCAACTATCAGGTGCAAAAGACCCTATGCACAGGATTCTTCTCAAATAACAGTCAGGACCTGCTAAGAGTGAGATAAGGGTCAACAGCACTCAAGTGGGATTGGATCTAGTTCTTTTGTGGCTACATAGGGATTCTGGGCTGATTCCCCCTTTTCCCTCCGCTCCCAGGTTCTGCCATCTCCTCTTCTACACCAACCTTGAGATCAGGATATGAGCCTCCCCTTTAGGGAAGCATCTTCCATGTATTTTCTTTTCACTATTTTATATGTCTCTGTCATAACCTCCTTACTTGCCTTTTTTTCCTAAGAGTAGAAGGCAGGTTTCCTCTTAAAGAGGAAATTCCTGCAGTGCCACAATAATTTGGGTTGTGTTTTCTTGTACCTTTTCCAGCTCTACAGCATTCCTTTTGATGTGTCATTTGCGGTTGCCTCAGAGGTCACATATTTCTTGTGGGAGACATATTTTCATGCCTGCATTTATGTGCTCTAAGTGTTACAAAAGGTTTCCCCATTTGGTTTTCTGCTGTGACTGTAGGAATGGGTGAAATATCTGCAGAGGGATGACTGTGCAACTTTGTGCATTTGGATTGTTCCAAGCTTCACATGGCTGCTAAAACATAAGAACTAAGTCAAAGGCCTTATAACTAATTATAATGCTTTTAAATATATTTTCCTATGGGGAAGCAGGACTTTGACCATGTTTGTACAATACAGTACACTATATACAATAGTACTGTAGTACTATGCTAAGCTGGGATGTGCAAAATGCTTTAGATTTGAACCACTTCATGTTCAATGTGGACTGCTGTATCTTGTCATTAAAATCCACACACTAGGTCCATTTATCTTTAAAAAGGTTTTGTGGAATTGGATTTCTAACTTCAAATAAAACTAGAGACTAGCTGCCATTTAACTTTTCTGTAAAGCTGCTTTGGAAAACAAAGAGACTAGTGGAAATATTGGGTCGCTCTCAACCTGTGGACTGTTTCCAAACTTGGATTAGATCACAATAGGTGAAAATTAAAAGAAATTTAGAAAATGCTTGCCAGGATAAAGATTGCTGGGATTTTAATAGACATAAGAGAGAATAGCATATTATTTTACTGGATCATCTTGGACTGTGTTGACCAAGTGAGAGTTTTAGCCAGAGTTTCTGTGAAGCCATGCTTACCGTGTTAAGTGAATTTCGTCTGGGTTTAACCCAGTTTGCACCAGAATTTTCTACTTGCATTACCAAACTAAAAACCAATAAGAGACAGCTTTTTCAATAAACACTTGTTTAACATTCTATAACATTCTCCGTCTGGCATATTCATCCCTGTACAATCAGTCCTCCGTTCACTGCATTATGAAAAGAATAGGCTCATTCTGCTGCAAGATCCACTGTTTACAAAGAAAAGGACAGCAGAGGATAAAATGTTTATTTTAAATATTCAGGCTAAAAATATCTTGGAGTAATTGGATAGTCGGCACTCATGCAGTGCCCCACTGGAGAAATGCGCAAATGAGTGTAGCAGCATAACTATAGCATTTGATGAGACAAAAAGTTGACAAGATGGCAGTGAGTTATTCTAATTAAAAACACTTTCCTTTTTGATGGCATAATAATTAAACATTTTTTTTGCAATACAGTTGCTAAACCAAATAAACTAAAATCTGAAACTTAACATGCACTGCACTTTTCTTTTTTTTTAAGTATAAGTGGGCAAATGTTTGAGAAATATGCATGCTTCTCTTTAAAAAAAAAAAAGTTGGTTGTAATACGGAGAAATAATAAGGCTGGCAGAGAAGCAGTGAACTCCTAAAATTCCTCAAACTCCTTTCCTATCAATTTAAGTTAACAAAGCATCTTCTATTTTTTAACCTTTTTTTTTTTTTGGTTGAGTGATCCTATTTTTCATAGGGAGGCATGAATTCTGGAAGAGGATTACATGCCAGTTAGCTTCCAGAATAAAAAATTAGTTCCCTGCTTTGCTTGATTTTCATGCATTCTTGAGGGTGAATCTCAGAAAAGCAATGAAACAAACAAACAAAAATGTTTCTTCATCAAAATTATAATTACGCATCTCTTAATCAGTGAAAGGAAAGCAATGAGAGAAATTGGATTAGTTCTTAGCTTTTGTCTAAGATAAAATGTTGAACTTGTGAACGGCCATAATTGATGAATCATATATATTGGTTCAATGTAGGCACATATAAGTCCATCCATTCCCCCTGCTCCCTTCATCTGTTTCATAAGTGTTCAGTCCTCTCTGTTCCGTTTCCTTATTTTAAAAAATTCTGTCTACAAATATATATTATTTTACTAGCGTCTGCATCTACAGGTTGTCCTTGGTGTAACCACAATTGAGGCAAAAGCTAAGCAAGGCAGTTAAGTGAGTTTTGCCCCATTTTACAATCTTTCTTGCCCCAATTGCGAAGTGAATCTCTGCAGTTCTTAAGTCAGAAACACGGCCGCTAAGTGAATCTGGCTTGACTTTGCTTGTCAGAAGTTTGGAAAAGGGGACCACATGACCCCAGGACACTGTAACCATCATAAATACAGGCCAGTTGCCAAGCACCCGGATTTTGATCACGTGACTATGGGGATACTGCAATGGTTGTAAGTGTGAAAAATAGTCATGTAACTTTTTTTCAGTTCTGTTGTGACTTTGAATGGTCACTGATAGAAGTAAAAGAAAGGTCTTTAAAAATGTAATATTGAAAGAGAAATTTAAAATTGAATTTGCTGCAGTGGAAATTTACTGAGTGGAGAAGCAACTTTAATGGCTGGGAAACAGGAAAGGATAGCATAAAGGAAGGAGGTAAGAGAAACACATAGGCAAAATTGTTATCTGGGTCTTCAGAATGGGAAAAGGAGCTGTAAGAGAAGATAATTAGCAAAACAGGAAAGAACCTATTTTTCTAAGAAGTCATAAAAAAAGGGGGGCCAGAACTCAGGCCACTGAGCATGTGCAGTTAGTTGATTAATATTAACTGACACACCTTGCATAAATTATCTCTTAATTTTAATGTGCATGTGATGTATGATTTAGTATGTAGCAGGAAATATGTAGGAGGCGGTCGGAAAGAGTGTAACCTCATAGTACCTCAGCCAATGGGGAAAGAGGAGGGATGTGGCGGCCGGGACAGGGCTGTATAAAGAAGGGAATATTTTGGGTTAGAACTTTGGAGAGAACCAAGCTTTTATAGTTTCTCTCCCCACTTATTGCAATAAACGAAACAAAAGGCCTTCACTGTGTCTTGGCTGGTTATTGGTCAGGCAAGCTTGCCTCTGGTCACGAAGGAAAGTGGCCAGGAGCACATAACAGTCACTAAACAAATGATTGTAAACTGACGACTACTTGTATTTCTCTACAAAAGAAGCTGTTTGAAATACAGTATGTATGAGAATTACACATACTCATTTCTAAGCAACTGCTATTTGCATATAATTATTTTAAAATGTATTTTGGCACTTTTTTAAACAGAGAAGTTGCTCTGTAAAGACAGAAATGTGCAAAATATAAAAGGTGGCCCAATTCTACCCGCTGATCAGAGAGGAGTAAACCAAATTGGTTGTCAGCTGAAATGAGCAAGCAGCTGATTTGAAAGGAAAATAATGTGTAAAAATATGCTAGTGATCCTATATAGGCCATTGACTTTATCATAAGCAAGTTTTATAGATTTAGCTCAAATGACAAGTATGATATTTATTAAAATATACTAACTGACTTTTGAATCTCATGAGGTTTATATAGCTTGGAGCAATAATATACACTATGGGAATATATGTCACAAATTCAGTGAAACAAATTGTCCTCTACCTCTTTTATAAATATAATGTGAAATGATTTTTAAAAATTCATGATTTGTCGGTATTATCCATAATTCATACATTTCTCAAACAAATGATAATTGAAACTGGGTATGAATATATCCTAATTAGTTCCTGGCACCTAAAATGCTGGAATAGCAGGGTCTCAGACATCAGAATCAATCGAACCAACTTTACTCATCAATTATGGAAGTTGAATTCCAATGTATCTAGAGAGATTCCAGGTTAAACCAAGCTAAGATACTTTTCCACAGTACCCAAAAACTAAATTTGCACTTGTGAACAATGTTCCTTGTTCTTAGATAGGTCTAAACATACTTATAACTGTATTTCATGTCAAAGTTCTTGTTCCATTTCCAGAAGTGTTTGATGTAATATAATAAATTCATTCTTAAATGAAAGAAATTATGTAAAGGGTTGGAAGTCTGTCAGCAAGTTAACTATTCAAAATCAGGTGAGGATGAATATTGGTATGGCAACAGAAGCTTGTGGGGAAAAAAGTACTGTTCAAAAATAGCTCAGGTCCATCTGGGGCTGCAGAGAAAAAAACACCCCCAATGCATCCATGTGGGAGAACCAGTTGGGCAAGGGTTCAAAATATTGCCCACAGCTTCTTTCTAAGCTCCCTTCCGTCTTCTCACCCAGTCACATGACTTACAGCAGAACAGATGCAACCTGCCCTGCATTTCCCAGTACAGACAAACACATACAACAAACAGACAAACAGACAAACACAGACAGATGGAAGACACAAGAGGAGAACAGAAACACTACACACAAACACCCCACATCATTATGCAGAAGAAAATACAAATGCTTGGAAAGGACTTGGAAAGTGTTCGAGAAGCCATGCTATGCATACTTTCCCCAACTGCTTTTATTCTTAGCATATGCAGGTAGTCCTCGAGTTACAACAGTTTATTTAGTGACCATTCAAAGTTATAATGGCACTGAAAAAAAGTGACTAATGATCGTTTTTCATACTTACGATCTTTGCAACATCCCCATGGTCACATGATCAAAATTCAGATGCTTGGCAATTGACTCATGTTTATAACGGTTGCAGTTATAACTGGGATCATGTCATCACTTTTTGCAACCTTCTGACAAGCAAAGTCAATGGGTAAGCCTGATTCATTTAACAACTGCGTTACAAATTTAACAACTGCATTGATTCACTTAACAAGTGAAAGGCAAGAAAGGTCGTAAAATGGAGCAAAATTCACTTAACAAATGTGTCTCGCTTAGCAGCAGAAGTTTTGGGCTCAATTGTGATCGTAAGTCGAGGTCTACTTGTATATCCTAACTTTCTATATAAAGTATTTCAGCCAGTATTTCGGTCATTAAAGCAATATTCACATTTTGCCCTTCCTGCATCAAGCATGATAGACTCTCATTTTGGTGGCAGGCAGATAGTGAGCTGTCATGTAACACTAAATGAAATCTGTACTCTGACACTGAACATGAATGTGCTGGTCCAGGTCAGTAACCTTAAAGTGTTGTTTCCTCACATCAGCAGGGGCCCGTTCTAGGAATTTCAACACTTCCCACTCAATCCTGAATCTCACCTCCAGCCTCCAAGCCATATGCCTTTCTTATCTCTCTTGGTCTGTGATACTGACACAGAACAGAAACAAATGTCAAAAGAACAATGAGACTTACATTTACACAAGTATTAGCCCTTCCAAAGGGCAACACATGCTGATTGTTGCACTGCCAAGGTTTTCATTAACTGCAGCCAGTCCTCTCTTGATAGACCTTTTTAGCAGAGCGTGTGATCCTTGCCTTGCCATGCAGCTCTTTCACATAGTTCAAAGAAAGATATAAATCAGTATTCCCAGTTGCTGGGCCTAATATTTTCAGGGTTTTTTTTAATTCCCCTGAGTGATTATGTGCACGTGTGGGGAAGAGAATATCCTTAGCTTTTTCAAATATAGTATCAACTTTTGTTGGGAAGAGCGTGGGTGGCATTTACGAAGCAATGCTGAGAGAGAACTTAATGATATGGAATGGGATGTTACCAGCATCTAATTGGAGTGGGACTTTGCTAAAACAGTTTCCTCTGGTGAAGATCAGCAGCCAAAATGGTAAATCAAAGAAAATGAGCAATGGAACATCTGAACATGTGTCAAGAAAGATATGTGTAATATCATATATTGCGAGTTTTGGTTTCCCGGAGTTGGTGAGAAGCTTCAAGGGCAGTGCGTACCTGTTGTTGGCTTCCCTTTGAGGAGACAGCTGTTATAATCGCTTTCGATTTATTTATATATAAACAAGTTGAGCAGCAAATCCATTGGACCCTATCAAATTCTTAGTGGCTCCCAAAGCAAAACCCAGTTCTCTTCTTCTCTTTCATTTCTCTCTTCCCAACTGGGATTTTAAGTTTTGTTCTTTTTCATTTCTTACATATACATACACACAAAGACACAGAGATCTTCCTGCATCTGTCTCGTCTGTGGCGGGGGACCGAGACATACACCTTCTTTGAATGTCTGAGTCTTTTTTTTTAAATCCCACATTTGGTTATCAACCCTCCAGCCACTCGTTTGAATAGCAGAATAACACAATAACAGAGTTGGAAGGGATCTTGGAGGTCTTCTAGTCCAGCTCACTGCTCAGGCAGGAAACCCTATACCATTTCAGACAAATGGTTGTCCAATCTCTTCTTAAAACCCTCCAGAGTTGTAGCACCCACAACTTCTGTAGGCAAGTCATTCCACTGATCATCTGTTCTCACTGTCAAGAAATTTCTCCTTTGTTCTAAGTTGTTTCTCTCCCTGACTAGTTTCCATCCATTGTTTCTTGTCCTGCCTTCAGGTGCTTTGGAGAATAGGTTGACCTCTTTTTTGTGGCAACTCCTCAAATATTGGAATATTGCTATCGTGTCTCCCCTAGTCCTTCTTTTCATTACACTGGACATACCCAATTCCTGCAAACATTCTTCATTCGTTTTAGCCTCCAGTCTCCTAATCATCTTTGGTACTCTTCCCTGTACTCTTTTTTCAGATAAGAGAATTATCCTCAACAGTTGAATGGTGTGCTATGGGCTACACTTAAAAAGTATTGGAGTCAGACAATATTTCAGTGCCAATGAAACTCTTAAGTACATTGAAATGTAATTAAAATATAGCTAATATTTATTTATTTCACTTATAAACTGTGGTAAAAGGTACCCCTCCCCAATAAAGATATTAACTGCATTCATTACCAAACCTATGAGATGTGCCCCACCCCAATACATGCGAACTGCCCTTGTAAGAAAACATTGACAGCAAGCTGAATTGACTCTGAATGGTGACAAGGAAGAATCAAACATGGACAGCCAATCACATCAACTTCAAAGTGTTGTTATAACTTTGAAAGGCCTATATGGCTTGGGACTGGACCTGTCCTGCATTTGGTTCAGCCCATATGATCTTTGAGAGAATAAATGCTGAGTGTTCCCCCACCATGGAAGGTGAAGGAGTGGGAGGTCAATGATGCAGCTGCTGTTTACCCTTAGGAACACCTTGTTTGTTGAAAAGAAGAAGGCCCCTAATCTTCTGGTTTTCAGGAAGACTTCACAGTAATTTAAAATTTTAATTGTTTCTATTTGTCTTTTTATGATCTATAAGTCGCCCGGAGTTGCCTTATTGTGGAGATAGGCAGCATATAAATTTAATAAATAAATAAAAGAAACAAATCAAATTTATATTTTATTCCACAGACTATTTGCTTGTTAGTCTTGGGCTACTTTATTTAATTAAATAGGCTGTGAGAATTTCACTGAGTGATATTATAGAGTCTACTGTACTTGGGTGGTCAATAAATAAATAACTAATAAACTGCCCTGAGCCTGTTAGGAGATTATCTACTGTATAATAATTGTATGAATACATAAATTGATAAAATAATACAGTTGAATTCCTAAAGTTGTCCGTTTTGGGACAAGCTTTTTCCTTCTGTAATAGCTGAGAGTTAAACATTATTATAGTATCTGTTTCCTGTAATTATATAGTATGTTAGAAGCAAACAAATTTCTAAAACAGCAGACAATCGCTAATTCATCATGATAATCATTATTCCATACAATATTATTTAATGTGCAGAATAGAAAGTATTGCTGATGACATAGTTCTCAGTAACATATCCAAAAAGTAACATTTGGCAGTAAAGAACTATTTAGGTGTACTGGCCAGTAGAGTTTATCTGGATTTTCAAAAGTCAGTGTAGAATTCTAACTGTTGAAAGTAAGATATTTTTAGTAGATTGATGGCTGGTTAAAGAATAAAAAGGAAATTGTGAATAAATTGACAGTCAGACGTGGAAATGTGATTAATGGAGACCTCCTGGGATCTGAAACTATTGCTTTTTAACTTTCCTAAATCTTGTAAAATTAGACTTGAGAATGAAGTGCTCAGATTTGCAGATAATTTCAGACAAGAATTAAAACACAGAGGACAGAAAATAGCTATGAAGACAAGTCTTCAAATTGAATGGGCCTTAACATAATAAAAGTGATTCACTGTAAACATATGGCAAAAAATGCACTTGGAAGGAAAAATTATTACCACATAAAGAGTGATAAAGTCTGAACTGAGGGTTCATCACAAAAAGTTACTTTGGAGTGTTATTAGATACTCCCATGAGAAAAAGTCAACCCAATTTATTTTTTTAATAATACAATGTTAAAAAATAGCATTATTTACTTATTTATCAGTTTTATATGAGTGCCCATCTTTCAAAGGTGACTGGGCAGTGAATCATAACACCAACAATCAAAACATATTATAGAAAGACTTAAATTAGTTAAACATGTTATAAGAACAATAACAATACTGCTAATATCACAATGCCTTTATGCATAATCAGTGATACAAAGGTTCTAGGAAGCTCTGATTTTGAAGGACATTGTAAAGCTTCAAAAATTCAAAGAAACCTTTGAAAGACCATTATATACATTATACATTATAGAGGTGAATTAAATTAGACACAATTTTCATTGTAAAGCTAGAATCCAGGGAACCAGGACCTATATTGTACTCATAATACAAATCAAATCATTAATAATTAATACTGGATGCCTCCAGGTTATTAAGAGCAATAAGAGTGTAGTCCTCTGCAAAGAAGTGAAGACCTCCTTGAGGACTATTGATATTCATGTGGGGTTTATGGAGACACTTTGCCTTTATGTTGAAAGAGAGAATATTATACACAACGCTGATTCAGTGAATTTTGAAGGAATATATGCTTTATATCGTATGGAATTTAGTAAGAACATCTCAGGTTGTAATTTATTTTATGTTTTTATTATTTATCAATTTTCTAAACCATCTTTGTATGTAATAGAATTAGAACTTTCAGAATCAGTTCTATTCTTTTATTAATCGTTTTCCAGTATTGTTGGGTTTCACTTATAAAAAAAGATCCAATCTGTTTGTTACATTTCCAGCAGTTTTTAGAAGATGAATTATTTATTTAATCATGGAGTAATGTACCAATGGTAGAAAATCTTATACCAATTCTCTCTACATTTAATCTTCAGAATACATTTAATACTTTTCTTCCACTGAAATTCTCATTGTTTTCTGCCTATAACTAAGTTCCAGTTCTGCAGAGAAACCATGCATTTTTTTATACTGTAAACCTCTTTCATATAGTGGGCTGTGAAGCACTCCTTATGGTTTAATAGATTCTCTCAGGTTTTCTGGCATGGAGTCTCACAGCTCATTAAACCAAAAACACAAACCCCATCATGGATGATGGATGAACCATTAAAGGACAATAGAAGGATAAGGTGGTAAATAAAAAGCCAATCTGATCCAGTGGCTAAGGTACCAGGCTAGAAAGTGGGAGACTGTGAGTTCAAGTCCCACCTTAGCCATAAAAGCCAGCTGGGAGATTTTGGTCCAGCCACTCTCTCTCAGCACAAGCCACCTTACAGGGTTGTTATTGTAGGGAAAATAGGAGGAGGAAAGATATGTTGGGTATGTTTACCCCCTTGAGTTACTTGTAAAAATAATAAAGGTGAGATACAAATAAATAAATACAATTTGTATGAGAAGAATAATTGTGAGAAATAATCAGGAGAGGATTATTTCTGTGTACTTTCATGTTTCAGATTATACTATTGCATGTGTAGTGGGGCTGGCCGAAAGGCTTTGCGGGAGCCTGGCAGGAGAGAGGGAAGTAGGAAGTTCGGACAGCTGCTGCCGGTTTGGGCGCAGCGGGCATGGATCGGGCAAAAGGAAAGAAAAGGGGAAGGAGAAAGGGGTGGCGGGGTGGTGGTTGTTGTCGGGGAGAGACCAGGTGAAGCCGAAGAGGAGTTTGGGGTTTTATGTGATTCTTTTCCTCTGAAATAGAGGGAAAGAGAGAGAGAGAGAGAGAGAGAGAGAGAGAGAGAGAGAGAGAAAGCGGAGTTTTATTGCTTTCTTTCTCAGGGGGATATCCCGAGCGAAGGGAAGAATGAGAGTGAGAAGAGGGAAAGCTTGGTGGGGTTTTAAATTCAGGTTTTAACTAGAAAGGAAGGGGGGGATTTGGCATAGACAGACCTGGGACTACGAGTGCCGACAGAAGAGAAGGAGAGGCTGGTCGCTACTGCTTCGGAGACCAGAGGCCATCCGAACTTCGATCATTATCACCTGTGCAAGCTGTAGACATTGTGGGGAGCTGCCCTTGTGGGGCGAGCTGTTGCTGCGGAGCGTTGACTATCTTCGCTCATGCTTTCTGTTGCTGCCTGGAGCCGGAGGGCCTCCCCCCGTTTTCCCAAGCGGCTGCTACAAGCCATTGACTATTATTGTCACAACTGCTAGGGGATTGATAAACACTGCCACACACTGACTGCCGTGGCTAGGGGTTGGTCATCTTTGTTCCTGTAAACCCCTTTGATGACGAGAACCTGCCACCCCTTCACTCCGCGTGAGTTTCCACTAAAAAGGACATTCTATCAACGCCTTGAGAGCGCAGCTGCTGAGCGTAACTGAAGGGGGGGCTAGGAGGGCCTGGGCTTTGGCGGCCTCTGAGGGGTTATGCTACACATGTAAAGGCAGTAACAGACAATTCTTCAGAATCTTCTCCAAAATTGCAATTTACCTTCAGAAAACAATCCTTCAGCAAAGATGGTGTGGGGAAAATGGTTTGAGCCTTCTCAACTGATGTCAAAAGGCCATAAATTGCTTAATTATACATTAGGGTAATGTTCAAATAGACTTATTTGAAAGGAGAGGCAATGCTTCAGTCAATTATCAATCACCTAATACATAGCTCTGGCAGTTGTTTGAGGTGAAAATACAACTTTCTGCTTTTGGTTAGAAGTAAACATATTGTTAACCCTTTTTCATTTAACACAAAGGTTTGTTGTAGACAGTTGTCTAGAAAGCCCTAAACAGCTGTTTTCTGCTGAGTCCACAAAATGCTACCTTTATTCACAAGGCTTGAATGAGACAGGCTTAAGGCATCCATAGCTGTACTGGTGTTAAGGTGGTATTTTCTTCTTTATTCCAACACTATCCAAAGGCAAACTCAAAGTGAGGCAAATCTATTAAAGTCTGCTGGCCATTACCTCAGACAGAGGTTAGTCAGTTGACTGATGGCAATGGAGAACAAAGGCAATAGAAGTAGGATAAGGATTGGCACTGGGGACAGCAAAATACCTTGAGGTAAAATGGGAGGCCTATACATTTTATAAATAAATTAAAAAAATAAGTATTTCATTTTGATAAAATTTGCTACAATGATACAACTCAAGGATGAGTGGAGAACACTTAACTTAGCAATGGGGAAAAACCTGTCAGGGATCAAAAGCAGGATATATTTTATTCCACTTTTAAATATGTGTTGCTGTTTTCTGCGACTCCATTAGACTAAGTACATGAATTTACATGAATAAACTACAGAGAAGCAGCATGTTAAAATTACAGCAATGATTTTCTGAAGATATGGTTAGTCTGACAGTACAGATAGTCCTCAACTTACAACTGTTCATTTAATGTCTATTCAAAGTTACAACAGCTTTGAAAAAAAGTGACTTATGACCAGTTTTCACACTTACGACCTTATAGCATCCCCTTGGTCACATGATCAAAATTTGGATGCTTGGCAACTTGGATGTATTTATGACAGTTGCTTGTGCCCACTTTTTGCCACCTTCTGACAAACAAAGTCAATGGGGAAACCAGATTCATTAACAACTGTGTTACTAACTTTTAACAACTGCGGTGATTCACTTAATTGTGGCAAGAAAGGTCATAAAATGGGACAAAACTCACTTAATAACTGTCTTGCTTAGCAACAGAAATGTTGGGCTCAATTGTGATTGTAAGTTTAAGACTACCTGTATACTGTACAGTGCACTCTACAAATAGTTGCTTTTTCTTCGTTTGTCACTGTTGAAAGTGTCATGGCATTTAAGAGTTATTATATTTTACATTTGACTTGAAGAAGTCTCAGCATAGTCTTCACATAGACCCCTCTCTCAGACACCCCTGCATATGTACTTGCATACAATAATTTAGGTGATAACTTGAGGTGAAAGGAGGCATTGACAACATTTTAGCACCTTAAAAATAGCTACAAGAATGTAAGTTACCCGAGGTTATGACGACTTGATTTGTGCATTGATTTGTGATGTGTGATTTGTGCAGTATATAGATAAAGGTGACAAATATTTCTGATTAATGAGAAGAATCCCTTTAGTGTGACCTAACAAGCAGTTACACTGTATTTGGAGAAACAATATCAATATATAGTCTTAGAAGGAATAGGTCAGAGGATTTAAAAGCTGTAATTTTATTTTTGCAGAATATGAGCTATTTTTTTTCTTGAAAAGCAGCAATTATTTTGCTGGTTAATATCTTCATGCTGTAGCACAATCTTGTAAACAGTTACTCAGATGAAAGTTTTAATCTACTAACATGAACTCAATGTTAAATAACTATAATGGATTACAGCCTTAATTTTTGCAGTGTGTGTTGCTGAAGACTCAATAGCCATACAACAATATATCCAAAGTAGTAGACTTAATGAAGGACTGGATTTGAAACTGAAAGCCCTGATGTTTTATTTCTAGCTTATTAAACTGGATTACCATTAGCAAATCATTATATCTTACCCTGCCCTGTCCTATTTCAGCTCATGCACCAGACATCAGTTCCTCTTTTTGATATTCATCACTATATTTCCTATCCTTATTGGGAATCACCAGATATGCATAATTAGGAGATGATTCTGATAAGGATGAAATAGCTCATGGACTGCTTCCCGTGGTCAATATGATAAAAACACTACCCAAAACATTCGTTAAACAAATTTGGGAGGAGGTTCCTTATGTTATATCATAGTGAACCTGTCATTTCATTCTTGTGAACTAACCAACCAAAGAACATATGGGGAGGTGGGAACTAAATCACTGAGAAGGTGCTCTACAGTAGACTGTCAAGGTACAGAAGAAACCAGGGCTGAGGTTCCAAGTAGGCTCTGCCCTGTGAATGTGGGGACGCCACAGTCAAACACTTCATGGACCTCAATTGACCATCCATGATCTGTACCCCACACTTTAATTTAGGTGTCGCTGACCATATTTTTCTCTCCCCTTAATTCAGTTTATTGGAATAAGCAAATTGAAATTTAAATCAGTTCACTTTTTCTTAGCTAGCTAATAATGGGAAGTTTCTGCTTTGACATAATAATTGAATACATCAGAAGCCAAGGTCTAATTGTCAATTTGTGATGATGCCAAAAATGCTCTTGGTACAACATACCAGGCCTATATATCCAATACAACGACAGTTTCACAGGATCTTCTCCAACAGAAAAGATGCTATAAACAACTGCTGGCATGCAAGAAAAAGAAAGCCATGAGAAACTGGACACATCTCATCGAGGCAGTCATGTCCAAACAATCAGCCCTATTCTAGCACATCACATCAAGCTCCCAAAGCAATGGTCCATCGATGGTGGACTGCCACATCCTCCCTGGAAGACCTGGGAGGCACTCTTTGGGGAGCTATACATGGACACCGCTGTGGAATGTGAATGTCCTAGCCAAACTACAGAAGGTCTCATTTTAGTTTTTATTTAGAATGGAGAAGCAGAGTTTAATTTAGGCAGTCTATGATACATTTAGCCCTAAAGAATGTATAATCATTTTCAAGTCGAGCATGATTCCTGATGACTTATACAGATACATCCAGGCAGTTGTCCTGGTGTGGTATACAAATGAATTGTCATTGCTTTATTCTGTTTCCCCCCCCCCTTTTCCTGGCTTCCTGATCTACTATGTATGGTACCTAATTTCCCAGATGATTTCCCCATCCAAAACTTAACCAAATTGGCCCCTGTTTGGCTTTCTAGGTCAGCCAGAATCTCTATAGTCCCCATGAATGTACCAAGCAGAATTCAGAATATCTTGTAGCAAACAGTAACTAGCCTGGGGCGATACATGAACCAACATGGTTCGTAGCTTCTGTTTACATTCACTGTATTACATCAGTGTTCATGACCTTTAAAAGCAGCATTTAAAACAATATAAGGGGGAAAAAACATATTCCATACAGCTTATATGAAGTGAGGTAGATGAAAAGGTAGAAAGTAGAAGAAAAGAAAAAGAGGAAAATGGGAATATAAATGTAGAAGGACAGAAGAAATAGCTCAAAATATCTTGCCAATTAAAGTGAATTAGATTTCCTTCCTTCCTTCCTTCCTTCCTTCCTTCCTTCCTTCCTTCCTTCCTTCCTTCCTTCCTTCCTTCCTTCCTTCTCCCTCTTCCTCGGGTATCAGAATTGAAAGGGTCATTGAGGTTATCGGAGTCAACCCCAGCTCAGTGCAAGAACCCAGTTTAAAATATCCACAACAGATTGAATGCTCATCCTCTCCCGGAGCAGTTCTAACAAAGTGGAGTTCTAGCTTGGTAATTGATTCCAGTGTCAAATTGTTCTAATGGTTAGGAAGTTTTTGCTAACATTCAGTCAGATTCATATATAGATTCCAATCAGGCATGGGAATTGTTTTGATTCCTGCATATACCTATATGGGATAGGAGATAGGGAAATTCTTGAATCAAAGAAGCCAAGGAAGGAAAGTATATTTCAACCAGTTGGTAATCCATGATTCCAGTCCACATTAAGATTGCTTTTCATTATACAGGAAGCATAAAAATCGGAAATACACCACAGATGGAATGTAACATGAAGTTTTAAGGCAACACTATTAGGCTATCTCCTAGACAAAAGGCTACAGGAAGTCTTTACACCATTACAAGCTGACAAGTGAAGGAGCTTTTAGGATTATGTTAAACCAGGCCACTGTAGCTGTTCAACAAATAATGGATAAAATAAGTCTGGCTTATATTAAATCTGGCTTTAATTTCAACATGGTATATGAAGATTAATCACTGTTTGCATTCTCAAATTATTCATAGTGGCAGGTTTGAATGTGTTCACAGTTGGGAAGCTTGAAGTTATGGACATCATGCTGAGTATGAAATACTATAGCTGTTAGAGGTAGTTTCCAGCCTAATTCTTATTACAAGAAGATAGCAATTTAAATGGTTTCAAAATCTACTTTTATCAAGGGATACATCAGTGATGCAAATTAAAGGCCAAAAAGAGTGGCCTTGGGCCATTAACACGGTTGATTCTGTTTTCATTAATCATGCAGATAACACCAGTGGGATGGTTCACAGCTTTCTTTGTGTATGGTGAGGTTTCTCTGTCTATGAGTGTAGGTCTTTAAGAGATCCTTCCATAATAGGAAATGACAGAATTAGGAGAAGTATACATGGACATACAAAAGTGCACAGAATCCTTATTCAGGAGCAAAATAAAAATGGAAAATCTAAAAAAAAAAATTAAAGTGGGAAATCCTACTCCAAATTGTTCAAGAAGACTTTTTCAGATTTTCTAGTTTTTAAAAAATAGGCTAACTAATGTATATGTTGTTATTTTCAGTGCATATATAAGGTGAAGCTGACATGCATTTTAAGATTATAAAACTCTGGCTGCACCCATGAATAACATACATAAGCCAGAATTATTTCTGCGATCTTTTAAGCAAACCTCAACATGTTTACGTGGGTGCGAAGTCCTAATGAGGAGTTCACACATCACATTAAATCCAAACCAAACAAATTAAGATTTAATGGAGTGTGGAGCATGTTAGCTTACACTACATGTTTCCAATACTTTGTACTAACTCTGTCCTATAGTATTTGGCAGATCTGAATTTCAGTTACATAGACATGTATAATTTTCTGCTTCAGAGTCTTTTATTTTCTGTAATGTGAAAAAAAGACCTGTATTTAAAAATATACTCATCACGTTTAACAAAAATGTAAACATACGAACAAGCAAAATGTCAGCTTTCTAAAGCGTGTGAGAATAAACATTTTTGTGACATGATGCTCTATCAGCCTTTGTTGATATTAATTGCATTATGGACATCTGTTTGCAAAGTGAAACGCCTCTTGGGTTTTGAATTTGCGCTGCTGAGATTGCAAGTTTTCAGGTTTCCAGATGGGAATAGAGAGATTATTTGTAATAGCTATGCAGAGTTCTGTGTTGCAGCATCTTTGTATCTCCTTCCTGTTTGCACGTGGTGAAATATTCTCAGATGTTAGAAATGGATTCTCTGTTCTTCTTTATTTTAAAATAAATACTATCTACAGGCCTTTCTTTGGGTCTTAGTTAAAATGCTTCCCAGTCGTTCTTGAGCAGGCAGAAAACTACCCCGAAATAGTTTTTTTATGCTGACGTGTGATACCTGTCTTGTGAGTATAGCCCCCATTCTGCCATGCTGCTGGGTAATGGTGTTATGAATTTGGAGATGCAAGACAAGTCAGGCAAAATCATTGGTAAAAGCTTTCTGCTTTCTGTTAACAGCATGAAAAGCCATTTACCGATCACAAGACTGTTGTAACTCGGACATAAATTTGGGGGGGGGGGAATGGCTAGACTTGCAGGTTAGTTATTTGCAGAATCTGATATCTCCCCACACCTGACAGCTGATCCATAGAGAGAAGAACCGTCTTAGTAAAGTGGAGAGATTCTCTCATTTTTACCTGGCAGCTCCAGTGATCAGCTGCTGGATGCTTTGTTTTGTTTTTCCCCAAGTTAATCCCACTGTCAAACAAATCTTCTGGACAGCTGATTCACAGATAGAAAGGTGGCATTTTTAATTGACAGGTCAAAGCATGCTCCTCTCTCTAGATTTTATAAGGCAAATGGAAAGATCCAGAGAGAGAAGTGGTCCTTCAAGGATCCAGGATCCATGCTATGAATTGCACCCAGAAGTCCATTGGGAGCTAGTCAGTGCAACTCACCTAGTAAAGATGTAACAGGAAGCATTCATAACGGCCCATACCACTACAATTTGAACCATTTGCAGTTTTCAGTTGTTCTTCCAGGGTGGCCCATGTAGAGTGCATTACAATAGTCCAGGGTGTACAGACCATGGGACCAAGGCACGAGTGACCATGTGCAGTGCTCTTTGTCCCAGGACAATGTAAAAGTGTTCCTAACTCTCCTGGTCACAGCTGCCACTTGCTCTTTTGTAGCCATGAGTCCAGGAGTACACCTGATTTGCATACCAGCTGGCATAGTCATACTCCGCTCAGTATCAAGGATGCAGCTGTAGAGGTGGTCAACAGTATTAAGTATCTGGGGGTGCAGATAACTAACAATCTGAATTGGTCTCTCCACACCTCATCCTTAGTGAAGTGTGCAAACCAGCATCTGCATTTCCTGTATCGGATGAGGAGGCACATCTCTCTCCTTCTGTCCTAGCCACTTTTTATAGAGGCACAATTGAGAACATTTTAACAAACTGCATCACTGTCTGCTTTAGTGGCAGCAGTGCCTCAGATAGAAAGTCCACACAGAGAGTGGTGAGGACAGCCAAGAAGATCATAGGAAGCTCGCTTCCTGGTATTCAGGATGCTGTTTATAAGCGCTATGTGCTTAGAGCTCAAAGCATTGTTAGAGACCTCACACACCCACTTTACAGTTTCTGTTACTCCTCTCTGGGAGGAGATTTCAAAGTATTTCTAGCAGGACTACCCAATTCTGTAATAGCTTTGTTCCCTATGCCATCCGTCTGGTAAACTCGCAAGATTCGTTTTTCTCGCCATTCATAACCCGAACTAGACTGTTGTTTCTCTGTGTCATATAATATATGTGGGTATATGCATAATTCTGTATTTATTTATTTATCTTTGTCATATTTATGTAGTGTATATCAGAGGTGGTGACCCTTTGAGAGCTGAATGCAACAAAATTTCATTTTTATGTATGCCGATTAGTGTACATTCAAAGTGACAATAAAAGTTATTTTTAGTTGTTTCTGTGGGAATGCAATCCTAATCAGAACCAAAGATGGAAAATCCCTGGATCCAGGAAGCCCTAAAAGCTAAAGAAGCTGTTTTTCCTCACCAAAGACCTACAGCCTCCAGATACCAGGACAGAGTAGCAATGTATAACTGGGTATCATCAGCTGCATCCCATGCTAATGAATGACCTCATCCAGTGGCTTCATGTAGATTTTAAATGGGAACAGGGAAAGTGTCAAGCCATCCTTTCATAACTGGCTGAAACTTACCCTAGGAGAAGTAGACTGTACCTCCAGACCTAAAGTTGGTCCAGAAGCCGGTCCACCACTGGATGGCAGGAAGAAGTTGAGGACATATTTTATCCATATTTAGATGCATGTGGAGAAAGGCCATAGTATTATTGCAAGCCTCTTGCTGTCCAAATCCAATCAGCATTAGCATTGGACTGACTGGCAGTTGGTTTAATTTCAATAGTGTTTATAGACTAGAATCTTCTCTGTATCTGAGCAATAGATACAGCCCAGCTATATCTGTAAAGATTAGCAAAGGGATTAAAAGTAACTAGGAGATTGGTTTTGCCACTCCTAGAACATCTGTTTTTTTGGGGGGGGGCAGTTGCCTCAAACTGCCCACTGGGAAGCCAGCCCTGGCATTACCAATCCAGAGTTTACTGTCAAGCATGAATGGGCTGTAACTAAATAGCAGAGCACATTTTCCATGCTCTGCTATTTTCTTGTCATCGCTAGAAAATTCTTGTTGGGGAGATCTTCACAGGAAAGAAATATTAAGTTAATGGGACCCAAACTTTGATGCAGTGTCCTGAGTTTCAGATATACTGTACACACATTAATTTCTCTCTGTATAGCATCTCTTTCTTCTTCTTCTTCTTTTTATCTGTAGAAATTGCTTGGTGCTTTCCATATGTGAGTTAGATCTGTCTACTGTAGCAAACAGAGAAGATAGCATATAAAGGAAGTGTCCAATAATACTTAAATGAAACATTAATCTTTTCAGACAGAATATCTTGCTTTTCCCAGCATGAAAATCCTAATAATCATTGGAAACACCCTGGAGTGTGCATTGTACATATCATATGTATAATAAACATTACTGTTTTTTCTGTTCTTTTTATCAAATGTTATCATTAAAAAATAGAATGCCTGTTTTGAAATGAATCAAGCAAGATAAAATGATCAGGTGACTTCATCTACCTCCAACATTCAGTTCTGCAGCTTTTTTGTGACTAGCTTGAAATTTAGGCCGGGGGGGGGGAGTTAAAATATTTAGGGTCTGTTTCTGGTTATGTTTATTCAGGCTGCTCAAGGACAAAAACATTATATGAAATACATGTAACTGAATTCTCTGACAAAACCAAGACTTTAAAGCAGACATGTCAAACTCGTGACGTCAAGTGACGTCGCACAACGTATCGGGACTGTTTTGCCATTGCCGGCAATGGGGTGGGCGCGGCTTCCGCGTGGCGTGTCCGGCCCGTGGGCCGGCAGTTTGACACCCCTGCTTTAAAGTTTACAATAATTAAAGTATAGCTTAAAATGGCTTCAAAAACTGATTTGAAATTAATGTTAATGACTATACTGATTTATTAGCAAATTATTCTAAATCTTTTCTATTTTGTTAACAGACCAGAGACGACTTTCTGGGTCAAGTGGATGTGCCACTTAATCATCTTCCGGTAAGAACTTTTTAGTGCTTTAGCCTCTCTATTTTGTAGAAGTTAATTCAAGAGTGATCTAAATCAAAAGTAGGCAGGATTTGTAAGATACTTACTGTTATTCATTAAACATCCACAGGGTTCACCTTGTAGAGCAGGATTTCTCAACCGTAACAAGTTTAAGATGCATGGACTTCAACTCCCAGAATTCCACAGCAAGCATGCACGCTGGCTGGGAAATTCTGGGAGTTAAGTCCATGTATCTTAAATGTGATGGTCATAAATGTGAGGACCTGTGATAAAGTTACTTTTTCAGCACTGTTGTAACTTTGAATGGTTCAGTCATTAAGTGAGGACTGCCTGTAGACATTTAAATGCTCATTCTGACATTTTGACTGGCATTTATATGGGTTTGGATTCAATGCGGCACCATGATTTATTCTAAAAAGTAGTGGAATTCAAGAATTTGTAAATATTAAGTATCTGTAGATGTTCCATAACTATTGTTACTATTTAGTCAAATGGGAATATCATTCTCCATCCCAATTATGATTTATGATGGACTTTTAAAATGACAAAATCCATTGTCTAAATTTGTTGGAGAGAGACTGGCCGAGCCGGGGGAGGAGTCAAGCGGGAATTAGTCTAGAATCTTTATATAGGCACAAGAGGGCAAGATCCGACACCACCACCACCACCCCATTGAATGCTGTTGAACCTTAAATAAGTCTGGCTCAGATACAAACCACTAGTCTGAGAAAATTCCTGTATTCTAGGCATGAGCAATAAAATAGTTAATTGAACTTTTCACATGTGGATTTGACTGTTTCCGCCTGCCAAAACTGCAGTACTTTAATGTTTTCATAGATATACAGAAGATCATTTTTATTTAAACTTGAATAAGTTGTAGGCTAATTTTATAGACTTATTTAACAGTTATACACAACTTATACTGAGCAAAAATGTCACATTATTCATATGCTGTTCTTTCTGCTCCACTATCGCATTTCTCATTATCAGAATAACCAGCACTAAATATAACTTTTTACATGGTTAGAGTTGGTAACTCAGTATGAAACAATTTCTTTACAATGTTCAGCTTTTAAAGAAAAAAAAAAGTGCACATATCTGTTATCTGCTTTGTAGGGATGGATAGAAGATAATAGTAATTTTCTCTTATTCCAGCATGTGGTATCCAATGCCAAATTGTTAAATTTGCATCCAATTCAAATGTGCATTCGTTCATTTATATAATACCAATCAGTAATGATGCTAAATAATGCATTTCTAAAAATGGAATTTGTTCCACTGAAAATAAATGGTGGAGAATTATTTTGGACGTTTCCCACCTCATGCTGGTAATTACAGATTTTGGCTAGCAAGTTCCAGCAGGCTACTAAGAAGACAAATTGTTGCAGGCAGCGAAAATCCAGAGTACTTTTTTCCCACCAGTATCAAATTTATTGATTGCATCTTAATCTAAATATCATGTATTTAATCCTCAGAAAAGGGCTTGTGTAAATTTTTCCTTGAATCATGGTAGAAAGTTAGATTGGCCCCTTCTGATCAATCCTTACCTAGTCCCTAAGATGCCTCTTTTTCCACCTTCCTGATATGGGAAAAAACAGGAACCTTTGGGGAGTTGGTACTCAAGGAAGAGGCTTGATAGTGGACTTCAAGGACTGTATAACCCTACAGTCTAAATAACAGACTAGAAGATGGAGACTTTTCATTACTTGCCAGGCAGCTGTTCTGTAGGAATTAATTTGCTACTTTCAGCTTTGTCAGCTGTTTTTTTCCAGTATATTTGTATTTGCCTTGAGTATTATAGTTCCCTAAGAGGCTGAAAGTTGGGGTGGTCCAGTAAAGAAGTAAATATCTAATTTCCAGAGGGGTGTAGAATAAATTATGGAGGTATCCAATAGCAGATGCTTCTCTGTTACATGGCAAAATTTTAACTGCACATGCTTCTCAGCAACAAATGCAAGATGTATGTCTGCATAGGTATTTGAAAGAACCAGAAAGAATATATATACATTTTTGCTGGGCCCTGCATGTAACGTACAAATCCAGTTCTGAAAGGCATTTTTCCTCACAAATGAAACGGTATCATGTCACAATGGAAAAAAATCTATTGTTCTCCTTTAGGGAAGGAATCAGTGCCAAATAGATTGATATAGAAACCTTTGAATATTAAATTTTGGGTATTAAACAGACAACTAAAATATTGGATCAGGAAAGAGTCCCAGTTTTTGCTGAGACTCGCAGTTGGTAATGAGTGGAACAGAAGAACAATTCTAGACTGTTTTAGCACTTTCATTGGTGTCCTGAGTCGTATAAATTCATCTTTGTCTGGGAATTTAGTATGTCTTTGCTGCAGCTGTTCTAGTCGATTTCCTTAAGTACTGGAAGTTTTAAAGACGTGTCTATGCAGTTTCATTTTGGAGTTAACTAACTATCTGTATTAAAAATTTACAACATTACCAAGATCTTTCCAATTTCTTTAACCAGGATTCATCTCTTTATTCCTATCATTAATCATTACTGTTAACCACACAGAGTGCATTGCAATTTTAATCTCATTTATTGTTCTTCCATTGGCCTGTAATTGCACTGGTGCACAAAACAAAGATGGAACCATTCGGGGGCTTTTTTCTACTTTGAGGTTTATTTTTTACATTTTACTTCTCTCCCCTTTTTACATTTTCCTTGATATTCTTCCAATCACATTTTCTGAGTTTTAAAATCATTATCTCAGCAGGTCCTGTCACCAGCATGGTGATTAACAATAATGATAAGTCATCCCGTCCTTCAGAAAGTGCTCTTTATATAATTGTCATTTGCTACAGCATGTTAAGGCCATTTGCTATCCAAATGTTACTTATAGGAGTGCGAAGCTAAGCTTTGTTTCAATCCTTTTGCAACTGAGACTGTATTATTTGAAGGAAGTGCTGCCATTTTCAACACACCATGTCACCAGAATTCAAGGATGTGCAACATTTCCCTTCTTGCCCTCCAAAATGAGGACTAGAGTCCAGAGCAAAACTTGAAGTTGATTTGTTTTTGTTTATATGTGAAACAAATGAAAATTAAAGATTGTTAATACAATTTCTAACCAACCAGCTGTTTAAACATTTTCTCCTGTCATTTTAAATATTGCAATTTGGTAATAAAGTTGGGGAAATGTCTTGATTGTTCTATTATTTTTAGGGATGGATCTACTGTAGTTTGGGGTTTCTGTGTTTAATTTCTGGTCTATCTTCAAATCAACCTTCCATCACCTAACGCTCTTAGGGAATTATAGTAATTGTAGATATAACCCTATCCGGAAGTACCAGTTCAGATAGAAAATCAGCACACTGTAAATGTACCTTTAAGTAACAAGCTCTTTATTCAAATAGAAAGAGCCCTGTTGTTGTTTATATTTATTTAATTTGACACCTGTCCAAATACTGATAATGTAGGTGTGGAATTGTAAACTGTTTTGCAAACTTAAATCTGAAATATTTCTTAATGCCCTTTTCTTTAACCACCTTTAGAAACAGTATTGTAATCTGTATTCGGTATCCCTTGAGTAATTTCTTCTAATGCATTTGTTTCATTCTGAAATGGCTTTCTTCAGTATTAAAACCAGAATTACTGTTCTCCATTTCATTCTCTTTTTCCACATGAAAGCAGTGCATCTTTTTCCCATAGACATAACATCCCCCAGTACTTTTATGTGAATTGTTTGGGAAGACTGTAATCAATCCTCAGATCTCTGCTTTAAACTGTTAGCGAATTGCTTGAACATGTTGAGTTATTGAAGAAACATGCAAAGTCTTTCCATTCTAAAGATTACATCTCTGAGTCGTAACATTATCACAGCTCGTTCACAAATAATAACGTGTCTGAATATTATTAAAAGCAAGATTTATGAGAAAAATCTGTTATAGGACAGTCGGGTGGTAATGGGAAAGAATGTAAGATATGGATTTATACTTGCTAAAAAAAAATCGTTCAACTGTTCAGCAATATTAGAAACAGTTTTCCCCATTTTCAGACAGTGTCCTTTTCCAAACCTGTGTGAAGATGTCAGGGATTGAACTTTAGAGGCCATTGAGCAATGACCATTCAGGGTCCAGAATTGGAGCATCCACCTCAAGTTCTTCAGACAACATTTTTCAAATTTCCTGTCCAGGATACTTTTTAGGTAGTAGAGGTAGTGAACTTGTTTTGTGAAGAGTGTATTTTCACTTGACAAACTGCAACATGTAAAATTAGCCATTCTGGTTTGTAATCCTTTATTATTAGTATATTATTTAGAGTTAACTGACTATAGTCTGCTGGAACATACATGGTTAAATGTGTTTTTTGATCCCAATTAATAGTTAAAGAGAAAGTCTGAATAGATGCATGCACATGTAATTTTATAGCAATTGTTACTCAACAATGTGTTTCTTTATCTCCCCAGTCCCCGTGTTTTTTACACAAAGATTGTGATAGTTGGTTCTGGCGTTGAGGGTGACACCTAGTGGAAATGTTCAGTTATGGAACTACTGTCCATGCCGGAAAAAACACTTCTAATTAATTATCATTTAAGATTTTTGTAATTTTATTATCACCAGGATATTTAGGTGTCTGCCTTTCAGCATTAATTATTTGCTATTTTTATTACACCAATAGACTGAAGACCCAACTATGGAAAGACCTTATACGTTTAAAGATTTCCTTCTTAGACCAAGAAGGTGAGATCTTTTTTGTATACCCTACTTTTTTGTTGTTTTGTTTAAAGTGCTTATCTAGCTCCAACAAGTATTCTAAATCACAACTGTATTTACAATGGCTTTTTTCCTTCCATAGTCACAAATCTCGAGTAAAAGGATTTTTGAGGCTGAAGATGGCTTACATGCCAAAAAACGGTGGTCAAGAGGATGACAGTGAGCAGAGAGAAGATTCGGAGGTAAGCCTTTTGAATCAGACATATGTGTCTTTTTTTTCCAAGTTGACTGGATTATTGCTGGCTGAGGAATTCTGAGTGTTGAAGGCCACACATTTTAAAGGCGTTAGAGTTACGAAACATAGGTCTAGAGCAGCACTCCCCCCCCCCCAACTTTTTGGGCACCAGAGACTGGTTCCATGGAGGACGATTTTTCTACAGACAGGGGAGGGTGTGGTTTTGTGCGCTGCCTGGATCCCTTGCATGCGCAGATTGGACTTGCGTGGCTCAGTTCCTGGAGGGGGTTGAGGACCCTTGTCTCTAGAGGATTAGCCTACTACTTTTCAGGTCTCCTAGTTAGGTCACAGTCAGGAATTGCATTGCTAAAACTGAAGAAGCCTCCAATATCTTACTACAATATGTGGACTACTGTGACTTCAGAAGGTGGTAAAGCAGGACCGTGGTAGATATAGCCCCCTCATTACATCGCAGTTTAGACCAAATCAGCCTTGCAAGCAGAATAAGTTTATTTTTATCATCATCAGGATGAATAAGTCAGATCTCAACTATCTGAACCTTTATATACAAGCATGAAGCATTGTTTTTCAAACGTAGTTGAATGAATTCTTCTTCCAGGATATGAAGCAAGCATGCATTCCTTCCAGCATCATGTTTCAGAACTGAATTGTTATTCTGATTAGCAGTGTTAGGTTGCTGGGAGCAACTCCACTACTCTGCAGAGCTTCATGTTATAATATACTCCAAATATAAGTGTGTGTATGTAAATGCTGAGTCCAACTTGATCTCTGGTAACCCCATGCATACTTTAATCTGCTCTGCATGAGACTGCTTTCAAAGGTGATTAAGATTACTAGGAAACTACACCCTGTCTTCCACTTTAAAGATGCTCTGTAGAATAGGTAATAGCTACCAGTTTGTTTCCTGACTCAATTCATGTTCCTCCCAAGGATTTGAAAATTTGGCAGTTCTGAAATCCCCGGCAGTCACAACTCTGAATGTGCATTTACAGAAGCACTTTCTCTAACATGTTCTTTTTATCACTGTCTTAGATTTATGGACGGAAGCTCTGTTTTTTATCCTTGCTTTCACCAAAGTGAGATCTTGTTCAGTTTGTATAAGTGTTATAAATTTAATGCAATTGACTCTGAAAAGTAGAATAGATATTTTGCCGAATCGTTTATCTTTCACACTTGGGAATGTCATCTTAATATGCTTTTTCTGTCCATTTTCCTTTTTTTGAAGGATCATCTTAAATTCTGGCTCATCTTCCTTTTAGATTAATGTGATTATCGGAAATGGAGTAAAGGAAAGATTCTTTCCATTGTTTATAATGATAATTGCACACATCAAGGCTTTCAGGCATTAAATGTAGCTTTTTAATTTGTCCTCTTTAAAGCATGGCTGGGAAGTAGTCGACTCGGGAGATTCCCCCTCTCAGCGCCAGGAAGAATTACCCCCACCTCCCTTACCTCCTGGGTGGGAAGAGAAAGTGGACAACCTTGGGCGCACCTACTATGTCAATCATAATAACAGAACGACACAGTGGCATCGGCCAAGTTTGATGTAAGTTCCTGTTTCAACATTGCATATAACTTTACTGTTGTAGTATATAATATATCTATTGATGTAAAGCAGTGTTTCTTTCTCATGCTCAGCGATTTTAAAAAGAATGAACTTCAACTCCCAAAACTGAATTCTCCCATGCTGGCTGGAGAATTCTGGGAGTTGAACTCCATAGATCTTAAAGTTGCTAAGGTTGAGAAACAATAATCTAAAAGGCTAATCTTGAAGAGCAGGTTTATCAGCAACTGGAGTCTCTGTGGTCATAGGCAGTGAACCCCAAAGAATCATTAGGATAAACATGTGCTTTCATTTATTTCATATTATGATTGTGGGTTTTCTTCAGTGGCTCATTATGATTGAAAATGTTGGAAGTTTGATTTGATCTAACCAGGATTTCTTTTAAGCCCCATATTCTGAAATGGGATTGCTGCTGGTAAACATACAGTAAATAGATACAAATATATTATTGCAAACTCTCTAACTGAGAGCCAGCCAAGATGTTGGCCCCAAAATCAGGAGACTGTGAGTTCTAATGCTCCCTTAGACATGAAAGTCGACATGGTGACTTTAGGCCAGTCACTTTTGTCATGCAATGGAAGGAGGAAACGTGTTATGGGCATATGTCTTATTTGTAGACATCTGCCTACAGATTTGCTCTCCTCTGTTATATGACAGAAATCAGACCTCTAAGTAACCTCAGCTTCCTGTTTCATCTGATTGGGAAACAATGGTTGGTTTATCTTCCTGGCTTGCTCCATCACAGGTACTCATACAGTTCAGACAAAACAGGAAACCATTAGAGACTTTCCAGTTTGATGTCTTCAACAATGATGGGAAGTGTGAAAGAGTGGTGTATGTGGAAAGGCTCTTTGATAATATTGGTTTATTATGCTAGGTAAAATGATCTTAATCTGTCACTTGGCTTAAAATCCTATCTCTAATAATGGTAGCATTGTTTACAAACATTCTGCAATTAATGAATTAACCTATAATAGTAATGTGGCTACAGCAAGCTCATGTAGTGCCTCTTTTGAAAATTATGATTTTTAAAGGGTGGTTTTTTTTCGGTTCACACTGTTCAATTTTGCAATTACAGGTTATGTCAGGCTAGGTTTGTTTAGGCTATGCAAACTGCCTAAATGTGGAGGGGCATTTCAGAGGAGTCTCTCCAAAGATGTGCTTGCAGTTATAGCAATAGCACTTAGACTTATATACTACTTCACAGTGCTTTACAGCCCTCTCTAAGCTGTTTACAGAGTCGGCATATTGCCCCCAGCGATCTCATTTTACTGACCTCTGAAACATAGAAGGCTAAGTCAACCTTGAGCCAGTCACGACTGAACTCCTGGCAGTGGGCAGAATTAGTCTGCAATACTGGGTTCTAACCACTGTGCCACCACGGCTCTTTTATGATTATGATGTACTGTGTCTTCTTAAAGGCTCTATTCATCTATTTAAGTAGCTCTTCGCTTTTTCTGAGCATGCCCAGAAGATGTGGAGAGAGCCTCCGTGAGCCACGTGCAAGCTCCTTAGGTCTTCAAGGAATGGTTTTGCAGTCCAAATAGTTAAAATCTTATTAATTAATAAAGCGAGGGACCTAACTTGTAATTTACTTATTATGAAGCATGATAGTTAAAAAAAAAATAGTTATAATAAAAGTCTAATGTCGTAATATTTTTTTCACACAATTTCTCTCTTTTAAACTTTATTTTATTTTATTTCCTTTCTTTTCCTTTTGTGATTTGCCACCTAATTCAAAGCTCAGTTAAATTATTAAGGTTTATTGAGATTTTTGCAGGCTCTAATCTGAAAAACTCTTCAGGGTTAAATCTATTTTAGTCCAGTCGGGTTTACCCCTGAGTAGGGATGCATTATTATTGGACTGTTAAATCTATTATGTTTGGGGGTAAGGCTCCATAATTTAAATGCTACTTAGACCTGAGTTATACAGGAAATCAATGCATCTGCTACATAGCATGCTCATAAATATACATTGTCTTAAAACAGAGTTTTTTAAATGTATTGCGATCTGGATTTTTTTAGTCAGATTTTGTACTCTTTGGAAGAAAGGACCATTCTGGGATGTTGGCTGCATTTCTAAAAGACTGGTCCTCAGCCTTAATTATAGAATTGCTTTATAACGGGCTTCCTGTCAACATTCCAATTTAATTCCTATAAAATATAGTCTGCTTTGCTGTATTGATTAGTTCTCAGAAGTCTTCAGGGCTGTGAAACTGCAAAATGAGGAGGTAATTATCCCTCTAGGATGGATGCTTGCTCTTGCTGTTGTAAAGATTTGTCACATTTTATTGCTCTATTTGGGAGTTGTCTCCATTATAATATTGCTGATAATAGATTCAGTAAGTGATGCTCTTTTTTCCTTGAGAGAGAGAGTAGATTATTTCTACTGTTCACAGTAGAAATAGTGCTATTACTTAGGGCAGATTTTCTCCAGAGTAAATTTTTTTTTGGGGGGATGAACCCTGAAAGTGGTGGATGGGACAGAAACAAGGATCAAATCCTTTCCTGAAACCTCCTTTTCTTTTTTGATTTCTTCAGTGTCTCTTTCTGTGCAGAAAAAGCAAATGGATGGATCTCTTGTTTTGAAATTTGACTGAAGGCTGCACAAAAAGAGAATAAACAAGGACTACAGATTGCTCGTTCCTGTTGTAGGACAGTAGTTTTCAATTAGGTTTATCTTTCAATTCTTCTTCCAAAGGTGCTTTTCCAAAAGGTAACTGGTAACCACTTTGTTTTTAAAAAAAACTCCTTTGGGACAACCATGATGTGGGTGATTGAGAATTTCCGTAGACATTCAATTCTTCATTCTCTATTCCTATGGAAATTCTTCCTTCATGGCATATTTAGAATGTGGAACATACTATCTTTATTCTGGATGTGTCTGTAATGACCTGTTTCAAAACCTAAAAACACCACTGGATGGGTCTGAACTAAAAGTCTTTCCTTTTTAAGAATTCCCCGCATTAATCTGGTTATGGTAAATTGATGTCTTTTGTCCTGACCACTAGCTTTCAAGGCAGTTTACAATAAAACAATGCTAACTCAATAAAGTGCAGATAGTCCTCAACTTACAACAGTTCGTTTAGTGACCATTCGAAGTTAAACAACACTGAAAAAGTGACTTATGTGACTGTTTTTCACACTTATCACCATTGCACACTTATCACCATGGTCATGTGATCAAAACTCAGACATTTGGCAACTAACTCATATTTATATTGATCGCAGTGTCCTGAGCTCATGTTGGCAACTTTCTGACAAGCAATGTCAATGGGGAAGCCAGATTCTCTTAACAACCACGTTACTAACTTAGCAACTGCAGTGATTCACTTAACAACTTTGGTAAACAAAAAAAAACGGTTGTAAAATGGGGCAAAATTCACTTAACAAATGTCCCGCTTAGCGATAGAAATTTTGGGTTCAATTGTGGTCGTACGTCGAGGACTACCTGTAACCCTGCCCAGATAATAACAGCCTTCTTATTCTATACATTTCCATTTCTTCTGTCAGTTCTAATCCCAACCAAATGGTATAAATTATGATCAACATTTGTTTGGCCAGAACCAAAGCCAAGGGTAAAGCAAATGGCACTCAGCAGTCATAAAATTTGGAATGCCCTGTCTGGAAATGTATTATCCTGTTACTGAGGTCAGATTTCTTATAGGAAAGATAATTGTTCCACAGAGCACTAATAGGCATGCACAGAACAATAGGCCATTATTCTCCTTCCTCCCCTCCTCTCTGAACATTAATATGGGCCAGAGACATTGACAACCTCAGTGCATCTTTCAGTCCTGGTGCTTAGAGGCATTGTCTGGACACATTGTTTGTACAAATGTGCCTTGCTTTAGTTTTCATTGAGCGCAGCCTTCTCTAATATGGGGCATATTAAAATGACAGTTGCCTTAATTATCGAGGTTAATATTAGTCTTGTTAAATTATACATGAAATGCTCTATATTTTATACACGATGTTCTGTCATTCAGAGTAAGCTGCCCAGAATCTGTAAACAGCTTGCAAATGTGTAAATTGATTAACCAATAACTGCAACAACAAAGGGTAGAAGAAGAACTCCATAGCTCTAGAGATCACCAGGTTAGGAAAGGCTAGCTTAGCTCTAGATGTAAACACAGTTCTTCGAGTTTGCAGTGCTACAGATAATGATGTAGCCTTAGATGTGAACTGCCCAATTAACTCAAGAAACCATCTTTATGATGAACCAGTACTTCAAGATGTATGAATCACAGCCTCTCTAAATAGGTACACTTAAAAAAAAAACCTCCTATTTCCTCTAATATCAATGCCATACGATATAGTATTTGCAGCATATAAGAAACCGTACAGTTTTAACCAAAGAAAAGCACCCATAATAACATACAGGTAGTCCTTGACTTACGACAATTGAGACCAGAATTTCCATTGCTAAACAAGGTTTCTGTTGCTAACTGATTTTACACAGTTAAGCAAATGACTGCAGTTGTTAAGTGAATCACAGGGTCATTAAATGAAACTGGCTTTCCCCATTGACTTTGCTCATTCAAAGCTGTCTGGGAAAGTAACAAATGATGATCGTGTGATCCCCCTATGCCTCCACCATTCTAAATACAAGCTGGTTGCCAAACACTCAAATTTTGACCATGTGACTGTGGGGATGCTCATAAACGCCAGGACCAGTCACAAGTCAATTTATTTTTAACTTGTAACTTTGAATGGCCACCATCGATGGTTGTATGTCAGTGACTACCTGTATAGCTTGATGGACGTATATATTATGCAAGGTGAATACGTTGAAAAGGCTGAAACATTTGTCTGAATCGCTGTCTTCAACTCTATTACACTAAGTGGGGCTTGTATCAAGGAGACAGCAACACACCCACCCCTTTATTTTGAAACTAATTGTAGAGAGTAGAGTTTTTTGCACGTCTGGAGCTCTTTTGTAACTCCCTGGAATCAGTTCATAGTGATAAATGAAGCTTAAAGGGAATTTCTGAATAGCAGTTCTTCTTCTTCTGCAGGCTTCATCTAAGATCTCAGCCCATAGTCAGTGCAGGTAGTCCTTGCCTTGCAACCACAATTGATACCAGAATTTCTATTGCTAAGCAAAACGATTGTTAAGTGAGTTGCGCTCGATTTTATGACCTTTTTGCCAGAGTTGTTAAGCGAATCACTGAGGTTGCTAACTGACTCGCACAGTTGTTAAAGGAATTCAACTTGTCGGAAGTCACCTGGGAAGGCCACAAATCGCAATCAGATGACTCCAGGATGCTGCACCTATCATTAATGCATGCGCCTATACAGGACAGGTAGTCCTCAAATTACAACCACAATTGAGCCCAAAATTTATGTGGCTAAGTGAGAAATTTGCTAAGTGAGTGTTGCCCCATTTTACGACTTTTCTCACCACATTTGTTTAGTGAATCACTGCAGTCTTTAAGTTAGTAACACGGTTGTTAAGTGAATCTGGCTTCCCCATTGACTTTGCTTATCAGAAGGTCGCAAAAGGGGATCGCATGACACTGCAGCTGTCATAAATGTGAGTCAGTTGTCAAGCATCCGAATGTAAATCACGTGACCATGGAGATGCTGCAGTGGTCATAAGTATGAAAAATGGTCATAAGTCTCCTTTTTCAATGCCATTAAACTTTGAATGGTCACCAAATGAACTGCTGTAAGTCAAGGACTGCTGTATTTTGATCACGTGACTGTGGGGATGTTGCAATTGTAAGTGCAAGGACCGGTTGGAATTTTTTTCTTCTGTATCATGTTAACTTTTAATGGTCACTAAACAAATGTTTATAAGTTGAGGACTCCCTGTTGGAAGGGGCGTGGGCAGATGAATTTATATGTTTTATTTCAGTTGGCATATTCAGCAGAGTATTGCAACAAGGCTCCTGATTATGGCCAGCAAAATTGCCACATTAAACTGCATTTCTAATGCTTCTTTGTGATTTTAAACGTTACAACCCTGGATGCGTTGTAAACAATTTTGGGAAGAATAAAGCCATATTACAGTAAACCATTTTTAGAGCATTATGAGTGAATGCCTCTCAAGCAGACTTCTGAACACAGCAGATTGCTAAAATCTGGAAGACATTAATGATGTACACATTTATTCAGCTAGAATTAAATTCTCATTTTAAAGAAAATAACACAGTGCCACACATTCAGTTTCTTCTATAGAAAGGTGTTTAAGGTTTTGGTTCACATTCTATACACTTTTTTCTGATTACGTTTCAGCTTCATGATTTGCACATATTTTACTGATAGGATTATTCTGAAGGTGCCAGCTAGTACAAGATTCCAAATTGTAAAATCTCCAGTAAATGGATGTGTAAACTCTGGTTGGGCATATTTACTGAAAAGCCGCTCAGAATCACCCTGAGCCAGATGGGCAGCAAAATTTGATATATAAATAAAATAAATAAAAGGAGCTCATAGCCTCTCTGGTTCATGGGTTCTACTGTCAAACTGCTCTTACTAGTACATAGGTTGTTCCTGACATTCAACAAAATTGTTCCTGTATTTGTTTCATGTCCTGCGTCCTGCAATGGTAGGAACGATTGTGGTTTTCTTTAGTGTGGCCTTCCAGGTTTTCATATCTTTCTTCTCTTCAAAGGGAAAAGATACATTATTGTTTTCTGTCTTTTGATCTTGTACTTTATGAACCACTACATATGCTTTGTGAGTTCTGCTTGTAACGATTCAGTAAACTATTGACTGAAATAAAATAGTTCCCCTAGTTCAGGGGTAGGCAACCTTGGCTCTTTTATGACTCGTGAACTTCAACTCCCAGAATTCCTAATCCAGCCATGCTGGCTAAGGAATTCTGGGAGTTGAAGTCCACGAGTCATAAAAGAGCCAAGGTTGCCTACCCCTGCCCTAGTTCCTACTTTAGCACCATTACTGGGTTTTTAGATGTGAGCAGCGTTGTGGCCTGCTGGTGTGGCCTATTCGGAAGGTTGAGAGTTCAATCCCAGGTAGCAACAGATGTTTCTCTCTTAGGGCAGAAAGAAAAAATATCTGCTGCAAACTCCATATCAGCGTCAGGAAGGGCATCCAGCCAGTAAACACTCAGCTCTATTAGTTGCCCTAACTCTACCCCCAAATTAAGGGATTACAGGGTTGTAAATGGGGGGGGGGATGTGTGTGTGTGTATATATAACTATTGTGTGTACTTTTGACTTTATTTCAAAATAAAATTAATGCTTTAAAGAAGGGCTGTGGATTTCCACTGTTGCTGGAACAGTGTCCCTTTAAAGCTCAATAGCCTCTAGTTTCTGACTCTTTGGTGATTGAAGCAGTAATGAAATAGTGATTATTAACCAGCCCATTCTTTGTACATGAGATTTATTCTCAAGTGATTCATTATTTGCATGCCTTAACAGGGCCCTTTGGACATCTAAAGGCTGATACTAATAAATGAAAGTAAAGTAGAGATTGAGGAAATACTGTAGAAGAAAGTGGATGGACAGGATCAAGGAGAATTCTGGAAATCTTTTGGAAGAGTAAATGATTATTATGAGTCAGGCAAGCAAACCTAGCTCATTAGCTTCTAACTCACAAATTCTTCACATACAAAGCTTAACTCTCAATCCATGTGGTCTACCTGTTCTTTGAGGCTACATATTTTTTAATATCAGTTTTTTTACAAGCAAATTGTTTGCTTCTGTCCATTATGATACAAATGTTTCAGGAAAAGTGTTTTGTTTATTCTTTGAGTCTGATTCATTATGGCATTTAATTTTTTTCCAGCTTGTTTGTTTGATCTTCATTGGTCCCTATAATTTATAGTTGTAGAAATACTTCAGGTAGAATATTGTTTACCAAATTATTAAAATAGTAGTACTGTTCAGTATGGCAGGGGAAGTTGATTTATTAAACTCAGGGTTGTGGCACTGAAATAGGAAATGGCAATTGAATATATAGAATTCTTAATACCAAATAAAAGAATTGTGATATGGAATATATTTAATGGTAGAAGTCATTTGAACATACAGTCTAATTTAATTATACTTTTATTCTCTTGAACCCAATATGATCTGTACCAGCCTTCCACAATAGAGTGTCCTCCATTTGTTTTTGTTTTTATCTTTAGCTCCCAATATTCCTAATTATTGACAATACTAGCTGGTGTAATGGGAATTGTAGTCACAAATATTTATGAGGTATCACATTGGGAATTTTAGAAGTATAAAATGTGAGGGTTGGAAGAGACTTGGTTATCATCTATTTCAAACTACTGCCACTGGCCATCCAGCCTCTGTAAACATCTCGAGCAAAAGAGAATCCACCAATTCTTTAAGTATGCTGTTCCATTACTAAACAGCTGTTGTCAGTAGAATTTTTCCTGGGTATTCAACCAAAATTCCTTTCTTCTAATTGAAATCCACTGATTCTTTTTCCTGTCTTCTGGAACAAATTTGAAAAATGTTGTCCATCTTCTACATGATAGTCTTTCAGAAGCTCAAGGACACCTGTCATGTCTCCTTACAGTCTTCTCCAGATTAAACACACCCAGGAGCACCAAACATTTATCATAAGGTGTTTTTTTTTTTTTCAGAAGACCCAATCATCTTGGTTCCTCTCCTCTGGATACCCTCTCTTTTGAGAGTGTCTTCCCTAAAATATGGTGCCCAGAATTGGATACAATATTGTAGGTACAGTCAGACCAAGGCAGAATAGAGAGGAATTATCACTTTTCTTGAGCTGTTTCTACCCTGACAGTGGATTTTATACCATCTGTAGTTTTATGTAGGTTTTTGGGGTAAACTTTTAATTGGGAATGCTAAGAACCAAACTGAGAAATGCCTGTATAGGCAGCATGTTGAGTGATATAATCTACAGATCCTTTTCAAAATTGTTTTTCTTTATTTATTCAATTGGACAAAGCTATAATATGATATTGACACCAAGTGTCCAAATTTTGTTTAAGCTACATCTCCTGACATATGAAATAATTGTGCTCATCTAGTACACAAATATGTTTTTGTGACTGTAGGCTTGTATTTTCACCTGCTATTGTTTCCTGTTGCCACCCAGCCATCACCTTGCCCAGAAAAATTGTTCATGAGATTTCTATTTCACATGCAGAACCAAACCTATTATTAAAGATGTAGCAAGTTAAAACATTCACTAAAACCAATTTTCTTCAAAAATCAAAGAGAGAAAAAAAGCAATGGGGCATGAGATGATCTTCCCTTGAATTAAAGAGGATACACAACAAACACAGTTGTATCAGTAAGGCAACAGGATGAGTTAAATTATACACTGCATCACATGTGTTGGACATTGGACCTCGTTCTTAATTGTTGCTGCTTTGATTATTGAAATTTGCCCTTAATCAAGCTAATAGCTTGAGACAACAAGCTTTTATTTGCTTTGAAGGACAAACTGATCATTATTTAATTTGAGTTGCCAGAGATTTTGAGAAATAGTTTATCATTTGTCTCCCATTGTTAATAAGTATCAGATGCAGCAGAGACTTGAGAAGCTCTGACATTTTAATAGCTCAGTGTGTGTGTGTGTGTGTGTGTGCTTGAGTGTGTGTGCTTGTGTTAACTTGGAAGTATTTCAGCTAATGATGTCTTCCTTCCTTCTCTGACTCATGTCTCTTTCACCAACCTCTGACATTTCAGGGATGTGGCTTCTGAATCTGACAACAACATCAGGCAGATAAATCAAGAAGCTGCCCACCGAAGGTTTCGATCAAGGAGACACATTAGTGAGGATTTGGACCCTGAGCCCTTGGAGAGTGGAGATGTCCCTGAAGTACGTGCAGGATTGGAAATGAATCCTTTAATAGTTTTGCCCAACTGAATGTACTCATTTGTTTATTAATTGCCTTCTTAACATTTTTGTACCCTCCTGATTTTTCATGACTTCAGCCAAAATGACCCTTTAAAAATGGCTTAATTTGGACTCAATAGCTTTCAAATGAAATTTGTACTAAAGGTAGGGCTGAAATACACAATTGAGGAGAGTTAAAGAACAGACGTATTAACATAATGTAAATGTTTGCTCGGGTGTCATCTTTCTCTGATCATTAATGCTACTCGGGCTGAGGAGAAAAATTGAATTGGATTCATTAGTTGATTGAAATTTGTATATATGCCACGGTATTCTAAAATGAATCCAGAAAGTTCACATATTAACAACATAAAAGAGATCAAGCTGCTAAAATCACTTAATAAAAAGCTATCGGAGATAAAATACAATAAAATACTACCAGCAAATTACAAATCATGCCCAACCCAAAGTCCTGCAGAAAAGTAGTGTTATGTTTGCAACAGTAAACTACCTGAACAATGGAATTGAGTTTCTGAATAGATTCTGCTGAAGAGTAGTAGACTGCTGTTCTGCCGAATAAAGGGAAATAATAGGGAATGAATTGTCTATGTTTATGGAACATTTAATAGCCATCAGAGTGTATATTTACTCAGTCACATGTTATCCTCCACTCCTCAGAAGTATAAATACTTCAGTGATCCACATCCTAGGACATAAATGTAAAGGGGGTTGGGGGGGGCAGAGACAGCCTGAAAGAGAAGAGCCTTCTCAGCTTTTGCTCCTCCCCTTTGGAACATCTTGTGCCCAGGAGTGAGGTCAGCTCCCAACTTCCACAAGAGCCTGAAGACCTGGCTCCAATGGGGGATGTCATTCTGGAGGTGTTAATTGATTAATAACAGATCCCACCTTCCTTTCTGCTCAGCCTATTCCCTTCCTCCATCTTTTAGTTTTATTTATAGCTGCTAATTCATATTTTAATAGTGTTTTGCTCCTATTGTATACATATTGTTGCCTTGTTTTATTCTTCTTAACACTATAAGCCACCCAGAGTCACCTTGTGGTTGAGATGGGTCACAAATAAATTTAATAAATAAATAAATCTCTCATAGTTTCCTTGATTCCTATCTATGGTTATGGAAAGGAGGACTGCAACATACTTTTTATCTTTTGTAAGGACCCTGATTTTTGCTACTTGCCAGCTTTACTTTTTCTCCCTTTACCCGTGTTGCTCAACCTTGACAACTTTAAAATGTTAGGACTTCAACTCCCAGAATTCCCCAGTGAACATGTGTGCTGACTGGGGAATTCTGGGAGTTGAAGTCCATAAACTGTATCTTAAAGTTGCAAAGGTTGAGAAACAATGTCTTACATAATGCTCACAGTACAGTATATATAGAGAGAGCCAGAGTTGATTGTCAGATGTTAATCGTGTTCTAAGTCTTAAAGGTATATATTGGTTTTTAGGTTTAATTGATAGCCAAGCAAATTGTAGTGAAGATTGGCATATTCATTGTTGATGCCTTTTCTTTTTCTCAGCCTTGGGAAACCATTTCTGAAGAAGTGAACACAAGTGGCGATTCCTTAAGCCTGTCCTTGCCCCCTCCGCCTGCTTCCCCTGTCTCTCGGACCAGCCCTCAGGAGTTCTCCGAGGAATTGAATAGAAGACTTCAGATCACTCCTGATTCAAATGGGGAACAACTCTCTTCTATGATTGTAAGAGACTTGAACATTTCTTTTACTACTTTTCTAACATGCTCATTCTGATTTGTAAAACTTACCTCAGAGTCAACACAACTAGTAATATTGTGTGGACATGGTGCTTCAGGCTACAAGGGTGTATGTTTGTTCCTCTTAGTTTAATTGAAATTATTGGACCATTCTACAGTGCACCACAATTATGATGCAAAGCATACTTTCCCTGAGGGCAATTTCCACAGAATTCAATCATTCAACTAAGCCAGTGTTTCTCAACCTTGGCTACTTTAAGATGTATGGGCTTCAACTCCCAGAATTCCCCATGGAAGTTGAAGTCCACACATCTTAAAGTTGTCAAAGTTGCAAAAAAAAAAATTGAGCAAAAAACTCAAAGCAATTTTGATCCGAATTGAGTGAGTCTACTTTTGAGTAAAGAACCATAGCTGAGTAATAATATTTATGCTATTAAATGTGTATTGTGATTTCATTTGGAAGAGATTTTATTCTTACTTATAACTTCAGCGAACTTGATAAACAAAGTAGAAGTTCTCTGAATGCTTAATTGAGATAAGTAAATAAACAAACACCAGGTGGAATTTTCTTTTCTTTTTTAAAATGTATTTTTAGAAGTTAAGTTCATATAATAATTTTAATAGTATCCAATCTGGTCACCAGGACCAGAGATTTAGTCTTCTGAGCTTCTTCATCCTCAGGGAACTTCTTTAGATTAAGACTGACCCAGATTGGATCCTGCAACGTTATCCTGGGACACGTATATTTGCCTTCATTCATAATTTTAACAGAATCTATTTTCATATATAAATGTGGCATGCAACTGGAAAATTTATACTAACATCTGTGTATTGGGATGATTATGTTAATGCATCAAAAGATTGTTTTGCCTTTCTTAACTCAGCAATTGCATTAATGGGTTGGGATGAATATCAACAGTGAATGTAAGAATTGCACTATGCTGTTTTAATTATAAAGGACAGACAAAAGGTTTTAATCAGTGATTGTTATATAGCAAATTGTCATATATATACATTTAACGAGACAGCTCATCAGCTTGCCCTTTTAGCATTTAAGTACTGTAATAAGAAACCAGTGTGGAAAATATATTTTTTTTCAAAGCTAAAGTGGGGGGGAAAACCTAAATAAATGTCTCTACAAGATTAAATATTATGAAAAAACACAAATATGCAATTCATACTGAAGAAGAAAAATTATATTAAAAAAAGGAGTATACAAATACAGTTGAGGAGAATAAAAACATTACCCAACATGATGTTTGAGTTATGGGCATAATCTATCAGGAAAACATGTATTAATATCAATACTAAATAGTGTCTATATATGAGTAAGCCTGTTCTTTATTAGAGGATCTCTTAAACAAAAACTGTTGAGTTAATTCTTTCTTCAGTGCCATTTCCACACTGTGGATTACCATTGAGCCAATGCTATCCATTCCTTGTCCAGTCCTTTGTAAAAACAAATCTAGCTATTAATAATCTAAGTTCAATTCATTTCTTAATTTTGTGTACCTTAGAAAGTACTTCAGTTTTGCCCTGTTTTGTGTACTTTAGGAAATTCAAACAGCTGTCCTACTGCTGGATTCTCTTTAAAGAAATTTTGTGAATTTTTCTCTATTTCTTCAACTTTTAATCAAAAACTTTGGACATTGCCACCAAAACTTGTTTAAGATTTCAGTCTAAAATGATTTAGATCAATATGATGCAGTATTATGGGAAAATAATGCTACCAGTAAATTATTAGTCTACTCTAGTCATTTCAAAACCATTTCTTCATGATTTGTTGAAATGTCTTTAAGAGGGATTCTTAAGCATTCTTAGTTCCACTAAGTTTCCTCTCCTAAATCCTATTACCAAAGTTTTTAAGATTTTCCAGATGTAAATTCTTTATGTAAAATTAATGTTCCTTATGATTAAAAAATAATGAACATACTACTATTCAAATGATTTATGAAGATGAAGATAAATAGACTGCTTAATCTGAACCACATTGGAATTTGTCTCTGTTCTTTCTGTGATAAACATTTAATAGAACAAATTTATCCTTTGCATTTGAATAGTGAAATGGAAATATATTTCCATCTTAACCAAGCTTCTAATGATAGTTGCGATTATAGATTTATAATAGTTCAGTCTAATGGAGAGTTAAGAACAAATCCATTTTTACCCATGATCTATTTTATTTAGTTTTCCAGCAATACAGTTTTTCATCTGAAATCTATCAAAATAAATTTGACATTCCTAAATCTCCACTTCGATTTTGTTAATGTTGCATTGTGCTCCTATTGATATGAAAAAAAATCTGTGTATTGTATGAAGGCTTATTTATGCTTTTTCCTAAGAAAATCCTTTTTCCTACAAATATCCTTCATTTAAGAGCTTCTAGGCAATAGATCAGTTTCACATTTTCTCTGGCTAACAAGCCAAGCCCTCAACAAATAGAGGTATTAAGCTCAGAGAAAACATTCAGGAAAAGATTATTTTGTTGTCTAAGGGCTGTGAAGTCCTGCTTAAATGGATATGATGAGTCCATTAAAAAAAAACAATTGGAGATAGGATTTAGAAGAGCTTTCTAATACAGTTCTACGATAGTAGTGAATTACTTGGGGATCCATATAACACATTTCTCATAAATTATTCTGATCGATGTAAGTTTTCCTGAAACATATAAATTACAGACTGTCTTTCTGATCAAGTGAATTCTACAAGTGTCAGACAAAGCAAAATAGACTGGTAAATCTATCATGGTTTTGATTGATATGTAGCATGCCTATACAATCCTCACTTGTCATTACCATTATTTACAAGTAGTCTTCATCTTCTCTACAAGAGTGGAATAAAAAATAATTCAGATGGTCCTTGAAACGCAATGAGCATCTTTGACCTTCGTTAATGTAACAAATCATTAATAGCTATTTTCTATCTTCATTGCCTCTTAGAAATGTTTGTCTTTCTAGCATTGTGAACCCTACCAATATGAAAAAATATATATTGGCATTAGGAGTGTTTCTTAAAAGAGAAATAGAGGGGAATTAACAACCAATAATTATTTCCTAAGCTAAAAATAATATACTTGGTATGATTCAGGGAATATCAGTGCCTTTCTTCCTTTTATCAACCAGGAAACAGAAGATACTTTGGTACTTCTAAACAGATGCTTTAATACAAACATACTCAGTTTTACAGTGAAGAAATGGTTTAAGATGATCTAAATGCTATAGCACTTTCTGCAAACAAGTAATCACTCAGTACACATAGTCCTTAACTTACAACCATTAGCTTAGTGGCCATTCAAAATTACAATGGCATTGAAAAAAGTGACTTATGATTGTTTTTCACACTTATAACGATTGCAGCATCCCTGTGATCACATGATCAAAATTCAGATGCTTAACAGCTGGTATTTATTTATGATGGTTGCAATGTCCCTGGGTCACCTGATCACCTTTTGCAACCTTCTGACCAGCAGAGTCAATGGGAAGCCAGATTCACTTAACAACCATGTTATTGATGTCTGCAGTGATTCACTTCGCAACTGTGGCAAGAAAGGTTGTAAAAACTCCTTAGCAACAAAAATTTGGGGCTCAATTGTGGTCATAAGTTGAGGACTACCTTTATTGTTCTGAGAATTGTTCCTTTGTAAATGGATTTATTTGATGTATAATTTAAGTGTTCCACTATGAAAAATAGGAGAACTGTTGTTACTACTAAGGAAATACAAGTCTGGCATGAAAACATATTTTAAGTTACTTATAGTAAATTCTTGAAAGGCAAATATTTTTCAGCAATCTTGCAAGAATTTTCATAATCTTGCAAGATGCTTCATAAGATGTTAAGTTATTTCTCTGTACCATCTCTAGAAAATCCTGAAGATTGTTCACAGTTGTTCCCCAAATAATAAATGGAATCATTGAAGATGGGAGACAGTGAATTTTCATGAAATAATCTTTTTTTATTTCACTCATGAATAGCTTTCCACCTTATTTATTTTGTCCCATCAACAGTCTGCCCAGAATTGAGGAAATTAAATTTCCAGTAAGGGTACCATTATCTTCTTGCCCATGCTGGCTCCTTCCAATACTAGATAACATATAAATTTCTGCCATTTAAAATTAAATTCAATGTTTTGTTCATGAAATGGAGAGTAAAATGTTTGGCAATCAAATCAAGTGAAAGAAGGGTGAGTTAACCTATTAGCTGGAAGAAAGGTAAACTTATCAAGTAGCTGAATGAAGGCTAAAGTAACCATATGATGCCAGGGGAAAATGACAGTCACAATGTAAATAAAACATTTTTTTTTGTATTCCAGCAAAGAGATCCTTCTGCAAGGTTGCGATCTTGTAGTGTAACTGATGCTGTTGCCGAACAGTCTCTTTTATCACTGGTAAGTAGAAATTTCTTGGGTTTTTTGTTTGTTTGTTTAGCAAATTTCAGGAATGCATTTGTGTTGAAATGTTTTGGACTGCATAGGAGGGTTTGGTTTTTTTTGCTATGGATATCATTTCAGTTTCTCTCATATATTAATGGCTACTTCCCTAGTGGAAAAAGACACAGTGCCCAGGTTCTGGAAAAGAGATTAATTAACTTCAATAAATGCATAGCAAAAATATTCTTTGTACCAGCTGGATAAATCTTTTTTATGATGGTAGTATCATCACTTTGGTACATGGGCTCAGAGGATCTCAACCATCCTTAAAATTTAATGCTGGTGTTTTTCCATTTGGATGGTGATTATTTACAATAACAATGTATGTATTTCCATGTGTGCAAATAACTGTTGCCCTCAAGTTGAGCTCTCACTCCTGGTGGCTACTATGTACTTTTCTTCACCATAAGAGAACACTATTTCCAGTCCAGTCTAAAAAAATGGTCAAAAATTGACTGATCCAAGTACAAACCAGGATTATTTCTGCTTGGCTTCCAAGTGGAAAGAAGGTCAGCCATGTGTTCATGTCTGTGAATGAAGGCCATTTCGATTAAAAATTTAGGCATTTCTGGATTAGTGATTTTAACGTAGTTTATAGTCATTTCTGCAAAGATAGAAACGTAGGAGGCTGCTAGAGAGAGGGACTCAGGATGTGGTTTCAAGAGAGCTTATAAGAAATGGGGAGATTGATAAGGGAAGTTGTAAAGAGGCTGAAAGAGCATTTCTAAAGAGTTTTTTTTTTGTCACATTATTAAGTCTGTCAACATCTAAAAAGTATTTTTTGTAAAAAAAAAAAAAAATCTTATCTATTCCACAATACTGGAGTAGGGATTTTTTTTTGCTTTTTAAAGAATTGTTTTAAATTGTTGATTCATTTGAATATTCCTTTGTTTTTCTCCTTCTAAAATAAACACCATTTCTTGTGCTTTATTTCACCTGAGGTTGGAGGTACCACATTTTATTTTGGGGATACTTTTTCCCACCAGGTCACATAATGGCAGTGTGGGCATATTTTAGGAAATGCCTCTCTCTCCTCCATACATATCCATCAAGCTGATTTTGAAAAAAACAAAATAAAATAACTTCTTGCTTACTAGGAGGAATCATATCTGGAAATTGTAGAAGAGCAGACGGGGGGGGGGGGAGAAGTATGCACAGGAATCTGGTCAACTAAACTTAAGCACTAAATTGGTGCCAGATAAAGTCAATGGAATTTAAGAAAGATTGGGTTTGGATCATTCATGGCAATGTAAAGACACTTAGCTAATGACATGTTTAACTCTGCCCACTAGCTCTGCCTGCTCTTCTACAAATAAGCCCAATTGACCAGCTTACTGTCATCATTTTTGCATGAATCCATTTTCAAATCCATACTCTCCTAATTTCCTTTTTATTTAGGGATGTATTTAAAATGTGTATGTCACCCTTGAAAAGAGTTTTTCCACTCTAGTTATTTTCTAAAAAAGAAAATATATGAAATTTTGATGTATGTATTTTGAAAGTATTTCATCAAGAAATAGTCATTGCTATGTGTATTTTATCCTGAAATATGTATTTTATATGTTTTTGGTAACTTTGGAGTTTGCAGGTACAATACAAAATATCAATAATAATAATAGGGTATTCTGTAAGCCACTTCAACATGATTTGAATTTCAGCTCCATTGAACCTATTTATTGTGGTTCAATGCTAATTGGGCTGATATGTGTTGCAGTCCAAAATTTGAAGTGGAGCAGATGTTGTTCTAGATAAAAAAATTAAGGCTGGTTTACATCAGATATGGATCAAATAAATATTTATGCATCCCTCTTTCTGTGCAGATTTGAATAATTCTCTGTTAACATGTAGTTCTTGGGTAATTCTAAATTAGATCTCTGGCTTGTATCTCTGGATTGGGTGCTTTGCTGTAGATCTCAATATGTCTTCTCTCACTGTAATCCATATAGAAATTATACTACAACATGCTTTGTTCAGTTACTCTATCTTGTTTCCACAAGGTTTCTTTCTGGGAATACAAAATTCACACTAACCTTTGGCAGATTTTATGGGGGAAGAACATACTCTTAATTATTTTAATCTGGGATTCCTATATGTGATCAAACAGTAAAAAAAACTACACAGCATTTTTCTCCTTTTATCAGCTAAGGTTTTTCCCCCTGTTCTTCTGTATTCTAGTATGATTTTTTTTCTGGGAAAATCATCAAGCTCAGGTTCTTCTTTTTCAGCTGGACTCTACTGAAATCTATGCATTTGCTGTGGCCAAATCCAACTTGCTTCATTTAATTGTTCACACTCTTCTTGTAGGTATCGTCTTTCTATCTTTTGCAGGGAAGAAAAAGTTAATGATCATGGACACATTGCCTTCTCTTTTCTGGTGCCTATGAGATATATATATATATATATATATATATATATATATATATATATATATATATATATATATATATATATATATATATATATATATATATATATATATACACATTCAGACTTAATATATATATATACATACATACATATATACATACATACATATATACATGCATACATACATACATATATATATGCTTTTACACTTTCATACTGCTGTTATCGCTGCTATAACATAAAGATCAAAATGTTGTATCAAAATGCCATTATTTCAAATTAGCATATTGAATGTTCCTTAACTATAACAATTATTATTATTTAACAGCCGAGTGGCCCATCTAGAAGACTTCGTTCTTCCACGGTCACTGGGGGTGAAGAGTCAACGGTAATAATACTTTTATCCAGCCAAATCTATATCATCCTCTTCCTCTCTTACTCAAATCTCTCTTCTTTTCTTTTCCCTTTGTTATCAGAATATCAATCTTTCAGGGTTTCAGATGTCAGGGTTGGATGGTGACAAAACAAAGCAAAACATGTGTGATGTCATGATGAAAATACTTGTATCAGACGTTGGAAGGCAAGTGGGCAGGTGTGGCGTTTGCATGATGACATCACCTCACACCTCTTGTCATTTTGGGCCTTGATGGTTTTGCTGGAGATGCTTCTGCTTTTAGATTGGGCACAGATCGCTTTTAGAAAATTCTCTACTTGTGCAACTCTGCAGATACCATACTTCCATACCCCAAAAGTGCTTTTTCAAAAGGCAGCTGGACTTTTTTTGTTTTTCCTTGAAGACATTTCACTTCTTATCCAAGAAGCTTCTCCAGTTCTGAAGAGTCAGAATGAAGCTTCTTGGATGAGAACGAAACGTCTTCAAGGAAAAACAAAGAAAATCCAGTTGCCTTTTGAAAAAGCACTTTTGGGACAACCATGACCTGGATGACTGAGAATCTCCATAGATACATTTCCATACCTTGGTAGTGAAATAAATTGCATCTTCCCACTTGAGTACCTTCTGTAATTATTCAGCTACTTCAGCCAACACTCCTACTATGGAAACATTCTCAGTATCTAATTGTATATTCCCCATGGTGTTACTTCTGATAGCCACTTCTCTTCTCTGCCTCCAACTGTGGTATTTTAAAGTTTATTAAAATATTGCTTCCCAGTTTCTTCTTTTATACTAAAGGAGAAATAGCTGAAAGGCAAAGAATCATCTATGTGTGCATACATGCAGAAAAATTAGAGGTGGAATAGAATTTACCTCTCACAATCTGTAGATTACCTAATGAGCAAGTAATTATCCCATCTCTGACTTCCACATAGTGGAGATGCACCTGTGTGAGTCTTTCTCATTTGAATCAAGCAGAGAATATAGGAAAGTAGGAATAGATAATTGCAACATAAACAGGAATGTCAATTTGTGGACAACAGAAAGGGGCAGAACATTCTTAAAACAAATTTTGAAGAAATACACTTGAAATTGTGTATTGAAATTGTGCAAAGCATTTAAAGGAAGTGGTTTGCAACATGTATTAGCACAAACCAAGCACCTCCCTTTGGATTATTAAACCAACTGTCTTTCTTGCAACTGGTACAACTGCCTGATGTGGGTTGTTTGAACTTATCGTGCATGCACATGCCTCCTTCAGCTCTTCTATGGGGACCAGCAACAAAATGAAGCATGCACGCACATGTGAAGGCAAACATGAACTCCTTTCAAAGTAACCATAAGAGCCCTGCAAAAAAAAATTTTTAATTATTTGGAGAGAGATGCTTCATTTGTGCTGGCAGGTGTTGTAGGCCACCTACTTCAACTGCTTTGCACAGCCCTATTTCCCAGACTCAAAAACTTATGAATCAGATTATTGCAGAAATCCAACAGACATCCACAGGTAAGACACAAAAAACTAACAAAAGTAATCAAAAATAATTGCAGTTGTTTTCAGTGGCTGCTCTTCAAGAATAGAGATGCCAAGAAGACAGGGAGCCAGTGTTCTCATTGTCTATGTTTATTTATAAATTGGAGGATAAAGGAGGAGTAATGATAATGGAAAGAATCAGGAAAAATGTCTTGTTATTAAAAAAGTAGTGGTGTCACGTGTTTTTTTTTGTGTGTTTTTTTTAAACTATGAAAGGATTCTCATTTGAATAGCAAATAATTTATTTTATTCTAAGAGACATTGTTTCTCTTCTGTACTAATCTGTTTATTGAGGTCTCATCAATATTTTAAACTACAGATTTCGAAATGTCAGTTAAAACTAGACAATTTTCCTGCATTGAATATTTTTCACTTTGAACCTACTGTTCATTGTTATATGATAACAGTAGGATGGATCAATTATGGATCAATTTACAGTGGATTCCACAGCTATCAGCCATCAGAGAAGACCATCTGATGGGGGGAAGCTTACCTGCACAAAAAGAAAGTTCTAAATTTACCAAATTTATGTTAGAATCTGAGGTAAAAAATAGGACTTAAGTTGAGGGAGAAATAGAAAACCATCGGGAATAATCACTATCACATTTTGGTACTTTTTTTCTTTTAAAAGGTTCAGGCTATGTTGGAATATATCCAGTTAAATGGTTTAGTAATTTTCTGCTGTGTCTAGAGGGAGGGAGGGAGGGAGGGAAGGAAGGAAGGAAGGAAGGAAGGAAATATTTGTAAAGTTGTAATACCAAGTTCCACTGTTGTTGTTTTTTAAAGTGTTTTATTTATTTATTTGATTTATTTATCATCCATCTCACCATGATTTCATAGAAGAACAATAATATTGTGATATTTCATACTGTGCAGGCAGAATGCAGTCACATGCATTTTCCTCAGTGTTGGTGGACAAATTTGTACCTCTAACACATCCTATTCCTAACCCACTATTGCTGGAGCATAGTCATAGGCTAGGCCAGTGATGGCGAACCTTTTAGAGACTGAGTGCCCAAACTGCAACCCAAAACCCACTTATGCATCGTCGAGTGCCGGGTGGGCGTGGCCCATTGGGTGGGCGTGGCTGTGGTGGTAACGGTAGACTTGGTGGGACTAAAAAGTTCAATCAATCAATTCCAACTTTGCAAGATCTTTTTTTTCCCATGAGAAGTTGAAATTGACTGATTGGACCTTTTTTTTTTTTTTTTGCACACGGCGGCGGAGGCCTAAAGCGAAAAGATTTTATAAAACCCAGCTGAAGGCCTAGGACTGGGGCGACGGCACATGTGCCCACAGAGAGGGCTCTGAGTGCCGCCTCTGGCACCCATGCCATAGGTTCGCCACCACTGGGCTAGGCAACAATGGACATGATACACCAGCAAAGCTTTCAGTTCTGAACATCCTGCTTTGAGACAGAGTTCTAGAGCATCCTGAGGCCTCAGAGCATCCCAACAATATTTTGCCATTTACAAAAAAATAGCTAAAATTAGGGAGTCATTTTTAGAACAAAAGCCTATGCATAAAAATGAGGGGCCACCTGAGAATAAAGTTTGTTTGGCTTTCAAACTGATTTAACACACTCTGGTAACGTTCTATTAATATACTGTACTTGATGTCACCGAGTAATCCATTTTTCTAGTTTTTTTCATCTCAGACTTATGCAATGATCCTTTTTCTCATTTTAAAAGAATTCCATGTTTTTACAAACCAGGAAACATTTCTCCTTACCTACTTTTTTAAAAGGAGTTTTAAAAATGTTTGTTTTCATTCCAACGAATGTGTATCAGTGCATTACATAAAAATAGTAATTTTTGTTTGTTTCATGTACTGGAAATTATTTCAAGGTATCTTTCTTTCCATGTAAAAATCACAAGCTTTAATAATCATGGCCTGCTGTTATTTTATAGCAGTGACTCTTTGAATCAGAAAATAATAGAAAATCAGATTGTCAAAATTGCAAAGTAATGTTTAACACTGAAGGAAGAAAGGGAGTATTTTTATAACATTTTGTAATCTACACAAGTAACCATGTTTTAGCTATCGTTAAAACTAAAAGGGTTATTTGGTAATTTTAAAGATTGTTCAACTTTAATCAAAAGTTTCCATTGCTCCTATCTGTTTCATTAACTTCTAAAATACACATATGAGGTCGTGAAATATGTACCCATTTCTTAGGGTATATAAATATAGAACTCCTACCGTGCATGCACAGATGCATATTTATATGGTTTATTGTGCTTGTCGAGGCAGAATCTCATGGCAGGTTGCATTGTATATCTTATTTGTCAATATTAAGAATGGCAGGCTCTCAATATTCCAGTTATTTTGCAGTTTATAGTGCAAACCAGGGACAAAATGTTGCAACATGAGAATCCCAGAATCCAAGGTTGATCATTACAGGACAGTTCTTCCTAATGGAAGTCACATTTAAATCATATTTAATGACATCAAAATGCTGCTCAAAGGGGATGCAGTCATTAGCAGGAAATTTTAAAGAAAAGTGTTCAAAGCACTGAAAATTTCAAATTTCATATATTAAACAATATAATGAGCCTGTCGATTTAGTAATGAGCCAATGTCTTTGAAATGAAGACAACACAGCTTGTGACCCAGCCAAAGTCACTTACAATAAACCACTAGGGACCATTTTGTCTGATTGGTACCGTTTTAGTGAAGCAAATGAAGTCAGTTTTTCATCATTTAAAGTATAAAAGCTTTTCTAACTGTCTTTATTCTCAGCCCTCCTAGTACTTGTGCACTGATTATGTCCAGGCTTTTTATATTCTTCTGCTGTTTTGATTGTCTATCTTTAATGAACAGATCTCATCTTCAGCAAGGATAAAATGGCGATTACCCTTGTCAAACTGGACAGCATTTATAGCCTCTGTGAATTTCAGTTCCTTGCTATCTACTTATGAATTTGCTAACCCTGCTTTTGTGATTAAAACTGAACCTTTATTTTTCTGAAAGTGACCCTTTTAAGGAAGGGTTCTGCCAACACATATCTTCCTCAGCTGTTCTGTTGCACTTACTGATTGTAAGAATGACTCACTGCCACAAAGTTAACACTATGATAATTTCTTGCATAAACAGCCATCAGTGGCCTATGTTCATACTACACCGGGCTTACCTTCAGGCTGGGAAGAAAGGAAAGATGCTAAGGGACGTACTTATTATGTCAATCATAACAATCGCACTACAACTTGGACTCGGCCTGTCATGCAGGTATGAACTTCTTCTCCAGGAAAGCAGTGAGATCTTGATAATCATTTGCAGATCTTTCAGATTCCAGATGAAAACTATGGGGGAGGACAGGTACTGATGAAATAATTGTCTCTCGGTGAAAAGAGATGTACATTATCCTTGGCAGAATCTGCTGTGGCACAGGCCCAATGCCCAATCTCATGTACATCAAACTTTGGCAGATCTGCAGCATAACACAAGCCCACCCTTCACATCCACACTATTGATAAGGAGGGAAAGTGGGCAATGCAAGGCCATGTTTTGACTTACAACTAGGTGATTAAAAGCAGATTTCTCTTTCTCTCTCACTTCAATGAAGCTTTAGTTGTCAGCTTGCAGTGAGTGAAATTGCTATTTCCTGGGGCTATAACATTGTTAATTGCAATTAACAAACTGGAGCTAGCTCCAAGCTGCACTCCCTCCCTCCTACTCCTTAATTACAGTTTAGCAGCATTAAACATGAGATCAAATTAAACAGGATTTTCTAATAAATCTCCATTCTAAAGCAGTCCTTTTCAAATCTTGATTTAAAGTTATTAATTCTTGCATTTCCATAGCTATCTATGATTAACATTAATGCCATTGAACTTCTTAAGCCAAGAAATAAAATGAAACAAAAATGTAAATGATTTATCCAGAAAATGGAAAGGCACATACTGTAGACAATAATTTAGAATCATAGAAATAGAGGAAACTGCTAGAAGGCGATTACCGAAACAAGCAAGCACCTGCACCAATTAAGGGAACTTATAGGTAACAGTATATAACTGGAGGTTTTTCCAAATTTTGATTAATGGACAAAAGACTGGTTCAAGCACATGGTCACGAATGACTTTCTAGATAGAAGTTTCTGTGGGACGTGCAGAAGACATACAGCCATTCATGTCATCTCTAGTTTGAGAAAACGCTCATTCAAAAAATGCCAGTAAAATAACCGTATTGGGATGCATATGGAAGATTGTTCCAATTATAATATGTTTCCTACTTTGGAATGCCCTCCACTGGAATGCTTTATTGAAAGCGGGAACGAGAGAGGAGTGTTAATCATGATTTATTGAATTCAGACATCCTTTATTCTACAATAGTTTTCAGTAAAGGAGGTCCTAACTTATAGCTAACTTGTGTTTGCCTCTATATAGCTTGCTGAAGATGGTGCTTCTGGGTCAACATCAAACAGTAACAACCATCTAAGCGAGCCTCAGATAAGACGGCCTCGTAGCCTCAGTACTCCCACAGTTACACTATCTGCACCGCTTGAGGTGAGAAGTTCTCTTCCCCAAACCAGGCTTTGCCTCTTGGGTTTTCATTCTTCCCATCTCATTAACTCTACCAACCATTTCTGTTCTCCAGCCAGCTTTACAATGTCTCTTTTGTGCCTCAGTCATATTTGTACTTGCCTTTATTTTGTAAGATTACACTTGTTTATTCTGACCAGTTTTCCACATTTAACAATTTAAGATTGGATTGCTTTTCCAGCTGATTATCTCCCTTGACCCTTAGTACATTTATCTTCCAATAGGTAATATGCTCCTTCGCATCTTGTAAGCTCATTGTATTAGAAACGTTCTACACATTTTGGTGCCTTGTGTGTGTGTGTGTGTGTGTGTTTTGGTTTTGAATATCATGATTCATATTTGATGTTTTATACTTTCAGTATACTTGCTTTATTTCCATTTGCTTAAGCTAGGGCTTGATTTCTGGTAGCTTTATGATGCAATTCTTGTGGAATAGTGTCCTTCCTGAGGTTAGCAGTTTCAAAAAAACTGTAAAAAAACAACAACTGACTTTTCCCCCTTGGTAGAGTATAGCAAGGTTGATATGGAATGTTTAATTACCCTTCCCCTATGTCTGCCATGAATTGACTTTGGTCTTTTTTTTTTCTTTTTAATTTGAAGTTTTCATCTTGTGCTGTAAAATGTCTTATGATTGAGACCGTATGCAAGTTGATTAGTTGGTTTATTGATTGATAAATCCATCCATCTCAGGACGGTTTCCTTCCCTTCTCTGAGCTTCCTACTCTTTTTCTGACTTAGCATTAGTTGCAGATTCCACCTGATGGTGGTTGGGTACTAGAGATAGTTCTTGACTTACAACCAAATTGCAACCAGAATTTCCACTGCTAAGCAAGGCAGAGTCATACCCACTTTTACGACCTTTTTGACATGGTTGTTAAGTGAGTCACTGCAGTTAAGCAAATCACACAGTCGTTAAGCAAATCTGGCTTCCCCCATTGACTTTGCTTGTCAGAAGCCAGCTGGGAAAGTCACAAATGGCAGGCACGTGACCCTGGAATGCCGCAACTGGCATAAATATATGCCAGTTGCCAAATGCCCAGATTTTGATAATGTGACCATGGTGATGCTGCAACACATATAAGTGTGAGGATTGGTTGTAAATCACTTTTTTCAGTGCTGTTGTAGCTTCGAATGGTTGCTAAATGAGTGGTTGTAAGTTAAGAATTACCTGTGCATGTCTAACCTAGGAGGGAAAACATGGCTGGATGAGAGAGACAAAAATGTCTTTGTTTTAGAAAAATCTTGGATCCCACCCCTTCTGTAGAGCAGATGAGCTTATAACTTCTTTGCTATCGTGTATGCAACAAAAAGGGACTCTTCAAACTGGAAAGATTGTTTTAAAGAGGCAAATATAGTTCAACATAAGTATATGTGAAGTAATGCATATGAAAGGTGAGGGGAATCCAAATTTCATGTGATGGAAATTGAGCTGGTGGTGACCAACAGTGGAGTATTTGACAGCAGTTGGCAGGACTCAGTTATACTTTTAAAAATGTGGTGGGAATTCATTGGTAAAGGGATTAAAAAATAAAATGCTTTTATAAACCTAGGGTGCAACCGTAGACTCAGAATATTGTATGCAGCACTGTTCATCAACCTCAAAGAAGATACAGGTAGTCCTTACTTAACTACCCTAATTGGGAGTGGAATTGCTGTTGCTAAGTGAAGCACTTGTTAGGTAAAACATCACATGACCATACCACTTAGAGATGGCATTTCCAATAGTCCCAACTGTGGTCATTAGGCAAGGACCTCGGGCTTCTCCTACCCTGCTGTGCTCGCCTTGGCTTCAATTCCCCCATCGGCTTAACTCACCTTCACCTCTGCCCTTTTGACTGTCCTCCACTCTGTTGTTGGTGCTACACCTACTCCTGCTAACCTCCTCCGTCTTTTTCCTCCCACGGCTGATGAAGTGTCCTGAGCTGAGACAGGTGCTGGCCCTTGGAAAGGCCAAATGCAGCCTCCCAAATGGCTAGCAGCTGCCCAAATGGCTACCACAAAGAAGAGGGGGTCAAGCTATTCTCCAAAGCACCTGAAGGCAGGACAAGGAGCAATGGATGGAAACTAATCAAGGAGAGAAACAACCTAGAACTAAGGAGAAAGATTCATGATAGAACAATTAATCAGTGGAATGACTTGCCTCCAGAAGTTGTGGGTGCTTGAACATTGGACGTTTTTAAGAAGAGACTGGACAACTCTTTGTCTGAAATGATATAGGATTTCCTGCTTGAGCAGAGGGTTGGTCCCTTCCAACTTTGTTATTCTGCCTCATGGAGGCCTTGCTTGATGTTGTGGAGGCTTTGCAAGGCCACTCAAAGGCCTCAGAGAAGCCTTGTGCAGAGTTGTGGAGTCTCATGGTGTGAGAAGCCCTTGCAAAAGTCAGCCAAGGGCAACAGAGGTAGAAATAGTAGGAGACTGCAGGGCAACCAAACAGGCAGAGATGGGAGGAGATACTGTAGGTGGATGGGTGGTGGTGGTGGTATTAAAGCACAAGCTGCGGTCATAAATATGGGTAGGCTGCCAAATGCCTGAATTTTGATCATGTGTCTGCAGGGAGTGCTGCAATGGCATAACTTTGAAGACTGGTCATAACTACCATTCATTTAGTGCCATTATAACTTTGAACAGTCATTCAACAAATGGTCATTAAGTGAGGTCTACCTGTATTGTAAAATAGGGAAGCTACCGAACAGGGCAACGAAATATCCAAGAGCCTGATACTTCATCTTTCTTAGAAATATTACTAACTTAAACCCCATGGATTCCTACCCAATGTTCTTAATTGGTACAGTGCCAAATTGGTGTGAATGGGAAATTTTCAAGTAATGTTCTAATAACTTAGGAAATGTCATTGCCTTCAATGGAAAATAGGTGTATTCTTTTCCAGGCATTGTAATGGTGGAGACATCTTCCATTGTTTTAATTTTTGATCTGAGTGGGTTGTGGTACTCATTGTCATTCATATTGCACCCCAAAGTGGTAGCTGTCTTAACATTTCTTTTTTCTTTAGGGACTTCTCAGGGACTCTCCTGTGCGAAGAGCTGTGAAGGACACCCTTTCTAATCCACAGTCTCCTCAACCATCTCCATATAATTCTCCAAAACCACAGCATAAATTGACACAAAGTTTCTTACCTCCCGGCTGGGAGATGCGAATAGCACCCAATGGTAGACCCTTTTTCATTGATCACAACACCAAGACCACAACATGGGTAAGATGAACTCTCACTTCTTGCACGTGTAGAAGTGTGTGACAGGGAAAGGGAGAAATACTACTTTCAAATCATTGTTGTTAAGCAGAGGATAATCAAAAGTTTGGGTCCACACAATTATTAGACACCTTATTTATTTTTAAATGTAGTTTCTTTTAGTAAAGGCTGGAGGGGGGATGATTGGCAACTTACGTATTTTTTTTCAATTTGCTAGTTTTTGTTTTCTGGTAACAAGTTTCAACTGTTTTTCCTGTTATGGATTCAGTTTACAATAGTTTAAACATCTGCCCATCTGCCCCAAATCATTGATTGATCTGATTGATTGATCTGATTGATTATATATTATAAAGTCATTCTCTCTTAGCAATCATGTAGACAGATTTTCTCTACGATAGTCTATCCCTAATCTGGTCCTTCAGCTTTCCCCACAATTCACTTATTGCTACTGTAACTGAGTCTATCCACCTTGCTTCTTATCATTCTCTCCTTCTCTTTCCTACTCAAAATCATCCCCTGCTAAAAATATTCAGTACCTGGTCATACCCAGGTAGGACTAGAAGTCACGGTCTCCCAATTTCTAGCCAGGTACTTTAATCACTAGACCAAATTGGCTCTCTTACCTGTCTAACATTTAGGTGTGTCCGCATGACATCAGAATGACTTGATTCTGCTCATTGCTGTAGAAATCTCTTTCCTTAGAGTTTTGTCAGGATCACAGCCAAGGCATAAATGCAGTGCTTCTTGCTCCAAGTGTTCTGCAGATATAGAAGAAAAAGAAATGGTTTGCTATTCAATCTCCTGGTAAATCATATCATCTCTAATTTAATTTACTGAAAAAGAGAGTAACTATATAACAATCTCTTGAAAATGGCTGTATAATTTTGCAGCATAACATTTAACGTTACTTCTTTTGCTTGCATTAACATGCAAAAGAAGTAATGATAAATATTTCTGAAATCAAGGAAGAAAAGGAAGGAAGGAAGGAAGGAAGGAAGGAAGGAAGGAAGGAAGGATAGTGTCATAGGCCTTGATAAAAATGTAATTTCAGTAAGGATGTTCTTACATCAGTTTGCTTATCACTTCAGGAAGATCCCCGACTCAAATTTCCAGTACACTTGCGGTCAAAAGCGGCTTTAAACCCAAATGACTTGGGGCCCCTTCCTGTAAGTATCCATGTTGCACCTTTTGAAATAGACAACTTTCGTGCATGTTGCAAATGTAGTTCAGTAACCTTTCCTTACCTGGGTGCTCTTCACAGAATTCCTGAGTATACCTATCTGGAAAGTACCCCAGTTAGGACAGAAAGAGAGAAGGGTGTGTATGTGTGTATGTATGTATGGTTTGTATAATTATTGCAATAATCTGGTTTGATTGCAACATTAAAGAGTTTCACTGTGAACAGATATAGCTACATGGCAAAAGAGCCATAAGCGAAGGTTATGGCTTTGCAGGTCCTGCATTTATGACCACTGCTACTCAAACAAAAGCATTTTAGCTTTCATCCCTCTCTTTGTGTGTGTGAGAGAGATGTTTTGCATGATTATACTCAGAGGCAAAGATACTGCCACTTTGCTTTCTTTTCAGAAGAAACAACAGGACCATTCTTGTTATTTTCAGTGGTCTGGGTTCTCCCCTTCTCAATTTGTCTGCCTCTTGAAGATAAACCACAGTTTCATCACAGCTAGCCATCTATGCGTTTTAAGACATTTAAAAGCACAGATAAATGTGTTAATTTAATGTAGCTCAAAGGTTTAAAGCAGTGCTCCCAACCTTGGTTTACATTAAGATGTATAGACTTTGGCTCCTAGAATTTCCCAGCCAGCATGTTTGCTGGGGAATTCTGGGAGATGAAGTCCATACATCTTAAAGTTGTCAAGTTTGAGAAACACTGAGCTAAGCAAGTAACTCAAATTAATTTGAACTGACCTTAGTGAGCTTAGTTTAAGTAAAGACTTATTTGTGTCTCAAAAATAGAATTATGTCTCAAAAAAAAGTCTCAACATTGCAAGCATGTTCTCTCAATTCAGCATCTGTAACTGTTACAATATACTATTGAGAACCTCTCATCCAGAATTTTTCCAAAATTGAAAACAACTGTCTGTTCCTATAAGATCAGGATAGCCTGTTTCAAAAAGATTGTGTGTGTCTCTCTCTTGGCAAGCACACCTGTTTTGGAATGCATATGGAAGTTTCCTCTTGGATCCTAGTACTGTATCCACATCCTTTCTAGAATTAAAGCTGGAGTCTAACATTACTTCTTTTGACATAGTGACCCTTTGCCCACTAAATGCAGTCTAAAAAATAAACTACAAATAATGAAGTAAGATTTAAAAAAACAGAAGCAAGGACATATACAGGTAGTCCTTAACTCACAATTTAGCCCAAAATTTATGTTGCTAAATGAGAAATTTATTAAGTGAGTTTTGCCTCATTTTATGACTTTTCTTGCCACTTTTGTTAAGTGAATCACTGCAGTTGTTAGTAACACGGTTGTCCCCAATGGTGTCCCCATTGACTTTGCTTGTCAGAAGATCACAAAAAGGGACCACATGACCCTGGGACACTGCAACTGTCATAATTGTGAGTCACTTGTCAAGCATCCAAATGCAAATCACGTGAACATGGGGATGCTGCAGTGGTCATAAGTGCTTCAGTCCCGTTGTAACTTCGAACAGTCACTAGCGAACTGTTGTAAGTCAAGGACTATCTGTATTCCAGTAAAACCAGTAAGTAGAACAGGTAGCATGGTCTTTACTGCCATTTAAAAGCAAAGAAGACCAGCTGGTCTGAATTCCCTTGAGAAAAAAGTTCCATATGGGCTTCACTATGCTAATTGAAATCAGAAAGTCAGTCATTAAGCAGTGTAGTACTGTAGTAAGTCAAAAAGCCATGTGACTGTACTACTTAGTGATGGCCATTCTGGCTGATCCAGTTGCCGCTGTTAAGGACCATACATGTTGTTAAACAAGGATCTCCTAAAGCCATGTCTTCCAACTTCCTGTCAGTTTCCCCATTGATTTTGCGTATGGGAAGCCAGCAGGGAAGGGTCACAGTTTACGATCGCATGACCATAGAATACTGTGATGGCCGTCAGTATAAGGCCCAGTTGTAACTATTGCTCGTTCAGGGTTGTCTTAAGTTCAAACAGTTGCTGAATGAGTGAACATTAAACGAGGACCGCCTATAATTGGAATTTGTCACAGAAAAAATCACATCTTCTGTATTCAGGGACCCACTTGTCTGTGTTGAAGCACGTACAGTAAGAGTTCCAGGGATCATTGCAAAACATGGCTAGATTCTGGGGGGGGGGGTTGGACTAGATGACCTCCAAGGTCCCTTCCAACTTTATTATTATTATTATTATTATTATTATTATTATTATTATTATTATTATTATTATTATTATTATTATTATTATTATTATTATTATAGATTCTTATGCCATCCATGGTTCCTATGTGTAATATAGGGGTTGTTATAATTTCCCCCATCTTAAGATTTAATTGTGAGTCCCATTAAATTCATTTGAGTACTGGGATAACATAAAAAGATGAGTAACAGTAGAGAATGCAGCTCTGAATCAAAACTGTCTATTCTGATAGTGGTTGTTCAAGTTTTTAGTCAGAGGTCTTCTCCAGCCCTGCCTAGAGATGCTAGGAAAGGCTTCCATAATTAGGGTAGAAATTGAAAGAAAACCTGATTCTGTTGTTAAATATTTGTTTCTCAAAACCAGGAAATAACTACTGTATATATTCAGGTAATGTAATGGAATCCCTGCCAAAAGCTTATGGTCTGGGTTTGCTATAGCCATGTGTTCTTCCTGGTTCTCATTTTTAAAATAATGATAAAATATGTCAACAGGAAGTCATTTTGTGTAGATTCTTCTTGCATTAGATAATAATTCAATCAAGCCATATTTAATATGTATTTTCAAAACCTGGGCTTCTGCATTATTATCTTATGTTAACTCTCTTAGCAATAAAATACTCATTTTTTAATTATCAGACTTTAGACAATGTACTGAATCTTTAGAACACCTAATTCACTTTTTAATGATTGGCTAAAGCAAGAAAAATATTGTTTACAAGTTAAGATACTGAAATGTGTTTCTTTTATTGTAAACTTAAAAATATTCACATCCATCTTTTTGAGAACAGAATAAAAATTCCTTTCCCTGTCTTGCACACAGTAAAGCTTGGTTCTTTTGCTATTCTAACATTACCTTCTGTATTATCTTTGTATTTAATTCTACATTTCTCATATGTAAGAACAGATTAATGTCCTTATCATGCTGTTCTTATGAATGTAAATACTCAAACTGATATGTAAAACGTTCTTTTAGTTGCAATTACAGCTAGATAAATCTCCTTTCTTTAAGTGAATGCCTTCTCTCACTTGGCAAACCCTTGTAGTGCTCCCAAAAGGTCTATTTTTAAAGGCTTTTTTGTCTACCTTCCTGTAATTTGGGCTGTTTAAAAAAAAAATACTTGCAGCATACCAGCAGCATCTCCTTGATGCTTTCTGAGGAATGAACAAAAGGAGTTCTTTTCTTTTTTTGTTCAAATTTTTCTCCTCTGTCTACAAAAGTTTTAATTTACAGGAAAAACTTTTTTTTCCTTCCTCGACTATGGGGAGTAAAGATGGTTTAACTCTCTGCTTAAGGCCAGTGCAGAAACTGCCGGCCATCTCTTGCTGCTACTTCTTGCAAAAAACACAGTGGGAAAGAACACAATCCTAGTATATCATGTCCTCATTAGAGAAAATATGTAATTTATTCCATTATATTTTCTGTGGAAGGGTTTTTTTTAGTTCCTGTAATATTATTGTTGCTGGTATTTTTTTAGATTTAGAGGCTAACTAATTCCAGAATGACTCTGGATAGTTAACAATTAAACTTGGAAAACAGTAAGCAGAAAATCCTATGCATCTACAAAAGCACATCCCATACACCGACCCAAAACACAGCAAACAGGGACTTCACAACTAGTGTGAGGAGATGGGAAGAAGACATCTTGGCAATTTTTGACAAAAACATCTATGTGGGAACAAACCCCCTTTAACTTCTTTTCTCCCCCCTCCTCCCACGCCTCCCCAGAGAAGGAGAAAAAGTAGTTTTCTTCCCAGACAGAGTTGAAAGTCTTGCAAAAAGTGTCATTTTCTTGATGGAAGCTTCCATCCAGCAAGTTGGGCATTTTCCTGAAAAACGCATTTTCCTACTCTTCCCTTTTTGCAAAATGCTAATGAGAGGGAAATAAATTATTTGATTTTTTTTAAGAAAGAAAGAAAGAAAGAAAGAAAGAAAGATAGGGTCTAGGAACAGATGAGATTTTGGAGGCAGCTGCATCAGCAGCTATACTTTTGGCCATTTCTGCATATCTACAGCTTGAGAAATAGAAGCCATCTCTTTACATACTTACCCAAATAAAATACATAATTTTATTTTTTTAAACTTATTTTTTTTTATTTTTTTGTTAATGAAATATAAGCCATCTTGTTCCCATTCCTGATGCAGAGAGAGGAAAATGCACTTTCTCTCTTCTCCCTTCGAGATTTTGTAGGCACCCGGAGAAGCAAAATGATGTAGCATTTCCTGAAAAGGAAATAGTTCAATAGTTGGTATTGTTTTACTCTCTGACCTGCAAAATTATAATATTGATTAATTAAAATGACCACCTTGCGCAAGATTGCCAATTTTCAGAAGTTTTCTATGTCCTTACATTAGACCTCATGATATTTTGGCTACTTTTCATTTATTTAAAATATACTCACCTATTTATTTGTATTTTTTAATTTGGTTCAGGGGAGAGTTGTTAACAGTGTAAAGACTGTACAGAGGTGTCTTCCACCTCAAAAGGATGCTACTTCTGGACTAGATCAAGAGTAATTTTTCTTTCATTCCCGATGTGTTCTATATATGCTATGGAGTTTGGGAAGCAACATTAGCTAGTTTGGATAATGAAACATCTGCAAGAAAACAACCAAGGAACCCTCATTTCAACCCTGAGTTACAAATATTCTCCTTTATAGGCAAGATTCAGTGGCATCCTAAGTCAGGAGACTGACTAATAAACCATTGGTTGCAACAGTCTGTTTACTGGAAGAAACAAATCCCCATGGAGTTCTTTGGAATCAGTTTCCTTTTTATTCAACGTCAGAAGACAGCATTTTCAAAAAAACATTTGACTCTGCTAGGCATGGGTTAGGTCATATTAGTGAACTCCACGATTTCAATGTTAAGTTTATAATGCATGAAACATTCTTTAAAATGTAAGGGAGAATAAATGAAACTATATGCCTGTTTAGAAGTATTCGAATATAATAATGCTGCAATAAATATTAATTCTGCTTCTGATGTTGTTTTTGTTGTTCTTTAATTACAGCCTGGTTGGGAGGAAAGGATTCATTTGGATGGAAGAACATTTTATATAGATCATAGTAAGTAGGCATGCAGGCTCTACAGCGAGTAGATGAAGGGAGGTAATCTTTATTGAAGTGAAAGCTTTGTAATTTTACTCTTCATTTAGGAAGCCAGGTGTTGCTATGTGGCGAGATTCATACCCGAGACTTAGTGCCCTCTTACGGTACTGTACAATTCACCAAAAGCTTGCTTTAATTGGCTCATCAAGCTTTGTCCCTATTTGATCTTGTGAAGCATTAACATTTCTTCTTTGTGGTTGTTTTTGTTGAATTTTTTGGATTTTATTTTTATTTTTTTTTCTCTTTGGTGTTGTGGATGGATCCCATGGCTTATATGCACTTATTAATAAATGGAAGCACACTCTAGGAATAGAAAATAAGATGAGAAAAAAAACCCGAGTAATGTAGCCATGAGTCTGAATATATATAACACAAGTAGTAGAAGAAATTTTTGCTAGAATCTTTCCCCTCACAAATTAATTAAAGAAGGTCTTGGGGCAACGCCAGTTCTGACCTTATTTTCTATTTGTGGCATGTTAGTTTGCACCCACCCTGTTAATCTCTATCCACTTTCGTTCCTTGAAGTCCTGGTCTAAATGGTGTTTCATTGTAGATGTCCTATTACAGCACTTCTGAACAAGTGTGTGGATATTTGTTGTGTTTTGATTTTCAAGTGGCAACAGAAATAATTGTTCTTCAACTGGGAATGTTTGTGATTTATTTTTTTAAAAAATTCATAAATACATATTAATTGCTCAATGTGTTCTTGAGCAAAAATATGAAAGGAAAACAGCTGTATGAAACTTGAAAAATTAACCTTTTAAAATTATTGCATCAGTGTTTTAATCTCTGTTGTCTTTGAATATCCATCAATTAACAATGGTACTTGGTTGCATAATGTTAAGTTACTTTTTATAAAGATTACCTATATAAAGTAGCTTCTGAATCTTGGAAAATGCATGAATAAGGTTTTAAGTAGAATCATATCCTTTAAATTAAAAAATGAAGTCAACATTTAGAATCAGATTAAACTCTTCCTAGAATTGTTATAGAATTAACCAAGAAATGCCTAAATGCTGCATGACCAATTCTGTTTTTATACTGCTTTTGGAAAACAGAAATGATCGTAGTTAGGTTCTCCCTTTTCGATGGTTGACCTTCCTTTTCCTCTTAAATAGTTCTGCTTCCTCAGATGTCTGTTACTCCATGCCAAAACAGGTCACCTCTTTAAAAAGTTTGCACTGATACTGAAGTAGGTGCGCTGCATATTAAGCTTTTTTTTTTTCTGTCATCATCCGTTGTAAGGCCTTGCCTTTTGTTGCAGCAGTATCAATATGTATTTTTTCTGCTGCCATAAAGAGAGCAGGGTAAAATCAGGCACACCTCAGTGAATCTCGGCCCTATTTGGAATTTGGAAGTGTCTTAAAACCAGCTTGGTTGAATCACTGCAGCCTTGCAATAGTGTATATCTCTTGCCTTGCTTAATGCATCTTTTTCTCCTGTACAATAAGACTGATGGCCATGCCAGTTCACTGCTGGATTCAGATTTTATTTTATTTTAATGGTTTCATTTTATTAATCACATATATATATAATCCCGCCATATCAACCATGGATTCCTGGAGGTTTACAGTAATAACAACATGAGAAAGCATTATAAATTCGGTAATGAAAATGCAAGAAAACATTAAGATGCTGCAATGAAAGTAAATGTATATTAAAATAAATTACTCCAGCTGAACTCCTCAGGATATTCCAAACCAAATAACCTCAACACATAAACAATCCCAGGAAAACAATGGCAGCAATTATGCATTAAGTCTGTGTAGCATTTTCTCCATCAGGGAAGGAGCGTATCTGATACTATCCATAGGATCAGGGCAGCAGTAGAACTACTGCTGGCCTCAGCTTCCTAATTTCATAGAAATAGGGAATGATTAATAGCTTTTCCGGGAAGGAAAACAGTTTTTCCCCAGCACTTCTAATTCTGGTTGAAAAAGTTAGTCCTATAGATGCCAGGCCAGACAGAACTTTATTGGTCAAAGCAGCATTTATGTCACAAGAACTGATCTTTTGAGCTACTTGTTAATGAGAAGGGCCAGACTTTATGTTGTTGGGTTAGTACTGGGGATATAGGCTCAAGTTGAACTTTGGCATTGTAGGAGGAGGTTTGTGTTAAGTCTACAATAGTAAATAATCAGGAGAGGCCTGGTAGCACTTTTTCCAACTAACACATTTTATTAAAAGGCATCAGCTTTCATGAGCTGCAGCTCCCTTCATCAAATCTTCATCACAGGATGGCTAGCCCAGGGTTTTTCAATTTTGGAAACTTTAAAATGTGTGGACTTCAGTTCCCAGAATTCCCCAGACAGCACTTAAAAGTTGCCAAGGGTGAGAAACCTTGGACTAGACCAGGGTGTCAAGCTGCCGGCCCACGGGCCGGATGCGTCATGGCGAAACCACACCCACCCCATTGCCAGCAATGGAAAAAAAGTTGTGATACTTCGCAACACGTCACGTGACGTTGCAAGTTTGACACCCCAGACTAGACTGATCCAGGATTTCAATTGATATGAAGCAGCAGGATGGAGGTGGATAAGTAAGGAAGGGAGACAGGTGGGTTATGCAGTTGTAGGTTACAAGTAATCATATCCCAACTGGAAAAACATCAGCCCTAAATTCCAAAAGTGGTTGAGATCATTTGAGCCCATTTATGAAAGTCACAGTCCCAAAACTGTGTCTTTTCTAAAAACAAAAACCAAGACTGCTTTTCTAAAAGAGTGATTGTTTTAGAAAAGTAGGTTTTTAACAGCACTTAAGTTCAACTTGCATACATCAGACATTTTCATCCAATCTCTGAAGGTCTCAACAAAAAGAATGGATTTTTGACACCTTTTCAGTTTTTGAATTGATAATGTCCTTATACTATCTCACACATATAACCTTTGGGGTCACTTTGGATTGTCACCATAACTCAGCCCAACCTACCATACAGGGTTGGTGTGATGTACACGCTGCCGTAAGCCCCAAAAGGACAGGCAGGATATAAATCTAGCAAATACAAGTAGTCCTCGACTTACAACAGTTCATTTAGTGACAGTTGAAGGTTACAACAGCACTGAAAAAAAGTGACTTATGACCATTTTTCACAGTTACAAACTTTGTAGCATCCCCATGATCATGTGATCAAAATTAAGATGCTTGGCAACTGGTTCATACTTATGACCATTGCTGTGTCCCGAGGTCATGTGGTCATCTTTTGCAGCCTTTGACAGGCAAAGTCCATGGGGAAGCCAGATTCACTTAACAACCGTGTTACCAACTTATCAACTGCAGTGATTCACTGAACAACTGTGGCAAGAAAGGTCGTAAAATGGGGCAAAACTCACTTAACAAATGTCTCACTCAACAACAGAAATTTTAGGCTCAATTGTGGTCATAAGTCAAGGACTACTTGTAAATACATTCATATGCATACACTTGAAAATTTGAGAGAAATCTTGATTTATTTCACTTTTAAGTTCCTAACAGCTACAGCTGGGAAATTCATTTATTAAGGCCAAAGTAAAGGTGAATGATTAACTGTGAATGATGGAAGTTTTTACGGCTAACCACTATAGCTGACTTTTTTTTTTTTTTTTAAATGATTTTAATCATTCTTGATTCCATCATGCTCTCAAATAACACTTCTTCTAAGCCACTTTGCCTATTAGCAAAGTGGAGGGGGGGGGTCACCAATGTGAATTTCATAGTTTTTCTCCGATAAAATTGTCCTTAGTTGACTCATCAGTGTAGAACAAGTTTCTAGGCTTTAAGAAGATGTTCAGCTGCCTTGACAACTTTGGGAAAAGAATATGCAGCCCAGTCATACAGTGCAAGATTTTAGAAGTGTAACAGGTAGACCTCGACGTATGACTGTAATTGAGCCTAAGATTTCAGTCATAAGTTGTTGCAGTCATAAGTTGAGATATCACATGGCTGGACCTACTTTTTTGGCATTGTTTGCAGTCAATAAATGAATCTATTTTACCCAAGGGCATTTTTGCCAGAAATCAGAAGTAAACACTGGAAATAGTCAAAAAAATATTGAAACTTGCAGTCACTTGACTGCGGAATGCTGCAAATAGCCGTAAAGGTGAGGTAGTTACCAAGCACCAAAAATACAATTACATGACCATTGAAATTAGGTTCTAAGTAGATTTTTTTTGGGGGGGGGGTTTCCATCATAACTTCAAACGGTTGTTAAAGCAACCAGTCATAAGTCAAGGACTACCTTATTTTGTTTTGATTTATTTATTTATTTATTCATACATACATACAATTGATAAGCCGTCCAATTTCCAACAATTCTGGATGGCTTCCGGTTATTTTCTTCTAAATTGCAAAAGACAGAAAGAAATCATCAGCATCCCTTAAAACAACACATAACCAAAAAAAAAAAAAATCCCACATCCAGTGGGGGCTCAAGCATCACTTTGGAAAAGGCTGGGAAAACAGCCAGGTCCTTAATAGCTTCCTGAATGTCAACAATACATTGTAATGTTGTGCTGTGCCTTTTCCTAGAAAAATGCACTTTGTACTTAGAAATCCATATCCATCTTATGCCTTCCAGAAAATCATGTGAGATTTTTTTTTTTTCCCTTGTTTGTAGGGGCTGCCCAAAAACCTATTTCCTATGAAAAGAGATTGTACTAAGAAAATATGCAATCTGTTTTATGAAATAAGAATTTTGAATTAGACTAAATAGAGAAAAGTAAAAATAAATAACAATAGTCCTTTTTATCACCTCTGCATCTTAACCAAATTCTATTTAGCAAGAGGTTCCATCATCCTCTTAACCTTTCTGGGTGGATGAAGGAACAATAAAGATTCCTCCCTCTCTGGAAGAGGAGATTGTGAGGATATTGTAAGGCAGCAATGGTTAACATATAGAATTTGCATTAATACAAATATATCATGTGACCATCAGATATTAAATTCTTTGCACAGGAGAAGAGGTGCTTGTCCCTTGTTAAAAGATGTTCTACACAGAGTGAAAAAGAAGATACCAAAAAGTATAAAACAAACAAAATAGCTTTTATTATAATTAGGGAATGAAAAGTAGCAAAGTGTGTTTCCCAAACAATTCAATTAGATCTTGCTAGAACACCAGCAATTAGAAGTCAGTAGCCAGGCTGCAGAGCATTTGGCAGCTAACTGTGGAAAGCAGTTTTATGTTAGTTGCCCAGGATTCCTGTGATTGCCCAATCTCATGATTTGAGTGCCAGCTGAGGTGCCACCCCATCCTAACATGGACAGCAGCATCCACTGCTTTATATTTTACCGTCATAAAACACCCCATTTTAAAAAAATATATCTGTTAGAGATTATTAGAGCGTAGATGGGGGTCTTTAAATGAATGACAAATTATTCAGGGAAATTCAGATTCTTAAGTTGCTTCTTTATTGCACTTTTTAAACTCCGAACCTTGCTCTGCTCTCTGTAATAAAAGATTTCAGAATAAAGAAATATTTTCCCTAATTGTAGGCAAACAAATATACTCTAAAGGTATCTGGTATTAAAGGTATTAAATTTGAAAAGAGAAGCAAAGGGAAACCAAAAAGATGGAATCAACCTTTAAGAAAATGACTTAAAAGTTTCTTAAAGGGTTTTGTTATACAAAAGGATGATTGGAATACTTAAGTCAGGTTTCCCCAAACCATCACCCAAGCCTTCCTCCAATGTGTGATCTAGAACTGCCGTAACTCCAGGTAAAATCCAGTGCTGATTAGGGATTGCAAATACATCACATAATATATGTAATAAATCTATTAGAATCATGCTGCATCCAGTGTACTCAAATATTTTCCCTTTAGTGGATGAAATGAAAGCATTTGCCATCCAAATGCAAAATATTTTGAATTCAAACCATTCAAATTTCAAAATTTCCAGCTGCAGAGTTATTCCTTCACATTGATAGTGGATTTTTCCCATTTCCAACCGCTTTGGAAACATTGGAAGCATCAGACAGCTGCTTCAAGCTGAGAACAGCTGGTTGAAATGGTTCAATTCAAAATACTTTGCCCGTTGTCAGAATGCAGCCTCTGCATTATAGAATAGTTTACATGGGATTCAGGTGGCTAAATGAAACCCAAAGATAGCCGACTGCTCCTTGCTGCTCTTTAAAATGACATTTTTACATATAAAGTCCTTTTTTCTTTAATAGTACCTAACCATCTACTGTTGTTGTTTGGTTGTGGTTGTTTTTGTTTTAAAAATGGAATGTGAAGGGGGAAAAAAACATGTTGCATTTTTTTCTTGTTTAATTTTCAGATAATAAAATTACTCAGTGGGAAGATCCCAGGTTGCAGAATCCTGCTATTACAGGTCCAGTAAGTACTGCATGGAATTGTTTTTACAAAAACTGTTGTGATTAGTGGTTTCAGCTTTGAAAGAAAATGACTGACTTTAATCTTTGTACCTGTGCCCGCCCTTACAGTGGCACCAGTATCCCCCATTTTTTTCATCCAACATTTTAGCTCTTTAGATAGTTATAAGTGCTAAAAAAATGAATCCCAAACACTGAACTTAGTTTTGCAGAGGGAATATAACCCATTCTAAATCATGCATAAACTTCTATTCTTACTCATCTCCCTATTAGCAGTCTGATAGAGAGAGGACAGTCTTTTTGGAAGTTAAAAACTTTGGTCCACCTAATTTTATATCACCCATTATTCCAGTTTTACTGAAGGAACATGCCACCTGGAAATCCCAATACTTAAATACTCTTTACCATATTGAGGACATAGTATGGTTTCCAAAATCAGCCTAGAGCAGGGGTGTCAAACTCGCAAAATCATGTGATGTGTCGCAATGTATCACGACTTTTTTTCCATTGCCGGCAATGGGGTGGGCGCGGTTTCGCCATGACACATCCGGCCCACAGGCCAGCAGTTTGACACCCGTGGCCTAGAGCAGTGTTTTTCAAACTTACCAGCCTTAAGATGTGTGGACTTCAGACTGGATGTGGAATTCTGGGAGTTGAATTGAAGCTGACACATCTTAAACCTGCCAACTATGAAAAACCCTGAGCTAAGTGTCCTGTAGAGTTGAAAATAGATATGTTTTCTGGTGTAGGTTGCTATAGGTCCAACTACATTTGGATATAAATTGGAAGATGGCTCTTCCAGTTAGGAAGCATTTTGGGGGGCTGCTACATATATGGACAAAATAATTGTTTTTAAGAATCTAATGGGTGGGGGTTGACCTATTAGCACCACTATCCTGTGCTCATTTTATGGCTTTTAGTTTTCAGTAGGAAAAAAAAGATATAACTTATGGTTGCAGAGCTGTTTTGCCCTTTTCCACACCTAACAATCAAATATAATCATAATAGACTGCAAAACACATAACTTTCAAAACGTTGACTAGAAGCATAGTGTGTGTTTTGCTCTGTTAATTTCTGCAAAGAATTTTCCCCATTATGAGGAAATAGCGTTAGCAAGCAGATGGCTATTTCCCACTTCAGCATGTCTGTAATCTTATTTTATCTGTGCTTCCTTCTGGAGCTATGACAGGACTCTTCATTTTTCCAAAGGAGATGATAAAATTAGTTTGCAAATAAGTTACCTTCTTGGTGGAAATGTAAGCATTTTCAAGAAAGCAAGAAATTATGTTTGTTCCTGTCTATCTTTCATAATTTAACATAGTGATTCAGGATATTCTATCTTGCCCCCATTAACTGACCAGAAGAAAACATAATAATAGCCAACTTGAATGCCTAATAACTAGAAAAAAGTAATATCTAGAAAGGCATGGTACCTTTTAGGAACATGCAAAAATGAAAAAAGCCCTTTTGTTCCAAGCTTGAAATCAATCTGTTCGATTCAGAACATTCCATTGGAACATGTACAATTGAGCCTAAAATTTCCATTGCTAAGCAAAACAGTTGTTAAGTGAATTTTGCCCCCATTTTATGACCTTTATTGCCACAGTTGTTCAGTGAATCACTGCAGCTGTTAGTAACAGGGTTGTTAAGTGAATCTAGCTTCCCCATTGACTTGGCTTGTGAGAAGGTCGCAAAAGATGATCACATGACCCTGCAACCATCATAAATTCAGGCCAGTTGCCAAGTGCCCAAATTTTGATCACATGACTATGGTGATGCTGCAACGGTTGTAAGTGGAAAATGTTCACTTTTTTTAGTGCCATTGTAATGAATGGTTGGAAATTGAGGGCCAGTAGTATTGAATGAGTTGTGTTCCCGTGTACAAAGGGTTCATTCATAAATTTTAAACAAATTATCATTTTTCATCCTACAGCTATCAAAGTAAACGGATATCAGAGCTGACTACTTACTATCTACCAGTCACAACATGGCCAAGGGCATGACTTTAAAAAGATAAATTTATTTAATTAGTTAGTAAGAGTGCACTGAATATGGACAACTGGCTCATTTATATTTGTGTTTCTAAGATCAAAAAACAAGAGAGCCAACTTTTCTTTCATGTTTTTGCTCTTCTGCAGGGAGAACAGTCAAAAATAGCATGCACACTCTTGTTTTGTCCTGAGCTACAAACACACAAAAACTCCATCCATTTCTTGTTCTGGTGAAAGTTTAGCCCATCCAAGTTGTTGGTTTTTTTTAACTGCACCTTTCTTTCTTAGCTAACTACCTAACCAGAACTATTTCAATATGTACTGAGACAATTAGGCAGTTTAAAATGTGCAACCTTCAGCTCCTGTAGGGGTAGGAAATCACAGATCTCAAGAGGTTAGTATATGTATCATAGAGACTCATTGGCATCAGGTTTTTAAAAATGAAGGATTAAGGAAATGAATAATTAGAGAGGAATGGATGGTCCCAATATAGATCTTTCATGATCATTTGATTCTTTACACTAACAATACAATGTTCATGTCTTCCAGGCGGTTCCATATTCCAGAGAATTTAAACAAAAATATGACTACTTCAGGAAGAAGTTAAAGAAACCAGTAAGTAAATATTTATTTCGTGATAAAATTGGTAGCCTTAGTACAGGGAACGCAACCTTCCTTTTATTATATGTCGCTTTTTACAATACATTTTGCTATGGCATTCCGCAATTGCAGAATTTTTCTCTGTTTTCTTTATTTTCTCTTTCAACTTCCATTTCATTGTTCCATATGCTCCTAGATGTCCATTAATTCCATTTAATAGTTCACAGGCTACCTTTTCTTTCCCTCTAAAGTAGGGTCCCACAAAACCAAATCCACAAACATTCTAGCCAGTGTTTTTTTTTCCCCAGCCACTAAGGGTTCGTCTTCATATCTTGCTCACTATAGCACAAAGATTCTTTGGTAATCATTTCTGAAGGCCTTGTTCTCATCCCTAGCCCATTGCTAAGGCAGCAAACGCCTGTCTTCAGTTGTCCCAGTTGAGAAATGTTGCTTTCCTCCTTTTTCCATCACAAAAGGTCCCATGTATAGTAGACAATCTAAGGGACTTCAGGCATGAGCCTGGAGGTGATACTGATCTACTTAACGTCAGTTGAGTGAGCAAGTCTGCTGTGGAAACACCCTCTCCCCATCCAGTCACTGGACATTGGACCTCCATGGTCTTTTAGGTTTGGCCGCAAGAGAGACTGGACACCTACTCATTGATTGGCCATGAGAAAGGCCCTTGAGTGGCAAACAGGGATATATTTCATGAAATATTTGCAGCTCGGAAGAAAGGACACATTGTCCCATAGAAGAAGTCTACATGCTTTTAATTGAACTTGTACAGACACTGCACTGTATTGAAAAGAAAAGAACAAGGCCTGGTCATACTGTTAGACAGTTTGTTCTATAAATAGCTGATATAGAAAATGCATTCAGGCCAGTCAATGTATGGAATATTCTTTTTTCCGTGAAGGCTGATATACCAAACAGATTTGAGATGAAACTCCACAGAAATAATATTTTTGAAGAATCGTATAGAAGAATCATGTCAGTGAAGAGACCTGATGTATTAAAAGCCAGACTTTGGATAGAATTTGAATCAGAAAAAGGCCTTGACTATGGAGGAGTGGCCAGAGAATGGTTCTTCCTGTTGTCCAAGGAAATGTTTAACCCCTATTATGGCCTATTTGAATATTCAGCAACGTAAGTATATCATTTATGTATTTATTTGTGAAATTTATTGATTGCCCATTTTACCGCTAGGTAATTGATGAAATATTTCTACAGCTACATTAGATGAATTCAGTCATCCTTTATTTTGTTGTTTTTCACTATTGTTTTCTGGTAGAAAGCCACCAACAACAACTATACAATTTTACAAGAGAAAGATAAACTACCGGTAGTAATCGAAAAAAGATATTCTATACAGGTAGTCCATGACTTACAACCATTCCTTTAGTGATCATTCAAAGTTACAATGGCACAAAAAAAATAACTTATGATCATTTTTCACACTTATGACCATTGCAGTGACAATGGTCACATGATGAAAATTTGGATGCCTAGCAACTGGTTCATATTTATAATGATTGTCATGTGACTGTGACCTGACAAGCAAAATCAATGGAGAAGCCAGATTCATTTAACAACCATGTTAGCAACTGCAGTGATTTACTTAACAGCTATGGCAAGAAAGGTCATAAAATGGGGCAAAACTCACTTAACATCTGTCTCACTTAGCAACATAAAATTTGGGCTCTATTGTGGTTGTAAGTTGAGTACTAAATATACAGTGAAAAATATATGTCTTTAATTATACTGAATGTTTTCCATAACCTTCAGTATGTAATTTGGACTATGTATTTTATAGTACATGCCATGTATTTAACTCAGTGTGTTTATATTTAAAATCTTAATGTGTTTGCTCAACAGAAGAGGTACCTTTTGAACTTTGAACTATGTTGTACTAAGGAATACTGATTTGGGCCAGTTGTCTCCAGCTTCTGCCTTTTGTATGTTAGTCATGTATATTACCTAGTCTGGCATTAATTTGCAAGAAACTTTTCTTTTGTGAAGAGATTTAATTAAGGACCAGCTGCTTTTGCTGGAATTTTGCAGTAACAAGCGTAAAAGAGAGAAAATTTTTGAAACAGCCCTTAATGATGGGAAACAAGAATTCCCTGAATCAAGTGGCAATGCCAGTCTGGACACATTCCACTGTGTTCAAACCAAATATTTATTTATTCATTATTTCAGCTTATCTTTCTCCTTTCTGCTCAAAATCACATGTAAGGTGCTTAACAAACGCAAGTAAAATATGTTTGGTAATGAAAGAAGCAAGAAAGGTAACAGGTTTTCTAGTATCCCATTCCCCAATCTTGAATTAGAATGAATAAATAAAAAACACATAAAGACAGAAGTATAAAAAACAAACTCTAATCCAGATATTTCCAAGGACTACATACACAAACCTCATTCCAGGAGCCTTCTTATCATGAAGAGTAAAACATTTTCATAATATTACCTAGGAAGATTGCTGATGGAAAATAAATTTTACCTGCAGAGAATCTCTCTCTAATTCTTTACCAGTTTTTCAATTGAAAGATGTTTCAAGAATGAATGCAGAAATATGTTAGAATCTGGAGACATTCTATTGGGTACAATGAACTATTATTTAAATGTACTAGTTATACATTCAGATATGCACACAGATACTGATAAACCTTCATAATCCCAACCCCTTAATAGTTCACCTCATCCCAATCTCTTGTGTAAAAACTGCCCTCGTCAACAGTTCCTTTCCTAGAAGAATTATCTCACCATTTTAACTCATTTTGCCATGTTGTGCTTAGGCAGTTAATAGGTTAGTCAAAAGATAAATGTATTTATGAAAGCCAACCCTTGTCATGCAATTACATGTATTATATTGCTTTTAATAGAAATTAAACATACTGGAAAGTGTACCTGTCATTAGAGATAAAAAGATGTTTTCCTATTCTCAATACTGTACTGATCTTTTTAACAGTCTGCATAGGATGCAGAATATTAGAATAGCACTCTTGGTAAAGTATAGATGTTGCTATACAGATAGTCCTTGGGTTAAGAATGAGATCGATTCCCAAGTCTGTCTTTAAGTTGAATTTATATGTAAGTCAGAACTCATACTTACAAATATTTATAACAAAAAATAATGGATGGAATTCTTCCTCAAGCCAATGAATTGCTGATGTTTTCTGTAAACTATAAACTTTCTGAAAATAGGCTACAGTTAAAATGTATGAACTGGCTTCAGCAGTTCATAAATACATTTTGCAGTTTCAACCATTATTGACTTGAAGAAAAAGAATGCCATCCACCATTTTTAGTAATAGGCAGTCTATTTGTAAATACGAGTTGCCCATAAGTTAGATATTCCTAACCCTGTGACTGCCTGTATTTTCACCCTGGCATAATGGCCCTCTTCAGCATTCAGTTGTACAAATGGAGGACTTCTTTCCAGGTAGAAAATGGGACATACCCAGTGGCCTTGAATCCTAGATTTCCAGATGTCCAGTGGGTGAACAGAAGAGACATACTTAATTACATTTACTTGAATGCAACTACATCATTTGGCTAAATGTTTATGGACATCCTCAGTCATCCAGATCCTGGTTGTCCCAAAGGTGCTTTTTCAAGAGGCAACTGGATTTTCTTGTTTGTTTTTTGAAGACATTTCACTTCTAATTCAAGAAGCTTCTTCAGCTCTGACTGGATGGTGGGGAATGGAAGGATTTATATTCCTTGCAGACAGCTGGTCATTTGCATTCTTTTAGAAAGTCGTTGAGACCATGTGGAGTTTATTTGTGTCCTCACGGTCCACACCCATTTGCACTATTCAGGTGATCCTGAGGACACAGATAAACCTCCCAATGGCCTCATGACTCTCTAAGAATGCAAATGACCAGATGTCTGCAAGGAATATAAATCCTTCCATTCTCCACTATCCAGTCAAAGCTAAAAAAGCGTCTTGGATAAGAAGCGAAATGTCTTCAAAGATAAACAAAGTCCAGTTGCTTCTTGAAAAACCACCTTTGGTACATCATTTGGCATGTTCTGGGAACTTTCTAGTATCCTGAGGAGAGCTGTATTTATGTTCAAGCCATGCTTCTCCATCTTGTCTTCACTTCTCCCAGTTGAATGCCTAGATGTCAGAGAGTAGGCACTGTCCTCTTTAGATTCAGGCTTTCATATATTAAGGTAAATGTCTGAAGCAGGCACCTGAGCTGCATTGTCATTATGACATTATACCATGATTGTGGATTAGAAAATAAGACAGTGATAGTTAAGCTTTTGGCTGATTTATCAAGAATTGGCTCTCATGTTAATAAAATAAGGCTATGTCAAAATAAATACCATATTAACTAAGTTATTTGTTATTTGTTGCAATCTGATTTGCTAGCTACAGAGACTTTGGTGTAAAATCTATTTGCAGTGCAAGTTTCTCAATTGAGAATTAAATACCAGAAAATGTAGAACTTGTGAATAAAATATTCATCCTCCAAATGAGGAAAACACTTTCTAAATCACAAAAATATATGCCGCAATGAAATCTGTTTATTAGTCTTTAGTAGTCACAATACTCTTAAGTTTGTTTTTGTCTGCTGGCCCTATTTAAGCACATAATTTTCTGGTACATATCAAATAAGTTATACCATTCAAGTAATACTATAAAGGTATATTTGTGTAGCTTGATGGAAAATGAGAATCAAATGCCTAAGAAGCTCATCCTTTCATTTCTCTTTCTTTTTATCAATAAGGGACAACTATACTCTTCAGATCAATCCTAATTCTGGACTTTGTAATGAAGACCATTTGTCTTATTTTACCTTTATTGGTCGTGTTGCTGGATTGGCTGTATATCATGGAAAGCTTTTAGATGGTGAGTTGAATAAGGGAGGATAACTATAAAAGAGAGTTTGTGCTTCAGAAGTAGAGTGCTTTACGTAAGTAAAATGTTGTAAGTGATACAAATCATTCAAAAGATCTACGAGTACAAATATATTTTCCTTCCCATAAATGCCTTGAAAAATAATACAGTTGTTATGATGGAGCTGTAAACCAGAAAGTGTGTGAGGGAAAAAAAAGACAGGAAAGAAATTGTCTTCCCATGTGCTACTTTTAAATAATTTTCATTTATTTTTTCCCCATTGAGCTGAAGTTTTTTATTTAGTAGTTTTCTCACTGGAGAAGAGCCTAATGCTGGGAAAGATTGAGGGCAATAGAAGAAGGGGAACTAGTAGGCGTGAGCTTAAATGGACTCCAGAAGATGGTAGAGGACAGGAAGGCCTGGAGGAACGTTGTCCATGGGGTCGCAATGGGTCGGACACGACTTCGCAACTAACAACAACAGTTTATTTATGTATTTATATGCCACCCATTTCAAATAGCACTAGATGCCAGTTTCTAATGTTTATTATATTATGGTTCATTGTAGAGTCAGCGAAAGTTTAGACTGGATTTGGCATTTTTGTCCACTTATTGAGTCCTTATTGAGTTGTTCACATAGTCAGCCAGATGTTTAGACTTGGCATTTTTATTCATGTATCCAGTCCTTCCCAAGGACCTGAGTTAAACAGATTTTATTGTTTGATAGTGGTAAAGGTATTATTAATAATTTTTGTTAAAAGTTTTCTTTACATAGCTAAAAGTCAAATGCAAACAAGTATATAAAGAAAAGAAAGAAAAACAAAAAAAGGAAAAAGAGGGAGGGAAAGAAAGAGAAAGAAAGAAAGAAAGAAAGAAAGAAAGAAAGAAAGAAAAAGAAAGAAAGAAAGAAAGAAAGAAAGAAAGAAAGAAAGAAAGAAAGAAAGAAAGAAAGAAAGGTTAAAATAGCAACTTCCATGCTTCTTTACAGCAGTTACCTGCATAAACAAATTCATTATCTCTCTTTCCCCCTCAACATTACAATAATCCCTTCAGGCCCTTTTGGATCTTTTTATCCCTCAAATCTAGAAATCATCATTTCACTTTGTTCCATGTTTTAGCAAAAGGTTTTAAAAGGTTTCCAGACTTCTATAAAAAGTTCTTATTGTTTTGTCCTGACCAAACAGGCTACTTTTGCCATCTCTCCTAATTCTGCCATCTTCACAATCAATTCCTCCATTGTGAATATTTGAATATTTCTTCATCGTTATGCATATAATAATCTTGCTGCCCTTACTCTATATAAAATCAGACTTTCCGTAAGTCTTTTTTCTTCATGAGTCCCAATAAAATGATATCTCATGTCAATTCTAATCTTCAAAATTCTTTGTATTATCAAAGAATGTTTTTATATTTCTTTGCTTTCTTTCCTTCTTTTCTTTTCACAAGTTCATGTTTTTCACATTTCCTTCAGTGATGGGAAATACATTTTATATACTTTAGATAATTTCTCTGGTGTCCTTTATCAACGGTAGATCTTGCAAAAAAAAAAACCCTCTCTTAAATTATAACACAATGTGAATTTCAGTTTTCTAATGAATGTATTATTAGGTATTTCAAAGAGTGCCCTGCTGAAGATTTAAGAGTGTGGGAATGGCTGTGTGGGAATAGCCAGTCCTGCAGAGAAATTGCACCTAAGTCACAGAAAGATTTTACATCAAAATGAACAACTTCAATTCAGCTTCAAAAGCCATCAGCAATTACGATAACTCTTTCCACACAAAAGATGGCCCTTGGACTGCCCCCTCCCCAGTACCTCATAAAGATGATAAACTGGGCTACATTCCGAGCTACGCTTTTTTTTCTCTGTCTGCAGAAGTGTTTAAAAGCTCTGGAAAAGATAGCCAGATGTGCACTGCAGTATAATCTTTCTGTGTCTTCTTCCTAGTGAAAAGCAGTCCTTTGAGATTGGCCAGAATAAGATGCAGATCTCTACCAAGCTGTTCAGTCAATTTCCTAAAGCTGCACAATTAAGAAAGGATTTGAGTTTCGACCTACTTCTTTAGTTGTTGCATCACATAGCTATAAAGATATGCTCTCTACTTTTATTTATTTTTGTTGTTCTATTTATATAGCCTTCCCAGCCCCACCGCTTCTCTAGTAGTACATGAATCAAATAATATCTTGAGTGCAGTATTGGGATTCTCCAGATAGCCGTAGATACGGATGGTTGATTAGAACCTTCAACCTACAAAGTCATACAAAGAAACAGTATAATTTTGTGCTCTGGAGAACTTTTTCATTGAGAATCATTAAGCTTGTTCTTAGAAAATTATTCACACTGAATACATTTGGGTAGCACTAAAGCAGCATCGTTTATCTTTTTCAGGACTCAGCTACGCTGTGGATAGAAAAAACTTATCAGTTTGTATGTTCTTCCCAGCAGCCATATTTGAGGGAGAAATATTATCATGATTTTCTGCCCACAGCTAACAGTGTGCCTCAAAGAGATAAATTCTAACCATTCTTCCTTAAAGTAAAGAAAAACATTCAGTTGAAATAATTACCAATGCGTTTTTATACTTTGGATCATCTAGTTCCTCTTTTTTTAAAGCTGTTTTCCTTTTCTCTGTTGCTACACACACACATATTCCTTAAGAAATATTTTATACCCCCAAACTCAGAGAAATATTACCCCTTTCACTTGGTTCCTATTAGAAATTGTTCATTTTCTTTCTGGATTTTTAAGGAACTCCATTATTTTTTTTTCTAACATGCATCTCAGGGTTCATAAATTAAGAGCTAGGCCCACAATTCATTTTTAATATTTTGAAAGCCAAACCTTGTAGATCGTAGACTTAGAAAGTTTTCATTTATAAGAGAGAGCCATTTTTAATTAAACTTTGTTCCTTTGTGTGCAGGTTTCTTCATTAGGCCCTTTTATAAGATGATGCTGGGAAAACCAATAACCCTAAAAGACATGGAGTCTGTGGTGAGTAAACACTGAGAACTCTATTAACATTTTCAATTACGTGCATTATTTCTTCTCTTGGGAAATTTTTTTAAATGTCACTATTCCCTAGAACCTCCAAAGTTTGAAGCTTGACTAGCATCATAAGATCGGGGACATGTACTGCTTGGATTTTACTTTCTAATTCTCTAATAAAGCTTTTTTTTTTAAACTACCAAGGTAACAATTTCAAATTCCTAATATGATTAGATTCAGCATGAAATGAACAATTAGCAAAATATTTTTGTAAGTTTCTTTTAATTAGAAGTTTGACAGCTGCTTGAAGCATTTCCGTGAAAAAAATAATGAGCATTCTAGGATTCTTGAATAAATTTAGCACTCATTTAATAAAGGGTGAAGAAGACAATTATCCTGTTCACCTCAAATATTTGGATGCACTGATGAAAATGTTGTACTTGGACCCATGTTTAAATCATCATTCACAGTAGTTTCACAGGATGGCCTTATGCAGGTACATCAAAGAGGGAATGGGGCTACCCACGACATATGAGGGTGGTATAAAAACTTGTATGCATTACATTGATCTTGTGTCAATTTACCAAATACTACGCTGATCCTTTTAAAAAAATATAGAAGGAAGTAGTCCTTACTTGCCGACCAGTCACTTAGCAACCATTTAAAGTTATGATGAACTCTCCCAAAAGGTTCTTACAATCTGGTTCCAGAGTTCTGATGATAGCAAACCCTCCCCCCTCATGGGCATGTGACCACATTCTGAGCACTTAGCAGCCATCTTACTGTTATGGTCAGTTACAGCAATCTATGGTCATGTAACATGATTTATGATGTTACATGACCATAGATGCTGGCCTTTTCAGTCAGTTCCCAGCAAAGAACATCCATAGGAATACATTGACTCACTTAATGAATGCAGTGTTCATTTAATGACCATCACAAAAAATATCATAAAATTGGGTTGGCCACATGGGTGTTTTGACTTATGACCATCATGACTTATAATGGAAATTCTGGCCTCCATTACAGTTGTAAATTGAGGAATGCCTGTATTACAATATTCAATTTCATTATTTCATTTTTGGAAAATAAAAGTAGTTCAGTCTGTTGTGTTGAATTCCAAATAACTAATAAGATTAATGGCGAAAGAAAGCAGCTGTTGAAGAAGCCCAGAAGGATAATAAAAATGATTGATTTGATAGGTTTTCAAGTTGGCTGTCTGATATTTGGAAGATTCAAATGACCATCCTCCAATTTAGAAGTTATATTTGCTGTTTGAAAGATCTAAATCCCTGATTATCAGACTTTTATAACATTCACCTTATCCACGTTGTGACACATTTTAAGAATATTAGGAGTATGCCAAGTCAGTTGAGCCAAAAGAAATCAGCTGGTAGACATCTTCCAATATATTATGTTACTTTTCCCAAAAGAATTAATTGGTTAATGGAAAACAATGTTCTTCCAACAGGATAGTGAATATTATAATTCCTTGAAATGGATTCTGGAAAATGATCCCACAGAACTGGATCTTATGTTTTGCATAGATGAAGAAAACTTTGGACAGGTATGTATGTGCATGTTATTCCAGCAGTTTTCTTTCATTAGTCTAAAATGTTGGTCTGCTAGTTTTTAAATCATTGCATTGTGCTATCTACTACACCCTAAGAATAGATAAGATATTTGAACATGTTTAAACAAAAATTAATGTTAAATTTGGCGGTCCACAATAACAAATTTCCAAATATCTCAGTTTCAGTTTATTTTTTACACAAGAGAAATTGAAGAAAAAATAACTAATTTTTAACAGAATGATAGTGACACAAATATTTCTGGCAAAATAAATAAGGCATTCTAGAGGAGAGTGAACAACTTTAAAATGCAGTCCATGGGGGGGAAAAATAAGGAAATTAGGAAAACATATTGCAACTGACCTATGGGGCCTGCCTTTTTGGTACACCACATAAATACAGTATATAAGTATATGTATGCAGTGTGTGTGTATGTACAGTAGTAGCCAAAATTTACATCGCTTTCTAGGCAACCAGTCAACTCTTTGCACCATTACTTTAATTTTATTAAGTTTTGCAAGCTCACTAAATGAAAGAACACAAAAAACCCCAACCAACTTCATAGCGATCACATAACACACTGACAAATGTCCTTCTCTCAGCTTCAATACATGACATCAATAACTGAATCCTACTGTGATCTGATTGGCTCATTGCCAAAACAAGATGACACTCTAAACACTCATGCTCATTGGCTACAATCAGATGAAGGAAAGCTACCTGATATCAACCTAAGCAAGTTGTGCTTCCTTTTTCTGGTTATTTGGCTATAACTTTTCATAGAATACAGTACAGATAATTGAACAAACTTTGTTGCATTACATTCTTGATTAAATTATCTTTCTATTGATATATCATTTTATGGTACTACTCCCCCCCAAAAAGTGGTGTTATTAGCCATCAAACCTCAAAAATACACTTTTCCCAAAAGGTTTCCACAATTTTGGCCACTACTGTATTACCTAAATACAGAGACACATATACATACATGGACTGATAGAGATGGACACACGGGGAGGAGGGCCTTCAAGTCAGTGTTGACTCCTGGTGATTGCTGGACTAGTCTGTACAGTTTTCTTAGCAAGGCTTTTCAGAAGTGGTTTGCCATTGCCTCCTTACTGGGGCTGAGAAGAGGAACTGGCTCAAGGTCTCCCAAGGCAGGACAAGAAACTGTGGTAGCCTGGTACCTTAACCACTACATCAAACTGGCTATCTATATAATATATAAACATATATATTATAAAATGGTAGAGGGAGGAGTATTTGGTATGTTCACCACCTTGAGTTATTTATAAAAATAATACAAGTGGGATAAAACAGTATAATCCCTAGTATAGAGATTAAATTGTAATTATTAAAATGTGTGATAGATTTCTTGCTCAAGAAGCAGTATTTATATTTTGCAATCCCAAAGTTTGAAAATTCCTGCCATAGTTCAATCTTTTAAAGCAAAGGCCTTCAGTCTGTGTTTTTCTAGCACAGTCATGAATAGATTTTTGTACCTTTAGCTGTTGCTTTGAGTTTTCTTTTACATAGAACAAGGATAAAAGCATTGTAAGTTAAAACTTACGATGCTTTGAAAAGCTTCTTATATAAATCTCACTTCTACATTTGCTGGAGGTTGTATTTACAGCAGTGTTTTGCTCTGAATTATTCTCATTAAGAAGCTTCAAATGTGTTAGTTAACTTTGCCAGTGTGGTATGAAAATGTCCTTCCTGGCTACCCCACCCCCAAGCTAACAGTCACTCTTGATGTTCCTGTGAAATGCTGTAATTTGAGAAAAACTTGTTTGCCAGAATGTACCCAGCAACAGCTTATCGCCACATCTGAAGTCACAGATGAGTAAGCTTGTGATAAACTTGAAAAAGTATCCATTGCAGCACCTAATTGTGAAGGTGAAGGTTTCTAGTGGAAGACTAGAAGGCATGGTAGATGTTACATGCACATAGGTTTCACAATAAATTATTATTATTAATTTGAATTTATTAGCTACCCATCTCCAATGGACTATTGTTGCGATTGTTATGGTTATTGTTGTTGCGCAGTGTTGTACAATGCTATTTCAGACCTGAAACAGAGGAAAGAAGCGTGCACATGATTATATTTCTTTATAATTAGATTGCCATGAGAGGGTAACGTTTTTGAACACCTAATTTTTAGCTTTCCCACAATGTGGGAATGAAGAATATTACATTCAAAATATATGCATGTTTACTTGCTTGAGCTTCTCAAAACATTTATTTTTCCCTGAAGGGTGAGAAGCCTGCCCAGACAAATCCCTTAACTATGTTGATTATTTGCAACCTTGGAAATGTAATGCTGTCTCCTATTGTTCAGCATCCATGCTATAATGTGAACAGTTCCAGAATGTTGTACCTCGTTATTTCAAATAAATACTGTTCTTTGAAGCTGATTTGAAATTAGATTTAGATTGCAATCTAATTCATTTCTTCAGCTCCTTCCTTGGATTAAACCAATTTTCTTTTGGGGGACTGATATGGAGAACATTTAAATTTTTGTCTCATGTACCATATTATTATTTTTAGATTCTGGGAGCTGAGAACCTGTAATATCTCTTGATAGTACCCACTGACTTTCAAACAGTAAATTTTAAATGGTCAGAATATTTTAAGATAATTGTGTCTCACAATTACTTCATTTTTCAAATAAAATACCATGTAATTTTAAGCATCTTAATTTTTTAAAAAATAACAAATTGTTCCATTATGTGAAATTGGGATCTGGTGCCCAGTGGCTAATAATTTGGTGTCCTGTTATATTTTAGATGGCTGGTTTCTATTTATCCTGGCTAATCATTGTTGAAAATGTGCATAGTAGACTTTGCTTTTCTTAGGTACCAGCTTCCATTTTACATCGCTTTCTGGGCAACCAGTCAACTCTTTGCACCATTACTTTAATTTTATTACGTTTTGCAAGCTCACTAAATGAAAGAACACAAAAAAACCCAAACAACTTGATAGCGATCACATAACACACTGACAAATGTCCTCCTCTCAGCTTCAGTACATGACATCAATAACTGAATCCTACTGTGATCTGATTGGCTCATTGCCAAAACAAGATGACACCTGATTGGCTCTCTAAACACTCATGCTCATTGGCTACAGTCAGATAAAGGAAAGCTACCTGATATCAACCTAAGCAAGTTGTGCTTCCTTTTTCTGGTTATTTGGCTATAACTTTTCATAGAATATAGATAATTGAACAAACTTTGTTGCATTACATTCTTGATTAAATTATCTTTCCATTGATATATAATTTTATAATACTACTCCAAAAACAAAGTTATATATATAAAAACAAAAACACAGATCAACGAGACTAAAGAATTTATTTAAAACTTAGCTTTCGTCAGCGTCTGCTGACATCATCAGAGTTCTAGCCAGGATAGAGAATCACATTTTTATAGTCTCTGAAACGCCAATCGTTTAGCTAACGAGCGTGTTACCGGTCTATTCAGCTCCCGCCCTCCCGTAGTTAATTGCTCTGTTGTTGTTTCTGTCGTGCTCATTGACAGCAGTTTGAATTTCGGCACCCTGCTCCTCTCCTCGCGCCCCGCCCATGTGGCGCGTGCGTTCTGCCGCACGCAGTCATCTCGCCGCTTTTCTGGCATCTCCGTATGCGATGCTGTCATCTCAGCTGATTGTTCCTTCTTGCTGTCATCATCCCTGTCCATGTTGGTTCTGAGCCTTTTGCTGTCACTTATCAGAACAATCAGCTGAGATGACAGCATCGACAGACACCAGAAAAGCGGCGAGATGACTGCGCGCGGCAGAATGCACGCTCCACATGGGCAGGGCGCGAGGAGAGGAGCAGGGTGCCGAAATTCAAACTGCTGTCAACGAGCGCGACGGAAACAACAACAGAGCAATTAACTACGGGAGGGCGGGAGCCGAATAGACCGGTAACACGCTCGTTAGCTAAACGATTGGCGTTACAGAGACTATAAAAACGTGATTCTCTATCCTGGCTAGAACTCTGACGATGTCAGCAGACGCTGACGAAAGCTAAGTTTTAAATAAATTCGGTGATCTGTGTTTTTGTTTTTTGAATATGAATATACCTGAGACTCACATCTTCAAGACTATTATATATATCTAATTATACTAAAATTATATATATATAAAACAAAAATTGCAATATGTAATTTTTCACTTGTTACTTTGTAAAACTGAATTTACAAATGTACACACAAATTACCTGATGCCTATCAGTTTGTTTTTTTTAAAAAAAAACAACAACTAGGAAACATTTGCTGGTGATCAGCATACTTTCCCTTGGAATTTATTACTTTGTTTCAGGATGTTTAAGCCATACATTTTATTTTAATCCTACAGCTAATGTAAAGCAGCTCTATTGAGTCTGAAGAGATTTCCAACAGTACTTGATTGGTATTCCAAAAACTGCCATTTATATCCCTGTAGAACACTGTTAATCCTTTTATAACAGAGTAGATTACATGCCAATCTATCTTCCCTTTAGCTTGTTAATGAAACACGGTGCTTGATTCGGATTGATCAATTATACCACATCTGTTCAATCCTTCTTGGAACCTAAGCCCAGAACATTTGGTCAATAACAACTAAAATAATTAAATAACTAAAAGGAAATTTAAAATTGGAATTGTCTATAAATAGCTTGATCCACATTATACGTAAAAAAAATATTTGAAGAGCAGAGAAATGGTGCATTTCAAAATATAATTAGTTGGTGTCTGGTAACTAACCGGTTTAATTATTCTAAAATAGGTCTATTTATCTATCTTTCTGTCTTTGCAGACATATCAAGTTGACTTGAAGCCAAACGGGTCAGAAATCACGGTCACAAATGAAAATAAACGGGAATATATTGAGTAAGTTTTTTAAAAAACTATTTTACTTTACTCTTCAGTTTAATATTTTAACAACTGGATACCTTAGATCAGACATGTCAAACTCGCGACGTCATGTGACGTCGTGCGACGTATCGGAACTGTTTTGCCATTGCTGGCAATGGGGTGGGCGCAGCTTCCGCGTGATGCGTCCAGCCCGTGGGCCGACAGTTTGACACCCCTGGCTTAGATGGTGAAAATGGATTGCAAGAAGACTACCACAAAAACAATACAAATTTAAACTCTTTTAGAAGCAGTCGTAAACTTGGGCACCCCAGTTCCATGTTTCATTTGTTTCTGTTTATTTATTAAAATATTTTATACCTCCTCACTATTATAGATGCCAGGGCAGGTTCAATTGATGAAGGCACACCCTGTTGTTATTAAAATAAGAGCATAACATGCTAAGCTGCATTCAGTAAGATTTAAATGCTTTGATAAATAACCTTGTGTTGAAATGAAATTGTTGGCCCCAGTCAAAGGGGAAATTATGGAAAGAGCCTTTCCATAATCAGGATGATCTCTCCTCCCAGTCCTTCCATGTGAAATGTCATTTCCACATATCAAAGTGAGTGAGACTCCTCTCTTCAGCAAAGATTGATATTTAGGTAGATGCCTGCTTGGAGAATAGAGTTTACAGTAGAAAGAGTTTTAAAGTACAGGGAAGTCCTTGAGTTATGCCCAATCATTCAGCAGCCATTCAAACGTACATCAGCACTGAAACATGGAATTACAATTGGTCCTTGAAGTTCCACCCATTGTAACATCCCCGCAGTCATGTGATTATGTTTTGGATGCTTGGCAACCAGCTCACAACTATTGACATTTGCAAAGTCCTACAATCATATGATCGCCATCTGCAACCTTCTCTGTCAGTTTCCAATAAGACAAATTACTTGGGAAGCCAGCAGGAGGTTGCAAGTTATTCCTGCAAGTTGCTCCTGCTCCCTCCACCTCTTTTCTCGAGGAACCCCCTTCTTGCTGTCTTGCCTTGCCACAACGCCTAACCCTGCCCAGCAACACTTGTTGCTTAGTGATGAAAATTCCAGTCCCCATTATCATTGTTAAGTGAGAACTCTCTGTAAAATAAAATAGAAGCAGCTTGTCCAATGTTTAAGCAAATAAACCAGACATTTTAATAGAGAGTCTAGAGTTGGCAGGAACCCTATCATGCTAATAGATCTCCTTCCTTCATTTTTGGTCATTCAACAGAAGGTGGAAAGAGAGCCAGTTTGGTTTAGTGCCCTAATTATGAAATGTAGGCTTGTCACCTCAAAGTACCCATTATAAGCAGTTTTAAATATAGCTTTTAATTCTTATTAAATGAATACAATGGATTGAGCTCAATATCCATAGAAAACACAAAGCTAATTTCAGGCCATCTCTACAGAGCGAATCTCTTTAAGGCACATATGCAAACCTAGAATTAAGAAGAAACTTCCTGACAGTGAAGACAATTAACCAGTGGAACAGCTTGCCTCCAGAAATCGTGGGTGCTCTATCACTGGAGATTTTTAAGAAGAGGCTAGACAGTCACTTGTCTGAGACAGTATAGGTTCTCCTGCTTAAGTGGGGGGCTGGACTAGAAGACCTCCAAGGTCCCTTCCAGCTCTATTCTCATTCTATTCTATTCTAATTCTATTCTAATTCTATTCTATTCTATTTATATAGCAGGGTGTAAAAATGGGACAGAGTTCTCTTTGAATTACTCCTTTATGTTCATCAATAATATTCTTCAGCCATCTCATTGGACTCTGAAAGACTATCTTAGGAATTACCTAAAAGCTCTATGTATTCACGTGCTTTGCAGATACTAAAGTTGGATCTTGAAATGTGATGGTTGTATTTGCCTCATCTATTTGATTTACTTTTTTACTTCAGTAAAAGAAGGATCACTGAAAGTCAAAATGGAAACCCAGAAAAAGTTAGGGGAAAGGGTTTAAGCTATTCAAATAATTGTGTTTTCTCCTAATGAAACATTGCATTTTTCTTTGTGTCCTGTAGCTTAGTCATCCAGTGGAGATTTGTCAACCGGGTTCAAAAGCAGATGAATGCATTTCTTGAGGTGAGACATTTCACTAACAATTCATTATTTGTCTTTGCCCCCTGCTCCATTCTGGGGAGGGAGGGAAAAAGGGAGGGAGGGAAGGAAGGAAGGAAAAGAAGGGAGGGATTCAAAATATTCATCTAGGAATTTATATGAACACATATGAAAAACCAGTACAGGATCCTCCCTCAGCTCAGTAGAGCCATCTTCCATTTTTTCTTTCTACATCCTTGCAAATCAAAGGAAGACAGTGAATTCTGCATGGAAAACTAGGGAGGAATAGGAAATGAGTGCCCTTCAAAAATAAAATGGTGGCACAGAGAATAAATTGTTCATTGCGGTATAACCTACCTAGCCATGCTCAGTACTCAGAACACTGAACTTCATTTTAAAAATCACAGTTATTCCTTCACCACCAAATTCTTCTGATTTCTGCATGATAATTCTTTATGTTCCGATTTGAGAAACAAAAGAAATGGTTTTAGCTCCAATTCAAACAGACCTCAGAGGCCCTGGCAGAGCTGAATGCACACAATCTGTCACATGGAATTATTGTTGGCAAGAATGAGCAACTGCCTGTGGAAGCTGCCTAAATGTCTGAGATTACAGAACACCTTTCTTTTTTCCAGACCTCCAGTGTTTCACTTTTCTCCCCACATCTCCCAAGTTGTCTGAATTAAAAAGCTGTTCATTGTAGCTCTCCACTGAACTTTTACTTCGAAATGTTAAAATGTGTCAGCAGTGTTAAAACTATGAGACTGATATATGGAAAATGTACTGAAATCCATTTGTTTTTCTCTCTTTTTCCCCCCATTCAGGGATTTACAGAACTCCTGCCCACTGACTTAATTAAAATTTTTGATGAAAACGAACTGGAGGTTAGTTGATGTTGTCTTTAATCAGGGGTTTCTTCGGTGGAAGCAACTGGAAAGATCCTTGCTTATCTCAAGTAGAGAAAAAAAAAAGTCTTATTGGCCTAAATTCTGCAAAAACAAAAATGTGCAATCCCTACAATTCTCTTGCTTTAGCTGGGGCTTTTTAATAGCACGCAAGCGTCTTCTGGGAGTTCCTATTGCCTGCTAACTATTTAAGCAATCTCCAGAAAACAAAATAAGCTGTAGCCCAGTCCTGTCTAGGTAGTCCTTGACCTGTGACAGCAATCGGAACCAGGATTGCCGTTGCTAAGCGATGTGGTCATAAAGTGCAACTGCTTCACTTATAGCGATGGCAATCCAGGCAGTCTCCATTGCCATTATGAAATGATGGGCAGCTTCCCACAATCAAGTCAGTGAGAAAGCGGGCAGGAAGTTGCTGCCAGTTGGAGAGGGAGCAAAAGCACAAGGGTGTGGGGGAGGCTCAGGGAGGATGCCTGAAGGCCTTAGAACTGCTTGGCTTCTGAAGACTTTCCTCTCTGTAAGTGAAAACCCTGCTTGGATTTTGAAACAGAGCATTTTCAGCCAGACCCCAGAGGCGAGAGGGAGTGTTCTTGGAAGATGGCAAAGCTCACAACCTTCCCTGCCGGCTTCCCCATTGACTTTCCAGGGAAGTCAGCAGAGAAGATTCTAATGGTGACCACCTGTGGTTGCCTCCTTGAGGCAACTCTTCTTAGCTAGAGTTGTGCATTCCACAGAATTGATCTGTACAGACACATGTAAGTGTTACTCACAAAATGGTCTCACTAAGTTCAGTGCTACTTACTTCTAGCTAAGTAGGTGAAAGTTAAAAGCTGGGCTTACAATAGCAACAAGTGTTTTCAATTCAAACGGGGGTTAAGGAAACCAATTTAAAATGTGGTTTTCAAACGTTGTGTTCCTCGAAGCAATGTTAAAAAAAGACAAGGTATGAATACTATAATTAACAAAGACGTTTTGCCCTTTTTTCCATAGAAAACATTAATAGAATTCATGCAGTCTGCCTCAGTCTGTAATATTAAGTGCCATCCCAGAGTTGCTTTTTGTGAGATGGGTGGTAATGCAAATTTGATAAATAAAAATTGACATACTAGTCCTGTATACAATAATATAATCATCCTTAGTACGTAATAAACACGAAAAGGCTTGTTTGTTGTTACTATATGTGAGCTTGTATTTTAACTGAGTCGGATGTGTTCCAATGTTTGCTCTGAAATGATTTTTTTTCCCCGTTAAGATTATTCTTGTTTCATAGAGGTAAAACAGTTCCGGTTATGCACGTTATTATACTGAAAGAGAAAGGTTCAAAATATTGACTGGTGCAAAATCTACAAAGATTGTAAACCTAATATACACATATACATACATACATATATTACCTATGTATATACTTTCCTGATCACAACTCTGTGATAGAAAAAAAAATGCTCACAGTGCATATCCTGGTTTTCTTTCTCAACAATGTCCTTACTTCACAGTTGCTAATGTGTGGTCTTGGCGATGTTGATGTCAATGACTGGAGACAACATGCAATCTACAAGAACGGATATTGTCCAAACCATCCTGTCATTCAGTGGTTTTGGAAGGTAACAATGATTCATTCTGATGCTGTGCTTTAACTCCAACATTTGACCACTTTCTGTCTTTGCGAAAAGATCTCAGCCTGTTCTCAAATTGCCTTATCACTTGCAAAGTCCTTATTAAAAGCAGGAAGCCCATGGGTGTGAGATTCATTGATAATTCATTCATCAGCTTCCATAATGATATGTTTTATAGGCTGTTTTGTTGATGGATGCTGAAAAACGTATCCGGCTTTTGCAATTTGTAACTGGGACGTCACGAGTGCCTATGAATGGATTTGCTGAACTTTATGGTGAGTTACTGTGCAAGTGATTTTGATTATCTCTAATTATTTGCATGGGATGTCTTAAAAATTGCACTCTTGTAAACAATGCTGGCATATTCTTTCCATCCTAAATATGAAAATATTTCTTTATAGACCTCCATAATCCTTAAAGTCTCTCAGTGGTTAACAGGAAAAAGTACACAATAAAACTACACAATTAAAAGATTCACAAACCAATGAATAAAAATACGCATTGAATTACAAAACCAGTCTAATAACTCAACTAAGATGGTAGCACAGCCCAAACTCTTCCAGAAGAAGTTCTGTTTTGAACTGCTTTGGAAAGCTATCAACATGGAAATCAGATGTCCATGGAAGGGGGCATTCCAAAGAACCAGGCCCACAACCAAACTCTGGGCAGCTTACAAACCCCCAAGCCTAGGAGCATAGCCAGGCCTTAAGGACTTTCTGGAGCTCCAAGAAATGGACACTGTTATTATCTTGGGGTGGAGGATACGCTTCCAGAGGACGAGGGCTATGACAGAAGGAACGTTTTCTTGATAACCAAGATCTATGCCCTGAAGGGCTTCATAGGTGGTGACCAGCACCAGAAGCTTACTGGCAACCAATGCAATTTGTGTAGCAGCAGTAACACATGAGTACACTGGGAAGTGCCCTTTACTGCTTGCTCCACTGCATATGTTTGGTAATATGTTTGCATTGGGGTAATATATTTGCCTTGCTGCTAAAGTTGGGAAAACCTTAATTGCAGAAATAAGGACTAGAACTCTGTGAAAGATATAAAGCAACATTACACTATCAGATGATGATTATTTCTAGTAAAACTAGTTTCTCCAATTAAGGATTTGCCAAGATTCCAGATAGGGAACTTTTCAACTTTTCTACCTAAATCAAATCTTTTTTTCAATGGAAATTGCTGAAGATTGGAATGTAGGCATTCGGCATACAAATAATTTTGATTTAAATGCAGTGAATGTCTGAAGGGAGGGAGGGATGGGAAGATGGATGGATGGATGGGTATGTGGGTGGGTGGGTGGACGGACACATGGATGCTCATTCATTCATTCATTGGTTCTCAACTCATAACATTAAGCATGTCTTGATCATGGTATAAGGGGGGGGGAGTCTTTCAGAAGTATCTGGGCCATGTGACGTTTTCTTCTACTTTAAATCCTACTGACTGACTGGTTTGGGGTTTAATTCACTCTTCAGCCTATATGTGATCTTGTTCCCAGCACCCTGATCCTTTTGATCTAGTTAATTCTTAGTTTTCTCTTCATAATTCGCTTCATTAATAGGAACAGTATTTTATTCACTTCTAGCAGACATATTTGAATGTAACATATATTTTCGACCAAAGCCACTCTTCTTTAGAGATCTCAGCTGAATTAGAACAGTCTTCCCCAACCTCTCTCCTCTAGGCCTACTGGAATTGCTGAAACTCCTAACTGGTTGAAAAGCAGAGTTGAAGTCAAAGAGGTAGACAATGTTACAAGCTGCAATTTTACAAGTCTGATGACCATCTGATCCATTTATGTCCTTCTCTTGAACCAGGTTCAAATGGTCCTCAGCTGTTTACAATAGAGCAATGGGGAAGCCCTGAAAAGTTACCCAGAGCTCACACCTGGTGAGTAATAAAACATCAAGCATTACATTTACAGTAATTAAATTTGACATTTTTCTAGACATCTCCAAGGAATGCACTTTCCGTTGAATGTGATGGAGTTCTTCTCTATGTAAACCTCCCACGTTAATTTTTATATATTAGATGTGTGTATTTATGGATGCAAAAAGCAGTAATTAAAATATTCTTGCTCTTAAGACTGTTGTGAAATCTTGTAAACATTTTAGAGGAGACAGCAATAAAACTTTACTGTTTTTCATTCCCTAAAATCCTCATAAAATTCACTCCGTAAAATTTATGGACAACAGTAAAAATTTAGGGGAGATAAGAGTACCGTGTTCTGAGCACCAAATGATCAATTGTTAAAGAATACTCCCTCCTTACAAACATATGTTGGTTAATATAATCTGGGCAATCACCATTTTTAATATGTCAAGAGTTGTTCAGAAAAGGAGAAATATTTGCTAATGTTAATTCTAAGACAGTCTACCAAAACTCTTAAGAATAAAAATGTTTAGAGAAAAAAGTCACATTTGATAAGAGCTTTAAAAATTTCCTGATGCACTTCTTTCAAAGTAGGCTCAAACAGGTAACCCCTTTTTTTCCCTTCAGTATAAAAAAAATGGAATAATTGGGGGAAAATAAATAAAATTGGGAGAAAGATCTGAGAGAGCAGAGATCTGCTTGTTCTCTAGAACAGGGCTTTTCAACCTTTTCACCGACTGTACCACTTTTAGGATATGGCAATATTCGAGTACCACCTAGCAAGGTGTCAAAAACTTGATGACCAAAAAAAAAAAAAAACCCTGTTCCAAGTTGCAATTGCACTGAAATGACTTATGACCATTTTTCACACTTATGACCATTGCAGCATGCCCAGGGTCATGTGATTTATATTTGGATGCTTGGCAACTGATTCATATTTATGATGATCACAGTGTCCCAGGGTATGTGATCCCCTTTTGCAACCTTTTGAAAAGCAAAGACAATGGCAGGGCTGCTGGTGGCCAAGTGCTAAGGCGGGACTTCCCTCCCTCCCTCCCTCCCTCCCTCTTTCTCATGCCCACCTCCTTCTGAAGGAAGAATTTGAACACCCCCCCATATTTTCTCTCTTCCATATATTCATCAAACAAGAAAAAGCCTCCAGAGACAGAAAAGACAAACTGCTGAGTGAACTAGCTTAAAAAGGAACATTTCCCTTTAAGAATTAGCTACTGGCTAGAAAGGAAAGTAAAGAAGAAGAAAAAATGTAGTAAGTATTGGCTGCCGGCTAAGGCAGCCTCCCCAAATAGCTCCATTCATAAATAAAAGAATCTACAGGCAAAGTCCATTCAGGAGAAAAATACTTCAAAATCCCTTGCAGCAAAACTTACAGCTAACAATAGCAGAGCAATAGAAGCTAACAGGAGACATCAGCCATCAGCCAAATAGAAATTGCCAAACACTCCTTAAGAACACAAAGCCACATTGCACAAATCCCAGAACTTTAAAGTCACAAAAGCACATAAGAATCCTTCCACTCTCCATCTCCCTCCCTCCCTCCGTGCCTCTGCAGCTCCAGAGGACTCTCTCACTGTAAGTCCTTGCCTGTGCTGGCTCTTTCCCTCCCCCACTACACTTGGCTAGGCAGGGCTGCGTACCACCTGCCACTCGTTAATGTACCACAAGTGGTACGCGTACCACAGGTTGAAAAGCCCTGCTCTAGAAAATTGGAGAAAACATGTGAATGAAAAAGGCATCGACTGAGGTTTCTCATTGTCACAAACTGCATATGCCAAGAACTTGTTCAAATACATGTTGAAGAAATTGTATTCTTCAACAGATCCACCAAGATACTTTTATGCTTAGATGAAATTATCTGGAAGGGGTCTCCAGTCTCATACAAGTCAAGAAACCTGTCACTTTCCCCCGAAGTATGTTCCCTTCAAGGAAACAAAGGATGTTTCAGAAGCCATTCTTAGGCTCAGATTGTCCTACTCTTTGAAAGAACTTAATAAACAAAAGGCTAAGCATGGCAACCATCTGCTCAAGCATACTTAATTTGCACCTGAAAGGACATTCTTTCAAGGATAAAAGGCATGGTTCCTCCATAAAATCCTGTTCTCCTGACTTGCTGTTAGGGATAAAGGATATTGAAGTTCAAAAGATCCAAAGAGGAACTCATTGCCTACCCATGGCGGAATGATTTGATAGGTAAAGCAGTTTTTATTAAACTTGAATTGGAAAGATGGTTACTTTTCATTTTTCCAAAACTCTAGTGAGGAGGAGGACCTTGTGTATAGGTCCCATAGTTCCATCAAAGTGTAATTTTTAGATACCTGGATCATGTTAGTATTATTAAATAAATGAGGACTAATATTAATTCTATTTAGGCTATACTTAAATGAAATGAAAATTTTGAATTTTTGCCTTTAACGCTTTTTCCTAGGTTTATCTAGCATACCACTAACACGGGAAGTGCAGTTCTTATATCTAGCAAAGCTTTATGTTAGGAAAGGAAGGGGGAAGGAGTCTCTGTGGATTTTACTTAATTAGTCATTGTTGACTATAAGGGGCGTTGCTCAACTCCTTTTCAAGGTCATTGAGCCAGCGCTGTCCGAAGACATTTTGTGGTCAGGACATTGCCGAGTGCTGTTTCTTCCCCACCAAAGTGGTACCTATTTATCTACTTGCATTTGCATGCTTTCGAATTGCTACATGGGTAGGAACTAGCTGAAGATGGGAGCTCGCTCCATCGCAGGATACTCAGGTCTCGAACCCGGGTTCCAGCTGACAAGCCAGCGTCTTAACTGCTGAGCCATCGTGCCACTTTTAAAGCTTTATAGGAGCAGAAAGTATTTTTCTGTTGAAAAGTCACATCTCAGTGTTGGGAGATAGAAATGGCACAGAGGGAGAGGGCTAGTGGAAAGAAATGGAGGATTCGATGGAGAAAAAGCTAAAGTCACCTTGGTTATGACTCTGGTATGTCATCCACAGAATTCCACCCAAGAAATCTATCAAGCTATGACAACCTAACCCTCTTTCTTCCATTTCTGTTCTCTACAAGCCCACATAGGAACTCAGGTTTAGTCTGTCCATTGGCTAAACGTAATGCCGCAAATTTTAGTTTTTCATGATTTTCAAGCCCTGGGATTACATTTATACACAGCTTCTCTGCAGAATTAGAACTGACTGGGTTCTACCTGAACGTCCAGCTAGGAATTTTGCTCATTGGCCATCCCTCAAAAGAGATTTCTTTCAAACCTTTTTTTTTCTCTTTCACATTGTAAAAAAAACAGATACTTAATTTGAAACAAACACAATCCTGCCTTTACTCCATTCCCCAACCCTCTTCCATTGCAGCTTTAATCGCCTTGACTTACCTCCGTATGAATCTTTCGAAGAGTTGCGAGAGAAGCTTCTTATGGCTGTTGAAAATGCTCAAGGATTTGAAGGAGTGGATTAAATGGGCACCTGCTCCTGCTTCTTCTTATTGTTATTCTTATTGTTATCTTATTAGTAAAACAAAGATTCTGTTCTCGGAGCAAGTTCTGCAAGCACTTTTTGATTTGCCAGGCAGAAGTTTTCAGGAGATGGAGCAGAACGATTGCACAATGGAGCAAGAAGCTTCTGCCCGGTGCCGATGTCTGAATCCAGCAATGGGAAATAACTTTCTTTCACTTGTGGATAATATTTCTGAAATTTCCACAACAAATTACCCACTGGTTGATGTATACTCTTAATGACATTTCAGCAGGACTTGTCTATTTATGTCGTGCCTCTGTAGGCAAAAGCCCTTAATAAATGTTTTACATACTTTTTAATGGCAATGAATGGAATTAATCATTTTACAGGTATAGTATTACAGTTCACGTTTACTTTGGAACAATGATTTTCAAGTTTTATTTCCTTGCAGTTAAAAAAAACCAATAATGTACTGGAAGAACGAACTCATTTTGTTTCCTCTTAATTTGTCTAGACTGTATGTATGCATTCTGTTCTCCAAAAAATCTGCTTTTTATTGTTTTTAGCATCATGCTCTTCTGGTCTTTCAGAATAAGTAATATTTTTTTTTTGTAAGATATTTTCTGCAATTGGAAATATCCTAAAGTACCAAATGCCTTTTTAAATGTGTGAATTGCGGTTACGCAAACTGCAACAAATTTGTGATGGGGTGGAGACAATATTTCTACAAATCGTCTGGATATTTACAGGAAAACCATGATATATTCCAGCATGCCAAATCTCTCCTTCAATAATGAAATTGCCTCCCTATTTCTTAATAGTATTTATATGTATTATAGCATTTTTGGTGATGGGTTTGGGCACTATTGTCATTGGGGGGAAAATGTTTGTTTGTTGTATAGTGACTGTTTTACCAATTCTCTCCTCTCGCTATGGAGGCATTTTGAATGAATCCTGATCTTGCTTGATCTCAAGGCTGTAAAAAGTACTTTTCTGTTTGTATGCATTTGTTAGGATCTAAATGAGAAGGATTGTCCCCTTTATTTTTGATTGCACCAATTCTAGAAGCACTTTATGTACCACATGGAGATCTTTTTTAAAAAATCATAAATATTAATGTGATCGTATGCCTTCTCCTTGCCCATGTCTTTTTGGTGCAATATCTTTCATTTGTGAAATCTGGCAATGGCTGATGAAGTATAGAAAAAAAAACTAGAGAGAGCTGAACTTAGAGATATTAGTTGTATTTTGTGGTGTTGGGCTCCACCCCCACCAAAATTTATTTAATAAACGCAGTTATCTAGCCACTTTTATAACGTATGACATGTTGCATGAATAAATGATAATGCTTGTCTTGTAAATGTTATGTAATAGTTTAAGAGGGAAAGAACAAACACATTTTCTCTAATCCATGGGAAGATGACTTGGAGCAAAACACATTTGATGAATCACAGAGCTGATCAGTGTGGCTTTGCGTGATTTTGCCCTCAAATCTAAACTCGACCCATGGGTAACAATCCAACAAGGCTGCGGACTTATATAGGTTACTAGGATGAATGCTAGATAGTTTGTAAACATCTTTATGGCATACAAGTTTAGTTTTTCTAAATATGGCTTTTAAGGAAAAATAGATTGATGGACATGCTGCTATTCAGCTAAGCAAAGGACCAACTTTGACATTGTTCAGTGCTTCCTTGCCCCCAGTGATACAACTGGTCGTCACATAGGCTTCACAGTCATTCTTAGAAACTGCTGGGTAGATATATGATGGCTTGTCCATGGATTTGGGAGAGAGGGTACATTTTAAAAAAGCAAGGAGTATTAGACAGCATCTTCAGAGGCAAAACAAGTTGGAGGAAAATTATATTCTCGTGGCTGCCATTTTGTAAATGCCCTACAGTGGAAACTACGTTGTGAGTACTTGCCTTCAACACTATCTGAAAATTAGAAACGTACTCATCCAAAATACATTGGTGTCGGTAATGCCCATTATTGAGTGATTACTTGTAGGTATTTCCACAAACAAGATTCTTAGTGATGTTTCCCTTTTTCTTTCCCTCTTCCTTGATTTAACAGAATAACAGAGTTGGAAGGGATCTTGGAAGTCTTCTATCCAATCCCTGCTCAAGCAGGAGACCTTATACCATTTCAGATAAATGGCTGTCCAGTTTCTTCTTAAAAATCTCCAGTGTTGGAGTACCCAAAACTTCTGGAGGCAACTTGTTCCACTGGTTAATTGTTCTCACTGTCGGGATATTTCTCCCTTAGTTCTAGGTTGCACCTCTCCTTGGATCAGTTTCCATCCATTGCTTCTTGTCCTGCCTTCAGGAGCTTTGGAGAATAGCTTGACTCCCTCTTCCTTGTGTCAGTCCCTCAAATAGTGAAACACTGCTATCATGTCACCCCTCCTAGTCTTTCTTTTCACTAGACCAGGGGTGTCAAACTGCCAGCCCACAGGCCGGACGCATCACCAGGAAACCGCACCCACCCCATTGCCGGCAATGGGGAAAAAGCTGTGATACGTCGCGCGACGTCACGTGACATCGCAAGTTTGACATGTCTGCTCTAGACTGTCCAGAATGTTGGTACAACCCAGTTTAGATTAGAAAGATCTTCTGGCTCAAAGTCAACACAAGTATATTTACTGGATTTCTTCTAAGCTCTCTATACCTTTCAGACATTGTCATACCATAGAAGCAAGACTAATCGAATTTACTGGATATATCCATGGTAGAATACAGCATCTTTTTCTTTTCTGTTGTTTCAACTTATCTTGTGCATTTTGAAATGATTTGGTGACAGTTTACAAGAGTAAACTATCATCAAATCATTTCAAAGTGCACGGGTAAGTTGAAACAACAGATACAATCATTCAGTCCACTTTCATTTCTCAACTTATGGTTCTCCCACCTGGGCTGACAATATATTCTGGCATATTCAGAAGTAAGAGCCACTGAGTTCAGTCAGGCTTGATCCCATGTAACTTGGTTTCCAAGAAGGTGCATTCCAGATGTGTGGGATTATATCTCCAGAACTTTTGATGCAGCATTGTTAGCCAGATCAGAAAGGCTGAAATATAGGATCAGTTAATTAAAAAAAAAAAAACCTAGTGGAAAAGGGAGATGAGAAAAAAGGAATGCCTTAGGATGTCACAATAGTTTGTGAGGATAAAAACACTGTAGTTTGAATATTGTTTTAAGGATGAGATCAAACATTTTTTAAAAGCAATAATTAAAAATAAGTAGTATAAAAATGGCTAATCATACTATGCCTAGACTTAAAGGACCAGTTTTATAACACAGGAAAAAAGGTCAGTAAATATTTAGCAAGATAATGCAAAGCTCACATGGGCATGTTATTTGAAAAAAAAAATAACCTACCCAATTCACAGGAAAAAAAGTTAAACATTATCAATTGGGTCAAATCTTGTTTTAAGTACTTCTTCCCTTCTACCCCCACCCCACACCCCTCTACCACAGTTTTAACAGCCCTGTTCTTTATATGTTGTGTCAAAGGCAGCATATTGGATCAAAGAATCATACTGAATAAAGTCTTAAATCTCTTGCATTTATTGGCAGCTCCAAAGACAAAATGGAGGCCAAAGGGAATGAAAAGAAGGACCAGCAGAAACCTACTCTGGTCATTTATTATGAGATAAAACAAATAAGGAGTTGCATAACCTGATAAGAAGTCCAGAAACTCTATAACAATTGTAATTTAATGGTGCAGAAGAGGAAAATATGAAATTGGATTAAGATAAGTCACTGCAGAAATTGGGTAGATAAATAAATGCAATTACTCCCTATTCACGTACAAGTAGTCTTTGACTTGCAATCATTAATTTAGTGATGGTTCAGAGTTATGGCACAAGAAAAATGACTGGTCCTCGCACTTATGACCATCACAGCATCTCCACAGTCACATGATCAATATTCAGGCACTTAGCAAGCAGCATGTATTTATGATGGTTACAGGTCCTTGGATCACCATTTGCGACCTTCTCAGCAAAGTCAATAATGGAAGCCAGATTTACTTACCAATTGCCTGATTCACTTAACAACATGGCAAACATTGTAAAATTGAGCATGATTCACTTAACAACTGCCTTGCTTAGCAATGAAAATTCTGGTCCCAAATGTGGTCATAAATCGAGGGATACCTGTAAAGGTATTAACTACTTCAAATATAAATGTCAATGAAACAAATTCAAGTTAGTTTTTGTTTGGACCTCACCCACTTTTCATGGAATATGATCTTCCAGGACATCAAAAGTCTACTATGGACCTTGATCCTAAAATGTTATCCATTTTTTGCCTTGGGAATCTATGCATTGCTTCTGGAAATACAGATAGATTAGTATTCCCTAAAGTACTAATCTACCTACAAATAAATTAATACTCCCGTGTTGGGTTTCCCATACTCTAGATTTTTCAGGTAGAACTTATTTAGATCTATAACCTAAGGAATGGTGCTATAACTTAAGGAATGGTGGACCCATTGGCAACATTTCAGTGTGTCACAGCAGTGCTTTTTCAAAAGGCAACTGGACTTTGTTTTTCCTTGAAGACATTTTGCTTCTCGTCCAAGAAGCTTCTTCGGAAGCTTATTGGATGAGAAGTGAAACGTCTTCAAGGAAAAACAAAGTCCAGCTGCCTTTTGAAAAAGCACCTTTAGGACAACCATGACCTGGATGACAGAGAATCTTCATAGACATTTGAGTGTATCTCTCTGCATGTGTTTGTGTGCAAAGAAAGGGGAAGGAGATATAAAACTATATTTCAGCTCAGCTCCAAAATTAATGGGGAACATCTTGTTAGAGAATGGAGGAACAGAATGGAAGTAAATGAGCGAAGGGAAAACTCATCTAAGTAGAAACCTTTACTTGCCTTTGGCTTAATGAGGCCTGAGATAGGATTTCATGTTTGCTTTGGTCTTGTTTTAGCAATAGACAAGCTGGCTGAGGGTGATGATGGTTATAGTTCAACGTTATCTGACGTTGGAGAAAACTGAATCTTTGTTATTTAACTTCAGTGTCACAAACTTGAGTTCTAAAGACTATTTTTCTGAAATGTCTGAAGTCTTTATAGCATCTCTATTCCATGGCAGCAAAAATAGTCATATCCTGTATAATCTTCCATTAGTCCTGTTTTAATGCCTTTCAGACCATTTTGTGCCTTTATTCTCATGCTTACCTGATCCACAAAAAGGGAAGAGTAGAAGTGAATTATAACCCCAGACCAAAGTTCTAGGTATGGCACGGCTTCTTGTCTTGCCAATTAGGCTAGCCAACTTCAAGCAAAAAAATTTTTTTCCCCTGAATAAATATGTGCCCCTAGCATTTGTGTGTGTTTGTCTGTGTGCTCCTGCTAGGTACTGAACAAAGACAAACAAGGGCAACACTAGATTAACAATAATTGAATTGAATTCGTAACCGCTGATCAAATTTAGTTTCCAATAAAATAAAGGCCCCTATGATCACATATCTGTATATGAGACCGACCATTCTCTGTTTTTAATTCCTCTCCCTCTTTCCATAGGAACTTCAAAAAACAAAAATAATCCAACCTAGATAATAGGGTGGAGATGGTATGAAGGCAAATAAATTTAATAAATAAAATAAAGGGCACAGTGTAGCTGCTCTGGGATAAGATAAAAGACACAGGGGAACTTGATGAAGCTACCATAATAATTAGGCAGGGAAGGAATTCAGAAAAAGTAGATTTCACCCCCAAACAGATCCTCCAAATATCACTCTTCAAAGCTGACTGCCCTTAAGTAGTGAGGTGGTATGCAGTCCTTTGCAGTTCTAGCTTCTCCTTTTGTTTTAAGCATCTTCCTTGAGTCTTACAAGTAAATTAGACCAGGGGTCTCCAACCTTGGCAAGTTTAAGATTTGTGGACTTCAACTCCCAGAATTCCTCAGCCAGCAAAGCAAAGCTGGCTGAGGAATTCTGGGAGTTGAAGTCCACAAGTCTTAAAGTTGCCAAGGTTGAGGACCCCTGAATTAGACAACTCCATTTCTAGTTCACAGATAATTACTTGGAAAAAATTTGACATCTCTAAGGAAATAACAATATTACATTTTAGAGCATTGCTGTGTTATTCTTTTCCTGATCCATTTTCAGTCATTTGCCTGGAAATTACAGATGCACATATGAACAAGTTCTGGTACTTTCAGATGTTCAATACAGATGTTGCTATGAACAAATTCTGAACTTTGGCCAGGTCAAAGTACATTGATAAGTACAGAAGGAGCCCAGAGTTTTTGGTGAGCAGGGAAATACAAACATTCAACTGAGTTACCTTTGAGCCAATCCAGAATATGTTTGTTTTACCATCTCTTCTAACATTGAGTCATAACTGCCAGATGTACATTTAGAGCAGGTGGGCTACCGTAGTTCATATCCTCCTTCCCAAATCATTTATTTGTATTTTTGGAAATAAATGTTTTAATAGATCTCAGTCCTGAAGGTGTTAATGATGGAATATAGAAGTGAGTTTCAATCTCTTCATTTCTCTACCCTCCATATCTAGCCTGGTTGAATCACAGGCTTCACCAGACACAGAAAAAAAGCTAAAATAGGATTTTTCCCTTCCCATAAAGTCATCTGCTACTGTATGAAAAGGAGCTATCTTCACGAATGATGAGAACTCTGTTGGTAGTTGGGTAACAGCGTGGAATGACCGTGAACTACCAAAAGATAATGTTAGAAAGACAACTCATGATGGAAATAGGCTTTGAGATTAATAGCTATGGGAAGCAAAACAGTCTCCGGGTTTGGAATAACAGGTTAAATCCCAGTGCGCTGTTGTCTCAGTGGGTGCCAGTAATCATCTGTATCAGCATTTATACCAGTCACTTGAAACTGTCAGCAATCCAGATCTCACTCTCTATCAGGTTCACGGTGAACATTTAAAATAGTAGCTAAAGTTAGGAATCTGGAGACAACTAGGAATAAACCCCCCAAAACCAGGAACTATTTTTTTTTCAAGGGACTTGTCTTGAAGAGTCTTTTTACTTCTTTCATCTTGGTTTTTTTCCCCTTCCTTTTTGTTGTCTTCGACCATTGACTGATCAACCAGTAGAGGATGTTGCTGTACAAAATATCTCTGCACCTCCTCACCTGGTGCCCTTTCCTCTGCACCCAATGTGCAACTGATCTGATAACTAGTTGTGTGCTTGTCCTTTCCACTCGAGTGTGGTGCCAGGGCTGTCCATCTCCAAACTTGCTTTTTGTTGGCATTTTATCCGCAAAGATAAGCAGACAACTTTGGAACTTTTAACCTGTGAAAGAATTAGATTGGATTTCTTCATCTGTATACTTTGATGGAAATGTAAGCAGCCTAGTACTCAGCTCTGCTGTTTTAGTCTCCTACAAGTAACATTAAAACAAGCTAGACCAACAAACTTTAACAGAATTGGGGCAGTTGCTAAAATTAAAATGCTCAAATATTGCCCCACCCCCAAGATCTTTGTTATTCTGAAGTTTTAGAAAGAAAACTACATTTGAAAATTAAAGGGGGAAATGCACGGAGAGATTATGGGGGAAAAAATCAGTTTTCCAGTATTTTGTATGTAGCATTGTTAAGGTTGGTATGCATGCAGATAATCTTCCAATACAGCTATTAATAGCCTTGGAATTCCAGCTTCAATATAATCAGGAAATCTTCCAAACTACCACAGCAAATTAAGTATATTTACAACTGAAAGGTATACAATACACTTAAGCAGGTCTGGTAGGTTACATGCACACAGTCTCATTGGCTAGTTTAGGGTTCAAGGTATTGTACAAATCTAAAATATGGCATAATTTAGTAACCCACTGCAGTCTATGGTCTGAATTTCAGCTGACCAGCTCAAGTGTGTTGTCAGATACTTAGACTGTTGCTCCTGGAGGTTGTAGCCCAACACATCTAAAGGGTACCATATTGGAAATGCCATTATAGGTTGTTTGGTCCAACACTTTGTTCAGTTCAGGATATCTAGGGCTAATCTTCAAGTTTATGCTTGAAGATTTCAAGGGAAATAGGATTTTCTAGCCCTAGAAGTAATTTATCCCATTGTTGAGCTACATATTACTATAAAGCAACTTCTCACTTCCTACACTATGAGTTCATATGAACTAGCTCTCCCTCTGGAGTGGCAAACAAATCATTGACCTCTTCAATGGGACTATATTTTGAGGATATCTTTTCCAGTTAAAACATCTGGAGCTGTCATCATAATTGTTCATAAGGCTTCCCCCTTCCATAATCCTGATGTTCTCAACTGAACAACATTTTTTTGTTATTTAAAACAGCCTTGGTTTCCACACTTTTGTGACTTTAAAAAAAAAAAAAACCTTTAGAAATCATTACCTCTGGCTACAAATTTGTATGCTAGATCCACCTTGGCTGAATATTATGGAAGACTGGTTTCTTCTTTGTGATTTCTTCCTAGTAGGATTTGTGCAGCAAAATGAGAGTGTGCAATTATGCACACATTTCTTTCATTTTGTGCAAGGATTACACCAATCTGCTGTTCTGGATTCCTGCCCCAATTTAATAGCATTATTGACTGGGATAGCGTAAGAAAAGAATGAAATTGCACTAGAACCTTACAGGCACAGTTCTAAGCATTGTACAATTGAGTGTTCAGTGGCACTTTTAAAAACATGAGTTGGACTGTGGGCCTTTTATTTTCAAATTAGTTTTGTTTGTCCTATTCAATTCAAAATATTGTATTTATTTCTTTACAGAATGGTGTTAGTAGAACTTTTGCTAACATTTTGAAGGCAAATTGTTACATTTCTGACATCTATTGGTTAAACCTGTTTTTCTACTTAAAAGAGAAATATAACCTTGCAATATCTAACTCCCAAATTTGAAATGATACTAATAAAATGCCATGATTTATTGTTGTGTCATACAAGGCTGTGAAATCACAAGTACTCACAGCTTCCAGTATCTTCAGAACAGAATTCCAACATCAAATTGGGAAGCAGAGCAGAGTGGGATGTGATGTGAAGAAGTACCGTAGAATCATAGAAACATAGGGCTGGAAGGGACCTTGGAGGCCTTCTAGTCCAACCCCCTCCTCAAGGCAGGAGCCTTATACTATCCCAGTCAAATGGTTGTCCAGTCTATTTTTGAAAACCTCCGATCTTATTTATCCATTTGGCTGAATTTTTAGTCACTTTTTAAGTCCTTCAGCTGCAGTGAGCTAAGTTTTAAAAGACAAATTTCCAATTTTGATCAAAATTTGACTGTGCTGCTTTTACAGAAAGCCTAAGAAAGATTTGCCTCTTTTTTCTCCTGGCAGCTAGCCTTCTGAAATTCAAGTCATAGCCCGTAGCACGCCAGCTCACTGCTCCATTAAATGCACTCTTGTAAACATTAATTTGAATTTGAATCCAGGATTGTAGGGAAGAATTTTACCAACCCTACCTGCAGGGTTTAATTTCTAATTATAGGGTATGTTTTCAAAGCAACATATTTAATTGTCTGACCAATTTGTATGCATGAGTATCCAGGATATGGATCTTTAGATATTAATATTAATGGAAATATTTTCTTTTAACTGAGCTTCTTTCCTCTTGGCAATCTTTGTATCCATGAATTTAAATCACTTTAGAAATTAATCTATACTGCCAGGGTTTTAGATGCCAAAGAGACAAGAAAGCAGCTCAATGTTTGCAAAAGCGGATATTTGGGGAATTTCACCTTCTTTTGGAGATAAAACTTTCCCTTAAATTTAGAGAATGCCCATTCTCTAAATTCTCTAAAGTTTCATTCTTTTTTGACTTTCTAGGACAATGTTGACTTAAAAACTTCAAGATCGCAGATAGAATCAGTAGGCAGTTCTTCCTACTGCTACAAGAATCTAATTACTAGGTCAATTTTAATTGGGTGCAGTAATTTCATCAGGTACAGCTAAGAATCTAAATCTAATCCCGTTATGAAAAGGTTTTAAAAACCCAAGACAATGCTTTAAAACAAAACAAAATCCCCAAGAATTGAAACAAATGTAAAAATAAGGCGAATCTGCAGTTAACTGAATTTAAGGTGGTAAGCAAATACTTGTTGCAATCTACTAGCCCTTCATGTGAGCAAAACAGTATTGTAATGGATAGAGAAAGGAGCACACTTTCTGAATTTATGATGCCATTGATTGCTAGTCCTAGTTTTGTTTATGGCTATTAAGTGAGTGTGGAGGGACTGACTTATTTTAATTCTAAATGTAATTTAGAATTACATTAGATGTAATTCAGTGAATTTCAGTTACAATTACTTGCTCTGTATTTGAACCTTTCCCAATCTTTCTGTTACCTTTAAATTTAAAACATGATGGCAATTGTGAAATGATTCCAACAGTCAGACCCAATCATTTAGGTCAATCACTTATAGTATGTAGAGAATGAAAATATGAAAAGTCAGATTTTCATCACAATATATCTTGATTTATGGTACCATTGATTAAGAAAACCAAGAGAATTGAGGAGATGCATTCATTCTATTTCCTTTACTGTACTGATCTGAAAAAAGACCAATAATTCTTTTCCCCGAATAATGAAACTTTAATTGAAGGATTAACTTAAATTCACTGAGGATATTATAATGGAGGCAAATGAGGTTTTAAAGGGTTTTCTCCCCTGTATTTAATCTTAATAGTTGGAGTATCAACATAAAATCAGGATTCTCTTCCTTTAAGTAAAAGAAATTAGAAGTCATGTACAATATGGAGTCCTTGGTGTTCTGTGAGCTTGGTTATTTGCTGCAGACATCTCATTACCCAACTAGGTAACATCATCAATGCTAGTGGGTGTGGGCTTTGCTCCTGGTTTATATGCAATAACTTGCCCCATCAGTATTGGTGAAAGTGTGGTTTCCCCCCCCCCTCTTGGTAGTTTTTTGATTATATAGTCATAATTTTACGTTAGAGATATAAAATCCTCGAACTCTGGGATAAATAAAATCAGCTGTTTATTGTTAAAAACAATAAAAACAACCGTTCATAAAACAATTATCTACTGCCTTAGCTTTCGCCGGTCCTCTGCCGGCGTTGTCAGAGTAAGCGCTGGAAGCTGGAGAGTCTGCTTATAAGCATAATTGATTCTGTGCTCTGCTCATTGAGCGCGTGATGGGCCTGTCTGCTCTAGTCAACCGTAATTGCTCAGACCATCCCACATCTCCTTGTTCGCATTAGATAATTGTTTTATGAACGGTTGTTTTTATTGTTTTTAACAATAAACAGCTGATTTTATTTATCCCAGAGTTCGAGGATTTTATATCTCTAACGTAAAATATGCCTGGGATTCGCATTTTTAAAACTATTAGGGATAATCATAATTATATAATTATAAACAGGTATATAAACAGTATGTGTGTGTGTGTATATATATATGTGTGTGTGTGTGTGTGTGTGTGTATACACACACACACACATATACATACATATACATACATACAGGGATCAAACCCCATGCTCACTAGTATTGATGATGTAAGAACTTCTAGTGTTAAACTACAAATTGGGGGGTCCTTGATGCTTTCTGAGCATCGATGTTTTATTGCAGATGTTTCATTACCCAACTAGGCACTGATGAAGTTACCTAGTTGGGTAATGAAATGTCTGCAAGAAAACAACTAAGCTAAGAGAGCGCCAAGGAGCCCATAGTTCAACCCTGAGCTACAAATACTCTCTTCTATTGAAACCACATATTAACTGACAGGTCGAGGATATAATTCACTGCCGGATTGTGGAGGGCAAGTGATGGATGCAGCATGAGTGGGACTCGTCTCTCTTCCTTCCAGCTTTTGTAAAGCAAGAGTGACAAATGCTGGTTGAAAGCGACTGTTCCCAAGTCACTTGGAACCAATGTCTAAATCTTGAAAAAGGAATCTATCCCTATTCAGAAGAAAAAACCCACTTAATGGGTGGTTTGTTTTCATTTGCTTCAATAATAAATATATGTTGGGAGACAAGGTGAAAGAAAACAATTTGGTGGTTCTCTCTTCGCAAGCCTGAAAAAAGTCATACTTTTATTTTCACATGCTGTAGCGTCCATTATTTCAATTTATAATCCTAAAAACTGATCTTTTCCGTAGATTTGCTTCATTTAATTCCTTCCTGGCACATAATATCCCAATCAAGTCAATGAAATCTTTCTTTTTCAAAAAAATAATAATAATCCCGTTCTTAGGAGTTAGATAAATCAAGAATGTAAGCAATATCTGATTTTGCTGCAAAATCTGCGTGAAACCTTCAGAATGTCACCTTGCCGTGTTAAAGTTTTGAAACAATATCTCAGTCTGAACAAGGATCACGATAAATGGTTGCGGTCGTTCCAGATAAAATTCGCCACGTGGCCTAACTTTTTGGATTGTAAAACTGCTTCTGAAAGGAGAAGCAACCTGAAATAGTTATTTTGCAAGTTGTTTGTAGTTCCAAAAGTCAGATGGCAATACGTGTACCCTGAATTCTTTGTCATACAGTGATCTATAAATACCTGTAAGTAAATTAATAGATTGGCAGATTTTAGTTTCTATCCAAAATTGCTGACTATAGGTAGTCCTCAATTTACAACCATTCGTTCAGTGACTGTTTGAAGTTACAATGGCACTGAAAAAAGTGACTTATGACTTATGACATTTACAACCATTACAGCATCTCTGTGGTCACCTGATCAAAATTGAGCCGCTTGGCAGCTGGCTCATATTTATGACAGTTGCAGCGTCCTGGGGTCATGTGATCACCTTTTGCCACCTTCTGACAAGCAAAGTCAATGGGGAAGACAGATTCACTTAACAACTGTGTTATTAACTTAACAACAACAGTGATTCACTTTACAACTGTGGCAAGACAGCTGGTAAAATGGGGCAAAACTCATTTATCAACTGTCCTGCTTAGCAACGGAAAGTGTGGACTCTGTTATGGTTGTATGTCCAGGACTACCCATAGCGGGAGAGTCCTTTTCTTCTAGCATCTCCACTTCCACCCCAACCAAATCTTTTCTCTCTTTTCAAATCTTGAGGAAGCTTTTCAGATCATAGTAGGAAGCACACAAGTAGCCAACGAGGAAGGAGAACGAAAGAAGGTCTTCTGTATAAGCTGAAGTTCACCTACACGGTGTTGAATGTCATCTTGTAGACAAGTCCATTCTTGTCAATGGAATCTGTTTAAATACATGGCTATATTGGTACCAAAAAAATGTTCTTTCATTGAAGATCATCCTTTTTTTTTTTTTCATTTCATTTTCTTAAGAGAAATGGTTGTCTTTTGATTTTTTTTTCATGGCAAAAGATCGATATGACAAAATGAAGTGGTGTACTACAATGATCCAACCTGTTGAAAAGTTTAATAAAGTGTTATAGAATTTGACACATTTTGTACTTTAAATAATGTGGTCTCTTTCTTTCCTTCTTTCTTTCTTTCTTTCTTTCTTTCTTTCTTTCTTTCTTTCTTTCTTTCTTTCTTTCTAACAAAACAAACTTTAATAATACAAAAAAAAGTTAAAAAAATAAAGATACAAACTAAGAAGGAAAATAAATCTACCTTATATATTTATCAGTAGTCCCTGATTTACCAAGGAATTCACTGCTATAATAAAAAAAAATACAAAATATTATCATAAGATATAAAAAATCTCTGGTCTGTTTCTTTTTAAGATTCTATTTGGACAACAAGTACTTCTTTTTCATGTGTATTATTCTTTGTTTTTAATTTTTTAAAAACAGTTGTAGCACTGACTGCTAGCAAAACACTCTATAATAAAGTCAGGTTTGCATCTCAAACAGTATTCAGCACGGGCTGAAAACAAAGCACCAATATCTAATAAAGGAAAAAACTTGTTTGCAAGAAATAAATTTTCAGTGAGTGAAATGTATTTAAACAAGAATTTTTAAATACAGACTAACTAGCCTGTAAAATTTAAATTTAAATTCCAGGAGGTTAGACAGCATGCCAAATATTCAAATGTTTTTATGGGTTCCCCCCAATACTTGGTTCCCCCCAAGCACAGACTAGAGCAGGGGTCTTCAAACTTGGCAACTTTAAGATTTGTGGACTTCAACTGTCAGAATTCGCCAGCTGAATAATTCTAGGAGTTGAAGTCCACAAGTCTTAAAGTTGCCAAATTTGGACCCCCTACACTAGAGCAATGCCAGTCTGTTTCCCAAACACAAATCGAAGCTCTAAAAAATTGGCATATACTCCTCAACATCCAATTGACCCGTATTCTGGGCAGTAGGAAAGCCATGATAACCGCCCTTCGGGGACAGATGTCTTCCCTCTTTAGTCAGGTATTTCTTTTACCTAGTTTTAAAGTTCCTGGGATGTAAGTGAAACCCGATGTTTCATTATGATTGTAACGATTGCTCTATTCTTTTAATTTTATTCAGAGACAATGAATAAGCATTCCTCTCAGAGCAGGTATGGATTAGAGTGATATAGCCGTAGTAAAATCAGTAGAATTGTCTTTTAAAAAAAAAAGAAGAATGAAACCTGAATGAAGCTTGCCTAAGATCTAGAAGACTTTTGCTGAAGAACTTTCTTCCTTATTGAAGCCATATTAAAACTACTAAAAGTTGCACATTCCAGTCTTGATGTACATTTGCACAGACAACAGGCAGCGCACACTGAAGCATGACTGCTATGAACGCTGGAAGCATGCCTTTGCAACGGGCATCTTCCACCAACATGCCTAAAGGCAACTCTATCCTGAAAGCTCACACAGAGGAAAATTTAGCTTGTGTAATGTATCACATTTAATCCCCATACTGTATAATGTGCTCATTTTAACCACGTTATGTCATGTAACATATGTTGGTATGTTCTGTGCTGGTATGAGAGGCAATTCCACTTGGTTAGTTTTGCCTTGTTTCTCTGCCCTCCGCCTCCCTCTTTTGGCACTCTGTCATCTGTTAGATTAGGTGGCGGACATGTCCCAGCAATGAAATCAGTTTTTAAACAAAAGGACAGAACTTTGAACCTTAGCGCAAAGTTAAAGAGTAACAACAAACGAAGAGGGATTGATGGCTGGCAAATATTGGTTGTGGGTGACCTGTGGACATTCCAATTTGAAAAAATATCACTTTCCCTCTGCAAACCATTCCCCCTAACTCCCCTCCCCCCATGCCCCTATGAAAAACTATAGCTTTAAAGTAGTGAAAGTCTCCATGAGAGTCTGCCTAAATTTTACGATTATGGTAGTCCTCAACTTACATTCGTTTAGCAAACAAAATTACAATGGCGTTGAAAAAAAGCGATTTACAACCGTTCCTCACATTTACGACCATCACAGCATCCCTGTAATTAAAAATATGCTTGGCAACCAAGCTGCATTTACTATAGTTGCAGCCTCCCAGAGTGATTCTTCCCAGCCAGCTTACGACAAGCAAAGTCAATGTAGAAAGCCAGATTCGTTTAATGACCAAATGATTCGTTTCACAACTCCAGGGAATTTGCTTAACAACCCTGGCAAAAATGGTCATAAAATCAGGGACAACTCACTGAGCAACTGCCTTGCTTAATAACGGAAATTCTTATGACCAGTTGTGGTCATAAGTCGAAGACTATCAGTACTGCATATTGCCTATTTCTTTAAATACTCAAGTTAGTTTTGTTGGAAAATATATAGGGAAAAATGGTTCAAGAGGAATGAGTTGATGGAGATATGCCTGAAGGGAGAATCAATTGATGTGTTCTCAATGTTATTCCTTCATCTAAAACTGATTCTCCATTCAGGCATATCTCTAATCAAGTCATTCCCCTTGAACCATTTTTCCACATCTGTTTTGTTTTCCAACGAAGTTAGCTTGAGAATTTTATACAAATAGGCACTATGCAGTACAGGTAGTCCTCGATGTACGACACAGTTGGAAAGCAAATATAGCACCTTTCTGCCACTCTTCAAAGCAGCCGCATCTTTTCCTCGAATTGCACGGCAGATGTATGCAGCCGCCTCATGATGCAAGAAGTACAGTACAAAACTCTTTAAGCTCCCAGAACTAAAGAAGCTTCTTGGATGAGAAGCGAAACATCTTCAAGCAGAACAAAGAAAGTCCAGTTGCCTTTTGAAAAAGCACCTTTGGGACAATCATGACCTGGATGACTGGGAATCTCCATTGACAAAACTCTTTAAAAGCAAGCACAGCTCTTTTCCTGAGGTCATGAGGTAACTATGCAACTGTACTTTCTGCATGCTCTGAAGCATCTTTTTGGCATCGAATCTGAAGTGATCCAAAGATTGAAATGTTTGTACTTCTGTGGGTGACATGTTCACCACAAAAACTGCTTGTTCCAAAAGTGCATAGGTCAGAGGGAGGAACAGCATACGAAAGAGCTGGTTCGATACAATAATCAGAAACATTGATCGACATAGTAGGAGCCAATGCTAGTGGTTTACGGACTCAAAACTAAATATATATACCCCTCTCATTGTATCATTCATTGGTTAACACATGACACACCCACAACCACATTGACACGTAACCATTTCTAAAAACTCATGGAAACTTTGCACCTGAAATTGGGATTTAGCACAATTTAGCATACTAAAAGGGATAGGCCAAATAAATAAAAACTAAGTTTTACTGAAAAGTGTACGGTTCTCTACATTCTTAAATATATATATTGACAGTGACATGAAAAAAAGAGTTGGGAGAGAAAATTTAAGCAATTTTTGTAGTTGGTTTATTAAGTATAAACTTACAAATTAAATTGAAATCACCCTTCTACATGAAATAGTTTTGAAGTGATTTGATTTATCTCTGAAAGGTTTGCTAACTTCATTGATCTATTGGAATGAAAATATCAAAAGAAGAACCGAATTAGGACCAACCAAATCTTTGCATAACTCTTCTTTAGGATGAAAATTAGCATGGAGGGAGAGAAGGATTGGGGATAGATAGAAAAGCAAGTATTAGATCATAATACCGTCTATACATATGTTGTATATTGTATATAGTATGTTTAGGTGTGTGTCATGTGTTGCGTATTCGGTTCTTGCAGGCATTAAGTGAGACGGAGTTAACAGGAACAAGTTTTATTGAACTCAGAACAGAAGCAACTGAAATAGCTGCTACGCAGCTATTTATACGGTTGGCCTCCAGGCGGCAGCCAATAGGTTTAAAGTAACAGTTTCCCGCCCAAAACCTAACTACCAGCCCGGGGCCAGCAAACCTGGCTACCTAACAGCAGCCGTTAAAAAACAATACAAACAATAGAATCTAGGTCAGACATTCAACAAGTGATTTGAACAGTTGTGGCCAATACATTACACCCCTTCCCCCTAGACAGTTCAAACCCTTAATTGTTTGACATAATCTTGCAGATACTTAGGTGGCCTTCTTGACCGTTCAGAACGCCTAAGGGTTACCGGGGTTCCCTGGTCTACCAGCTTGCCTGCCAGGCTGGGTAGACCAGGACTCAGAGGTTCAGTGGAGTCGGTTTGACTCGAGTCCCTTTGGCTGGCCAGTTCCGGTCAGCCCACCCCAAAGTCCATTCGTGCAGCAAGGTCTGCAGGGCTGTCTCTCAGTGCCGTTTGCCTGTCCTGTTCAGTGGATGCAGCCTGAGGAGGCTCTACTACGGTCATTTCCCCGTTTCTTTGAGGAAGGGTCCTGTCGTAATGTGCAAACTCTTCTGTTGGACCGCTGTCGTGCGGGCCCTGTGTGTGGCCCTCTTGGGAGCCCTGGGCTGGTGACTGCTCCGCCAGCCACCGACGCAGCTGATCAATGTGCCGGCGAATGACTCGCCCATCTTTGAGGACCACCTCGTAGGAAAGTGGCCCTGCCCTGGGGTCATTTGATTAACTTTTGTGGCCTTCTGACAAGCCAAGTCAATGGGGAAATCAGATTCATTAACGACTGTGTTACTAACTTAACAACTGCACTGATTCACTTAATAACTGTGGCAAGAAAGGTCGTAAAATGGGGCAAAATTCACTTAACAAATGTTCCATTTAGCAACAGAAATATATGGGAGAATCCATGAAGGTTTGGAGAATTGTAAAAAAAAAGGCTGAATCGCTACTTTCCAAGGATAGTTTATTTGGTTTTCCTATACAGGTAGTCCTTCACTTACAATCAGAATTGAGCCCAAAATGTCTGGTTTTGCCCCATTTTACAATCTCTCTTGCCACAGTTGTTAAGTGAATCACTGCAGTTGTTACATTAGTAACCCAGTTGTCACCTGAATCTGGCTTCCCCATTGGCTTGTCTTGTCAGAGGGTCACAAAAGGAGATCACATGATCCTGGGACGCTGCCACCGTCGTAAATATGAGTCAATTGCCAAGCGTCTGAATTTTGATCACGTGACCACTGCAACAGTCGTAAATGCTGCAACAGTCGTAAATGTGAAAAATGGTCATAAGTCACTTTTTTCAGTGCTGTTGCAACTTTGAACAGTCACTAAATGAAAAATTGAGGACTACCTGTATCTTGCAGATAGTTGGACTAGGTGACCCTTATGGTTCCTTCCAACTTCATAAGTTTATGATTCTATGATTATAAATTTGTATTGCCCCTAACTTCTGAAATAGTCCTTTGATTTTAAAAGATAAATAAAGATAAATAACCTTTATTGTCATTTTTATATTGTGGGCACAATGGCACACATAAAAAATGAAATTTAGTTGCCCGCTCTCAAAGTGAAACATATACATGACACACACCTAAACATACTATGTACAACATATATATAGACCCACATCCCTACATATACATAGCAAATAAATATTAAATACTAAATATTAAATTGCATTGGGGAGGTAAGATTTTATCTTCCTTAGGCAGGCCCCTTTGAATAAAATTATATCTTGATTAAGGGTTTATACCTTTTATATCTTTTAATTGCAATTGGGTGGATATTTCCCATTTTGTAAGACCTGAGTTTGTTATTAATATATTAATGAGATCAACAAGGCAGGGAATTAAAAAAAACACAAGAAGGGCCCTGTGTGCTGAAAAACTCAATAGATCATGAATAATATATGGACAAATGTCATTTGGGACTTTTGTTTTGCAAATAAGATTCATGCTTGCAATGCTTGCTCAAGCAAACCTCTGGAAAAGAAAAACTTTAATATATCTCAATGGATCTGAAACGTTGAAGCCTTCTGTTACAATTCTTCTGAGAAGCGATGTACAGATGGAAAATGTTAATAGATTTCCCCCCACTATCAATCCTTGTTGATTATGAGTCATAGACACTGGACTTTTCATGCATGCTACAATTAATTAACTAAACAGCCTAAATTTGAGAATGTTTCCATAGCTGAGGAAGCATCAAATCTGAAGGTAGTGATGGAGAATAATTGAATGGAATAATAGACTTGGCAGATTCTCAATTCACACTGGCTTCTTCTTGGAACTTCAGAATGGAGTGCCAACATCAGATGGGGAAGCACAGCAGAGTGAGGTATGCAGTGAAGAAGTATAGAATTATAGGGCTGGAAGGGAGCATGAAGGTCTTCTAGTCCAACCCTTTGCCCCAGGCAGGAGTAGACAAGCACAAGGCCATTGTAAGCCACTAAGACAATTTAAAAGCCCAGCACCACATTTCCACATCTGTAAGGCCTGGGAAGCCCAGAAGGAGACAACTCAATACAATCCAGTTCACTGCATGATGGATATGTACAGAAAAGACTGATTAATTATTCTCACTGCTAGGTTGTTTCTCCTTAATTCCAGGTTGCTTCTCTCTTTGATTAGTTTCCAACCATTGTTTCTTGTCCTGCCCTCTGGTGCTTTGGAGAATAATTTGACCCCCTCTTCTTTTTGGCAGCCCCTCAAATACTGGAACACTGCGATCATGTCACTCCTATTTCTTCTTTTCTTTAGGCTAGCCAAACCCAAGTCCTGCAGCCGTTCTTCGTATGTTTTAGTCTCTAGGCCTTTGATCATCTTAGTTGCTCTTCTCTGAACGTTTCCCAAATGGCTTCATGCCAGTTCAAATCTCTTTGCTTGCTTGACTGAGTTAACCAGCCTAATGCTCCTTTTCATACAATATGCTCCCCTCCCCATGGCAATGTCCACACATAGGGCACAGGGACCTTTTAAATATTTAGGGACTTCTGATTTTATGATCAAAGAAGTTGAATGTGTTGCTGGCTTAATAATTCTATGCTCTCAGCCTGTCTGGTCTGAGCTACTAGGCATCTTCAGGACCAAATATCTCTTTGTTCTCTAAAGGTCTTCCAGGTCTCAAGAAATGAACAAATCATAAAAAGTATGGGAATTCTACATGGGAACAAGATCTGGGAAACTAGAGATGAAAGTAGAACAATTATTGCCATATTCCTTCATTTACGTACTCTTTTCTGAATATAAAAAATATGTGCCAATGACAACATCAACACGAACAATGGACATCAAACCAGCAGCATCACAATTGCACGATGCAAGCCCCACCTTTTTCTATCTTGTATGTGTGTCCCAGAGGACAGAGTTTGTAGCACAACATTATACTTTTTTTTGTCACAACTGCAAAAGCAGTAAGATCCTATGGATCTGCTTTCAGCTTAAGCAAATTTCGTCAGGCTATCTTCCTATAATTCTAAAGCTTCCCATATACCAATTGTTCCTCCTTGCATTATATATTCAAGATGGACAGTATTTAATATTTATTTGCTATGTATATGTAGGGATGTGGGTCTATATATATGTTGTACATAGTATGTTTAGGTGTGTGTCATGTATGTGTTTCACTTTGAGAGCGGGCAACTAAATTTCATTTTTGATGTGTGCCATTGTGCCCACAATATAAAAATGACAATAAAGGTTATCTTATCTTAACCACCAATGCAGATGTGCTACTGAAATAATCCACTATTTCTACCCTGTCTCCTACCAGCCTCATTGCTTTGTCCTAAGATTCCCTGGACCTATTTTTAGATTGCAAAGCTTAACCTGTCAAACCTGCTCTTTATAAAGAGCTCTGTACACAGATGGTCTGTGTAAATAAGTCACTATTATTCATTATCTACATGATTTTTCTCTGCTGGGTAACTGGAGAAAAAGTGCAGATTACTTTTGAGAGAGAAAAAAGTTTCCTGGAAGGGAAACAGTGAAAAGAAGTTGAACCCTTAGAAGCATTTGAAACATCAGACTATCAAGTTCCAGGGGCTTTGTCTCAAAGAGGCCTGGGTGAATTGAACCTCCTTTAATTTTCCATTGTTGGAAGATATGAAAGCTGCCTCCATTCCTTGCCTTAGCAAGGAGGGTAGTGAAGTGGAAGGAAGGAAGGATGGAAGGGAAGGAAGAATGGAAGGGAGGGAGGGAGGGAGGGAGGGAGGAAGGAAGGAAGGAAGGAAGGAAGGAAGGAAGGAAGGAAGGAAGGAAGGAAGGAAGGAAGGAAGGAAGGAAGGATTTTATTAGGGCTGTACAAAATCTTGTGGGGACAGCCAGTGAAAGCACATCATGATTTATCATATATCATGAAATCACTGCTGAGATTATAATTTCATATAATTTCAGAATCCATGTTACACATTTGATAGTATGTCTGCCTTTACCTTGTATAGACCTTACCTTAAAAGATATCATGGAATAGTGGATATCTGGTGGACAGATTCATAAAAATTATTCATGACAAAATGAAACTGTCTGTGCCTTTAGCTCTGATAGTTTCTGATAGATGATGCTCACTTCTCAATCAATATCAAGGTTCTTTTGACCTTCCCCAGCATAATGGACCATGACTTCAGAGTGCAAGAATACAAGCAATCATAGCTGATGGGAGAAAGCACAATGCCATCATAGAAACCGGGTCATCATTGCACAGATGATACAAATTGCAGAATGTGTATCATTTGTGCTTATATCATGATGCACACAATGTCTCTGTACCATGGCAGACATTCATACAGGCAATGGGTTTTTCTTTTCTTTTCTTTTTGCATTCTTATTTGTCTTAGTGCAAAAGAAATCAAAGGTGCTTTCCCTTTGGCTTCCCCCTCCCTCGCTTTCTCCACTGAGCTCAAACAAGAAAACAAAGGTTCATCCCATAAGGAATTAACGGATGGAGACAGCAGCTGTTCCCGGGAAAGCAATTCATCCCAAGCAGTTGGCTAACACAAGTGATAGGAGAATTTCAATGGCTCTGAGAAGCAATTCACCAGTTTGGGTAGAGATTATTACCTCCCGGATTTGTGGCAAAGGGAAATCCAACACCACAATTTAAGAAAATGATATTTATCAACATGGCAAATAGTATGAGATCCTTAGCTGTGCTGTTTCTTGGACTCTTTGGTTGGGGGTGGGCGGATGGGCAAGGGTCTGGCAGGACAAGAACCTGAACTATAGACTGAGCTACACTGGATGGGATACATCTTCTTGCAAGTGGAAGGCTGAGGTTCAAAGCTGGAGGAGCCAAAGCTTCAAAGTTGGAGAAGAGTTCCAATGAAAGAGAACATTTGTGTCAACCTTCAAACGTTTCTGGTCACGGTCATCTTTACTTCGTTTTCGGTTGCCACAGCAATGGCAGGGGGTAGATGCATTCTTCTAATTTAATAACAATAACTTTCTTGTGGGAACCAAGGTCAAGCTGCCTAAGTGTTTGGCGGGCTGAAGTTACTGTTCGACAGCCCGCCAAAGTAGTTAATTGGGGATTGTGATTTATGACACTTTACAGGGGTGGGGAGTTCAACTTTTTTATTTTGTAACTTTTGGAGGGGGGACTTTCGGTTTCACCTTTGTTCGTGCTGATATTATGTAGCCATTAAAATTGTTCTTTGAGGAAAGCAAATGCCTCAGAGTTCTTATTTCTACTGGTCTCATCTACCAGAACCATGACATTTTGTAGCGCAGGGTTAAACTATGAAGTCCTTGGTGCTTTCTGAGCTTGGCGGTTTCCTTGCAAATGTTTAATTACCCAACTAGGTAACATCATCAGTGCGAGTGAGTGTGGGGTTTCCTCCTGGTTTATATACAGTAGCTTGCCCTGCCAGTGTTGGTGAGGATGTAGTATTCTCCTTAGTGGTTCCTTGATTAGCATATTATTTTCTGCTTGATTATTTGTTTGGTGTTAATCCCTGCTTATAGGTTGCTGGACAGAAAGGGTTCTGATCATTTTGTTCTCTGCAAAAATCTGGATGACCCTTTGATGGCAACAAAGAGTTGTAGAAAACATTAGCACTTTATCTCTATCTAGTGAGCGTCTGGCATTTTGCACCTTTGATCTGGTACTGTAGGCTAAGCCTTTCTCGCCATGTGGCTACAGAAACTGAATTTTTCACAAAGATGAATCATTTTCCTCATCTATGCACACCCTTCCCCTTTCAGGTTTTGAAAATTTTCAGCAGCTTCAGAAATGGGGAGAGAAGGGGAATCCTTTTACACGAGGGAGAGCCCAGAAAAGAAAGGAGTGCAGTAATGTTTCTTTAATGGCTAGGTTCATTTGTTATAATAAGCAGTTGTATATTTTAATCACAAGTGGCTGGCTTTGATATGGTATATAAGCCATGATTTACAAATCCCAAATGGCTTGGTTCACACAATCTACCCACGTCTCAGCCAAACAATTCACATTATGGCCTGGATTCAGTGGCATCTTGGAGGGAAGGGTGCCCAACGTTCGCACTGGGGTTGTGATGTCATTGCCAGTGTGCAAATAACAGCTCTTAGGCACTTATGTCAGACATTAGGATGCAATGACATCATTGTATCATTGATGCAACAATATCGCTGTGCAGATGCCATTTTGATGTCCTTGTGACCTGCAAAGAGATGCTTATGCTACAACTCTGCCAATTATTCCATTAAAAAAAAAAAAGATACAAGAAATGCCCTCCTTAATATACCTGATGAAAAGCAGAAGAAAATGAGATGTCTTAGCATTGGGGTGAAAACAAACATTTCTTTTAGCTGGGTTGCGAATATCTCTTTTTCCCATACAACGCTTAGCATATCAGCATAAGATGCTCTCAGTGCCAATTACAGTTCAGTAAGTAGATAAAGTGGAACAGGTTCCTAAATTGATTCTGTAAGTCTTGCACAATAATAAGTCTTACATAAAACGTTTCATTGCAGAGAAAGTGAGTTGTGCAGGCCTGATCCAGTTTGACTGTTGGGGCTCTTTGTTTGCTGCTTGCTTTGTATTTGAAGGTTCTTTTCTGTTCCCCCAGCGCTCACCCATTTTTCTCTATGGCCTACTTGCAGCCTGCCGAGACCTCATTTTTACGCAACGGTTCCCTGTCAGACTCCAATATATATATAACCCATTGGGATGGTTGAGCCTCAGATCATGAAAAGCCACGAGCAATTATTGAAAACCGCTTTCCCTTTTTGGCTGCTTCTGGTAAGAAACCAAACCCAGTACCAAGCAGTGTGTGTATATATGCTGTGTGTGTGTGTGTGTGTGTGTGTGTGTGTGTGTTATGCTATATGCCACCGGCATCTGTTTGAATAGTTTTGTTTGAATAACTTTGTCACAGAGGTCTGGAGTTTGATGACCGAATGGCCAGAATAGTTGGTCATCCTTTCTTTTTTTCTTTCTTTCTTTCTTTTGGGAGCCAGCATCTGCCCCCTTTGCTATCAGTTGCGAGCAAATAAAAAAGCTCTTTCTTTATCTATTTCAACATAGGGCACCGGTGCAGTTGGAAAAGTTTTGCAACGATGCGCTCCTGGAATTCAACAAGGACCGTGTGGGATCCTGAAGCTTTTATGCTCCACTTTACAGAGTCTTCTGGGGCCTCAGCAGATGGTGAGGCCTGCAAATTGCAGAAACATCCAAACCATGGATCTGAATAACCAGAACTTATGTATTAGGTTCTGGCATCTCTGCTGTGTGTACGTCTGGACACTATCTGAAGAAGAGAAGGCAACCAGGTGCCCTCCAGATCTGTTGGGTTAGGATTTTCTGAATCACTGAGGTTGCCCATCCTGGCTTGTTTCTGCTGAAATATATGCTGTACTGTAGGCCTGAGATTTCTTCTTGTTCCTATTTGGGCTGGGTGATAGTCTCTTTTGCACAGTCTATAGATGTTGTTAATGTCTATGTGTCTATTGATGGCTGATTTGTCAGAGTGCCAGGCTTCTAGAAATCCCCTGGCATTTTGGGACTTAGCTTGGTCTAAGATGGTCACATTTTCCCAATTGAAACTATGGTTAAATCTGTCTATATGTTATGAAATAAAGAGTTTTTTTCATCATGGAATTTCTAGAATCCTCCCAGTCAGGAAAATTCCACAAGCCAGAAACATCAGAGAAAATGAGGAAGAAAAGTTATGGTGGGAGAGAGTTTGGTGTAGTGGTTAAAGCACCTGGCTAGATACTGGAAGATGGTGAATTTTAGCCAACTTCTCCCAATCCTAGGAAGAAGGCAAGAACAAACCACTTCTGAAAATGTTGCCAAGAAAACTGCAGGGACCTGTCGAGGCAGTTGCCAGGAATCAACATTGACTCAAAGACAAAAAAGTAAATACCCCTCACCCAATTTTACCTACACTTCTGAGTTCTACAGCTAAAACACAATTTTATAATAACAAGCTGAAACAGTGATTGGAAGAGACTGGACTGCCCTCTATCAGAAATGGTGTAGGGCAGGGGTCTTCAAACTTGGCCCTTTTATGACTTGTGGACTTCAACTCCCAGAATTCCTCAGCCAGCGTGCCTGGCTGAGGAATTCTGGGAGTTGAAGTCCACAAGTCATAAAAGGGCCAAGTTTGAAGACCCCTGGTGTAGGGTCTCCTGCTTGGGCGGGGTTTGGACTACAATAGATGACCTGCAAGGTCCCTTCCAACTCTGTTATTCTATTATTATTCTATTGATTCATTTAATGTAGAGTGGGCCATATTTCTGGAAGTTCAAAAGGCCGAAGAGATTATATAGGAAAAACAATTAAAATCCCCACAATTTCTTGTCAATGCAGAAAGTATTGCCTCCCATCCATCTTTAATTAATTCTCCAAAAACCCCAGATGCTTCCCAATGCTGTGACTGTCCAAGATCCTTAAAACCAGTAGGCCTCCTCTCTTAGGGCTGATTTTGCACATTCTTCTTCTAGCTTGTCAAAGATGCTTTGCTCATCGTTCTTTATGGCAGTGTTTCTCAACTTTGGCAACTTGAAGGTGGGTGGGCTTTAAGTTGCAAGGTTGAGAAACAGTGCTTTAAGGACGTGTCTTCAGCTGATTCCCCAGTGCATACCTGGGGTGATGTAACTTCATTCTTAGTTGATGTCATATAGATCTGATAATTTTTGTTTCCCGATCCCAACCTTGCTGAATGTACAATTTCTGGCATTATGGCAGCCACAATGGTTGTGACATAGCAACTGCCCAGCTCCTATTAGCTGTTGCAAACACCTCCTCCTGTCGGTTTGTTGGATCTTGATGCCAAGTTGGGTGAGCTGTTTATTAATATTTGTTCCGCATTCTAGTGGAACAATGCTAGATCTTTTTTAAAACTGGTGTTCAGTGCTCTTGTGAGAGACCATTTAGTAGGGGTCCCCAACCCCCCATTACCAGGCTGTGGTCTATTCCGAATTGGGCCACGCAAGTGGCTGGTCAGAGCACATGTGTGCAAAGCTCAACTTGCGTGAGCAGTGGGCCAGCGGGCACTCGTGTGTGTGCATGCCACCCTGCTGCTCATGCAAATGGAGCTGCATGCATGCACATTGGCCCGCCACTCAGGCAAGGGTTGTGTGCATGCGTGCATGCCACCAGCCCGCCACTCGCATGGCCCAGTTTCCCTCTCCTCCCCCCAGCCAGGCCACCAAGCTGCAAAGGTTGGGGACCTCTGATTTAGAGAGAGCGCTAGACTTCTCTTTAAAAAACCAGGAATGGCAGAGAATAGCGGAAAGACTGCTATGCATTTTAACAAGTCAACTATTAAGATTGCTGCTCCTTGTTGTTTGCATTGTGTTCTGTAAGAGTTGTGTGGGATATTTTAGCAATCTTGTTGACCTTTATGGTGATCTGTCAAAAAAAAGTGGGTCTATGTACAGGCAGTCCTTGACTTACAACCATTCATCTAGTGACTGTTTGAAGTTACAAGGGCACTGAAAAATGGGACTTATGACCGTTTTCCCCACTTTGTAGCCTCCCCATGGTCATGTGATCAAAATTCGGGACTTAGCAACTGGGGTGAATTTATGACAGTTGCACTGTCCTGGGTCATGTGATCACCATTCCATCTGTCTTCTGACAAGCAAAACCAATGGGGGAAGCCATATTCATTTAACGACTGCATGATTCAACAACTGTCTCAAAAAGTCATAAAATAAAACTAAAATTGAAACTATGGGGCATCATCCTAAGAGTAGGACTAGATCTGAAGATGACTTACATCTTCTGAGAAGCATCTGGATTTTTTTTTTAATGCTTTATGTATATTTTATATTTTTTTCCAGCAAAAGGAATAAGAATAATAAGGCCCTTTCCTATTGTCAGGGAAAATGTTGCCAGGATGGCTAGAAGTAAGATTTGTACTCTAATGCAGGGGTCCCCAACTCCCTGGTCTGTGGACCAGTACTGGGCCAAGGCATGCCAGCAACCGGTCCACACAAACAAACAAAGTCCCATCCGTGGGATATAGGCAGCATACAAAACCACACGCGCTCCGGTCCGTGGAAAAACCTTTCTCCACAGAACCGGTCCCTGGTGCCCAAAAGGTTGGGGACCTCTGCTCTAATGCACCTGAAGGATGCCACTAATCATCTCAATTTACAGGTCAGAAATTAAAACACCTGCAATGGTTACCTTTTACAAGATTCTATGTACAGATATTTGAAGACTTGGGTTACCTTGCTTGGAAGTACTTGTGCATTTCCTTCTTTTTATCTTTTATTTTTTATTTCTTCCCTCAAGTTATTCTAAATCTGTTCCGATCAAAGAAAGGAAATATTGTTGCTACTGTTGTTGTTATTGCTTGTGTGTCTGTCCATATGTACATGTTTCTAGCTAGCAGCCCTCATTTATGTAGAGGACCGAGAACCATCCCACAAGGATCAATATTTTAATGTGACTTATCAGAGTGGTTTGTTTATTTAAGAGCCCTGGATCCCATAAAGGCCAGGCAGAGTGAGTTATTAGAAACAGACGCTCTGAACTCCTGCCCCAATACTGTAAATGTACAGCCATGTAAATGAGAGACAGATGCTCATTTGGCTTTGGAGAGAAAAAGCATGAAGGCCAGAGAACTTTAAAAAATGGATGAGAATCCTACAGGATCGTACAGCATTGTGGGGAATGGTGAGTGATTTCTATAGGTATGTTTCCTTAAAAAGGACTTGGAGGCTAAACAACTTGCTTTTCAAGAAAACTTCTGTTAGTGAGAAGTAGCCAAATAAGATTGAGATATTTATTGAATTGCCCTTTAGGGTTTTATAGAGTTGTTCACTGTCCTGATATCAATTCCTTTAGGGGTCACACAAATAAGCAGTAAAGGAAGGAAGGAAGGAAGGAAGGAAGGAAGGAAGGAAGGAAGGAAGGAAGGAAGGAAGGAAGGAAGGAAGGAAGGAAGGAAATATTCTCAGCCCAATTTCTCAGTGGACCTTTTGTCAATGAAAGAATGATTAAAGAGGAAAACAAAATTAATTCCTTAGACCAGATATCAGAGATGTGAATTCTTGCAAGATTGCAGATTTTCCTCTATAGACTGTATGAAAAAAAGGAGGATTTTGTATGAAGTCCCAACAATTGTTCCCTCTCTTCCGGCTGCTGTCAGTGATGTAGAACTAAACCCTGAATGCCTCATTTCTTGCTATAGCAAAAACAATTGTGCTACTAACAAGGAATTCAACTGATTGGTAATTATAAGAGTTAAAGGAATGATTATAATATGCACATTTTGATATTTTCATTGCAGTATAAATGACAACAAGAAGCTTTTTCTGTGTAGTCCAAAGATATCAATGTATTTCACTGGTATTTTGTCTCCATTGGATTGAGCAAAAAAAAATATATTCTGTATTCACACCATTCTTTCAACCAAAATTCCACCAGAGGGAAATCAAGAACCTGATGACAGGATTCTTTTGATGTCCAGAAACAACCAGCAATAATTTGCAGATTTCTATTTTAGACTTATATATACTGTAAGCCTTTCTCCAGCCACACATCTTGCAATCACACAGTTCTGAAATAACCATAAACCATCAGAACATGTTTTTATCCTTCATTTACTGCTTGCTTTCCTTTGAATAACCAGTGCACAACAGTGGGGCCTTATTTCCATGCAGTGAGAAAGAATTGAGAAATTCTCAATTTTTAAAACTTACTTTCATTGCTGATTCAGCTTTCTGCCCCCCTTCCCAAACATTTTAGTAATTTCATTGAGATAATTTGCTGTGTGATAGCAGCGACAAGGTATAATTAAGTTTAATTCACTTTATCAATTTAACAAGGAAACAAACAATGTATTTTCTCCACTGCACTACGGCTGATTAATGTATATTCTTCCTATTTTCCATAATCCAGGATATCTGAGGACAGCAGGCTCTAGCAAATGGATCTAATCCCTGCTGATCCCTGAAGTGGATTCTGTAATTCTTGTTCTTAATTTATACATTTCTTTAGTCCTCTATTTAATATCTGTGTGCTTATCCACTTCGTTTCTTATTGAAGTAATATTTTCTGATAGCCATTTAATTGGTTCTTTTTTTCTTTAAGTCTCAAGATATATTTCACTTTAGCTATCCTCTAAAGTTGCTTGTCCATCCCTTTCTATAATTTCACATTTCGCAGGTTCTGTTTATGTATTTTTATAACACAATGGCTTCTGGGGTGGCATCCCACTAATAATAATAATATCTACCACTCTTGAAGAATCTACAGAATAGATTATTCGCTATTATTCAACTTAACTCCCCCCCACATTTTCTAGTGAAGTATTTTTGAGGGTCCATCTTTAATCTTCTGCCTTAAGATGTCTGGGAAACCTGATTCCCAGATTTCATAGAAAGGTACCCAATTTTGGGAATAGCTCTTTGTGAACATAAAAGGAGCAGTTCTGTTTATCTCTTATGTTTACCTCATAAGAACATAAGGAAAGTGCTGTGGAATCAGGCAAATGGCCAGACAGTGGTCAACCAGATGTATCCTGGAAGCTTAGAAACCCAGGGAAAAAAGTGATAGCCATCCTCCAATGAAATGCCCAACAACTGCGAATGATTAAGGTGGTAGTAAGTAGCAATCAAAGCTAGTAGTCATAGGTAGCCAAATTTCCCATTAATTTTTCCAGCCATATTTAGAAAATGGCTAAATAAATAGCATTACCTCCTTGGATGGTAATAAATTCTACAGGTTGTGTCTATACCATTTTTTACCATTATTCCTGTGCTTCATCTTATTCAGCTACAAAGCTAGAACCTCTGCATGCACTCACGCACAAGTACATGCATACATGATTCAAGTTCACAGGTCTTTGTGTTTGGCTTTTCCTTGATTCCAAAAGGACTACAGATACTGTGCCAATTCAGAGAGACATGACAAATGACCCAGGTGGAAAAGATTATATAGTGCTGAACCTGGATTTGGTGACTGCCTACATAAAAGTCAACTCAACATCCATGCTTGGCAGAATCAATCCTCTCAAAAGCTAAGCTATGCCTGCAATGACCTCCCTCACATGCTCCTTTTTATGGTCCAAGATTCAATAGGAGATAAGGATACCTAATGTAGCCTCCTTTTTTAATTTCTTTCTAAACAATTATTGAGTCTCAGGCTATCTGCTGCAATAACTGTCTAATTCTAGCTTGTCTGTTCCAAAAAGAACTTCCTTTCTCAAACTTACTTATCTGCCTCTTTTTTATGTGAAGAAACTAGATGTGTACATTGGGCAATATGCCTAAAAAACAGGCAGACTTTGATCATATGGTTGCAGCTTCCATCTTAGCTTTTTTGACCCTGAGGCTCCATGGACACTTCTGCTTGTGTGCACAATGTGTCCTACTTTTCCAGAGGGGGTATAAAAGGTGTGTTGCCTAGCTCAGCACTACTCATAACTTACCAGGATAGTGATTTACTGCTTATCCTCCTTGCTGACTGGACTGGCTGGTAAAATAGATTATCTTTCTTGTACAGGAGATGGGTGAGTGGGTTTAAGGATATTGCGAGAATGCTGATTGGTTGATCTCCTACCCAATGAATAATCAAAACTGGACAGGTCACACGAAACACCATTTCCCCAAAGAGGGGAAAGAGCAACATGGTTTGGTGTTGAATAAAGCATGAAGGCTTGACATAAGGCTATTTAGAACACAAAATTGGATAAGACCAGTGTCATGTGATATTGGGGCTCTAGCAATGCTGTAAATTTCAAGTGAGAAAAGAGCCTAATTCCTTACTTGTATAAATACACTTTGGCCATTGAGAATAAGTGAGAGAGAGGTTCCGTGCACTGTCAGTCCAAAGACATTGTACAGGTTTCCCATCTGATCCTCCTTAAAAGATTCTTACTAGAAAGAAAAATGCTGAGGAAAATTTTGAAAGACAACACATGGAGAAGTTCAAAGTTTGATCCTCTGATGAAAAAATAAAACCCTGAATACAACTGGAGGATTGCACTATAACCTTCTCATCTGGAAGCTGTTTCTGACAGAAAACTGATTCCCCCCCCCCTGTTATTTAGTTATTTAGTTCAGCCTTCTTGGATGCTGTGTTCTCCAAATAGTTTGGGCATAATTTCCAGGTACCAAAGATCTTGTTGATTGGGAATTATGGGGATTGACAGAACTCAGTTGAAGGTACTAAGTAGGGGAGATAGAGAAGGCTGGATTGATATGCTATCTTTGCCATTTTTGACCCCAGGTTTTAAATGCCAACCAGGGGCTAAAAAAAGCCAGGAACATGGACTAGTTCTTCACCAGAACTATCAATGTTTGAAGAATCCAGATCACACAAAAAAATCTGACTGAACATTACATCAGATTTTTTTTACCGAGTCTAATGTTACTTGTTAGTGGTGGCTCTTTAAGTAAGAGAAAGATCTTTCTGCTGTTTGCAACCCAGTTCTTTTTACCTAGATATCCTGGGAATTGAATCTGGTACCTTCAGCATTCAAATAAATGCTCTATTATTGTCTTTTGTAAATAATTTCATTACACTTTATTGCTAAGTTTGCAAGCAAAGGCTTGTATGCATGAATGCAAACCGGTGATTGTTTCAGATGAAACATTATTAGGGCATTCTCTTCTGGTTCGGTTGAATATCTTTATTATTTCAGTCTTTGATTCTCAACCAAACTATCTTCAATTATCTTGATTTTTTTTTCTTTCAGAAGCATTCAATCAAATGTGGCAGGCAGGGAGAAGAAAGATTTTCCACCTTATTGAAAGCCAAGCTTTCAACAATAGCGAGATAACATTACCTTTCAGTTCACTGATAAATTCTCTATTTTATTTCTCAAAAGGTTGACAAAACATCTCCTTTCACTGGGTTTTCTTCACGAAGAAAAGGATAAAAAGTGGACCTTTACTAAAAGGAAATGCCAATTCCTAGCAAAAACTAATTATTTTAGAAATGGCCTCTCCTCACAATAGCACTTTAATCAGTCTGGTTAAAGACTGTTCTTTATTTTATTTTTTCCGAAGGATGATTGAAATTCGAATGAAAAGAAAAAAAAGTGCTGCAGATGGAAAAAGCAAAAGAAAACTGCTCGGTCTTCAAGTGGGATATTTTTTTTAAAGAAAGTAAAAGTAAAAAAGGATACTAAAGATTGTATCCTCAGTTTTTAAAATCCTGTGTTTTTTTTTATTTGCAGAGATTTTCAAAGGAAAAATCCTGGAAATTTCCTTAAACGCATCTTCGCTTTTATTGATTACATATGCATACTGTATTGATATTAAGGTCAGTGACTTTAAGTGCCAGTCCTGATGCCTAAAACTCCAAAATAATAAAGGAAGAGAAAAAGAAGGTAATGATTATTAATTAGGTTTTGTGTGGGTGTGGGTGTGCGTGCGCATGCCTTTGAGTTCAGTGTTTTCACAAGTGGCTTTTCATTGCCTGCTTCTTAGGGCTGACAGAGCACCTGGCCCAAGATCACTCAGTTGACTTCTACCCGAAGTGGGACTAGAACTCACAATCTCCCATTTTCTAGTCCAGTGCCATAACCATTACACCAAACTAGTTTGCTAGGTAGTAAATATATACCTTTAAACTTATACTGTAATTCTGTTTCCGAAAGCTATGCTGGCTGGTATTACACATCTCTTCAAAGCCAGAAATAGTGGTTAGAGTGGACATTATACCCTTGTCTCTCAACCTTGACAACACTAAGATGTGTGGACTTCAACCCCCAAAATTCCCCAGCCAGCTGTGCACGTTTTAAAGTGCCAAAGATTGAGAAACACTGTTTGAGCACCATCCAATCATCATTAGGTTGATATATAATCACTCAGTGATGGCTAGTGGTTGGGGAAGGAAAAATAACTGCTTTTATAAAAGACTGAAAAGACTTTATGAACTTTTTTCCCCTGAAAACGGAGAAAAATGAATTGGTGCTTTCAGAATTTACTGATTCTGTGGAAAGAAGGGAAGAAGATATGTAATTTGGGAGGGTGGAAATGGCAATAATCATTTTTTGAAACTGCTGCAAAGATCAGAAGTCACTTCTTTAAGTATATTTCTTTCTCTTTTTCTTTCCCTTTCTTTGACATTTACTCTTTTACTCTTTTTCGTTTTTTATCTTTTCATACTTTTTCTTTCTTCCAATTATCTCTTTACGTTACTGTAGTTTTAAGTATAAAAATCTTTGTCAATAAAAATTATATGACACAAGAAATGTTAGTAACAGCCAAGATTTTACTGCTCTGACTAGTTAAATCAAGCTGAATCTGATTTTAAGCACTCCTGCTCAAACACTGTTAAGCCATCTCTATCTCATGAGATGTTCCTTTTGTTCTGCAGTAGAGTGATTTCTGCACCAGCAATTTACAGAGATTTTTTTTAGTGCTATTGTTATGCCAAAATAATACTTGGATGCTACAAATATATTACAGGTAGTCCTCAACTTACCACCACAGTTGAACCCAAAATTTCCATTGCTAAGCAAGAGAGTTGTTAAGTGAATTGCACCCTAATTGATAAGCCTGCAATATAATCCATGGGACTCTGGAGGACTGAATTAATTTAAATTAGCTAAGTTCACTCTTACCCTCACCTTGTCTATCCTAAATTGTAGTTCAATGGAATAACCATGGCCAACTCCATTTTTCTTCTAAGAAATGAAAGTCTCAAAACAGGATTTGAGAAATTCTGCCTTCTTACCATTGCCAGTTTCTCGTCCCAGGGCATCTGCAATCACTTTGATTCTCCCCCTCACTTTGTTTCTAACATAGCCAAAGTACTCATTTGTAGTTTTTCTAGGTACCTCTTGCAAGCTTCAATTCATTCTGAATCTTAGCCTTCTGATATTGTCCTTACTGTTTCTGGAGTCTCCCCCATATTCTTCTTTGGTTATGTTTTTTTCCTTCCATTTCTTATATGTGTCTCTTTTCCATAACAGCATTTCAGAGAGTTCTTCATGTATCAACACTTTAAATTTCTTCCATTTTTTTTCCTTCTTGTTGGAATTATTTGTAATAGCCTCCTCAGTATCGTATTTCATGAGACCTCCCATTCAACTTGGATAGATTTCTCCTTCAAGATTTAAAGACCTTGCATAGCCTTCCTTTCATCGGGGTTCTTCAGAATCTCCTTTTCTGAGGTCTACCATGTAGCTCCAAATCTTCTTAGAATATAGTGAGTGGCCTCAATGACTCTCTAAGAGAATGCAAATGACCAGCTGTCTGCAAGGAGTATAAATCCTTCCATTCCCCACCATCCAGTCAGATCTGAAGAAGCTTCTTGGATGAGAAGCGAGATGTCTTCAAAGAAAAACAAGTTGCCTTGTGAAAAAGCACCTTTGGGGTTGCTATATTCTAGTAATTTAATGAGTAAGTTGAAAAGTGCAATAGAAAAGTTGAAAAAGAAAGTTGACTAAGCAAAAATGTTGACAAGCATACCATAACTTTCTTCTTCAACAGCTAGAAAGTGACTTTGATCAGAACAGTCACAGAAACCTATTCAGTCCCAGGCAAATCTTATGTCACTGAAGAGTTTGTTTATTTATTTGTTAAATTTATTTGCTGCCTATCTTGCTGTGGGTCTATTCTAGGTGACTTACAACAATAAAAAGGAAGAAATAAAAAGAGTGTAAACAAAAAAGAAGTAAAATGATTTGCCTACGTTGCCACTAATGTTAAGTTTATATTTTATTCTAAACCGGTCCACAGCTATTTCTCTTTTAAAAATTGGTGTCATTTCTGTTGATCATATTTTTTCCATTTGTCTTCATTTCATTTCTGATCATCGACCCTTTTTCTCTTCATTGCAGGTCCTTTTGGCTGTTTTCCATAAATCTAGCATTATGAATATTTCATTCCTCCGAGACTTTTCTCCTGCTGGAGCTTTGGAGTGTGACAATGGTGTTTGTATCCAATCTGTCAAACGCCATTATCACACTAAATAGCTACTGTCAGATAAACCGTCAGATGCAGGAAAAAAAGGGAAGAGGAGGAGGTGTTGATAGTAACGGAGGAAGATAAGAATATTTGAGAAATGCATTATCTGGCAGCTATGAGAGAATACCACTATAACATGCCATGACAACTCAGCTTTTCATTGCCCAAATGTCATGCAATAAATCATATGTTCTGTTTCTTAAGAATGTACATGGTGATCCAGCTAGTTTTGCTGAGATGGCATGACTCAAATGTACGTTCATCAATGACAGGACTGCTCAAGAGCAAATTAGTATGTAAATTAATTAGAAAAAACAGCCTGCGTACCACTGTCTCTCTTTTTCTTCCCTCCCTCTCCAATCCAAATGACATTATTAAGTATTCATTCCATTTATTAATAAGTTAATAGTTATGGCTATTTTAGCCTGAAGCAGTAGCTCTCTTGTTGCATTGATCTTAGATAAATAAGTTGGATCACGAAAGCATAATTCTTTCTGGGACTCAGCTGTGAATACATTCATCGTTGAGCCAAATGGTAAAGAAAATAGCAGCCAACTTCTCACATTGTCTGAAATTTGGCAGAAAAGTAGCCAAGATCCATTCCCATAACTGCAAAATAAATATTCCACTGTTGAGTGGCCTATTTCTTTGAAATAAAAGGAAGATGGGAATTGGGCGGGGCAAATACAATTAACTGGGCACGTTCATATTCAATCTCTAATTTCCACTGTTGACAGTACTGTTCCAATCTGATTTGTCAACTTCATCAAAATCATCAACTTCTTTTTCATCATCATCATCATCATATATCATCATCTCATACATAGGCAAAATATCTATTAAATATCCGTAACAAGAAGTCATTGTACTTTTTATCAGCTGGTTGAATTGTAATTATAAGTCTGGTCTATGTAATGTATTTAATTTATGTATGTACTTACTAGGTTTTTAGGCTGCTGTAATCATAGCTGTCTCTGAGAATGATATCAAAATCAGTTTTCCTATTAATCTATTTTTCTATTCAAGAGAGAGCCCAATTCTGGCTTACCAATTCATTTGGTATAATAAAATGTTTATAAATATGTGTGTACCATATTTACAGCTTCTACTTTTAAAGAAATTCTTCAAATGTCTTAGGCATGCATCTAAAAATCTGTTGTGTAACCTGGACTTCAAATATATATTCATTCATTCATTCCAAAATGCCTCTCAAGTCTTTGCATTATTACCCTGCTTAAATATATCACCCTGTACTTTATAGCAAGAACCATTTGGTATCCACAGGATACATGAGAGAAATCATTTTATTGCAAAGGATCATGATATAGCCAACTAACAAGCATCTCTGGACAATGATATGCAAGTTCTCTATTGGAAGAAGAATTCTTTCTTTTCCAACTAAGCAAATAGTTAAAACCATCCCTGTGAATCAGCAGGGTTATTGTTTTTTTGTCTCTTCCTGCCTCTCTGATCTAAGTTAAACCTCTGGATTTCTAAAAAAGAATCATATTAGGAGATTACTTAATTCCTAGTTCTGTTCCATAGGACCAGAAAATATCTTTCCAAATTTCTTAATGAGCTAGTTATAGATGGGTCAATGGATATCTGTTTGCTCACAAACAATGAAATCAGTAAAAAAAAAAAAAGCAGAAATTCCTGGTGCTCCTCAACACAACACATTACTGCATATCCACCAACTATAATGGGTTCAGCCACATGTTACCCCAACTCTTGGAGGAAAAGGCAAGTTTTTGCAAGGCTAGGAGGGTAGGGGCTGGCTGAATCTCAGGGAAAGTTACTGAGAAAGTTTTCAACCAACCATTCTGAGATTATTGCATCTTTGGGCTTTTCCACAAAATGGCTGCTTTGAGAGTTCATCCATCCATTCATAAAATGGCTGCCATGGAATCAAGATGCTTATCTGCCTTCTGTCTCTAGTCCCTTTTCTATCCTATTGGATGCTTCCTATCTAAAGGATCTAGCTAGATATCCTTTAGATCAGTAGTGGCGAACCTATGGCACGAGTGCCAGAGGCGGCACTCAGAGTGCCCTCTCTGTGGGCACTCACGCTGTTGCCCCAGACCCACCTCTCCCTGTGGCCCCCTCCTCACCAGCAGCCCCCCGGAGGAGAGTTGCCCCCGAGCACAGCCGGCGTGGAGCAGCGCAGCCAAGGACATGGCAGCCGGGCAGCAGGGACAAGACTCCGCCCTTGTGCCCTGTCGTGCGGAGATGATGCGGTGGGGTGCGGGCGGAGGGCATAGCCACCATGGCGCTGCTGGGCCACCTGGGCAATCTGCGGCGGGCCGTGGAGGCAGTGGGTGGCCCTGCGGGTGGGCGGGGCCAGGCTAGGGGCAGAGCGGGAGTGGAGCGGGGGCAGGTGGGGCCAGCTTTTGGGCACTCGGTCTCTAAAAGGTTTGCCACCACTGCTTTAGATAAAGGATTGCTGAAAGGATAAAGAATCTTTAGCCAGATTTTTCTGGAGTAGATAGACCTCCTTCTAGAGAATACATTGGGTTGGAGCCGCCAATCCTTTATTTTTTAAAGAAAGCTCAGAGGGCTTATGTGGGAGGAGAGATTGGAGATTTGAATTCAAGATAAGCCCTTGTTAGAGGATAAATATAAGCAGACTGCTCAAAGAACACCCCATTAAAAACAGCTTATATTTCAGATTTTAGGACTTAGCTAGCTATAAATGAATGAATGAATGCTAATTTTATAATGCTATTAGAATAAAAGCTTGTGAAGCTTTTGCTATAAAAGCTGATTAAGATAAAAGAATCTTATAACTAAACCATACAGTGTCTTGGAGAGAGGCAAGCAACAGGGAGGGAGGGAAAGAAGGAAGGAAGGAAGATTCCTTTGTCTCTTACACACAGTGAGTTGTTTTGTCAATAAAAAGGCAGGAGAGGCAGATATAGGAACAGCACTGAAGACCCTTCCCCTCATGTATTTTTAGCAGTTTGTTTCAGTGGTTCTAGCCGTCCAGAGGTGCATCAGGAAGATGCCATCTCCAACAGGGACAGAGTAATTCTTGATAAGGTTGGTGGATGGTGCTTCACTTTAGATTCTGCTAGAGTCCCCCTTTTATTTTTTATTTTTATTTAAAGGAAAGAGAACCTTGTGACAAATCAGCCATCAACAGACACATCGAGATGAACCCAACCTGCAGGTAGTCCTCCATCTACAACCATTCATTTAGTGACAACTCAAAGTCACAATGGCCCTGAAAAAAGCGACTTATGACCGTTTTTCATACTTATGACCACTGCGGCATTCCCCATGGTCACGTGATCAAAATTCAGATGCTTGGCAACTGACTCATATTAATGATGGCTGCAGAGTCCTGGGGTCATGTGACCTTCTGACAAGCAAAGTCAATGAGGAAGCCAGATTCACTTAATAACCATGGCAAGAGAGATTGTAAAATGGGGTAAAACTCACTTAACAACTGTCTTGCTTAGCAATGGAAATTTTGGGTTCGATTGTTGTAAGTGAAGGAGTACCTGTATAACTATTTAGACCAGGGGTAGGCAACCTTGGCTCTTTTATGACTCGTGGACTTCAACTCCCAGAATTCCTGAGCTATGCTGGCTCAGGAATTCTGGGAGTTGAAGTCCACGAGTCATAAAAGAGCCAAGGTTGCCTACCCCCGATTTAGACGATACAAGCAAAAGCCTAAGAAGGAAACAGACCAAAACAATCACCTCCAGCAGACTTTAGCTAAGGATCCCAATTATAAGGCAATGACAGCTTTATGAGCTGTCTTAGGGACTCTGCAAATGATGCCCTATTAGATATTTGGACCGTCTCCACTCTATGATATAATGGAATGTGTGGATTACTTTGGGAAATGAGGGGAAGAAATGCTGCCCAGGAAACAGATAACAGGCAGATTCAGTTAGGTAAAGATTTCCCCTGTACAGTCAGGTCCGACTCTAAAAGGTGGTGCTCATCTCCGTTTCCTGGCTAAATGAGCCAGTGTTGTCCGAAGACATTTCCGTGGTCATGTGACCAACATGACTATATGCTGAGGCCTGTGGAACGGTGTTACGGTCGCAACAAAGTGGCACTTATTTACCTACTTGAATTGGCATGCTTTTGAACTACTAGGTGGGCAGGAGCTGGGGCAAGGAATTGGAGCGCACCCCATTGTTTGGCACTTGAGTCTTGAACCCGAGCTATCAACTTTCCAGCTGACAAGCTCAGTGTCTTTAACCACTGAACCATTGCGCCCAGGGTTTGTCTTATCAATGCCTAATTATGGTGTTTTGTGTTTTTTGTTTTATCAAGAGCTCTCTCTAATTGCAATAAGTTACATAACCCTGATAGGGTATGGAGAAACTCTCTAAAAGCATAAATCACTCTAGCTTAAGAAAATTTAGAGTGTTTTTTTTCCTCCTTCAATGGGCTTTTTTTTAGGAAAGCTAGTAAGATACTTCAAGAATATACTGTCCTAGCAACGAAATAAAGCACAGTGAATCTGCTGAAAAGCTGGAAAGGAAAGCTGGTTTTGCTGATATATGCTCTGTTTATCTGTACTCAGATATCACTACCCAAGAATTCGTCTCCTGTTCTAAATCTTTGTTTTTGAATAAAAACTCAGCATTAATTTTTATGTTCGAAAAATCAATCTCAGACAACCTTTGCAATGCAAGCTTCGAACTTGAAGCTTGAAATTCAGTGGTGAAAAAAGTAAGGTTTTACATTTAGGCAAGAAAAACCAAATGCACAGGTAGGTGGTACCTTGCTCAATAGTACCATGTTTCCCCGAAAGTAAGACACACAACATAGGGTGAATTAGTGACTTACACAATAACTAGGCTTTTTTTTTTCACTTTGCAATTATAGAAATCCAACCATCAGTTTCGCACAAAACAGATGAGGTTAGGTCTTAGTTACAAAAGGTTAATCTGAAACAAGCTGAGCTTGCTTGAAATCTGATCACATTGTGGTTTCACTGGGATTATTCTGCTGGTGGCATGACTTTGCAGCACCAAAAACTGAATGACAAATTTTAACCAGCTAAATATGTAAAAGTGAGGAAGGTCCCGGAGAAACTGCTGCTCCTATCTACTTCAAAAGTCAAAGGAAGCCCTTTTGAGAAATTCTCCAGTCAGGTGAAAAGAACTAGTAAGCAGAGCTGGTTTGCTTTCTTTTGCTAATTGTCCCTCAAGAGAGTCCTTTGCTCTGACAGTATTGCTCTTAAGACATTTCCATGGGGGAATCAAAAGCAAAAACAATGAAAAGAACATTTGTCCATGGCATCCTAAATGGGATAATTGGTCTTTGTGAATTCCCCCCCCCCCCGCAGAGAATATAATAAGAAAGGTGCACAGAAGCAAATACTATATTTAAGCATTTAAATAGGCTTAAATAACCTTGTGGGAACATTTTGCTTTTGTTGATTGGGTGTTTTTTGTTTTTTTTGTTAATTTAGATTTTTTTTTAGAATTTAGAATTTGAGCTTCAGAATGCCTGAAATATGCAGGCGAACCAATTGATGGGGATTGCAACCCATCTCTGTAGATAAAAACAACTAGTAAAGATAGTCCTGGACTTACAACTCGTGCAGTGACCATTTAAAGTGACAACAGCACTGGAAGTAGTGACTTATGAGCAGTCCTCAGATTTACGATCATCTCAGCCTCCTCATGGTCATGTGATCAAAATGTGGCTGCTTGGCAAGTGGCATGTATTTACATTGATTGCAGCATCCCGGGGTTATGTGATCACCATTTGCAACTTTCCTAACTATCTTCCAACAAGCAAAGTCAACGGGAGAAGCTGGATTTGCTTAACAATGATTCACTCACAACTACAGTGATTTGCTTAACAACCGTGTGGGAAAACGTCATGAATCAGGCATGACTGACTCAACCACCACCTTGTTTAGCAACCTGGCCACCTTAGCAACTGAAATTCTGGTCCCAATTGAGATCATAAGTCTAGGACAGGGGTAGGCAACCTTGGCTCTTTTATGACTCGTGGACTTCAACTCCCAGAATTCCTGAGCCAGCAGCATGGCTGGCTCAGGAATTCTGGGAGTTGAAGTCCACGAGTCATAAAAGAGCCAAGGTTGCCTACCCCTGGTCTAGGAATACTTATTACTTATCCCCCAGGTAATTTCCTGTGCTTGGCTGGCATCTTTTTAATTCTTTATCTGATTTTCCACTGCCAAGGCTTATGGAGTTATATGATCCTATCACTAAATACCGCCCAAAAAAAAAATCCATATTAATCAATTGCCACCTGAAAAAAACCAGCTGAAAATATTTAGCATTTTATATGTTGTAAGGAAAACGGTAGGATATAAATGCATTCGGGATCAGGGGTCCTGCTGGAAGGGAGGGGTTGTCCTAAATATTAGTACCTTCAATTGCATAGACTGGTAGCCAATGCAGTTTCTGCAGCAATGAAGTCACAAAACAGTAACAAGACTATCTTATAAACATGCAGGCCTCTGAGCTTTTCATGAATTGACATTTCTAGTAGTTATCAAGGGCAGCCTCAGGAAGATGAAATTCATGTAGGACAGGGTTTCTCAACCTTAGCAACTTTAAGATGTGTAGGCTTCAACTCCCAGAATCCCCCAGCCAGCCATAGGGGATTCTGGGAGTTGAAGTCCATACATGTTAAAGTTGCCAAGGTTGATAAACACTGATATAGGAGATGACCAGAATCTGAGGGAATGAACTGAAAAAGAGATGCAATGCTTTCCAGGCTATTAATGAGTTAATACATCCAAGCACTTTGCTCAAAGCATTAAACATGTATTAGTGCCGTGGTGGAAAACCATCTTAATGTTTAACCATCATTTAAAAGCAAGTGCTTTGTTTTTTTCTCAAAGCAAAATGATGTCTGCCCCAGAATATCACAGCACTTTTTCAAACTGTCATCTCAAATCTGTGTTTTTGAACACAAATAACACCCAAAGTTGACATTTATTAAAAGTTCCTGATAGCTGCAAGGGTTTTTGGATTAAATCTGCAATTTAGACTTCTTTGTTCTTTTTAGTTGCATTTCCAATCAGCCAAGTACATTTTTCAAAGGCTAAATGCCTTCTTCTTATTACTATTCTTGTACTATCGAAAACCATGCTGTAATTTGCATTTCATGTTTATTTATGCAATATGCATTCATAGTTTTCTATTGTGAACGTGGAGCATGCCAAACTATTAAAATGATAAAATAGACAATAATACAGAGCAATTATTGCATAAAATATATTGAAACTAAATTAAAATACACCTCAACCAATAAAGCAGCTTGAAAATAGTTACACACAATACCTCCAGAAAAGAAAGAAAGGAAGGAAGGAAGGAAGGAAGGAAGGAAGGAAGGAAGGAAGGAAGGAAGGAAGGAAGGAAGGAAGGAAGGAAGGAAGGAAGGAAGGAAGGAAGGAATCTTTGCAGGGCTGTTTGGTGCCAAAGCTACAGAAAGTTGCCTTAAATTTAACTCTCCAGATTAAGGATCAGGAAGTTACTGATTCTACCATTTTTCTTTGTTATTATTTTATAGATTATTCTGCACACATACACACATACATTAGACAGTGTTTGTCAAACTGGTGTTTGACAAAGTGTTAAGATGTGTGGACTTCAACTCGCAGAGTTCCCAACCAACATGCTGAAAAACACTGCATTAGGAATACTCTACTCAGAGTTAGCCAACTCTGGTGAAGCATAATAATGGCCCATATAGAAAAAATGTCTCACTAAATGTTCCTAAGGAAATCTCACATCTGCAGTCTGGAGCCAAGGCTGTCTAACTGAATTTAGCTGATCTTTTTTAAAGTAGATCTGACTTTAGACAATATTTATTTATGAATGTAAACGTAGTCTTTGAGTTACAACCGTAATGGAGTCTGTTCTGGCGGTCATAAAACAGCTCAGTCATGTGACTGACCCAATTTTACAACCTTTTTTCACTGGTTATTAAGTGAACCCATGGTTTGCTATGGGTATAATTTTGCCGAAAACCAGAAGTTACCACCAGTAACTTTCGTAAAATGTGGTCATGTGACCATGGGATGCCTCAAATGATCGTAAATGTGGGCCAGTTGCTAAGGTGCCCGAACTCAGTCACATGACTGAAAGGGGGCCCCAACCATCAGCAGTTCAGGTCTACTATAGGTCATATTCCCCTCTTTCAGATTGGTGATAAATTCAAATAAGCAACTGATCGTAAGTCAAAATCTATCTTTATGTATCAGTCACTCCATCAGTGTTTTCATAACTCAAGTATCAAAAATCTGAGCCATGTACTAAAACTCAAATCTCAAACTTACAGTATGAACAAGGATATCTATAAAAACAAGCAGAAGTCATAATAAAGCATAGTTCTCCTAAAGCATAGTTTTCCTTTCTAAAAATTATTAATGGCTGGGAGCGTGAGTGATCAAACATATCTTCAGGGACACCATCTTCCATAGAGTTAGGGCCACAAATGAGGTGATTTGAATTTGGTCCCATGTCCCTCCTAGGTTCACACAGGGATGATGACCTCTCTTGATGACCTTGTAAGATCAGCTCTCTCATTTTGGAAAAGGCCATCTCTAAGGTAACCTGGCACTCTACCATGTAAAGCTTTAGAGGTAATAAACAGCACTCTGAATAGTCTGGAAGTCCAAGGTGATGATCAAGAACAGGTGTTTTTCTGCAACGATGGGATCTACCTACCAGCCATCCTACTGTTGCATTCTGAACCAGTTGTACCTTCTGAGTTACTTTACATATTTCAGTACAGGTAGACCTCAAATTATGACCAAAGTTGAGCCCCAAATTTCTGTTGCTGAGACAGTTGTTAAGCGACTTTTGGTTTCTCCATTGACTTTGTTTATCAGAAGGTCAGAAAAGGGGATCACATAACCCCGGGACACTGCAACTGTCATATATATGAGTCAGTTGCCAAGCGTCTGAATTTTGATCATATGATATGGGGATGCTGCAATGGTCGTCAGTATGAAAAATGATCATGTCACCTTTTTTCATTGCCAGTGTAATTTCAGCCACTAAATGAACTATTGTATGTTGAGGACAACCTGTAGTCCAACACAGTAGTGATAAGGATGTGATTCTCTGTGGTCATCCCTTACTGGTCCTAGTAGAGCCATATTGTCCTTCACTTGCTTGAGGTCAACTTGCTTACAAATAGATGTTTTGATCCATGCATAGCACCAATTTGCGTGAAGTGTTATATTTGCTTTAAATGTTACAGTTTAATAAATAAACATTGTTATATTATTCTGTTTAAATTTTCCTATAACAGTAAGATTGCAGTTTTAAATAATTGTCCTTAATTCTCAGTAAATATCCAAAGGAGAGAAACTTTCTGATATGATATATAAAGGACAAATCTTCCCAGATACTTTTCAAAGCAGCAAGCAGACCACAAAAAAGTCTGAAACCTGAGTCTTTTTAAAAAAAATTAATCTCTTTCTGATATGTCATGGTGTTCTTATAAGACTGATGAGCTCCTGCAGGTTTTTCCCCCCATTATTATTCCATTTAAATAATGGATGCAACACTGCCAATTGTCATGGCAACTGATTGCAGCACTTGTTAAATGTTTGATTAATGAATCAAAGGTAGTAACATCCCATGTTCTGCAAATGATCTTTTTCCAAAGGTAACTTTGATTTTGGTATCAACAAAGGATCCCAATAAATTCAGGTAGTTACACTCGGAAGGCTGGATCCCCAACATGGTGTTTACAGGTGCTACCATGCCCAATATTATTTTCCATGCTCTAGGAGATTTTATTTCAGTTAGGTTGGTTCCTTTGAGTCATGCTCAATTCTTGGCAGCTTACTGGACATATCTGTTGCTTTCTTTGGCAACAATGCAGAAGTAGTTTGTCACTGTCTTCCAGGATGTTCCTGATCTAGTCTACAGCCCAATTATCATCCAGGCCTGACCTGTTTAGCTTCCAGTTCAAACAAGATCAACCAGGTATTGCTACTTGCTGTGGGTTCTTTTAATTACAAAAACATTTTTAATGAAGAAGCCATAAACAGAAAGTTACTGTCCTTCAAAGCAAAGTGTTATTGTAATAGTATGCAGGAAAGAGCTTGGGAGACAGGATGAAGAGATGCTGTCTAGAGAACAATCAGATAAGAGTCAATATAGCCCACAGCTGGATAATGGATAGGGCAAAAGAGGTCTTCCCTAGTTTCTTGAGATGTAAAGGAGATGGTAGGAGAATTGTATTTTCAGACTTGCAAGATTCTGTTAATGTAGCTTTACATTAAAATAGACTTAGCTCATCTGATCATGTTTCCTGTTTGATCTACGTCGTAGTTATCCTCAAAGATCATATTTAGCTTAAAAAAAAAGTGCCTATGGGATTATTTTTCATGGAAAGTAAACTGAAATGGCTAAGTATCAATTGTAGATGTCATCTAAGGGAAAGACATATATGTCAGCCTAGTGCTTTACTTGGAATTGTGCCCATCTTTCCAAGAAAAAAAAAAAGACAATACTAAGATAGTAAAGAACACCCTGGGATTATGGATAGGAGTGGTAACTTCATGTTTTGTGAATAGACACCATCATAAACATGGCAACTGCTTCATAAGAAGACCATGCTCACATTCTCCAGCTTCCAGTGTGCCCTCTCACAAAAGTTGGGAACTCCTGTTATAAGATTGAATGCATTTTTGTGCAAATAACAGTGAATGTAATGACTGTCATTTAGTTAATTGGTAGGAAGGAGATAGAAACACTGAGTGGAACAACGAATATTTTTGAAACACAGCAACACAGAGTTGGACCAATGAGACACAATAAGGAAATCTCAGGACAGTAGTGTAGATTGCAAAACCAAAATAAAAATAAAAATACAACAAGAAGGGAATATTTAATAATTTTTATATGTTAACAAGAACACTACACAGAAATGGACATGTAGGTATCAGGAGTCAATCTTGCCTTGAGAAGAATCACTATAATTTAAGGGATATTTTAGATACTATGGAGAAGAACTTTTTCTTAGTGTGGATAGCAATTATGGAGGATGTGTCTGGCTCATATACCTCAATCATTCATCAAATGGAGCAACATTTTAAATACCTGATGCAAGATTAATAATTACTGGAAATTATATAGTGAACAATATGCAAAGTATCACCATTCAAATTTTTGAAAAGGGTTTGAATTGCTTAGAGTGACTTGGATCAGAAATCAGTCAGTTTAGGCACTCTGCAAAACTGGCTGCATAATCCTGTGTGAAAATGTCTGATCACTAAATGTATTTGCATTTTGATTGGATCAGGATACAGTCAGGAATTATTGTAAATCCAGAGACAATTTTTTCGCCAGTGTTGTGAATGTCTCCATAAAATACAAGACATCCCTATTTTAATTGAATTTTGTTACTGCAAGTACATTTTCACTCAATCATTATCAGGATTTGTGCTTCAGTTGCTTTGATCCATGGTTTCTTCTTATATTCACATTTTTGTATGAATATAAGAATAAATCATACATCGTGTCTCTTAATATAAGATTCTGCAACTGAAGTACCCTCATAAGATGCATTTTGAGCACCTTATTTTTTAATATATGCAAGTTGTACATTTTTAAAACTGCCCATTGCATCACATCATTCAAAAAATATAGATCACTACATATAAATATGGCCTAACTAGCTGATTATTTTCTTGCATCTTTTAAATTACTCGTCATTAATGTACTCAGACTCATTATATATTGTGACTTACTTAGATATGTAGAAAGAAAGGAGGAAAAAACCCACAGAAATGAACATCTATTTTATATTAATGCAGACTAATCTTACATATATTTTTATAGTTGTAAAATGACATTATCAGCATTTAAATATTTTTCTTAACAATTAAAAAATAAATAGTTAATTAAACATACAATTTAGTAAATGCAGTCCATATTTCTAAAATTCTTCCAGTCAGATTGCTGGTCAAAAAGTATTTGTTCAGGTTTAGAAACAGAAGGGAATTTGCTAGGCTACTGCTGGGAAGGGAACCAAAAGAATCAAAATGGCAGCTAAATCTCTCCAGTTGAAGCCCTGCCCCTTTTTTATCTGTGATGCATATAACAAGGGGAGGGCTTTAATTACCCAGTCATGGATGCCATTTTAACTTTTTTGATTTCCATCGACAGATGCTCTGAGCCATTGCAGTGTCTTTCAATCTCAGCAATGTTAAGATGTAGGGACTTCAACTTCCAGAATTCCTCAGGTCACATGAAATCACACATTTTAAAGTTGTTGAGATTGAGGAACAAGGAGCCATTGTATAATTACGGAGAAGGGGTATTTTTCTATCCGTCTTGTATCAATTATTTTGTATTCATCAAAGCATACAACGTTCATTGTTGTTCACCTCCTGTTAATTGAAAAGAACATGAGCATCTACAAAAACCAATCAGCCATCCAATAGCAAATTAAAAGGTGCTTCAGATTCCCCTTAGTGTGTGCTTTACAGTAGCACAAGGACACATGAAATAAATCAATGTTGCTTTTGGAAGACCGTTATATTCAACAATTAGTTGAACTCATCTATTTTGTCCTGCACACATATTTCTTTAATGTTGAAATAATTATCATTTTAAACCTGCAAATTAGTGACATACAGATGTTAAAATAGCTTTCGATGGACATCTGTTTTTCTGCACATCTTTATACTTCTGAATAGCCGATTTAGTACATTGTAATGTACTAAATTTAGTACATTCTAATAACAATTGTTACAGCAGTTGATAATCAGTTGAGATAGGTTTATTACCCTACATTAAAAAATGAAATATTTACTATGTCTTACTTAACACTTTTCTGAAACTAATCAATATGATGACTGAATCAAGGTTAATATTTCTTTTACCAGAAGCAACTGCTTTAAATATCAAAATGACTGACTAAATTTAATAATGACTTCATTATCAAAGGCCATTACTGTATGCAGAGGAAACAGAAAAGACTGGTACAGTCTTGCGTCATATAAAGTGAAATCATAATTAATTGGAGAGAATAATTTAATTGGAAGCATAAGCATAATAATAAGAAGTATTACTGTATAAGCCACTATGAAAGAACAAAAACAGAGATGGTTAAGATATAAAATCTATTTAATAGTTGTAGTAAAATGATTTAGTCTCTTCTGAAATCAATTTAGTCTCTTTTGAAATCTGCAGAGTCAAAATGATGCTAGATTTCTACACTGACATATGATAGCATTTGCTTTGAACTGTGAATCTCCTTCTCTTCCTGAAATATATTGATGGAAACTCCATGTTTTACAGTATGTCTAGCAAGGCAGGGAGGATGTTGGTTTCAAATGTTGATTGTCAGCATCTGAGATGTTTCTGGTTTATGGCACAAAACAGGATATCAGATTGAACAGAACTTCTGTTGGATCTAATGAGATCCCAAAGGTCTTTTTTTTTTTCAAAAGGCAATTGAACTTACTTGGTGTTTTCTTTGAAAATATTTCACTTCTCATCCAAGAAAACTGAAGTTCCAAGACTTCAGAAAAAAACACCAAGAAAGTCCAGTTGCCTTTTGGGAAAAAACACCCTTGAGACAACCATGACTTGGATGATTGACAATCTCCATAGACAGATCTAATGGGATCTACAGTATAGTTACTGCAGACATGCTTTCTTCTGTGCAACTGTTCCTACAGCTGTTGTTCTTTTTCTCTTTTCTTCATTTACATACTTGCCAGCAATGAGAAAGGAAGTGTCTGGAACTACTAAGTCTTACTATGCTACATTAAAGTAGTGGCAGTACCTGCAGGTGCCAGGACTTGTATCAGAGAAAGTTAGGGAGATGAGATTACAAATGACAGATCCTGAACTGAGCAGAAGGTTATACTAGCTGCCATCTGAGTTCACTGCCAATTCTAGGATTCTACAAAATAACATGATTGTGGTTGTGAGTTCCACGAAGCTCCCAGATCACCTGAGGATTACCACTCTGGGTTTTGTAAATACAATTATTACATATTTGACATAGCTCTCAATCCAAGTAGCGCAAAATAAAACAAAATGCATATGAGCTCCAGAGTTATATTCCTCTTCTACATACTGTTTCTGCCAGGTTTTTATGTTAATCAGTCAGGCAAGCATTTAGAAACATCTAGAAAAAGCAGTAGCTGAAGATACAGCAAATCTACAAGACGAAAAACGTGGAATATATTTATCACAAGTGTTTTGAAACACCCTGCATATATGTCTCTGGTTTCATAGCAGCTGACTTACATGGAAGGAATCCATTAAATTCAATTTTCCCCAAGTTTAGTGCCACCACCAAGAGCAGAGGTGTAAATCTTCTCCGGTCTATTTATGCAGTCCATACACCTGCTTGATTACAGCTGCAAAAGTTCCTTGGAGGAAGAGCCATCACTGGCACATTGCAATCCAGAAAAATAACAAAACTAAAACAATATACATTCCCAAAGATGTCCTGCGGCAAAGATAAAAGTCATAAATATTTCCTTGGGAGGAAAATGATGATCTTACGTTTTCTTGGAAGTTTGCACATTGACTAATCTTTTCTTTGCAATAGTTGGATTGGATTGCACCATTATTCTGGAGACTGCAGACTTCTTCTGCTTCAGACCACTGCTTTGGAGGGTTTTCAGTCCTAACATGTCACAATATTTGTTGCACTGGTGGAGAACCTTAAATTGATCAATAAATGAGATGGAGCAATTGCCTTTGAAACCTTTGTACCTGCAAAAGGAGAGGGAAGAAGAAACGAATTTAAATCCTCTAGCTTCATGCATTTTTTAAAAACTAATTTTCACTAAACTGAAATGAGAAAAATGTGCATTCTCTATATCCACCCATATAAGCCACCGCTGGTATCATCCTAGTTAAAATGAATACCATCAACTTTATTCTCAGGAAAATGGTGCTGGGTCATTGCAAATACAATTAATGTTGTCCTCTTGTTGGGTCTAGAGCAGGGGTGGGCAATTAATTTTCCCAATGGGCTACATAAGAAACTGGGACTGTTATGGAGGGCTGAACCAATAGGGCTGTGAAGGTGCACAGGCATACACAAATGCACATACACAAATTGAATAAAAAATAGCCTTCAAAATAAAAGCAATACACAAGGGCTGGACAGGGACAGCCAAAGGGCCGAATGTGGCCCAGGAGCTATAAAATGCCCAGGTCTGGGCTAGAGTAAAAGAAGAAAACAGGACTTGAGTTTGGCTAATCTAAAGAAAAGAAGAAACGGGAGACATGATAGCAGTATTCCAGTATCTGAGGGGCTGCCACAAGGCAGAGGGGGCCAGATTGTTCACCAAAGCACCAGAGAAAAGGACGAGAAACAATGGTTGGAAACTGATCAAAGAGAGAAGCAACCTGGAATTAAGGAGAAACTTCCTGACAGTGAGGACAATTAACCAGTGGAACAGCTTACCCCCAGAAATCGTGGGCGCTCCATCACTGGAGATTTTTAAGAAGAGACTAGATAGTCACTTGTCTGAGATGGTATAGGTTCTCCTGCTTGAGTAGGGGGCTGGACTAGAAGACCTCCAAGGTCCCTTCCAGCTCTATTCTATTCTATTCTTAACAAAAAATCAAAGTGACTAACCAAAGACAGTTGTTTCCTATTTTATCATGATGATGTGACTAAAATCTAGTTACAGAAAAACCAATCATGGCTAATAAGGTGGACTTTTTTGGGGTGTACGTGTGTGTATGTATGTGTGCGTTATAAGGTCTACTTTTCATTTCCTTCTTATCCTTGAGTTTCCTTGAGTATCGTTACTCAAATATCCCTTCCTTCCATGTATGGCTGCATATAAGCTTGTTGTTCAAAGTTGGTCTGTAATTCATAAAAATGCAAATATTGAAAATATGCCAGTTTTTAAAAATGCAACATCAACCTTTTGGAAGTATTGTTTTCCTGTACACGTAGTCCTCGACTTACAACAGTTTATATAGTGCCCATTCAAAGTTACAATGGCACCAAAAAAATGACTTATGACCGCTTTTCACACTTATGACCATTGCAGCATCCCTATGACCATGTAATCAAAATTCAGATGCTTGGCAACTGACTCATACTTATGACAGTTGAAGTATCCTGGGATTGTGTGATCACCTTTTGCGATCTTCAGACAAGCAAAGTCAATGGGGAAGCCAGATTCACTTAACAACTATATTACTAATTTAAGAACTTCAGTGATTCACTTAATGACTGTGACAAGAAGAGTTGTAAAATGGGGCAAAACTCACTTCCCAAATGTCTCGCTTAGCAACAGAAATTTTGGGCTCAGTTGTGGTCGTAGGTTGAGGACTACCTGGATAGGTGTAAAATTCGAGTAAAGTATTGTTCCTCCAAGCCACACCAAGCAGCTTACTTATATAACAAATAATAGCATCTCATTTTTATCAAGGTTAATTCTTCATTCAACTATTTCCCTTTTCCAAAAGAAGTCTTTATTCAAGAATTGTGATGACTGTTGCAAAAAAAACCAAAAAAAAACCACCCCGTCCAGGGTTTGTGAACAGGAAATGTGACAGCTCACATTTTTCCTAGCTGAAGCTAAATCATGCTGAAAATAGGAAATCTTTTTTGGTTCGGTCTTTTTTCCCCCTTTTTCACACACACATACTCCAAGAATGGGGGGAAATACTGAACAATCGTTTGGAAAGGGGACAATAGTAGGAAACTACTTCTGCTAGCCTTGAAATGTCGTAATTGCATTTACTTTTTCCTTTAACACTTCCTCTTTTTCTCTCCATCTCTCTTCTGTCAGAGACATTCATAGCACTCTGTGACAAAAACAGATGACACCAAGCTGGCAGGAATAGCCAACACTCCAGAAGACAGGCTTAAGATACAGGAGGACCTGGACAGACTTGAACACTGGGCGCTATCTAACAAAATGAAATTCAATGGTGAAAAAAGTAAGGTTCTACATTTAGGCAAGAAAAACCAAATGTACAGGTATAGTATAGGGGGTACCTTGCTCAATAGTAGTAACTGTGAGAGGGATCTCGGAGTCCTAGTGGACAATCACTTAAATATGAGCCAGCAGTGTGCTGCAGCTGCCAAAAAGGCCAACACAGTCCTAGGCTGCATTAACAGAGGGATAGAATCAAGATCACGTGAAGTATTAATACCACTTTACAATGCCTTGGTAAGGCCACACTTGGAATACTGCATCCAGTTTTGGTCACCACGATGTAAAAAAGACGTTGAGACTCTAGAAAGAGACAGAGAAGAGCAACAAAGATGATTAGGGGACTGGAGGCTAAAGCATATCAGGAACGTTTGCTGGAATTGGGTATGTCTAGTTTAATGAAGAGAAGGACGAGGGGGGACATGATAGCATGTCTCAGGGATTGCCACAAGAAAGGGAGTCAAGCTATTCTCCAAGGTGCCTGAGGGCAGGACAAGAAGTAATGGATGGAAACTAGTCAAGGAGAGAAGCAAACTGGAACTGAGGAGAAAACTTCCTGACAGTTAGAACAATTAACCAGTGGACAACCTGCCCAGAAGCGGTGAATGCTCCAACACTGGAAGTTTTTAAGAAGAGACTGGACAGCCATTTGTCCGAATGTATAGGGTTTCCTGCCTGAGCAGGGGGTTGGACTCGATGACCTCCAAGGTCCCTCCAACTTTATTATTATTATTATTATTATTATTATTATTATTATTATTATTATTATTATTATTATTATTATTATTATTATTATTATTATTATTATTATTATTATTATTATTATTATTATTATTATTATTATTATTATTATGCCATACAGAAATCCAAGGGATACAAAAGCCACAAATATAGTGTGATATTAACAGCTGCAAGAAACCTTTTGTTTTCCAGTTCTGCCAAGACAAATCTCCTATTAAGAAGACGCCTGTCATTTTGAAGGGTCTCCTGTGAAGGCAGCTCTCCAAGGGGCAGGTGCAATGAAGAGACATCTGTACACTCTGCAGTTTTCTGGCACTTCCACAGACCTAAAGTAAACTACGGCAGTCTTCCTGTCGTTATAAAACTAGACCCTGCAGGGAGTGCTTATCAAACAAAACAAAGTTCAAAATAATTCCAGTGGCTCAAAGTACCGAGCTGAAAACCACAGAATGAAATCTAACCAAAACACCTGCCAGGTTTTTCACATAAGAAAAATAAATATCTACCCTAACTTGGTAGATAAGAGTATCTGTGAAAAGTCCTTGAAATTTAGCTGAGCATTATCTCAATAGGAGTTAACAATGGGATAAGACTGCTAAAAAAGCAGGAGTGGTTTTAGGATACAGTACATTCTACTCATGGCCATGTACTTCCTAGTTGGGGGAATGAAGACAACAGTGTGTTAGCTTGCAAAACAGTTCCTAAATCAGAGATGCTAGTTTTCAGTGATCAGCATAAGCATGCTTTGGATAACATTGAAATTTGCCTACATTAATGTGCAAATTTAGCACTGTAATGTGCTAAATGTTCATGTCACCAAGGGTGACGTGATAGCAGTGTTTCAATATTTGAAGGGCTGCCACAAAGAACAGGGGGTCAACCTATTCTCCAAAGTACCTGAAAGCAAGACAAGAAACAATGGATGGAAGCTAATCAAAGAGAGATCCAATCTAGAGTTAAGGAGAAATTTCCTGACAGTGAGAACAATCAATCAGTGGAATAGCTTGCCTTCAGAAGTTGTGGGTGGCTTTCAAGAAGAAACCAGACAGTCACCTGTCTGAAATGATATAGGGTCTCCTGCTTGAGCAGTGGTTGGACTAGAAGACCTCTAAGGTCCCTTCCAACTCTGTTATTCTATGGTCTATGTTCTATATCAGAAGTCCCCAACCTTTTGGGCACCAAAGGTTTTTCCACAGACCAGAGAGTGTGTAATTTTGTGTGCTGCCTGCATCCCATGGATGGGGCTTTGTTTGTTTGTGTAGACCGCTTGCTGGCATGCCATGGCCCGGTACCGGTCCATGGACCAGGAGTTAGGGACCCCTGTTCTATATCACTACCGGAGATTATTGCATATGGCATAGGTACTACTAAGGCTAGTAATACATACTAACAATCATTGTAAGGAGTGAGCATTTGCCTTAAGAGCATGTTTGTGCTCACCTTTTAAGGGAAGTGTGAGTTGGATATGTCAAGAGTACCATGGACAGGGGACATTTTTGTGCATGTGTGGTAAAATAGAAAGATAATGGGTCAAGAATGATAAGATTAAAGAATGTGAACTGAACATCAAAATGATTGACTGATCAATATAAAAAAAGTGGCTTGAGGTGGTTTGGAGAAAATGAAGGGGAAGATATAAAGAAATGATGTAATTTTAGAAAAGAGAGAGGTGAGAAATTTAAAGAACAAAAGGCAGTGGGAAGTGGTTGGTCATCTATGGATATGGTTGAAGCAAGGCTGGCAAGGATAGACAATTATGAAGAAAGTATAACTAAATTATGTTGGTAGTTACACATTAGAGGACTTATTCCAGAATACAAGATAAATAACAATCATCGCAAATTACAGGAAAGGAGACTCTCAAAGAACATTAAGAAAAACCTTCCAAGCAGTAAATAATTCGATATTGGAACCAGTTAGAGAGATGGTAGTCTTTTCTGCACTTGATGTGTTGAACATTCATCAATCAAGTACTTCCATTTAGATTTCTGCACTAAGCAGTGAGTTAGATACGGTGATCTACATGAGCTATTTGGAAGTGGCCTGTCTCCTATATACTTTCACATCTAGCCGGTTTTCAGTTGGCCCTTGAAAGAATCCATCTGTTTAGACTTAGAAGAGTGAACTTCATTAGGTATTTGGTTAAACAAAAGTTGATTTCCCAATACTTGGGAATACTTGATGCTCAGTGTTTTAACTACTTTTGTTGAAAAGGGGAGAAAGTATGCCCTCTGCTGAATAAAAGGAAACTTCTATATAGCAAGCTGTTCATTTTTCCTGCTATAAGATGTTCTAGTTCACTGTTCATCAGTATTGAATATTTCCAATTGAATTAAACCTTTATCTTCCAGGATCCTCAGCAATGGCCATGCTATGGAATTCTGGGAACTGAAATCCTCAGATCAGGAAGTTGGGAAACAGTCTTCTACTAATTCCATTTGAGCTCAGAATATTACATTTGAATGAGGCATTTCCATTTATATTAGAAATATTCCAATAAACTATGCCAATCCTCAAAGCAATTTAAAAGGCAACCACAGATTACAGGTGAAATAGACTAAATCTATATTTAAATTAACAAAGGCAGATCTTTCACTTTTTACACCAGCAAAAGAATTGCAAGCAGTCTATGTGTGTTGGCCCAGGAGGAAAGGAAAAAATACGTGCATAAATGGCATAAAAATAGTTGCATTCAATGATCACCAACAAAGAATTGCCAGTTGGCAGTCAATTCATGGAGACAGTCAATGAACTGTTAATAGGAACCTTCCAGGCTTTCTTCATAACAACGGGCATTGCATGGAGAAGATACCTACCATGCTTCCAGCTCATCAACTCAAATGCTTTGGTCCTCTGAGATAGGGAACCTGTAGCCCTCTAAATTTGTTAACTACAAAACTGAATATACCTCACCATTACCACCAGTCTCCGACTGCCTGATTCATAGGTCAGCAAGTACTCTAGATGGTTCTAAAACTAAGGTCCAAATCCTTTTACATAATTAACAACCATTGCGTGATTAGCACAACACACAAAAGACACATTTAAACTCCATTTCCACACCATGCTTAAATGTATTAATAAGCTCAAAAGTGTTGTGCCTTCATGATGCAAAAAAAGCATTGCCTATGTGAGTGCAACAGCACCCTACAGGATCATGAATTAAACTATGCCAAGGCATAGAAGAGAGGGCTCTCAAGACATGAAAATATGGCTGCTCCCTTCCCTGCACCCAACCAAGGCATCAAAGAAGCCCACCATGGGCCATCAGTCTCCATCATTAACATCCCAACATGCTTCTTTATTTCCATCCTCAAGAATAAAGTCTGGTCCAGTACAGCATCTTTACATTTTACCACCCAAAAAGATTCTAGTTTCAAATACATGTACCTTTGGAGGTCTCTAAATCAAATCAGGAACTCAAATCTGCAACATCATAAATATGAGTCAGTTGCCAAACTGTCTGAATTTTGATCACATAACCATGGGGATGCCACAATGGTCATAAGTGTGAAAAATGGTCATAAGTCACTTTTTTCAATACCATCATAACTTTGAATGTTGCCATTGTAACTAAATGAACTATTATAAGTCAAAGACTAAAAACATCACAGATAGATATATAGATAGATAGATAGATAGGTAGGTAGGTAGGTAGGTAGGTAGGTAGGTAGGTAGGTAGATAGATAGATAGATAGATAGATAGATAGATAGATAGATAGATAGATAGATAGATAGATAGATAGATAGATAGATAGATGTGTGTGTATGTGTGTGTGTATGAGAGAGAGAGAGAGAGATTTGAGAGAGAAAAAATAAGCCACCAAAGGTTTGCATTCTGCATTCCCAGAATACTCCTGTTTGCTTTAGGAAGAGATTAATGGCCTCTGGCTACTGTTGGGAATGACATATAGAATATTAATTAGAGTAATTCTCTATGATATGCTTATTGGAAATGTATAACATCAGAGAAAGGAAAATAAATATTCATGCATTATTCATAATGTTTTCGGTAGGTCTGTGAATAATGAGTTATGGTAAGATACTATATATAGTACTTTAAAGACACTTTAAGTCACCAGCATGGAAATGAGCTGAGGCAGTTCCAGATATCCATGGTGAAATATCACATTCTTTGGGTTTCAGGGCTTTATGTTTCACTGCCTCATTATAGCTTTCTGAATTCCATCAAGGACACTGGTGCTGCTATGGTTAAGATGATGAAGTAGGAATGAAGAAGTTATAGAATTGTAAGGTTGAAAGGGACCTTGTGGGTCTTCTAATCCAACCCCCTGCCCAAGGCATGAATCCTTGTATCATCTTGGACAAATCTTTTTTTGAAAATCTCCAACGAGCGAGCACCCACAAAGCTGTTCCACTGCTTGACCGGACCTGATTTTCTTGACAATTTTTGCAGCAGTTGTTAAGCAAACACTATGGTTGTTACATGAACATGGTGATCATTAAGCAAATGTGGTGGTTGTTAAATGAATCAAGTTTATTCAATGGGCATTTTTTGCCAGAAACTGGGAGTAAATGCTAGAAACCAACAACAGCAAAAAAACACATTACAGTCACATGACCACAGATCTATGAAGGTGAGCCAGTTGCCAAGTGTCCAAAATGTGATCATGTAACCATGGGGTGTGTGTGGCCATTGTAACTTTGAAATGGGTCATGTAGCTCTTGTGGGAGGGGAATCTTTGTAAGGTCAAAGGGTCATTAAGCATATCTCAGTTTCCTTCCAGCAGTGATCAGTTTCTTATGACTTCCCTAGAACGCCCTTTGATTCTTCCTGCCAGTTGTTTGAATAGCAATATTCATTCCTATTACAGATAGTTTTTTAAAAAAAATCCTATCTCTTAAGTCCCAAAATTAGTTTTCTCCTTTAAATCTTTCCTGTTTTCTTATCACAGTTTGTAAGGCTGCTGCTGAATATAAACAACCTTTCAAAAGTGTACAGTAGTGTCAGAGACCTTGATGAAAGTTTTGTGCCTCCAATTGATAAAATAGTTGATGAAATTATTTAGCAAACAAATTTTAAAAACAAACTTTACAGCGAGAAAAAGAAAAAATCAGCTAATTTTTCCTATGAAAATGTCTGGCTCTTTATCAAAATATATCGAGAAGCCTGCTTCAATACCCCAATTTTCAAAAAAAAACCAATCTGTTTTTCATTACAATTATCATTTATCAACTAATTAAAACAAATCTGAACAGCAAATTCACACAAAAAAAAACTTATAATAAGTTAAATTGCATTTCTCCACATCCCCATCATGGTGCATGTTCACATCTGCAATGCACCATGAAGACATTGTCACAATTTAAGATTAGCCACAATTTAGATCTAAATTGACCAAGTGCTAAATATGTAAGGAACCCATCGTCTGATGATCAGAAAGATATTCGCTTCCAGAAGATTTAACTTTCAGCATCCATCCCATTAACATTTTATCAACTGGAAGTCGATAGGAAAAGCTGGCTGAGATTTTCCTTGCTTTGAAGAGCTGGGATATAAAATGGATGCTTTGTGCTGTAACCTTTCTTTTTGCAGTCTGCACCATAACAAGACTGAGGCCCAACTCACAAAGCAGGCCTGGGAGAAGTATGCTTTTTTCACTCACCCTTTGGCTGGTGTTGCTATGCCAACGTCTGTTAGTTTCATTCCTACACCTGGAAAACAAACAGCAAGCCATTTACTACATCAAGGTCATTTTTAATGGTTTTGCTACTGATTGCAGATAGTAACCATCGCTTTTATATAGTTTATATCAGTGGTCACAAATATTTAATTCCTCCAGGGCAAGCAATTCACTGTGCCCTCAGTTTAGTGCTTTGCTGGGGAAAAAACAACAACATGGAAGATGCATTACTTGGGGGAAAAACAGGAGCCGTATAAGTTATGGTGTTGCAGACTGCTGTACACCTACCTTGTTCCATATGTCCTGTCCTGGATTTTATGGAGGTGCTTTATGATTTGTGATGGCTGTATGCACTGAATGTTTCCTTGTAATCTTATTTATAATTTTGAGAGGGAATCCACGTCTGTTTGAAGACTACTGTCATATTTCACGTACTCAATATCTCTTATTTAAGGACCTAGTGTCTGGAGCTGTTGTTGAACCTGGCTTCCATGCAGTGTTGGTGCTTCTCCTGCAGCTTTGGCATCTAACCTTTGCTGCTTCTGGATTCTAAGCAGGAGCTTGACTTACCTACTATTACTTTTGCCCAAAATGAATGATAGCTATCTCCATCACCATTATCTTCATTTTCATGCATATGCTAGTTTTCCAATATGTGCTCAAAGTAGCTTAAGACAAGAAAATAATGAGGTGGTTAATCTCAAACGCATCTCACAGTGCCAGTGTGCCATAACTATGTCATAAAGTCTCCAAACTAGAATACCAGAAGAAATGACAGAAAGAGTGCGAGAATACTGCAGATGTGAGAGGCAAGGTGGAGAAGCAAGAAATGGACAAGCAGAATTAAAAACTCAGTAGGGCTGAGTTGGTTCCATAGCTCACTAACAAGGTACAGAAGTCTCTACTGCTTGTTTCACAATAGCTAAGGAATTTAATGTGCTATTATACTGCCACTCTAGGAATCTATCCCAAACTTATTCACAGAACTTATTTCCATGTAAGCATGTATAGGATTATAGCGTGGTTGATTGCATACTATTTGCAAGCTACCCTGGGGAAGACTGTTTAAAAGGGCAGGATCCCATTTCTAACAAACAAACAACCAAGCAAACAATCGGCACATTTAAACTTGTTAAGTTCTTGGTTTTCTTCAAGCTTGATTGCATTCTTGAAGATATTTCATTACCAGGCTAGGTAACATCATTAATGGATAGGAGACAGAAATTTACTGGTTGTTTAAGAAGCCCTGCTAGTTTCAGTTGGGATGTATGTTTTTGTTTCTTGATGATTTTTTGATCCCAACATTGATTCTTCCCCAATTCTTTATCTGATTCTTTGGGTGTTGGTTACTAGAGAGGATTTACTCTAGATTTATTTGCAAGAAATGTCTCAAGAAAACAACTGTCTGACGCAGGAAAACCAAGAACAATATGATGTATTGCTCAAAGTACTTTCTTTATTGCTGTTTGCCTTTAGACAGGAATCTTGCCAGACTAAAGCACATTCTGCATAACTATCCAATAAATGTTGTGAAGAATTAGGGAGGATATTTTCTGGGTCTATTCCTGCACAACAATGACTCAACATTGATTTGTCTCTTCATTCCTTCCCCCTGCAATTCAGCACCAGATTCCATGACAACAACCAAGCTCAGAGAAGACCAAGAACCCAACAGTTCAATCCTGAGCTACACATCTTCTCTACCATTGGAAACTTTTAAACCTTTTGATAGACTTTCATCATCATGATAAATGATGCTAGAGTAAAGAGAAGACTCATTCCCACATCTCCTAAACCAGGAATATCCAAAGCACAGGAAATGGTGGATGCTGTATCTCTTCCTCCTCAATATATTGGCTATTCATAATATAGAAAAAGGTAAAGGTAAAGGAGTCCCTACAGATTTTACTCTGCTATTTGTAGCCAACTTTAGGGGGTGGTGCTCATCTCTGTTTCTCTAAGCCACTGAGCCAGAACTGTCCAAAGATGTTTCCGCAGTCATGTGGCCAGCATGACATCACGCCACAGCGCAAAACATACACCCAAAAATGGAACTCTGTTACCTTCCCATCAAAGTGGTACTCTTTATTTACTTGCATTTACATGCTTTCAAACTGCTAGGTGGGCAGGAGCTGGGGCAAGTGATGGGAACTCACTCTGTCACACAGTGCTAGGATTCAAATTACTGGAGTATAGATTTTTCTTGGTGTCATTTAAACCACTGAGCGCCTCTCACACATAACATGGAATTGACATTTAAATTCATAGACGCCAACATTGTCTAACCAGCAGCCTTCCATTCCCTCTTGGATTACAGAACATAGATTGTTTTATACACCAGTCATTAGAGGACTAAAAATTAGTTGCAATTTATCTCCAATCCATCTTAATTAGAAACATCCAGTAGAAGGGTGTGATTCAGTCATAGATTGTGTCCTTTCCTGTTAAAATAATAAAACTAGTATCTCCATGACCATAATCCCTGATTATTTCAAGGAGTTAATGGAGGAATAACAGGTGAGCTGAAATACACACTGCATGTCTAATATCAGCACACATTGTATTACAGTATTTGATTCTGTTTTCAATCTGTTTCTAGCAGGGGCATAATTTAGGAATTGCTGCATTTGTTATATTTGTTCAATGTGGTATCAGTGTGAGAAAGAATATCTGACCCAGTAGGCAGCTAATTGGTTCCTTTCCTTTGCCAATAAAGTAGGCAACACATTCTGAATGTTGTTACAAACTTGAGTGGGTCCAAGTAAAGGAAATATGCAACTATATTAAGGAAGGGTGTCTATTTCTATGTAGGTGGTTTTCTATTTGCAGACCTCAAACCCTGGATCGGCAAATGAAAAGGTAACTGGACGGTAGTCATCAGATTTTCAGATTCTGTTGGTCATTTCAATCAGGCCACAGGATGGCATCCCAGGAAAATCAGCCATGGAGCCATGGCTGAGGAGTCCAAATGAGGAGCCATGGCTGAGGAGTCCAAATGAGCTTCATGACTGTAAAGAATGCTTCTTGGCCCAATTAAAATACAGTAGCATCTATTTCCATATGTTTGACAAAAATTCGTGTCTTGCAGCCTGGTAAGGCTGGAGTGTTTTCACAGCTTATGTTACCATGGGCTGATCTTGCCCCAGTGCAGAACACTGACCATTTCTGAAGGGCAAAGAGAATGTAGGATGATTCTACTGATACTTAGTGCATCAAGAAGGCTCTGCCTGTCTTTTCCTACTACATCAAAATTAATGTTTTCTGATTTGTTGACTCAGTGGGTGTTATCCACTTAGGCCCTGTGCTACCTTTCATTGTAACCAAGACCTCCACTCCAGCTGGCTACTGTGCTTTAGAGCAGGGGTCCCCAACCCCCAGGCCGAGGCCCAATATCAGACCACAACCTGTTTGGAACCAGGCCATGTGAATGGCTGACAAGCATGTGCGTACATGAAGCTCCATTTGAGCGAGCAGAGGGTGCCTGTGCCTGCAGCTTGCACAAATGGAGCCGTGCACTGTACCTGCCACTCGCATATCCTTCCCACACTGGGCAGCCAAGCTAGAAAGGTTGGGGACTGCTGCTTTAGAGGAATTCCCTGACCCTGCCCTCTATGGCTCTTTTTTTCACAAGTTCATCAGTGGAACAGTTGAAAACTATTTTTTAAGGGGTTCTCTGCTGAAATAGGTAAAAGACTCGGATGAAATTGAAAAGGATTCTGCCACTTTCCCTTTACAGGGAGGAAAAATGTTAAACCTCTCCTGTTGTCTATATTTCCTGTCCAGGACAGCAAGGAAGAATGGGAATTCACCAATCAGGACTATAGTAAATATGGTCCAACAAAGAATCTGACATTCAGAAAGGGATTTCCAGGTGATTCCAGCTGAAGGGTACACAAAGAAATCAAATGCCTCACCAGGTGGGAGAACTTGGTTGACCTTTTCTGAGCTGGGAAGCTAAGCACATCGATTCTGGATAATACTTGGATGTGATTCCCATGTTTGTAGGCTGAGAGTGTAGCACTGATAAACCCTCTCCATACAATTGTCAAGAAAAGATCAAGGGTGTGTCCCTGGGGTCATTGGGAATGAAATTCAATGCAAAAGATTGTTCTTCCATGTTATTGCATTGATGATAACACCTATGTTGCTCACAAGAGCTATTATTATTGTTGTTGTTGTTGTTGTTGTTGTTGTTATTGTTATTGTTGTTGTTATATCTTTTACTTTTATATTGTGTTTTATATATGTTCAGCTTCAAAATGTAAAATAAATATGTCATTATATTTTGTGAAGATGATTTCAGACATTCACAAAAAAACTGACTCTGTCTTAGACTTATGAATGGAATCCTCAACAAGCCTAACAATCCTGGGGCATGTTTATATTAAAACCTGAATCCAAAAAACACACTGACCATGAGAGATCTTAAGAGAAATGGCATTTTTAAAAGATGTATTGAGGAAGTTCACAACCATGCACACCAGTTTGAAAGACTATGGAAAATAGCAGGAACCAGAGGCATTCGTGGAGGGTCAATATGGCAGCCTTGATTACTGTGTGTATATGACACATGTGAGCCTTCAATCATATAATTGTTGCTGTCATGTTGACTGTTTTTACCTCTACACCCAACTGATGAATGGCCCTGGTGGGAACTGAATGCCAACTGTCCAGATTCTATTACAACAGTCTTTCTCCAGCTTGGCAATATTAAGATATGTGGACTTCAACTCCTAGATCTGCAATCATCAGTTGAGAATCTGGTATAGCAAGGCACACACTATTTCTCTGTGGGCCTGTTTGCGGATATATCAGTCGTAATACTACATTTACCTTTAACAACTGTATAACAGTAAGATTCTCACCTTGCATATCTGTTACAAGCAAGCTGCCGCTGGTTTTTTCATACACCCAATGCTGAAACGTGCAACATTTCTGGCCAGCTTCCGAGTCTCTTCTCATGAAATTTATTTCTTTCCCATCCCTAACAGAGTATTTCACAAATTCACCAATCAGTTCTTCTTCCACTGTTGCATAAGGGATGTTATTCTTGGGCCGATGAATAAGGAAAATAGGAATAATTCTGAAAGCAGAGCCAGTGGGAAAAAACATACAGAGTGAAAACTTATGGTCTCGTGGAGAACATATTTTGAGGACCTACTAAGTGAGAACTTGGAATATATTCAGTGTGTTAATGGAGAAACATGCTTCCCTAACTTCATGTGCCCCATCCAGCATGGCCAGTAACTAGGAAAAAACTGAGAACGACTGTATAAAACATAGTACCGCTTTATAAAACCTTAGTAAGACCACACCTGAAATAGAAGCATCCAGTTTTGGTCACCACATTACAAAAAAGATGTTGAGACTTTGCAAAAAGTACAGAGAAGAGCAACTTGGATGATTAAAAGCCTGAAGGCTAAAAAGATGAAGAACGATTGCAGGAACTGGGTATGGCTTGTCTAGAGAAAAGAAGGACTGGGGTGACATGATAGCAGTATTCCAGTATTTGAGGGGCTGCTGCAAAGAAGAGGGGGTCAACCTATTTTCCAAAGTACCAGAAAGCAAGACAAGAAACAATGGATGGAGCTAATCAAAGAGAGAAGCAACCTGGAATTAAGGAGAAACTTCCTTAACAATTAACCAGTGGAACAGCTTGTCTTCAGAAGTTGTGGGTGCTTTATCATTTTTTAAGAAGAGACTGGACAGCCACTTCTCTCAAATTATATAGTGTTCTGCTTGAGCAGGGAGTTGGACTAGAAGACATCCAAGGTCCCTTCAAGTTCTATTCTGATTGATTGATTGATTGATTGATTGATTGTAGAGTGGATACTCCTTTATACTAAATGCTGCACTGGGATTTGTTAAGCAGGGAAGGAAGCACTGAGTAGAAACAACATACCAAAAGAGGAAGAGGAAGAAGAAGAGGAGAAGGGGGGAAGGGGAGGGGACACTGATTGATGTACATTTTCACCACACTATGCATCGCTGTTTTTTTCTGGGATGGTATGAGATGTTGAGCATTTGGGCCTTGGCAAACTGTACCTTATACGTGAAAGGTATTAATTCAGTTCTGAGAAAAATGGAAAAGGGTCATATCACTGGTAGGCCGGGGGCATCAAGGAGCCAACACTGTAAAAACGGTTTTATCATTAGCAAATTTTGCTAGCCCTTGTATGTTGTGTGTTCATATAGAAAATTCTTCACATATATAAAGGCAGTGATAGTGATGTGTACATACTGTAAGACTCATAAGGCAATTCCATCATTAGTCCCAGTTCAAGCACAATGTGTTTTAATGAGCTGCTTACGTTTTTCTTTTAAATTTTCCTGATATACAGTATCAATTCTGTTTTTAACTCCCCATTTTCAGTTTGCTTGAACTATAACTGCTTAAGAATAAACGAGACGTCTCTGTGGAGAGCAGCTAACCCATGTTAGTTTCAGTGTCCTTCCTTATCTAACAGCAGAGCTTCTTCTAAATGGCATCCATCATGCAATGCTTCTATTCACTTTTCCAGGAAGTTGTAAAAGTCTACTCACTCAGGTACTTCTCCAAAGCCTTCGAGAGGTTGTGTTTCGGCAGCATATATCTTGGCATATTCTCTTGCAGTGTTCTGAACATAACATTCCTAGGTGGAAGAAAATCCATGAAAAAAGAGTATTTTTATTTTATTTTTTAAATTTGTATGCCACTCTGTGAAGGGACTCTGTGCAGCTTGCTATACCATGAATAACGGAATAAAACAATTGTAGGACTAAAACATTAAAACATCAAACATTTAAAGGTAAAACATTAAAATTAGTATTAAAACAGATAAAAAGCCAATGTGTAGATAAAGTAGAGGTGAGATCTTTACAGCCACCTCCAAAATCCTAAAGGAGGCCAACCCCTGGGTATTGTTTGGAAGGACAGATACTGAAGCCGAAGCTCCAATACTTTGGCCACCCAATGAGAAGAGAGGACTCCTTGGGAAAGACCCTGATGTTGGGGAAGATGGAAGGCAAAAGGAGAAGGGGATGGCAGAGGATGAGATGGTTAGTGTCATCGACGCAGTGGGCATGGGTTTGCAGGCAGTGGAGGGGGGGGGACTGTGCTATGGTCCATGGGGTTGCGAAGAGCTGAACATGACTTAGCAACTGAACAACAACACCTCCAAAATCAAACGCCTCCATTGGGCTCCAAGCTACTTGGCAAAGCAAAGTTAATTAGTTTTAATGTATAAACACCAGCTTGTTTCTAGAATACCACTGTCCACAGAAAGAGTCAAAACAGGCAAGATGGTGTTCACAGCATAAGTGAATCCCTTCCTCTTTGTACATACAGCCGTGGTGGCGCAGTGGTTAGAATGCAGTACTTCAGGCTATTTTTGCTGACTGCCAGCTGACTGCAGTTCGGCAGTTCAATTCCCACCGGCTCAAGGTTGACTCAGCCTTCCATCCTTCCGAGGTCAGTAAAACGAGAACCCAAATTGTTGGGGACAATATGCTGACTCTGTAAACCCCTTGGAGAGGGCTGTAAAGCACTATGAAGCGGTATATAAATCTAAGCGCTATTGCTATTTCTAGATATGAAGGAAATATGTACAAAGGGGTGCAGCTTCTATCACAATGACCACCATCTTGCTTGTTTTGACCTATCCCCCCCAGATATCAATGTTCTGATCATCTCAACTATAAGGGGTTTGCTTCTGCATGCACTTACCTGTAGCGCCAATTTGTAATTTTTTTCCACAAGTTCATTGTTATTCTTGGTCCCATATACAATGGCATTGTGCACTTTCAAAACACAGGGGTGACCTGGGCTGAGCGGAGGCACCAAGCCTTGCAACACTTTGCTTCGGAAAGCTTTTCTATGCACCCCTTCCCCGAAATGTAATTCTTCCGTTGTAATCCTTCCATGCAGACTTTTACTCAAGTAACTATCACAAATGAAGTCTTCTTTGAACATCAGCTGTAAGAATTCTATCTCTTCCAAGCCTGTTAAATGAGTAAATAAACGTATTAATCCAAAGAAAGGAAAAACCTCCAGTGTTTGTATTGATTGCAACATGCAGGCAAATGAAGGAGGAAAAAACATTGTCATACATCCTTTCTGTTGTGGGTGTCTACATTCTTATCTTTTTTTTTTCTTAGCACTAAAACATAATTATAATAAACTAGAATAATCTGTATTGGCTTTGTTGCTATCACCGTATCTTCTGTTTCATCTCTGTCTGAATACAGAATACAGAATAACAGAATTGGAAGGGACCTTGGAGATCTTCTAGTCCAACCCCCTGCTTAGGCAGGAAACCCTATACCATTTCAGAAAAATGGCTGTCCAATCGCTTCTTAAAAACCTCCAGTGTTGGAGCACCCACAACTTCTGAAGGCAAGCTGTTCCACTGATTAATTGTTCTCACTGTCAGGAAATTTCTTCTTAGTTCTAGTTGCTTCTCTCTTTGGTTAGTTTCCATCCGTTGCTTCTTGTCCTGCCTTCAGGTGCTTTGGAGAATAGCTTGATTCCCTCTTCTTTGTGGCAACCCCTGAGATATTGGAACACTGCTATCATGTATCATGTTTCTTCTTCTTCTTCTTCTTCTTCTTCTTCTTCTTCTTCTTCTTCTTCTTCTTCTTCTTCTTCTTCTTCTTCTTCTTCTTCTTCTTCTTCTTCTTCTTCTTCTTCTTCTTCTTCTTCTTCTTCCTTCTTCTTTCTTCTTCTTCTTCTTCTTCTTCTTCTTCTTCTTCTTCTTCTTCTTCTTCTTCTTCTTCTTCTTCTTCTTCTTCTTCTTCTTCTCTTCTTCTTCTTCTTCTTCTTCTCTTCTTCTTCTCCTTCTCCTTCTCCTTCTCCTTCCTCTTCCTCCTCCTCCTTCTTCCTCCTCCTCCTCCTCCTCCTCCTCCTCCTTCCTCTCTCTCTCTCTCTCTTTTTTTCTCTCTCTTCCTCTCTCTCTCTCTGATGTTTCTTTAATATTGCAATGTAGCTCAGAGCTACTCATCCTTGCCTTCCCTGGCACTAAGTATTTACAGATAGTACTCATTCAGTGAATGCTTTCTTTAGTGATCTTTTGCGGTTGTGATGTTGGTGAAAAAGTAACTTTAAGACCAGTCCTTGCATTTATGACTATCACAGGTCTATAAAGTAAATCAAAGATCCAGAAAGATCATAAGCACAGTTGCAATTTCACTTAGCAACTATGCTTAATAGTGAAGTGGCCAGTCCCAATTGTGGTCACTCAACAAGTATTACCTGTATAAATAAATCTGTCACTCTGTTAGGTGGGCGAGGATTCTAACTTTCCCTCACAGCTGCCCTTCCACCCAGTTCTCCAGATCCTTTTCTTCCTTCTCTGTCTCCCTGCCCCCTAAAGTTCAGTATAAAGTGGAATAGGATACCTTGTATTATTATGCTTTGATTAACAGTCTAATGCCCAAACACCACACAATGTCAAAGCAACCAATCCAGAAGAAAAAAATAAAAGGGAAAATATATTGAACGGGAACTTCTACAAGCTGATATGAGTTTTCCAACTGTTCTTCCTGTTGCTGATTCTCAAACTTTTTGAAAATGCATAGTTGAAGCTCAAGAGGTTTGTGCTTTCTGATCACCGAAAAAGGTCTAAAAAAAAACCTCCTAACAACTAGAACCCATTCTTAAGGACTGTTCGTATGGCTCTGTTACTATTTTTCTCTTGTGACAGCATATTGTTCTTCATAAATGGGTAGTTCTGTTGCTTAGCTGAACCCATGTACCCATGGAAATAGGTTTGTTATTGAGGCCAGAATCTAATACAGAAGACCATTGAAATTGGTGGAACTTATTTCTGAATTGGAGTGCCTAAGATTGCACTGTGATTAGCAGGAACATATGTGCATGAAAACTGTCTGCAAACATGTTGACAATTATGTAGAAAGGAAATCTGTTAGGCTTTTCATTTTCATTGTTAAAGAGATACTTAATGGTAATCACTCAAAATGGATAATTATACAATTACCTGAAATGACGCGGATTGATCAATGGAGCCCTTAATAGGTTGGGATTATTCTATCATAACACTTTATTCTGGGATTAGAGTAGTTTTTATTTCTTCTTATTTTATATTGCATTATTCCAATGAATAAGTCACACCACAAATCTTACAATAAATGAAGCCTTCCATCAGTTGAGTTAAAGTAAAACTGTCTATTACACTCATGTTATCCCCAGAATGTGAAAACAATGTATAATGAATCACATTTTTTATTATATTTCTTAGATCTATTTAGTTATAGATCTTTTATCCATGGCTCTTTTCAATAATCTACTGATTTACTTTGCAGTAAGTTAACTTTTCAGAGGTGTCTCTGATATGTCAAAAATGTCAAGATGGCAGTACAGCCATAGAATCGAAGCCCCACTATTTTATTGTATGCAGCACATGTGCAATACATGTTAAAAAAAGGATGGGGCTTTGATTGCGTGGTCATGGTCATCAAGTTGACTTTTTGACCTCCCATACGGCCATCCCTTACCCTTCTCCAACCTGGACATTGGCTTTCACCTTCCATATCCCCAAGCACCATAATCAATGGTCATACTGGAGGAAGTCGGGAGAATTGTAATCCACTCTATCAGAAGGCCATGTGGGTGGGATGCAGACATGATTAAGTTTCTGCATACATCAAGAGATCTTTGGAATAACTTATAGTTTTTATCTTTCATGCATCCTAAGAAACCAACTATGTATTAATTACATTGCTGTTCTGATCAATAGTTATAGCTTTCTGGACAGTTTGTAGATAAATAAACTCACTAAATAAATGTGTGAAAATATTTATTATATTAAGAAGAATACCAATTTCTAGTTTCTCATATGCTATGATACTTCCTCTTATGTATTCATGGGTGGCAACCTGCATAGATCCTTTTTCAGGGACCCAGAATCCTCTCTGAACATCCCTCTGAAATGTGAAAGGGCACTGGCCAAAATTCCTCATATTTTGAGTCAAGGACAGCTAGAAAGTTGTAGAATAAATCTTCTCCAAAAAAACATATCATTTCTACCCCCTATGACTCTTTGCTTCTGAGAACTTAAAAGTGATCGTAATCAACTGTGATTATTACTTGCAATTATCTCATTGTGCTAAAAGAGTTATCTTCTCTTTAACTTACATATTATTGCTACACCAAATTCCCTTTTAACAGCACTCCACATGGATCATCTCTCAAGACCGAAAGTACACAAGGAAACATTTGCAGTTAGTAAATGAAAAGCTATGCACCTGTTTTAAAAGGAATGGAACAATTAATCCTACTTCTTAAGGAGTCAGGACAAGTCACCATTTGGTTGATTGAATGAGCAAAAGTTGAGTAACACGTTATGTATGGCATGGACAAAACCTGTTGGCCAAAACATTATCTATGTTTAGCATTATCTATGCAGTCGACATACTGATGTGATTAAAGAATCAGTAACGTATGAGGAAAACTTTTCGTAATATAATGCTTTGCCTATTTCTTTGGACAGATAGATTAAAATGCAATTCATCAGTTTTTGAACTATTATAAAAATATGTTGGCACATTTTGATTATATTCTGTAGACACCCCAGGAGGACTCAAAAATTGGTGGGTAAAGAACTATCTTTTCCTATGCCTACTGCTGTAGGAATACATGGATGTTTGCTCACCAGATCTGTGATCATATGGTTCAAGCCAAAATGTAAAGTGACTAGATTCAACATAAAATCTGGATCTCAAGCCTTAATTATTTTCATACAGGGTTATCTCCTCCTCCTCCTCCTCCTCCTCCTCCTCCTCCTCCTCCTCCTCCCCTCCTCCTCCTCCTCCTTCTCCTCCTCCTCGAAAAGGCAGGTTTGGTAAAAGTTTTCTGTCTTTTACTCTTGATCTTTGGTAGATGCTTAAAGCAACTAGATTTAAGGTAGCATAGAAAGAGAATAAATTATCTCTCACTCCTATGGAGATGGTCACATTGCTAGAGAAGCCACAATTTAGTTGGGGAGAGAATCACTATACCCAAATCAATACGTATAACATTTTCTCTTCTATTTCAGGAGCAGTTGAAACAGGGAAGCTAAACTGTAGCCCACTTAGATCTTTTCCCAGCTTCCTCCTGATCATGGAATTATTTGTCAAAGAAATAAACCTTTGGGAGATGTTTCTCCTTCCCTCTGGAGCGTCATATATGAGACTTCAACAATTCTTCAAAACCAGCAGCTTCCAGAGACTAGAGCAGGGGTAGGCAACCTTGGCTCTTTTATGACTCGTGGACTTCAACTCCCAGAATTCCTGAGCCAGCATGGCTCAGCTTGGAAACCTCTCCCTTTTCTCTCAGCAAGGCTGGCTCAGGAATTCTGGGAATTGAAGTCCACGAGTCATAAAAGAGCCAAGGTTGCCTACCCCTGGACTAGAGAGATGTAGTCATCCTACAGCAGTTTAAAGTAGCCAATAGAATAATAGAATCTTAAATTTGGAAGGGACCATTGGGGTCTTCTAGGCCAATTTCCCATGTGGATATAGGAAATGGGCACATCTACTCCTGGCCTCATCAACAACCACATCAAGACCACTACTTTAAAACTAGAAGACAAAGAATAATGTTTAGGCTGCTCCTTGGTGGATAAGGATAAGATGAAGCAGGTGTGTCCTTTGAGTTTGGTCAAAACAATCAAGATGGTGGCTGTGATGGGGCAATCAGAGATAATTTTTTCAACGATGCACATTGAAAATAAGTGGAGCTTTGTATCATGATGGTTACCATCTTGACCTTTTTGACTATACCCTGAGGATACCTTTGAGAAGAAAGCAGTGGCATGGACATGGAATTAAAAAAAAGGTTCCTGAGAAATATTCATGCTCTACTTTGGGAAACATGAGCATGAGCCTATAATGTTTGCATTAGCACTGATGTTTGCAAAGGACAGATGTTCAAGCACTAAGGAAACTACAGGCAGTCCTCGACTTACAACAGTTCATATTGTGACTGTTCAAAGTTACAACACCACTGAAAAAAGTGACTTATGGCCGTTTTTGACACGACGGTCGCGACATGTCTCACATGGATGTTGATGGTCACCTGATCAAAATTCAGATACTTGGCAACTGACTCACATTTATGACGGTGGCCGTGTCCTGGGGTCATGTGATCACCCTTTGCAACCTTCTGATAAGCAAAGTCAATGGGGAAGCCAGGTTCACTTAACAACTGTGTTACTAACTTAGCAACTGCAATGATTCACTTAACAACTTGTGGCCAGAAAGGTGATAAAATGAGGCAAAACTCACTTGACAAATGTCTCAGTTAACAATGGAAATTCTGGGCTCAGTTGTGGTCGTAAGTCAAGGACTTCCTGTATTATCAAGGTTCAGCCCCCCTTTTCAATGAAATGTCTAAAAGGCTGTTTCATGGCGAAAAGGGTTTTCTGACCTTGTAAGCTAAACCAACAGTTATTTCAAGTGATTGAGGCATCATCCTTTGGTTTTAATTATTAAAAACCTTACATGCTGGGTTTTTTTTAACAATGACGTCAAACAGTAGGATTAGAGATCTTATCTTTAGAATCAATTTGCTCAGTGTTGAAAGGCAGATCCTCAGCAGATGCTCACCTAGATCTTATCTTATTCCATCCCATTTTTCTTGTCCCAGAATGGAAATCATTAAATATTTTAGAGTGAAACCTTGATGCATGTTAGATTCATTTTCTCAAGAATTACACAAAATAAACAATCTGATTATGATTTTGCGTAATTCTGCAACAGTTTGTATAGAAAAAAACATCATAATTTTACCTTCCACATCCTGAAGACTGGACAGATGTTCCAAAACTGTAGAAAGATGAAAAGAAATATACTCAGAATATAGGCTACACATCATTAATTGCAGTTGTGTATTATGTTTAAGGAACAATTCATCACATGTTACCTTCAGAGGTCAGGTTAAATTCTGAAGTTGTTTTTCCATATATATTCTTCAGGCAGCAGTGATACAGGCCTTGGTCTTTTTTCCCAGCCTGAACTATTGCCAAAGACACTGGAAGGTCATCTCTTGCACTAGAAAATACATCAACATTTGAAAATTCATATTTTTTTTAAAAAGACAATAATAATAATAATAAAGTTGGAAGGGACCTTGGAGGTCATCTAGTCCAACCCCCTGCTCAGGCAAGAAACCCTATACCATTTCGGAGAAATGGCTGTCCAGTCTCTTCTTAAAAACTTCCAGTGTTGGAGCATTCACCGCTTCTGGAGGCAGGTTGTTCCACTGGTTAATTGTTCTAACTGTCAGGAAGTTTCTCCTTAGTTCTAGGTTGCTTCTCTCCTTGATTAGTTTCCATCCGTTGTTTCTTGTCCTGCCTTCAGGCGCTTTGGAAAATTGGTTGACTCCCTCTTCTTTGTGGCAGCCCCTGAGATATTGGAACACTGCTATCATGTCACCCCTCGTCCTTCCTTAATTTTTCAGAGATGCATGACTTTTAGATCAGCAGTCCCCAAATTTTGCAGCTTGACAGCCCAGCTGGGGGGGGGAGGAAACTGGGCCACATGAGTGGTGGGGTGGCGCATGCACACACAGTGCTTGCACGAGCAGTGGGCGGGCGGGCCAGCGTGCAAGAGTGCCCAATGGCCCAGTGCTCCTGCAAGCTCCAGCCAGCCATTCACACAGCCCAATTCCAAATAGGCCACAGCCATGGCCCAGAGGTTGGGGACCCCTGTTTTAGATCATTAAAAGTGTCTCCCTTCCCCTTTATTTTATTAACAGGTAGTCCCTGTCTTCCAACCAGTCACTTAGCAACTGTTCAAAGTTATGGTGGACCCTCAAAAAGGGACTTATGGCTTGGATTTAGAGCTCTGACGTCTGCCAGCTCCCCTGCGGTCATATTACCACATGTGGCGTGCTCCGTAACCAGTCTGAATTTATGGCTGTTTGCACTGCCCCACAGTCATGTGACCACGATTTATGATTATTATTATTTTTTTGCCAAAAACTGGCATTTACCAAACCCTGACAGTTCCACAGCTTGTACCAGCCTAGTTTGAATAAGGCCAATTTAACACACCAGTAAGTTCTCTAAAAACCACTCTATTAACTACATTTTTCTATTTTCTTACAGATCAGGATTTCTATGAAGAACAGTTACAGGAACTAGATATGACTCTAGTCTAATGAAGAGAAGGACGAGGGGTGACATGATAGCAGTCTTTCAATATCACAGGGGTTGCCACAAAGAAGAGGGAGTCAAGCTATTCTCCAAAGCACCTGAAGGCAGGACAAGAAGCAATGGATGGAAACTAATCAAGGAGAGAACCAATCTAGAACTAAGGAGAAATTTCCTGACAGTTATAACAATTAATCAATGGAACGACTTGCCTTCGGAAGTTGTGGGTGCTCCCTCACTGGAGGTTTTTATGAAGAGATTGGACAACCATTTGTTTGAAATGGTTTAGGTTAGGGTCTCCTGTGTGAGCAGGGGAGGGGATGGACTAGAAGACCTCTAAGGTCCCTTACAACTCTATTGTTCTAATCTTTCTATAAACCATGACATGATTATTAACTTCTTTTGGATTAAATGTAATCTTCCTATGGAGAACCAGTCTGAGACCTGAAAATATCATATGAATGAACAGACACAGTAATATGGCTGGCATTAGAATTTGTAAGCATTAAATCAGGCATACTTAGGTTAATAAATATTGAAAATATAAGGCAGGTTGCCTAATACTTTCTTGTCCTAACATCCTGCAATTTATAATCTGCAACCACAGATGCCCTTATCTGCTAGTTGTTTAACAAGAGAAAAGCAACTAGCATTACAAACTCAACATACGTACTGTAAGAATTATAAATACAATATACCCCTCCCCCCATTCTTCCTTTCCCAAAACCTCTGCAAAACATGTTAATATAATTATCTTACCTTCTGTGAACTCGAGCAAGAAGCTTAGAATCTTTTGTCCAGATAATGGTGGAATCCGAATGAATTTCTCCAAACTGGCAACATAATTTGATATTTCCAGAAAAATCAGGAAACAGTTCTGCGTGGGTTTTCCTCAGCAGTTTGGGTGCTGAATTTTTTTTTAAAAAAATGATGAGTTATTGGGGATGAACATATGTATAGTAGCATTTGAGGATGAATTTGCATAATATATATGGATCAGCCCTTGAGCCATTTCAATTGAACTATTGCTCTGGGTATATATATTTATTCCTTAACAATATATTGAATATAAAGACCACATAGATATTTTAGAGTGTTCTTTTTAATTCAGAAGAAATAAAATCTGCCATATCACCCTTGAGCAATCTTGCTATCCTCTCTTGCTATCCAAACTATAACTCATGAAGTATGACTGCAATTGTGTCCAACACAGCTAGAGGATACCATGTTGTGAAGAAGATTGACCTAGTGTTTCTCAAATTGTGAAGTTTAAGGTGTTTGGACTTCAACTGCCAGAACTCTGGGAGGTTGGCTGCCATGGCTGGCTGGGGAATTCTGGGAACTGAAGTCCATACATCTTAAAGTTCATAAGGTTGGGAAACTCTGACCTAGGAATATAAAGACCACATAGATATTTTAGAGTGTTCTTTTTAATTCAGAAGAAATAAAATCTGCCATATCACCCTTGAGCAACCTTGCTATCCTCTCTTGCTATCCAAACTATAACTCATGAAGTATGACTGCAGTTGTGTCCAACACAGCTAGAGGATACCATGTTGTGAAGAAGATTGACCTAGTGTTTCTCAAATTGTGAACTTTAAGGTGTTTGGACTTCAACTGCCAGAACTCTGGGAGGTTGGCAGCCATGCTGGCTCAGGAATTCTGGGAGTTGAAGTCCACAAGTCATAAAAGAGCCAAGGTTGCCTACCCCTGACCTAGGCTATAGATAAGACTATTAAAATTGTTCCCTTTAAGACTGTTAAGGCTCACAGACAGAAGACCAAGTTCAGAATGCATGTTCCACATCCAAATTCTCACTAGCCCTGTTTGCAATGAAGCTATGGCCTCTACAGACTAATGAACCTTTCACATTCTCATTGTCAGTTTACATCTCATTTAACTCTGAGCCCCATGCTTGTATTTTTTTTAATTCAAAAAAGAGCATGTTTGTACAACTAGGTGGAGATTCTAGTTACTGCATAACTGACCAATGGAGAACAGTTTTGCTGAGATAATGAAAGCATACTTGGGATAGTTGATCAACAAATGGCAACTCCTACATCAAAGGTAGATTTTTAAGGATAGATCCTAGAGCTCCTCCACAAATAGCCACTGAGTTATAATTTTAACATGACAAATGGAAGGAGGCATTAAATACAAAGGAACAAAAGTGTATAAATGTGTTTTGAATTCCAAGTTTCTAATTTAAAATGCCCATTATGAGTTTAGATTAGTCCTCCATATGCTCAACAGCTATTTTAATTATTTGAGGAGTATTTTGATCTCGAAGTAAAGCATTCCAAACTAGAAAAAAAGCTGTTTTAAATTCAAATCACTTCCACAACTAGGCTGTTTTACCCTTGAAACAACTTTTTTTTTTTAAATTTCAGACAAGGTGTTCTGAATTTAAAATGCTTTGCATTCCACTAATGAGGACAAATCATATTAACTGAGATAATAAATTCAAGTTAATTAGTTTAAAAACAGCTCATTCTAGAGTACAGCTTATGATCCACTGCTAAAGGGCCATTGGTACCCCCAAAATTGCATCTCAGTGTCTCATTGATTAAATAATTTGGGATTTAGAACAGTTCGTGCCTTAGAGAGTAAAGTATAGAATACCAAGGAGACAAACTCAGAACCCGAATTTGGCATCTTTACTTACAAATATTTTCAGGAAGCAACAACTTCTGCCAGATATCTAGGGGAATTGTCACAGGGAACTACCGTTGATAAAAAGTACTGACAAAAAACCCCACCTCATTTTCTAGACATACCTTTGTTGTCTTTTTTGCATAGCATTTTCTGTTCTTCCCTCTTCTCTTCCCTTGGAGTTAAAACACCCTCAGTTCTCCAGCTAGCATCGTTACAGATATTTTCCTTTGTTTTAAGACATGGTTTTTTGGACATCTTAGGCATCAGGTTGCTTATTATTTCATGCCCGTTCTTTATGGCATCGGCACTTTTGTGAGGTGACAATGGCTTGGAGATTTCAGAAGCTTCTAGTGATATTGTCCTCTCATTTTCTAATGCAGAAATATCTCCCTCATTTGTTCCTAATGTGCATGGCTGAGTTTGGACCTGTGGTAATGCTTTTTCAGAATGACAGTTGTCCTCAGAAGCACACGGCAAAGGCCTCTCTAAAATCCCCATTCCACACTCAGATAAATTTTCCCTCTCACCATCTGTGAAAGTTCTGCTTTGATCGGGGTCAGTGGTTGTAACTGTACATCCAGTCTCTAATCTTCCTACCAGAACAGCAGCTTGCTCACTGCAAAATTCCATGAATGGAGGCATACATTCTGAGTAATCATGCCAAGAGTAGGTTGGTTCTGAATCAAGGAGTGCCCTCGTGTAAGGCTCTACTTCAACTTCCTCCAAGTCATCTTCAACCGGCGTTTCAGTTTCCTTGGTGTTCATTTCATCTGGCATAATTTTGCTCTGACTTTGTCTTTCCATTTTTTGATACTCACCATGACTCACTATAACAGGATGTTCTGAATCAAGTAGGGCTCTCATAAAAGGTTCTGTTTCAGCTTCCTCAAAATCAGGTGCCACAAGCATGTCATTTTCTTTCTCTGACTGCATTATTTCTTCATTTTGGTCTTCTTCTATCCCTTTGTACTTATCTTGCCAGGATGTCATTGTCTTTGAATCCACGCTACTGTCCATTTCAGACGGGATGGATTCAGTTTCCCCAACATGCTCGGATAGCGCCAGTTTATCTGCATTGTAACTTTCTGATGCACTATGCTTTGTTATATTGCCTATCCTGCTGTTCTGAGTCTTTTGGCCTACGCCATAATCCTCAGTGCTGGTAATAGTTGAAGACTGCACAGTATTTGAACCTGCTGATGTATTCATTTCAAATGGAGAGCACGCCATATCCAAGCCTAAGCTTTTCATGCTCCCATTCGAATGTTTTGCAGGAGCAGATTTTTTCTCCGATACTAATTGTTGGGCATTTGAGATATGTTGGGAGTCCAGGAGAGTTGGTTCCAGACTTGCAACACAGTCTGTGCACTTTTGGCTTGCATTAGCTTTAACACTTTTGTTAATTTCTAACAGCACCTCAGTGAAAAATCTAACTTTGTATGATGCTGTGAATATGGGTTTCAATGCCTCTCTTTCTATACTGTTATCTTGGCTCATTTTCTCTAATGCTTGCCAATCATTTTTAGGCTCAGTAGTCACTGGTGAATTAGACTCCGGAATGTGGTAGATGTGATTCTGTGCATCAAGTACAGCCTTAAAATCTCTACTGTTACTCTTATTGTGATAAATACCACAACTCCTGTCTCTTTTTGCATTTGATTCTGACTTACTTTCTCTTCCCTGATTTTCTTGCTTGGCACTTCTATTGATTGCCATAACAGAAGTATGTTCTCTACTTATTAATGGAGCCATACTTTTCCCACAGAAATTTCTAGATGAATCCTCTGTCAATGGACAGTCGTTTATTCTAGACTGACTTACAGGACTTTGATGTTCTTCCAAAGGTATCTTGTTAGCTCGCTTTGCTATGTGGCCACTTTTCCAATTAATATTCTGTTCAGTGTAAGAGAACTGGCCAAGATTATTAGGAAGCTGTTGTAATAAAAATTCTTGGCTAGGTTCTAAAGGTTTGTCTGGAACAACTCCAAATCTACATGGAGGTTCTTGTTCACAACACCGGAAAGCCTTTTCAGTCAATACTGTGTCTTCATGATATACGCACCTCTGAATGGATCCATGGTGATCATGCTGGGCTCCACACTGCTTATTTGGACATTTTCCCTTTCGGAGATCGCTCCTTATAAAGTAAACATGTGGCCTTTCTCTTTTATGTTGAAAAACAGAGCACAGATCTGTGTAATCTGATTCCACAGGCACTGTCATGGAATTGATCTTGGATGTATGGCTATATGCTTCATCTGCTTTTAGCAAGCTAAAATCAGTTAGGCCTTCCATTTCTGTTGTCAATTCTGAGACATGCTGATTATCTTCTGTTAAATTTTCTGGCACACGCTGCCTACCACTTACATCTGCAGTAATGTCCAGTCCTCTGACCTCCTTGGCACTAGCAGTCTCAGCTGCTACACTCTTAACCTCCTTGCTGGTGCAACTGAAGTCATCATCCCAGTCGTCATTCTCATAAAGAAGTCTCTGGGAGAGCTCACATATCGTTGATAAATCAGCATCTCCGTCCTTAAGTTCTGCAGATTCCAGGACGCTCTGGAAATTTTCTTTGGATTGATGTTTAGTCCTAGGAATGTCATGGAGTATTTTTATTTTGTTGAGCTCATGGGGTTTTCCTGCATATTCCTTTTCCATTTGTACATCAAGCATGGACGCTGGAATATCACATAAGGCATTGGGGCAACCACAGCTTGCCCTGTTATCCACCGCTGTGAGATGAGGAGCTTGATTCCAGCCTGGCTTCTGCTCTTCAGCCTCATGGGTTCCACCACTTCCATCAAGAGCTACAACGTTTTCCAAAGTAAGGTTGCCCATCTGAAATCCAGTTTTCCCATGGACCTTTGGCAAAGCAGAATTTTCAGCAGCCCCATGAGCAGGTGTGAAAACAAGTCTCTCATCCAGTGTAGGATCTGTTATAAATAGTTTTTGATCATTGCTGATTGATGCTGATGTTTCAGTATTGATTTCTTGTTGCACTGTCTAGAAAAAAAACCAGAATAAAAACAAAGAATGAAGGAGGCACATAAAAAATTCAGTATTAGGCTAATTGACAAGTAAGCCAATAATAGAAAAAATTATAATGCTGAATTATAAAGGTACATTGCTCTACTTACCTCCAGGGATGACCCATGAGTTTATTGTCTAAGAATATTCTTATAAAGATTGATGTTAGGTAAGGCATTAAGGCTTGGTGCAAAACCTATTTAATTTTAACAGCATTTATCTTATACCCTGTTGCATTGAAGCTCTGCAGCTTTTCAACATGTTCAAATAAAAGTTAAGCACTTTAGCAATCTTTTGCCAAATAGGATAACTTTAATCCCATGAAGAATCTTTCTTTTACAACCAATAGAACTATAAGCATGTTTAACTCTGACTAACTCATTCCCAATCTTTTATGATCTTAATCCAAGCCATGCTGAATGTAAAAAATACTTTGAAAATACATAATATTGGAGCAAGTATTTGAGTCAATCTTTTTTGAATAATTACTGCATCTACACATAAGAATCAGTGGAGCAGTAGATTCATTCAAGCTAGTCTAGCCAGCCTTGGCTGATCTTGAAAAATTAAGTAGAGTTGGACTCAATGAGGAATTCATCAAGAGGTGTTAGGGCTGTAGATTAAATTAGAAAGTTGAGGAACCATCTCAAGAGAAGAGAATGGCAAACCATTCTATTGTTGCTAAGAAAACTACATGAAGTGTCTATGAAGCCAACGGCCACTTGAGTTCCACTCAAAGAAGTCTTCTTGACCTGAGGTTGAGCACAAACAACAGGATATTTTATTTAATTATTATTTCAATGTCAAGGCCAACCAACTCTGGGCAGCTTACAGATAATAAAATAAAATATATCAAGTAAACCAAAGGAGCTCAACCACCATTCTAGCTCAGGGTATGGGAGGATAACTAGGTCTCAGTTTGGGGGAAGTCAAAAGTGTGGGAGCAGTATGGATTTCTAGGCATACGTTATGCTACAGGGCAGGAGCTCTAACTGAAATGGTACACTTCCTAGGTCCCACAAGATGACACTGCTTAATTGACAGGACCTGGTATCTGCCCACTCTAGTTGATCTCACCCAATGGGCCTAAAGGTAGGGAGACAGGTGGTCCCTCATGAATCCAGCCCCTATTCCATGAAGGAGGCGATAAGTGGCCCTGCGGGTAGGCGGGGTGGGGGCGGGGCAGGGGGTGGAGCAGGGGCGGGGCCAGTTTTTGGGCACTCAGTCTCTAAAAGGTTCGCCATCACTGCTGTAGAGCAACTCAACATAGAGCACATTTTAGTAATCCATTTGAGAAGGACCATATCATGAGTGAATCTCTGAAGATTTTCCCAGTGTTCACATCCAATTTTTAGCTTCCAGGAATAAAATGCTCAGCCTGGTTAATCAAAACAGTCCTTATATTCTTTTTGTGTGCCATAGATTTATTGATACCCAGCTTAATCCTGGTCATTCTGCCCACCAAAGAAAGCCTTAAAGTTTTCCAGCAAATTTTCAGAGAAAGGAGAGTTCTATGCTATGCGTATCTTGTTATATTTTCTATATTTTATTTTTTCACATAGGCTAAATTTGAAATCTATCAGTAAAAACTTATTAGACTTTGATTAAAATAAAGAGGATTCTTAATTTCCTATTTACTTCTGAAAACATTTCTCTAATTTTAAAATACACTGCAAAAACAGAAGGTGTAGCCTCAGGTTATTTATTCAAATATAGTTCATTAAATGATGATGGCCTCATTTAAAATTATTTAATTTAGGGCAGTTTGTTAAGTACATAATGTAATAGACTTTATCTCTCTCTCTCTCTCTCTCTCTCTCTCTCTCTCTCTCTTTCTCACACACACACACATACAAAAACACATAATCACTATTTCAATTTTCCTTAATGCAAAAGTTTTCATGTGAAGGCTACGTACTCTGTGTGTGTGTATTATATATATATAATATATATAATGATATTCTCTATATATAATGATCTTCTATATATATAATATATATATATAATGATCTTCTCCCAAGAAAACATATTTTGAGAACATATTCTCTTCATTTTATAATCCACAAAATTGTACGCCATGATAAAAATGTTAGCCTTTAAGATGCCATAGGATTCTTATTTTTGCAACAACACAGGTTAATTAGACTACCTCTCTACAGTCAAAGTTCAATGTTAACTTTCTGCAAAAGTCAGCTTCATGTCTGGTTGCTTAGTGCGACCTCTACTTATATTCTGCTTAACCTTTTAGTAAATGCTTTGGAATCTCGCTAACATCATCTGATCAGTCTGCCTACTCTGCAGGTGGTGGCAGAATGGAAAATGAAAACGGGCAGATGACCCCTGTTCAAACTCAATCCCCCACTGAACACTGAGCATGCTTGATATGATTTGCAAGCATATTACACAGGAGCACATTTATAGTGCAGGCCTTTGCTCTGGGTCAATCCTTCCTAATCCAGCAATTTCCTTTATTTTCCTTTATGTAGGTTGTACATTATTTCAAGCTCTTTGAACCACTACGCAAAGCATCTTTTTGCAAAGTAGCCTCTGCAGACATTATGGCAAAAGTTGGCAATGTTAAAACTGGCTTTAACTTACTGTAAAATTAAATGCCTTCAAAATTAAACTGCACTGATTATATTTAATTACCAAGATTTATTCAAAGTTATGTAATAATTTTCTACTTAGTGAAAAAATTACAATTGTCAGGCTCTTTGACATCTGCCCGAACCAAAACTAACATTTTTTTCCAAATATAATCTTAGAGTCTCTTATATGAAGAAAAGAGATAGGGCTGCAAGAATTCTAGCAACTTCGTTATTTCTCATCTGAAAATCTATATATGACCATACAGGTAATCCTCCACTTTTGACCACAATGAAGCACAAAATTTCTGCGGCTAAGTGAGAAAGTTGTTAAGTTAATTTTGTCTCACTTTACGACCTTTCTTGCCACAGTTGGTAAGTGAATCACTGCAGTTGTTGTGTTAGTAATATGGCTGTTAAGTGAATTTGGCATCCCTATTGACCTGTCAGAAGGTCACAAAAGGGGGTCACATGACCCCAGGATACTGCAAACATCATAAATATGAGCCAAGCATCTGAATTTTGATCATGTGATGCTGCAACAGTCATAAATGTGAAAAACGGCCATAAGTCATTTTTTTTCAGTGCTGTTGTAACTTTAGCCACTAAACGAACCATCGTTAAGTCAAAGACTACTTGTATATTGGAGCATTGATATTCTCTTTTTCCCGACAGCTGTTTTCCTTGAACCAATGAAATGAAGAGTAGCTGCACTGATATTGTAATACAGGAGACTGGAGCTGGCTATTTATATATCTCCCAAATCTTTATCACCCTGAGAACTGAGCATTTCAGTATATTAATCAAATTTCAGAAAAGATTTTGACGCTATATCCAAGCCTTTCTTTGGATTGCCATGCCACATAACATCCTGGGATCATTAATTGTACATCCCCTATCAGCTATATGCCAATTTCTTGGCCCAGAATTTGAACTGAATTGGTTTGCTTTTAGGATGACATTTGAATATATCTGCCACTGAGCGAGATTTTCATTTGTTTCATACACAGGTAGTCCTGTGAGCCCCAAATTTCTGTGACTAAATGAGACATTTGTTAAGTGAATTTTGCCCCATTTTACGACCTTCATGTTCCTAAAGTTAGGAACATGGTTATTAAGTGAATCTGGCTTCTCCATTGACTTTGCTTGTCAGAAGGTCTCAAAAGAGTGATCACCTGATCCTGGGACACAGCGACCATCATAAATATGAACCAGTTGTCAAGTGTCTGAATTTTGATCATGTGACCAGTGGGATGCTGCAATGGTCTTAAGTGTGAAAAATGGTCCTAAGTCACTTTTTTCAGTGATGTTGTAACTTTGAACGGTCACTAAATGAACTGTTGTAAGTGAAGACTACCTGTATAGACTTTTTTGAATCCCAAAAATGCATACGTACAGTTTTACTCGAAAAAGAACTAAGTAGAACATATTTCTGATTTCCCCCCTATTTTCCAGTTCCATCAAAATTTCCATGCTCCTACAGCTTTATAAATAAAACACTAGGAACTCATCTGCAATTCCTCTTCTGGCTAGCTATTTCTGTTTGATTACAAAAAGGAATCAAAAGACTTTTATACTTTAGCATAGCCAGAGTCCAGGGAAAAACAGCCTATCCCATTACCTCTTAATCATGTTTGAAAGCTGCCCTGCGAATGTTTGTGACGTGACCTTCACCATCTTTGAAACCTGTTGAAAACTCACAGTGATCATCCAGAATTAATTTTGAAGAGCTGTCTATTGGGAACTTGAATTACTCACTGTAGCAACTTCTTCTCATCAGAGCAATAAAAAAAAAAAGCACAGAGAAGAATCTGTAGGGCTTGTTGAAAGAATGTTAAAGCGTTAAGGTAATTCTTGACTTACAACAATTCATCTAGTGACAGTTCAAAATTACAACGGCACTGAAAAATGTGATTTATGACTGTTTTTTACAGTTACGACCTTAGCAACATCCCCATGGTTGTGTGATCAAAATTCAGCCGGTTGACAACTGGTTCATATTTATGATGGTTGCGGTTTCCTAGAGTAATGTGATGACCTTTTTAATGACCTTCTGACAAGCAAAGTGAATGGGGAAGCCAGATTCACTTAACAACTGGGCTACTAACTTATCAATTGCAATGATTCACTTAACAACTGTGCAAAGAAAGGTCGTAAAATGGGGCAAAACTGACTTATCAACTGTCTCACTGAACAACAGAAATTTTTGGCTCAATTGTGATTGTAATTCGAGGACCACCTGTATGGTGGAAGTTTTCTTTAAATGTCCTTGGAACATGAGGCCAAGTTCATTTGCCTGCCCTTTGTCTCATTTTACTTTCTCTTTAATATTATAGTGCGACGATCAGCTTTGCAATGTCATCAATATAATCTGATTAAATACAGTGAGGGCAGGTGAGGCCATGGAGAGTGAAGGCAAAGAAAAAAATGAGGTCCAAAAGTAAATTCAAAAACGAAACAGACAGACATAGAGGCCTATCATTCTGGGGACAGGCAAAGTATAAAGGGTAGAAATGAAACAAGAAATACAGGTAGAACTTGACTTACAACCATTTGTTTAGTGATCATTCAAAGTGAAAAAAGTGACTTATGACTGTTTTTCACACTTACGACCATTGCAGTCTCCCCACGGTCACGTGATCAAAATTCGGCCGCTTAGCAACAGGCTCATATTTATGACAGTTGCAGAGTCCAGGGATCATGTGATCAACTTTTGCAACCTGACAAGCAAAGTCAAAGGGGAAGCCAGATTCACTTAACAACCATGTTACTAACTTAACTGCGGTGATTCACTTAACAACTGTAGCAAGAAAGGTTGTAAAATGGGGCAAAACTGACTGTCTCACTTCGCCACAGAAATTTGGGGCTCGATTGGGGTCGTAAATCAAGGACTACCTCTACTATAAATCAAGGGAATACAATGTGAAATAAGAGAAAAACCTAAGAAATATTGTATAGCTCGATCTATCATGCCCTTCATTGTACTTTTTCATGCATGTCTACCTTTGTAAATTTTCATCATGTCCATTCTTTAAACTTCTCAGCTCTTGGGTTTTGAGCATCTCAACTCCATCCACAATATTCTTGATCTTCCTCCTTCCACTCAGCCCACTCACTCTTCTCTCATTTCTTCTGCAGTTCTCAAACTTCAGTTTAATATACTTCTTTTGTGCTATTTACTCAAATTTTTCAAGCCACATCCTTTCAGCACCCATTCCCTTTATTGTTCTACTACACATACGTTAAGTCAGATAAGTGCTTCTCTTTTCTGAAATGCTGAATTTTCTGTTGATCTCCTATCCATGCCTAATCAGAACCACTTCTATTTATTTTATGTAATTTAACTAAGTTTCACTAGGGAGGCTTTCGTTTAGCTTTACCGAAAAGCAGATTCCAACATTGTCCATAAAACTTGATTGAGAGCTTGTGGGAAGCCTTAATAAAATTTGGATTAGTTTTAATTTTCTCATTTATTTTTCCAATTAGAATGAATCACGTGGAATCTAAGTTGATGCACAGTGCAGCATGTTTTTTATTCTTTCCATTTTTTGCTAGTATCCATTTGCACTGGATCTGATATTTGCATGGGTTGGTTCTTTAACATTTATTTGTTTATTTGATTAATATTAATTAATTTATTGATTATTAATTAATAAATTAGGAGATGAGTTTTCTCATGTACAGAAATTGGTTAGATCATTGTATTTGTATTTGTTTCTATTTAAAATATTTCCCTACAATAGTTTAAAGCATCAGCTGTAATATCCAAATATAAATACAGCATGATGGCTGAAATTCAAGAATGACATTAATAGGAGTGTCTGATCCCAGTTGGTAGGTCAACGTACATCGGTGTAGCTAACTTACTAAGGGCGTAGAAGGACAGCAGGTTGCAGAAGGTAAACAGCCATATAAATGAAGGCACTATAACTAGAATTAATTTCTGATAACATCGACTCATGGAAATTCTTATTTCCAGAGTTGGAAGGAATTGATATTAGAGAACAGCTGGATCCACAGCTGCCAAAATGGAAGAGACTGAGGGAAGGGGAAGGGGAAGGGACCAAAGCAAAGAGGAAAGGAGAGAAGAGGACTCTAAGAACTGTACTCTGTCCTTAGTCCAGGTAGTCCTCAACTTACAACCTCAATTGAGCCCAAAATTTCTGTTGGTCAACAAGACAGTTCATGAGTTTTATCCCATTTTATGACATTTCTTGAGACAGTTGTTAAGTGAATGACTGCAGTTATTAAGTTACTAACACAGTTGTAAAGTGAATCGGTTTTCCCCATTGATTTTGCTTGTCGGAAGGTCTCAAAAGGGTGATCAAATGAGCCTGAGACACTGCAACCGTCATAAATACATGGCAGTTGCCAAGCATCCAAAATTTTTGATCACATGACCATGGGGACGCTGCAAAGCTCCTAAGTGTGAAAAACAGTCGTAAGTCGCTTTTTTCAGTGCTGTTGTAACTTTGAACAGTCGGTAAACTAATAGTTCACGGACCCTTTGGAAGACTTATGAAGGAGCTTCAAAGACTGTTCCTGGTTACTTGGATGTACTGTAGGTGTATGCTGACAGACAATGAAGATAGTCCTTTTGTTTAGCAACGTCCAAAGTTATAGTGGCAGTGAAACAACTAACCTATAACCTGTCCTCACACTTATAGCACAATCACTGCAGCATCCCTGCAGTCGTACGATCAAAATTCAGGCCCTTCCCAGCTGGCATGGATTTCTGATGGTTGCAGCGTCCCAGGGTCATGGGATCACCCTTTGTGATCTTCCAACTTCCAATAAGCAAAGTAAACTGGGGAAGCCAGATTCACTTCAGTACACCACTTGCTTCCCTTAACGACTTCAACGACTCGCTTAATGACCATGGCAAAAAAGGTCATAAAATCAGGCAGAACTCATTTAACATTTGCCTCGCTTAGCAATAGAGGTTCTGGTCCCAGTTGTGATCATAAGTTGAGGATTACCTGAATACTTGATAGCCAAATCTGGCTCTAGGTTCTGCCTCGGTTTACCTTCCCAATATAAGCAACCAAGTCGGAAGATCATTTAAAAGCAGGTTGACTCAGCCTTCCATCCTTCCAAGATTGGTAAAATGAGGACCCAGATTGATGGGGGCAATAGGCTGACTCTGAAAACCGCTTAGAGAGGCTGTGAAGCGGTATATAGGTCTAAGTGCTATTGCTATTAGGGTACCCTGAAAAAGTGGGATCTCTCTATGAAAAGGGAGATCCCCAAGACCCATTTTACATTCCTTTTTATAGTTAACACAACCAAGAAAAAGGAAAAAGGAAAGTTAGTTGGACAAGATAAGAGTAACCCCTCCTTGCACAGTAAATCAATTACAAAGCCAATTGCCAGTTGACACTAAGAAACTTTTTCTTATCAGGAGAAAGTATCCAGATATCCTTCTGTAAATTATCTTTTTAGTTCAGGAAAGCTATCTAATCAATCCATACAAACATAGGATAAAAGTTTTCCCACATTACAATCTATAATGAACCTGATCATTATTTTAAAAGAGAGAAAATAAGTCAAATTAAAATACAAAATAACTATGTTAGTTAACAAATTACAAAATCCATATCATGTGCCCCTCATACTCCAAATTATAAATTATTCAAATTAATCATATGCAGAATTAAACATCCAGATCAGTCTGAATTTATTCCCAGACAAAATATATCTAACTGTATCAGAAGGTTATTAAACATACTTCATTTCTGCAAAGGGAATTTAGTTCCATTTATCTGATCTTCTCTGGCTATATCAAAAGCCTTCAATTGACAAGAAAAAGTATTCATTTACAAAAATATAAACTCGGCTCTAGAATTTAAATAAGCTATTCAATAATAATTTCAAAATAAGATTGACAATATTTATCCAACTAGAACAGCACAAGCAAGAACCAACAATTTTGATTAAAAAGCATCAAAGGGGCACTCAAAGATTTGTTCCTCCATCCTCTCTTTTCCTTTCCTGGGAGAATAATTTAGTTATTAGCTATGTGCAAATAATAAAGTCCAGGGCATTAAAACTAGAGAATGCAAATTGCCTATTGTATTTGAAGATGACATCCTCATAACCCTTTCTAATGCAACACATTCTTCCCATTTTATTAAAAAAGAACTTCATGAAATCATCAAAGCCCCCAACTGAAAAGTAACTTTTAAAAATCTACAATACATTCATATTTAGTCTCACAAACAGGGAAAAAAACCAGTTCCGATATTTTAAACATTCCCTTGAATGCAAAACTGTTCAGTATTCAAGAATTCAGGTACTGGAGAAATTACAGTAAATAAGCTATTTAATAATAATTACAGCCCTGTATGGAAATAAGAAAGCATGTGAAAGAGAGAACAAGACTTATTTAAGCATGTTAGCTCATATAGCAGAATAAAAATTATGGCATTCCAAAATTGAAGAATCTGTTTCAAACCCTTCCGATAGATCCGCCTGACAAAACTATACTGTACAATTATTAAAAACAATTTTTACTATTTTTTTTAATCAATACACTATAGTAAAGAAACATTCTATACCTTGTCACAAAGTAAAGGAGGATGGTGGATACCATGCTTAAAAATATATTATCAAGCTTTTATGGAGATTCTCAATCATCCAGGTCATAGTTGTCCCAAAGCTGCTTTTCCAAAAGGCAACTGGACTTTCTTGGGTTTGTTTGTTTTTTGGACTTTCCTTTTCCTTTTTTCCCTTCCTTCAGAACTGAAGAAGCTTCTTGGATGAGAAGCAAAATATTTTCAAGGAAACGTTATTCCTCTTGTAGTAGAAGAGGCCATAAAACCCCGAGTTCCAATGGAAGATACTCAGCTTTGGGGCAAGAATATAAGCTTGTGCTTTCTCTTCCCCACAGACCTTCATCAAATGAATGACTTCCATAATGAGTAAAGGGCCAATACGGAGAAAAAAAGTTTCCAAGACTTATTCCAGGCATTTCTCCTTTAACTCCACTGATAACATAGTTCAATTTCAATACAGAACCATGCAACTCAAACCAGTGAAAAAGAGAGCTAGCTGAACCACAGTTAGAGCCAAAAGCACAATGGCAAGCATGGTCTCAGATCATTTCAATATTACAATAAAAGTGATGGAATTTGCAAACAGACATCTTTCTTTTTGAAATCTATCTGTCTGTCTATCTATCTCTATCATCTATCCATCTATATCTATTCATCTATATATCATCTATCATCTGTTTGTCTATTTGTCTAGCTCTATCTATCTATCTATCTATCTATCTATCTATCTATCTATCTATCTATCTATCTATCTATCTATCTATCTATCTATCATATCTATCATCTACCGGTATCATATCTATCTATCTATCTATCTATCTATCTATCTATCTATCTATCTATCTATCTATCTATCTATCTATCTATCTATCTATCTATCTATCTATCTATCTATCTATCTATCTATCTATCTATCTATCTATCTATCTATCTATCTATCTATCTATCATATCTATCATCTACCGGTATCATATCTATCTATCTATCTATCTATCTATCTATCCCTCCATCCCTCCCTCCCTCCATCCATCCATCCATCCATCCATCCATCCATCCATCCATCCATCCATCCATCCATCCATCCATCCATCCATCCATCCATCCATCCATCCATCCATCCATCCATTGAAGGAAAAGTCTTCATCAGGGTCCAGTCCAAGCCGGGAATAAACAACATGGCGACTGCTTTAGAAAGAAGGTTGTAGTTTATTGAAGAGGAGAGCCAGACAGAAAGATGGCTCTGGAAGAAAAAAGAGTGAGCACATGTAGTAGGGAGTGGGTTTTTATACCCTCTTGGGCTTTTGTTTGGAGTTGTTTCCTGTTCCTGTTTGAGGCTTTGTATTTCCTGTGTCATGTACTTTGACCTGAGTCTGAATGTGCCCCTCTGGCATCTGTGGGTTAATCCTATTATGTCCTGTCTTAGGGTTGGGTGGGTATGTAGATTTTAGGTGTCTTTGTCTTCCTAAGCTTCTAGCTGGAGGGCTCCAACCTTCCTGAATGGATTATTACATCTGCATTTCTACATAGCTGGTTTCTGCTTGGGGGAGGGAGACTTGGGGCTATTAAGAAAAACTGGGCATGCTTTTCTGCCTCTTTAAGATCCTTTGAGGAAATATAATATTCTGCCCTTTTAATATTTCCTTCTCTGGGGAGGGGGGACTGACTTCACACATCCATCTATCTATCTATCTATCTATCTATCTATCTATCTATCTATCTATCTATCTATCTATCTATCTATCTATCTATCTATCTATCTATCTATCTATCTTTCTATCCATCCATCCATCCATCCATCCATATCTATCTATCTATCTATCTATCTATCTATCTATCTATCTATCTATCTATCTATCTATCTATCTATCTATCTATCTATCTATCTATCTATCTATCTATCTATCTATCTATCTATCTATCTATCTATCTATCTATCTCTGTCCCTACCTACCTACTTACTTACCTACCATCCATCTCCTGAAGATAAAACTGGTACTGCCCATATTACACTGCTTTTTCAATGAGTTCACAAGTACCCAGTTTCTTTCTGATATATGGAGGCCAGATTATTTGTGAGACTACCTCTCCCTGAGTATATCAACCTGTGGCATCAGAATGGATAGGTGGGTGCATCAGATTCTTTCCTTTAAGTGTTGTCATCCAGTGGGACTTAGGATGAGCACTTTCTCTGTAGAACCCCCTCCCCTGTGAAATGTTATTCCCCTTGAGATCTGGCAGGCTCCTACCCTTCTAGCTTTGTGGAAGGCCTTCCCACAAGCATTGGGTAGAGTGAGGATAAACCCCAGTAAGGTGGAAGGTTAACATGTACGGCGACTCAACCTCAGCAACTTTGAGCTGTGTGGACTTTAACTCTCAGAATTCCCGGAGTTGAAATCTACACAGCTTAAAGATGCTAGGATTACATAACACCGATGCAGGGGCATGATATTTTGGAGTCACCTGGAGTTTTGATTGTAGTTTAATGACTTTTTAATGCTCGTATTATTTCTTTGTGAGGCAAGATTATGGTACATAAGATGGATGCCTGAAGAAGTCGTCTAAATAAATAAATAAATAAATATAATCATTTTTTTAAAAAATGTATGAGTTTTTATTTCAAATAAATTATGATGAAGTCTACCCACAGGTCTAAAAGAAACTCAAGACTTTGATGTAGAGAAACAATGAGATGATCATCTTTGGCAATCTCTCTGGCAGCATGAGGGATTCTTATTAGCATCTATTCAGGAAATACATCCATGTCATTAATCTTAGAAATAACGTCTAAATCCAGCCTCACAGTAGGTTGCTATGAGGCTGTAGTTAAAGGGAATATTCTTTCACCTCTGGTGGGAATGTGATAAAGTTTTAAATTTTCGGAAGAAGGTGTTTAATAAAAGGTCATACATAACTGAACAAAAGACTGAATTCTCTCCAAAATTAAGCTTGCTACTCTGAACAAAAAACTGATGGTCTAACAACAACAACAACAACAAACAGGAAAAAAATACTAAATGTCTACTTCCTGCATGTAAATAACTTATGACTCAACAGCAGAAACATCTACATAATATAGATTGATGGCATGACAAGGTCTGCTGTAAAGCTTTGTTTTAGAAAGACACTGGGGAAAAAAAACATTGTACAACAAAGCAAAGTAGTGAATAATTGTTATGACTTATAAGTTTTGAGTCCAGACTAGGTGTGGCTGGATGGGCATGACTCAGCCGAAGAAGAGAAAAGGTGCAGCTATGGTGTCAGGTGGGCAGATGATTCTTGACTGGAGCGGGCAGATGGAGGCAGCCGGGAAGTTGAAATCCACAAGTCTTGAAGTTTGCCAAGTTTGGAGACCCCTGATCTAAAGCCTTGGGGAAAACCCACCTCTTCACTTGCTGGGAGACATGCTGCCAGTTTGAGCTAAAAAAAGGAGAAGAAATATGGAGAGAGACATTTCCATGCTTGACCCTGTGCAGCCCAGAGGCATCCAGGAAGTTACTGTCTTTGATAAGTGACTTCCTGGATGCCTCTGGACTGTGCAGCAATTTGATGGCTGAAGAGAGACATCATTGTGAGAGACATCATTGTGATTGCCCATTGGAGTGGACAATATCCTTTTCCTGGCCCCCGAGGGAGAAGAAGGGTGAAGGCATCAGCTGGAGGTTTTCTTGGGAGAGGAGAAGAGAAGCGAAGGCCCAAACAGAGAGATGTACTTCACCCCAAAGCAAACAGGGACAGAGAGAGGCAGCAGCCTACGGGGGGGATGCCTAAGAAAGCCCCAGTCTGGGAAGGTGGAGCAAAAGACTCCTAGGGAGATGCATCAGTCAAGGTCTATGCAGAGGGCCGATCCTCAAGTTCCCCCAAAATATCCCACACCATGAAGAAAATGTTTAAGCATACACCAAAGTAACTCAGCCAATTCCCTTCTTATCTTTCCTAGTGAAATGCTGAGGAGGAGGGAGAAGGAGAATCAGGAGAAGTTGCTAGTTAAATAATGGAGTGGGTGGTTGCTAGAAAACAGTCCTGGGGAAAAACTAGAGAAAGTTTTCAAAAGACAGGAAGAAACATAGAATATAGAATCATCGGGCTGGACTAGTCCAACCCCCAGCTCAACGGTTCAGTCAAATGATTGTCCAGTTTATTTATGAAAACTTCCAGTGATGGAGCACCCACTTAATAGTTCTCACTGTCAGAAGATTTTCGGAGCCATGGTGGCGCAGCGGTTAAAATGTAGCATTGCAGGCAAATTCTGCCCACAGAGTTCGATCCTGACCAGCTCAAGGTTGATTCAGCCTTCCACCATTTTGAGGTCAGTAAAATGAGGACCCAGATTGCTGGGAGCAATATACTGACATTGTAAACTGCTCAGAGAGTGCTGTAAAGCACTATGGAGCAGAATATAAGTCTAAGTGCTATTGCTACCGTATTTCTCCTTACTTCTAGATTGGATCTCTCTTTAACAAGCTTCCATCCATTAGTTTTTGTCCTGCTTGCTCTGGTGCTTTGGAGACTAAATCAATGCCCTCATCTCTGTGACAACCCCTGGAGAAAGAGACTTTCTACTCAGATGTTTGGGACATATAGCTCTGTTTTTAATTCCTGTAAACATTCTTGTACACGGCACAGAAACAAAATGTCCACTGGAGCTGGACCAGCAATACAGGAAGACAAATAAATGACCCTACACAAAAGGTGCCAGATTTTGAACTACCACAGCAGCAATGAACAATCCTGAATAGGATTTGCACCTTACACAGCCTCTCCCCAGACTCTCTAGGGCACGGGTGTCAAACTCGCCGCATCACATGACATGTCGAGATGTATTGTGACTTTTTTTGCATTGCCAGAGCTGGGGTGGGCGCGGCCTCCTCATGATGCAACCGGCCCGCAGGCCAGCAGTTTGACACCCCCTGCTCTAGAGCATAGTATCCTCCCCTCAGTGTGACTGTGGGGTCCCATGTCAAACTGATATCACATCACGATTGGCTCTAAGCTGAGGGCCTATACCGGTCCAGTGTCTCATTTTTTTCACATAAACAATGCTGCCCTTCAATGGTGAGATGGCATAGACACTGATATCTGAATATAGGTCTTTTTAACATTCATATTTTATTGTATTTAGGCAAGAAAAACCAAATGTACAGGTATAGTATAGGGGGGTACTTTGCTCAATAGTAGTAACTGTGAGAGGGATCTTGGAGTCCTAGTGGACAATCACTTAAATATGAGCCAGCAGTGTGCTGCAGCTGCCAAAAAAGCCAACACAGTGTTAGGCTGCATTAACAGAGGGATAGACTCAAGATCACGTGAAGTGTTAATACCACTTTACAATGCCTTGGTAAGGCCACACTTGGAATACTGCATCCAGTTTTGGTCACCACGATATAAAAAAGATGTTGAGACTCTAGAAAGAGTACAGAGAAGAGCAACAAAGATGATTAGTGAACTGGAGGCTAAAACATATAAGGAACGGCTGCTGGAATTGGGTATGTCTAGTTTAATGAAGAGAAGGACGAGGGGGGACATGATAGCAGTGTTCCAATATCTCAGGGGCTGCCACAAAGAAGAGGGAGTCAAGCTATTTTCCAAAGCACCTGAAGGCAGGACAAGAAGCAACGGATGGAAACTAATGAAGGAGAGAAGCAACCTAGAGCTAAGGAGAAACTTCCTAACAGTGAGAACAATTAATCAGTGGAACAACCTGCCTCCAGAAGCAGTAAATGCTCCAACACTGGAAGTTTTTAAGAAGAGACTGGACAGTCATTTGTCCAAAATGGTATAGGTTTCCTGCCTGAGCAGGGGGTTGGACTAGATGACCTCCAAGATCCCTTCCAACTTTATTATTATTATTATTATTATTATTATTATTATTATTATTATTATTATTATTATTATTATTATTATTATTATTATTATTATTATTATTATTGTTGTTGTTGTTGTTGTTGTTGTTGTTGTTGTTGTTGTTACTGGTAGTAGTAGTAGTAGTAGTAATAGTAGTAGTAGTATAATATTATGATTATATCTAGGTGCAATGCTAATATATATTGCAAGTCAATGTATGATATGCCATATATGCTGAATAAATAAATAAGCCAATACATTTAAAATAAACAAGGCCTCTGTGGCCCCTGTCCCTATGAAACAACTGTTATGCTTAAAGCCACATGCACACCCAGCCAGGAAAAGTGCCATTCAGACATGTTGTGACAACTGTTCTGCAAGAAATGGTGGCAATTTATTGTTTATATGAGAAAAAAGCATCTGGCATCTACTCACATCAAAAATTACAAGCAAGCTAAAATGTCCCAACACTTTTTGATTAAAAATAAAATCATGTTTGATAAAAACAAATCCAAACTGGTTATTACTCCATAAATGACTATCTTCCATAAGCACCAACGTAATTATTGTCAAGGGAAGTAGAAGCACGGAAGTATATGTATTTTTTTCAGTGAAAGTTAAACAGGCTGCATGCACACACACATTTACTTATTTTTATGGTTTGAAGCTCCAGGATTGTGAGACCAGCTGATGCCTGCAGTGACTGGGCTGTTCTAGCACATAAAAGGATACCTGGGGATGTCTCTGAAATGAGCTTACAAAAAAATTCAGGGACGGAGCACAGATAGCTTGCCAAAAATAAATGGCATGTTTTATTTTAAAAGTGGAGTAAAAATAAATGCCGTTTCTGGAAATGTTTTGCGTGGTAATATTCTTGATCAAAGATTGGTCATTCATAAAGCAAAACAAACGCTTTATGGATTTTCCATTTGGCAGCTGTTTGTACAGCTGGTAAAAACTATTAATTAGCTTCATTTTATTTCTTGTAGATAGGGGACCTGGCATTTGGCCCATTTGCTCTTCTCTTCTTTTTATAATTCACATTCTCCTTCTCTTGACCTTCAGCTAAGTCTCTTCCCATTCCATTCTTCATACAGCCCTTGGATATTGACCATCTATTTGAATATCTGAAAAATGCTGACTGAGTCATTATCTCTCCAGCTTCTCACTTTTGCAGCATTAACTGAGAAAAATCAAAAGTACCTCACACAGAACTATTGCTAGTCAGTTACATGAAAGCCAAGGAAATCAGGTGAGCCAGTTTGATGCAGTGGTGAAGAAAATTCAGGAGACACTAAGTTTTAGTCCTTCCTTGGGCATGGAAGCTGGCTGGGTAACTTTGTGCCTTTTAGGAGGGTTATTGTGGGGAAAATAGAAGGCAGGAGTATTAGGTATTTCACTGCCTTGAGCTGACATCTATATATCTATTTATCCATCCATCCAAATCTATCTATCTATCTAGCCAGCTGTCATCGTCTGTCTGTCTGTCTGCCCAACTATCATCTCTCTCTCTGCATCCATTCCCATCTACCCACTTGACTCCTGGCAACTGCCTAGACAAATCTATTCAATTTTCTTGGCAACATTTTCAGAAGTGGTTTCTCATTATCTTTTTTTAGAAGACAGATGGCCTTTTATTATTTATTCCCAAATGAACGTATTGATTTATTTATTGCATTTGCCATGTCTTGAGAGATGAAGACAGCAACAAAGATGATCAGGGATAAAAGGAACGGTTGCTGGAATTGTGTATGTCTAGTTTAATGAAGAGAAGGACGAGGGGGGACATGATAGCAGTGTTCCAATATCTCAGGGGCTGCCACAAAGAAGAGGGAATGAAGCTATTCTCCAAAGCACAAGAAGGCAGGACAAGAAGCAACGGATGGAAACTAATCAAGGAGAGAAGCAACCTAGAACTAAGGAGAAACTTCCTGACAGTTAGAACAATTAACCAGTGGAACAACCTGCCTCCAGAAGTGGTGAATGGTCCAACACTGGAAGTCTTTAAGAAGAGACTGGACAGCCATTTGTCTGAAATGGTATAAGGTCTCTTGCCTGAGCAGGGGGTTGGACTAGATGACCTCCAAGGTCCCTTCCAACTTTTTTATTATTATTATTATTGTTGTTGTTGTTGTTGTTGTTGTTGTTATTCCTATGAAACTCTAATTTTATGTCCAGAACAACTAGCTTGTATGGTAGATAAAGCTGAAAGTGATTCTAGAGTCACTCAATAAACCATATGGCCAAGTGAGGAACTTTAGATTTTAGACCCATGGAATCAGATTCATATATGACTCGCTGTGCTGTACTCATAGCCATTAATGAACCCAGGGATGTCATAAAACAGACCTCCCCAACCTTTCTGGGTTGGCAGCCCAGAGGGAAAGGGAGGAGCAGGGAAATGTACATGCGTGTCTGCTCATGCACACATTGGTGCCCGCACACATGTGCAAATGGGGCGCTAGTACCCACGCACATGTGCAAACAGGGTGCTAGTGCCTGTGTGATGCTGGCGGTGGCACTAGCGCCCCCACGCATGCGCAAATGGGGCTGCTAGTTCCTGCGCGGTGGCACTAGCGTGAGTGGGAACTCGCCAGCCATTCCCACGGCCCAATGGCCAACAGGCCACGGACCGGTACTGGCCCACGGCCCACAGGTTGGGGAGTCCTGTCATAAAACAACTAAACTAAAAACAAAAACATCATTAAGAAAATGCTGTAGTTCAGTTTGTCAGGTATTATTGTAGTTCTTGAAGCTTTAAGGCTCTATACAACTGCACCAAGATTAAAGAACTTGACTCCAAGAGTCAGGATTATTCTCTACATATCAGTTGGATGCCACATTACAGTCTGATGCTTCCTGTAGTCAAGAAGAAGCCCTTCAAACCTTTAGATACTCTTTTTGGAGATAGAAAGAATAGTACATTCCGGTAATATAAGCCAAATCCCAGTGAACAAACATTGTATGATGATATTGGTAAAGGTAAAAGGTCAAGGTTTCCCCTGTCCAGTTGTGTCCAACTCTAGGTGGCGCTGCTCATCTCCGTTTCTTAGCAGAGGGAGCCAATGTTGTCCAAAGACACTTCCATGATCACGTAGCGAGCATGACTATATGCCAAGGCCCATGGAACACGGTTACTTTCCCACCATAGTGGTACCTATTGTTCTATTCGCATTTGCATGTTTTCGAACTGCTAGGTGGGCAGGAGCTGGGGCAAGTAATGGGAGCTCACCCCATCGCATGACACTTGGATCTCAAACCCGGGCCATTAGCTTTCCAGCTGACCCAATTGATCAACCAGAAATTGATGCAAAATTGTGGGATATGCACTAATAATTTGGACTCAAAAAGTTAAACATTACCTAGTGAGTCTCTTTTTCCAATCTTGCCCTAAGGGTTAGTAAATGTTTACTTTGGGTGCAACCCAAACAGAAACACAACTGACCATTTTGTTAGACACAATAGGAAAAGAAGGCCCTGGCTGGAACAGTTTGTTATATCATAAACCTGACTGTTCCTTTAAAGCAGTGAATTTCAAACTTGGCAACTTTTAAGATGTGTGGGACTTCAACTTTCAGAATTCCCCAGCCAGCCAGAAGACCTGACTATGTCTCTTGGGTTCTGGCAGTTTGGCATTTTTTTTTGCAGGCAAGCTGTTTTGGTATTGTGATTTCGTTGCTCTGTGTCAACACCTGTCTTGCTTGTAAACTGCAAAAACCTGAAGTAAAGCCTTGGAACTAAATTCCTTGCTGTCTGTGCCTGTTTCGCTGAGACAAGGCAATATTACAAATTCAGAACATCTGCACATTCTTCTGTTGTTTGGAAAATGTACAGCTGTCCTCCTGTTCATCAAAAGGTTGTTACCAAGAGAATGAAGAAGCTCAGAGACAAATTGGCTCCTAAAAGTGAAATAATGCAGTTGTTAAATTTATGTCACCCAATCCCTTTTCCTTTTCAAAATTGTGATTAGAGAAGCTTCTGTGAAAATCTTGGGAGTGCTTAGTTGTCACGATATTGGCATCTGTCTTGTCAGGAAATGAGATGATTTCAGCCCCTAAAGGGCTGGAAAAATGAGAAATTAGGTTGAACTCAGTCTAGGGAGCCAAACAATTGGAACTTAGTCATTCTTGTTACTTTGGCACCGGAATACATCTCTTGTCTTCAATAGATTCTAGCATGATATGTAATTTGACTGAATAATCCACTACAATATGCCCCCTACAATCTGTCTATCCTGCTGTTATAACAGAATACTAGAATAACAGAGTTGGAAGAGATCTTGGAGGTCTTCTAGTCCAACCTGCTGCTCAAGCAGGAAACAAAGCATGTTTATAAATAGCTTTTCCATAGTATGTATGCAAGGCAGTTACATGCATGATAATTCATTATATCTTATACATACGTAACTCTCCATAAAAATATATAATGAGGCGTACTTAGGGAGAGGGAGGCAAAGCATGTTAATATCAACTACAGAAACAAGGGCAAACATTAGTCCAAGATTTGATTCAACTTCAGGTTCACTTCCTGCCTTGTTTTAACAGAATAACTGAGTTGGAAGGGATCTTGGAGGTCATCTAGTCCAACCCCCTGCTCAGGCAGGAGACCTTATACCATTTCAGAGAAATGGCTGTCCAGTCTCTTCTTAAAAACTTCCAGTGTTGGAGCTTCTGGAGGCAGGCTGTTCCACTGATTAATTGTTCTAACTGTCAGAAAATTTCTCCTTAGTTCTAGGTTGCTTCTCTCCTTGATTAGTTTCCATCCCTTGCTTCTTGTCCTGCCTTCAGGCGCTTTGGAGAATAGCTCGACTCCCTCTTTGTGGCAGCCCCTGAGTTATTGGAACACTGCTATCACTGAGATTATTGATGACTCACAGATTAGCAATAAACAGGAGCTTCTGCTCTTTTACTTTACTCATCCTCCTTTTACAGATTCACAATCCATGTACAGGAAGTCCTCCACTTACGACCTCAGTTGAGCCCAAAATTTCTGTTGCTAAGTGAGACATTTGTTAAGTGAGTTTTGCCCCATTTCTTGCCACAGTTGTTAAGTGAATCACTGCAATTGTTAAGTGAATCTGGCTTGCCCATTGACTTTGCTTGTCACAAGGTCACAACATGGGATTACGTGACCCCGAGACACTGCAACCGTCACAACTATGAGTCAGTTGCCAAGCGTCCTAGTTTTGATCATGTGACCATCAGATGCTGCAACGGTCGGGTGAAAAATTGTCACTTTTTTTCAGTGCCGTTGTAAGTTCGAATGGTCACTAAATGAACTGTTGTAAATCGAGGACTAGCTATATTGAGAACATAACATCATTATCATCAAATACAGACACAAACACACACACACACACACACACACACACAGAGAGAGAGAGACACACAACCCGCAAGGCTCATAAACTGCAAGCATCTGCATCATTCTTAAAGTAAATCTTCCTATTTTGCCTTCCAAATATCCGGACTGGGCAGATGTATTCGGAAACAAAGACATGCACATCTGTCTGCACACGTCAGTCTGTAAGTGCACAATTAGCCTCATTCCTGGAGGCCAAATTCCTATAAAACACCCAAGCAGAAGTAGCCTGCCTAAAGACACTCATTGGCAATAACTTCTAGAAAACCTTATCTATCGCCCCTTCTCCTCTCCTGCCAATGCATCCAACTTTTGGACGAGAAAGAAAGAGTGGCTCCCAGTAGGGAAATTATGAGTACTGGATCATTAAACATTAAGATTAGCTATCCCTTCCCTTTCATTTCCGAACAACTAGAAAAGTTTTTGCCAAGTTGAACCTCTGGGGATCTTCACGTTGATTTATATGGAAGAAGGGTAAAATATTTAACAGCTTTTGATTATTGCCACGGGAAGTGTGAATACACTTGATTTATGACCGTCGTGAAGCCTGCCCATTACTGTTGTAAGTCATGGTGGCCATAAGGCAGACTACCATGTGACCAAACTGATTTTACAACCTTTTTTTTTGCAAAAGTCATTGAGTGAGTCACCATTATCATTAAGTGAATCTGCAGTCGTAAAGCAAACATCACAGTTGTTAAGTGAACCCATTGCTCGCTATGGGGCGCTTTTGCTGATAACTGGAAGTAAATGACCGTTTTCAGCAAAAATGTCATAAATTGTGATCGTGTGATCGTGGGATGCTGCAAATGGCCGTACATGTTTCAGTTGCTGAGCACCTGAAATGTGGTCACATGACACACGGCTGTAAGAACTTCAAAATTAGATCATAAGTACCTGGGGGGGGAGGTCTGTTAGAACTCTGAACTGTTGCTAAGCAACTAGTTGTAAGTCGAGGACTGCCTGTACAGTGATGTCTTATGGATTGTCAGACAGAACATCTGCCTTGCAAAGATTTATGAAGCATGTTTTTCATAATTATTGAGACACGTTTACAGGTAGACCTTGCTTAACTTTAGTCATTGAGATCGGAACTTCCATTGCTAAACAATGTGGCTTAAAAGCACAATGTCACATCACTGCATCACTAAGCAACGACCATCCTGGCAATCCCCATTGCTGTTGTTAAGCAAGTATTGTGTGGGTCATCAAGCGATGACCTCATGTGACTGGGACTTGTGACTTCCTGCCAGCTTTTAATATGCAAAGTCAATGGGGAAGCCAGCTGGAAGTCATGGATCCTGGTCATGATAAGCTCACAAGCAGGTTGGTGGGCAGGCAGGTGAGCGCTTGGGAGGGCTGTCGGGCAGAGGATGGGTGCTGCAGCCCGAGTCCAGCGAGGCTGGGCGTGGAAGGTGCAGTGCGAGTGAAGCCGGATGGGGCAGCCACCTGCCTGCCTGGGACCCACACTTACTCTGCTGCCCATGAGCTCCCCAGGAGGGAAAGAAATGGCAGCAGGAGCAATTTACCACTTCCCTGCCAGCTTCTCCATTGACTTTGCTTGTGGGAAGTTGGCAAGGAAGATGGCAAATGGTGATGGCACTAGCAATAGCATTTAGACTTATATACCACTTCACATTGCTTTACAGCCCTCTCTAAGTGGTTTACAGAGACAGTATATTGCCCCCAACAATCTGGGCCCTCATTTTACCAACCTCGAAAGGGTGAAAGGCTGAGTCAACCTTGAACCAGTCAGAATCAAACGCCTGCCACCTGATCACATGATCATGGGAAGCTGCAACCATTTTAAAGGCAAGCCGGTTGCCAATTCCCAGAATTGTGATCACATAACTGTGGGGGCATTGAGGCATCCAGAACTTTGAGGACTAGATGTAAGAACCTCTCTTTCAGCATCTTTGAACAGTTGCTGAATGAGTGGTTGTTAGGACTATCTGTATATGCATGACAATTGATTTCAATCATTTATCCTAAGCTTCCTGCTATCTATAACAGTGGGCCCCAACCTTTTGGGCAACAGGGACTGGTTCCACGGAGAGAGGTTTTTCTGTGGACTGAGGGGGCATCTTTTGTGTGCTGTCTGCATCCCACGGATGGGGCTTTGCTTGTTTGTGCGGCCCAGTTTCTGTCATGCTGCAGCCCGGTACTGGTCCACGGACCGGGGGTTGGTAACCCCCGATCTATAATGACTGTATATGAGCAGTTAACAGCTCTATGTTAGAGAAACATGTCTGTGTAAGACTATTTGGGCTAGTGTATTTCCCCTGAAGTCCCCATCCCTCCACCATCAGAAACGTACAAACCTCCTTGGATATGCCCATTTTTAACACAAATTTATTCCACATTTTCTAATTCCTCTGGCCACACCAGTGCCTTGTCCTACCAAGAAGGTGGATCCCTTTAAGTGGCATTTCAAAGCTCAGCAGCCATTTCTTCACCTCAACTCGGTGTCCTCTTTCCAACCCATCCTGCTCATCTACATTTTTTGTCTCTTTGTTGCACATCTGGTGCCTCTGATTTCGCCTTGGGAATTGTGCTTCCAGGGGCATTGTGCTTTTATTCGCTACCAGGTATCCCTAAGGCAACAGACCCCTGTGAATTCAACAACAACTGCCAGGTATCTCTCCCCCCTCCCCCAAAAAAAAAAAACCGATGACATTTTTAACAAGGAGTTTTTGGTCATTAAGGAGATGTTGAGACTCTAGAAAGAGTGCAGAGAAGGGCAACAAAGATGATTAGGGGACTGGAGGCTAAAGCATATCAGGACATTTGCTGGAATTGGGTATGTCTAGTTTAATGAAAAGAAGGACTAGGGGTGACATGATAGCAGTATTCCAATATCTCAGGGGTTGCCACAAGAAGAGGGAGTCAAGCTATTCTCCAAGCGCCTGAGGCAGGACAAGAAGCAATGGATGGAAACTAGTCAAGGAGAGAAGCACCTGGAACTGAGGAGAACTTCCTGACAGTTAGAACAATTAACCAGTGGAACAACCTGCCTCCAGAAGCGGTGAATGCTCCAACACTGGAAGTTTTTAAAAGAGACTGGACAGCCATTTGTCCGAAATGGTATAGGGTTTCCTGCCTGAGCAAGAAACTCGATGACCTCCAAGGTCCCTTCCAACTTTATTATTATTATTATTATTATTATTATTATTATTATTATTATTATTATTATTATTATTATTATTATTATTATTATTATTATTATTATTATTATTATTATTATTAGTAGTAGTAGTAGTAGTAGTAGTAGTAGTAGTAGTAGTAGTAGTAGTAGTAGTAGATTAAGCTGAATTCATTATTAAACCTATGAAATGCCCCCCACACACACATATTACTTGCTTAAAATACCTTTGTAAGAAAACATTTGCTGCAAAACCCTGAGGGTGAAGGGAGAGACCCTAGGGCCCAATGAAGCAAATTGTTTATATTCATTGACCTTTTCTCAAAGATAGTCGTCAACTTGCTTGGTGACCATTCAAAGTTACAATGGAGCCCCGAAAAAAGACTTATGATCCAGTTATGAACTTCTGCCATCTCCCCACAGGTCACGTGGTCATATTTTAGCCACTTAATAAGCAGTCTGCATTTATGGCCCTTTGAAGCCTCCTGTGGTCACGTGACCATGATTTATGACAGTTTTGACTGTCGTGAAGTTTATTTTCAGTTTCCAGCAAAAACCAGCCAATACCGATCAGTGGATTTGTCTAACAATTACCACAAAAAAGGTCGTAAAAACGGCCCTCTGACTGCATGGTGACCCTCTTTATGACTGTCACGACTTATGACTGTAATTGCCAGGCTAAATTACAGTCATAACTTGAGGACTACCTGCATGGTAGGGATCTAATAGGGAGGGAGAAATAATGTGAAGGATATTCATATGGATTTATCAAAAGCATTACAACGCTATCCTGTAATATACACTTTGTCCGCCTTTGTCTTGTTTTGATATGTATTAATAATAATAATAATAATAATAAAGTTGGAAGGGACCTTGGAGGTCATCTAGTCCAACCCCCTGCTCAGGCAGGAAGCGCTATACCATTTTGGACAAATGGCTGTCCATTCTCTTCTTAAAAACTTCCAGTGTTGGAGCATTCATCACTTCTGGAGGCAGGTTGTTCCACTGGTTAATTGTTCTAACTGTCAGGAAGTTTCTCCTCAGTTCTAGGTTGTTTCTCTCCTTGATTAGTTTGGGTCAAAGCTATACAAGATGTGGCTCTACTTTTGCTCAGGATTGCATACTAATAAAATTGAAAGTGACTTGATTGCTTTAAGTGAGCCGGGTTTTAGACGTAACAGATAAGAATAGAAGAGGAAACAGGAAGTGTTGAATTATTGAAAACTCCTTCTTTAATGCTGCACATGTAACAAAAAGATTGTATCCTTCTTCTAAATGTGGTGGCAGGTTTACAAGCCGTAACAGAAAATAATTTATTATAGAAAATAATTTATTATAGAATGCAACAAATGTTGAAAGTCTAATCCCATTTCACCTTAAATTATTTGTACATAACTTCATTAAACCAAACATTTCTCCAAAATATTCTCAACTGCCGTTGTATATGTTAACAACTGCCAAGGGTTTTATATCCTTGTTATTGGAAAATACCTTTGATCTCTTCTATGGAAGAATAGCTAATCAAATTGTGGAAGCAGGTTCTGATGCTCAGAATAAACCCATATTTATAAAGTATATCTGATGTGGAATTCAATTCTATTTGGAAGCTATTTTCAGATTACAATTTCATACATAGACTATACTATATCCAAAATTTGGATTTTAGAGTTTATAATTTAATTTGACCTTTAATCTACATATTATTTACAGTATTTTATTAATGTATCATTTACTGTCAATAGTTTTTCTCTTTTCCTCTTATTGACCTCCAACTGTGTTAATCAGGTTTCTTTAACGTTCCACAGAGATATATTTTGATTAGAAATTAGGTAGGAAATGTCTTATAGCATTTTAAACTTTTAATGATGCATTAGAATAGACTGTTTTAAATTTGTTGATTACCTGCCTATAATCTATTGCTTATATTAGGTTTTTTATTCTCTAGACCAGGGGTGTCAAACTGCCGGTCCGTGGGCCGGATGCATCATAGCGAAACCGCACCCACCCCATTGCCGGCAATGGCAAAAAAAGTCGTGACATGTCGCAACACATCATGTGACGTTGCGAGTTTGACACCCCTGCTCTAGACTATCTAATTGTTTTTTTAACTCGTATCAGTATTATTCTTTTTTAAAAAAAATATACCATATAACAAATATAACATAGAACTTGGAAAATAAGGGGGGAAACCACTACTTCACAGAGGCTGTCCAAATATTAATTTCTGGATTTTTTTGTGTTGTAATTTTTGCCCAGGAAATTACGTTCTTTGTTTGTTTGTTTATTCAGTTTCTATAGTTACCCTTCTCAGTCAATGACCCTGGGCGGCTTACAGTTCAAAAGTTATAATTTTTATAACTTTAAAAAGTTATGAATTAATATTAAGAATATATAATTGTATACAAACCGGTGCACCCCACTATTTACTTTTGGCAATCTAAAGAAATGGATGGTTCAGAACCGAGTATTTAATTTTACTATCCTCCCATGACATCACCAGGAATTCTGAGAGATGGTTTTCACCACATGCTGTACACAAATGACAAAATGACTTGGTCCAGATCTGAAAATAACTTACGCCAAACACTAACCATTTTTAAAATAACTACAAGGGTACACCAAATTACACAGCTATCAAAAGGCCAATTAAAATTCCATTCCGTTCAAATTAAACCTTTAGTTCTCCCATTGGAGATACATAACGATAAGCCTGGTTAGGTATAAATGTAGTCTCACATCATACATTACTCAGATGTGCAACTATTAACCGCTTCATGTTCAGAGGAAAGGTTTTTTTTATTATTTTTCCCTCTCTCTTTTTCATTGCAGCCAGAGGGAAATTTCACAGTATGAATTTGCAGGTAATTCTGATAATCACAGCATCGTCTCCTGCTTCTTTGATCAGTTGTTACTAAAGTAAAAGCGACACCTGCTTTTTAAGTAAAGCACTGGCATGTTTCCCAAGACAAATATATACAGAACAAGAGATAAGTTTTGGATTTAGAGTGATCTAAATGATGTCGTTTCAGGAGCAAAGCTGGGGACGAAGATGAAGCTGCTTGCAATACATTGATCATTCTTGGATTTTTATTTTGTATTTTTTTTTGTCTGTTTGCAGCTTTACAATGAGACTCTCTGCTGGAGATGGTTTATTGAAAATCTTACATTGTTGTGGTCCTTTGCTTTCTGAAGACAGACAACCTCATGTGTGGGCAAACTCTCTGAACTGAGGCAATGGAAGAGAACTAACAAGTTTCCATTATGGTACATAAAGAACTCGCATAGTTGTTTTCTTGTTCTTCTGCCTTGAAACTCTGCCTGCTGACAGATTGCATCAACCCTTCACTGACACCACTGACCTTTTGGCAAGCTGAAGAAATGACAATTTGTCATGGTAGGCCTGTCACCAGTATGACTCTGAACCAGTGACGTGGAAGGGATTCTATGTTTTCCACTCACTCTCTGGGCAATGGAAATATGTTGTGATTCTGAAGCATGCTGGTTTCAAAATGACTATCCAGTGACCTGGCTTCTAGGACCCATGAGCAACTGATGTGCTTTTAAATAGTCCAAAACATTTCTGTTTTTAGAAATAAAGGGATACTGTTGAGCACTGGATAGCTTATTTCATACTTCTGGATTTTAACATAGGATTACAATGGTTAACATAGGGTTAACAATGGTTAACAACAAATATGCCATTGTTATTTAAGCATGTGCTTAAATCTGAAGAGCTGCAGAAAGTGGCAGCGTCTAGTTGACCTTATCTAGGTTCAAAAGTGAAACTTGGGTCACATTGGATGGGAGACCATCAGGAAATACCAGGGATGTAGGCTAGGTTGGGAATAGAAGTAGACAACAGAAATCACTTCTGCATGCTGGGAAGCTGACCATGAAGTCATCAGGACTCAACCTGAAAATTTCACCCATACCTAAGCATGTAAAATATGGAGACAGAACATATCAAGAAAACTAAAAGTTCAGCTTGGTTTTTTTTTCAGTAGAAGTTGACTTTATTTATTCAGTTCTAATTTTTTCAGTGTTAGTTACTGAGATGACACTATAGGAGTGTCATTTATTCAGGCAATAAAATAAGACATATACACATACACCTAAAGACACTTAAAGAGGAAATGTATTTTTTAAATTTTAATTTAAGTTTAAAAAGAGAACCAGTTTGGTGTAGTGGTTAAGGTACTAGTCTAGAAACCAGGAGACTATAAATTCTAGTTCTGTTTTAGGCATGAAAGCTGACTGAAGTACTGAAGTTAAAGCTAAAAATTAGAACTTACTGAAGGTACAGGTAACAAAACATAAATATCAAAATAATGTAATAAAAATACAAACAGAATGCTGGCAAGGAAAAGCTTAACATGGTCAAGTTCTACAAACGATCAAGGAAAAAGTGGATAAAAATAAAACCTGACAATAGCTTAAAACTGGAATATTAAAAAAAGAAATTGAAGGCTTAATTTTGCCTGTTCAGGAGCAAGCTATTTGAACTAATGTAATCAGAACCAGAACTGAAAAATCATCAAATGAATCAAAGTGCAAATTGTAGAAAGAAGCAGAAGAAACAGTAGATCATATATTGAGCTCATGCAGGAAGATCACACAAACTGATTATAAACAACAGCATAACACAGTCACAAAAATGAGTCCCGAAACATCTCTAAAAATCAGCATGTGCTAGCAATGAAAAATCAGTTGGAATATATTGTTGAAAAAGTAGTTGAAAATGAGCAGGTTAAAATATTGTGGGGTTTCCAAATACAAATGGATAAAGAAGAAAGTGTGGATACCTGAAGTGGCAGTACCAGGGGATAGTACTGTAGAACAGAAGAGAGAGAATTTGAGAAGATCACAAATTATCAAGATCGGAAAATTAAAATTGAAATATTATGGTACAAAGTGGCAGTGGTGGTCCTAGTAATATATGGTGTAATGTATGTGGATCTTCACATATACTACACTAATACACTATGACATCCTAGGTTCTTGGGAAGAAGTCAATGCGAATGAAGGTCATCACCAACTAAAGAACCAACAGTTGTGATTTTACATTGTTGTGTATAATAATAATGATTTCTAAAGTCCTTTCTTATTAGCTTCAATCACCACATCTCAAAGTGTACACAAGATCCAATGTCAAAAATTTCCAGATCAATTATAATTTCATGGCAGACTTAATTCTCTTGTTCTAACTCCCCATCACCTTAAAAAAAAAAAAAAAGAGTAGCAAGGAATGTAGAAAGTAAAGTTTGCTAAGTTGAAGCAGACTTGGCACTTTGGATGGTCCAAATATGAGATTCACAGAGCGGAAAACTGATGGAGGAATATGTGCCACCAGATGGAAAGAGAAGGTGAAAGCTTTCGCCACTACCACTCTCCACACATCTTCCCAGTATTATCTTGTTCCTATTCTGTACAATTTCTCTTTCATTTTCCATCTCTGCATTTTATAAAAACAGCGTGGATGAAGTCGAAGAGGACATTTTTCAGTTTTTCTCTGCTGAGCTTGCAAAAACATACAACATACATGGAGAAAATTATTGCTGGACCCAGCTCCTATTTAACTTATTTCTGTCATTGATACATTGCAATAACACCTTTCTCTGCATGGCAGTAAGATAGATCAGTAGCCTAGTAGGTTATAGCTTAGCTAAGTCACTTAGGATTGTTTAAAGGAACAGAAAATTTAGGAATGAGAAATCATAGTTCTGAGAATCAACATTCTTGAGAAATAAGTAGAATATATAATCCAGATAATTCAAGAATTGCAAGCAACCTCTTTTTCTAAACTCTTCCTAATTCCAAAGCAATAAGGAGTTCATTCTGTCCACAGTTGTGAAACTGCCCTGTAGGAAAAAGCCACTGCTTCAATAAAGGACACTGAATAGATTCAATATCAGATTTCTCTTTCCAGCTGTCTACTGGTCCCGTTAGTGCCACTTGCTATTATCAGGATCTTCCCCGCCTGCCCTCTTTCTATAATTAGGACAGCAGCTATGGTTTATCAGGGCCATTTTTCAAAACCAGATTTCCTCAACAGCAGTAGTTGTCAATCAGCAGATTGAATGGCTCGCATTCTTTCAGGACATGTTGGAATAAAGTACATTAAAGTCATTGCAGTTGCATCTTCCCAAAGATATGCTACAGAAATAAACATTTTCTTACCTTCAGCATAGCATTTTCCTCTGCTGCTTGGCTTCCTTCTGACAGACCAGTAATCCATTTGCCTACCAATCGGTCCCTTTGTTTGCTTCTTTGACCATGAAATAAAGCATCTTGGTTTGCAACATTGGTTAACCCCGAGGTGGTCTTTCCTTGTCTGTGAAGCGATGTGGCTGAACCCAGATGATTTATTTCCATCTGAATTGTATGAGGTTTGGAGTTGTGAAGCGGTTTGGGAGGAAGCACCTTTAAAGGATCTTCTGAAGAATGGGGCAGACTGGACTTCCCTCGCATCGTTTTCTTTCCCACCTGCATTACTCGTTGAGACTTGATTTCCCCTGAGAAGTTTTTGCATTCTGCTATATCTTGTTTGCCTGCTGTTCCTGAAGAAACATCTAAGTGTCTTGAAGGTGATTTCATGGTTGAAGTTCCATTTTCTATGCCTTGTGATCTGAGAGCAGAAACATGACAACTTGAGCAACTGTTGCTACGATTTTCTTCTTCTGTTCTGGAGTAATTATTTTTGATCACCGGTTGTTTCTGCTTTTCTTTGTTTTTCATACTGGGATTCTTACTCTGCTGTTGTCCAACGGTAAGAGTCATTCCTGTTTGCAAAGTTGATGGTCTGTATGCCGTCAAGTTGCTCCTGACAGCTACCTCTTTGGACTTTGACTGATGTCTACTGAAGCCAATGGTGGTCTCCATAGGCATGGTGTTATCTGATACTTGAAACAGGCGAGGCATTTCACTGAGGAAGTAAGAACACCCATCACAATCGGTACTCGGAATTAGCTCAGCCTCCTCGTCATCACTTTCCAACAGAAACTTCAGCTTTGCTTCCCAGTCCTCATACATCTCCTCTGTCATCACATCAGAACATTCAGTATCTTCAAGGAAATCATTCTGAAAACCCTCAGTGACCTCAATAAAGTTTCCATCCAGGTGAGGCTCAGGGCCACTATTCACAGTATTAGTGGCATTCTCTGATAAGTAGAACTTATCTTCTAGAGGAACCCTTGTGTGACTCCCAGACAGTGTGTCTTTTTTCAAAACTTTGCTGAGGTTACCCTTTTCACATGTCTTGGCATATTCGGTTGTTTGACAAGCGCTTAAGTCTTTCGCATTAAAGCAACAGCTGCCCATGCACTCAGAAATCTGACTTGCTAGCGTGGAATCTACTTCTGAGCTGTCAAATCCATCTACCTTGCCTTCAATAGAATTCCAACACTCTTCAACACCATCATAAATAAAAAGACCAGAGACACTTTGGGTTCTGCTTGGAATAAAGCTGTCAGAGGGTACATTGTTAATTTCCATTTTTTTTTCCTTCAATCAATTAGCGTTTTTGTAATGATTTTCTATTGTAGGAAAAGTGTCAGGTTTACAGAAGATTGTTGTTCCTATGCTTTTCTTTGTTCATAGTCCAATGGATTCTGGTTCTGGAAAATTTAATCAGAAGAATCATGGGTTAATCACGAGCATTTTACAAGAGCTAAAGCTTTTATAATTTTTTGCTCCTTTGTTTCAGTTTTCTATATGATGACTATCACCAAGCTAGATTTGATATTCTTCAGATTCTCTTGAAGTCAGGTTAAGAAAGCTGAAGAACAGTTTTTCTAGCCAATCACACCAGCTTGATGCTTGCACACCTCTAGATTTTAAAACACATAGAACATTAAATGTTAATCTTTACTTATTAGATTTATAGGCCATCCAATTCCATCCATGTAATACTAATATCAAACACTTAATATACATTCATTTAACACAGGCATATTTTAATGTATGACTGAAGTGTTCTAAATAAGAAGCATCTTTGACTATCAAATGGCAAAAGTTTGACCATTTAATATAATACAGTACTCTGAGATCTAGAATCTAATCTAGGACGTAAATCTAATACCAAAGAAAGGAGAATGAATCAAATAAGCAGAATGTTCTTTAGAGCAGAGATGACTCCAGGATTACTTGCAGAGGTTTCATGTGGCTATAAAAGTTAATACCAGGCCTGGTGGATATTCCCAAAGGCTTAGTCCAGTATTTTCTTTTCTACAGGGCAGTTGATCAGATATCTCTGGACAATTCACAAGCAGGAGATAAATTAGAGACATAGCCTTCTTCTGACATGTGTGTCCTGCAGCTGTTATTCGAAGGCCAGGTATCTCTAATACAAGGGTAACACTGCATCTTCAGGACCAATAATCCTAGATGGATCTGTCCTCTATTAAGTGATCCAATCTCCTTTAAAAGGCATCCAAGTGAGAAGCATAACCACGTCTTATGAGAATCAATTCCAGAGCTCAATCATGCTCTGCATGGAGATGAATTTGTTCATTAGTTAAGCCAAACCATCTTGGACCACCAGGAGGTAGCAATTAAACTGATTCAGACAGAAGCAAAGAAACTAGCAGGTTAAAATGGTCCGGAGCCTTACCTCTTTGACAATGTAAACGTATATAGAAAATAATACAATAATATTTAAGGATAATACAAGAATATTTAATTGCTCTTCAGCTACTTCACAGTAGTTTTTCAATAAAGTTTCCCAATTCTGGACAAGTTAGTCATACTTAATTGAGACATCCTTGTCCCATAGATTTTAATGGAACTTAAGCATTCTTACCTGTATACTTTTGTTGGCACACTGGTTTTCTGTTAATCTAACCCTTTTCTTGTATTTTCTTGCAATTATATAACCCGATAAAAGAAGGGAAGGAAAAAAGTTTTGCTTCTGTGAGACATTTTTCTCAAATGCTATTGCTATTCTTTTTCAAATGCAAATTTTTTTCCCAGGGTTTCTTTTTTTCTTTTTAGAAAAGAGGGAACTATTGAGACTATAAACATATCTCAGCCACAATTTCTGGATATAACAGCTTCTCTGTCCTCATGGTAAAATAACAAGCACCACTGAAAAGAAGCACTGGTCTCAAAAAAAAAAACAGAAAAAAGAGAAAAAAGAAAAAGAATTACAGGACTGTAGCAGCATACAACACATCATAACTTCACCACAATCTGACACAAAGATTTCAGCCATTTTTTCCCTTTTTTCAAGCCAAGAAATTCTAGTTAAACACACCTAAAGTTTGCAAAGAAATGTATTTTGAACTGAACCTTAAATTAAGTCTCTATAAGAGTAACTATGGTTTCAGATTGGACATACTCAGCAAGCTGTAGTTAATGAAAAAGAAAAAGGAAAGCTTCCAAACTCCCATTTTGATGGACAATACTGGAGTGTGTGAACCTGAGAACTGATGCAGCTTAGTTTTTAAAAGTTATGATGTAATATATATTATGTTTTAGCTAATGTGCTAAACAAAGAGCTAGTTTTGTATAGGCTAGAAACTGGGAGATCATGAGTTTTGCCTTAGGGCTTAGGCCTCCAGGCTTTAGGCTTTAGGCATGAAGCCAGTGGGTGACCTTGGGCTATTCTTTCTCAGCCCTGGAAAGCAAGCAATGGCAAGCATTTCTGAAAATAGTATAAAGAAAAATGTAAGAATTTGTCTACGTAGTCACCAGGAGTCCAGATTGATGCAAAGATACACAGTCAACCCTTCAAAGTAGACTAGATTATGATGCAAGAGTTACAAATAGACTAGATTATGATGCAAGAGTTACAAATAGACTAGATTAGGATGCAAGAGTTACAAATAGCTTTTCTAAACCCTCAGGCATCCTTGTAAGAACAATAGCAATAGCACTTAGACTTATATACTGCTTCACAGTGCTTTACAGCCCTCTCTAAGCAGAGTCAGCATATTGCTGACTCAGCATATATCTGAGTCCTCATTTTACCAACCTTGGAAGGATGGAAGGCTGAGTCAACGTTGAGACCCATCAGGATCGAACTGAAGGCTATGGGCAGAATTTGCCTGAAATTCTGCAGTTTAACCACTGCGTCACTAGGGCTCAATGAATGCTAATACTATTTTATTATAAGGTTACAGTCAGTCTTGCAAAACTGAATACACCTCCCTCCACTTTGGCTTTATCTTCATGATAACCTAGGAGATTTATTTCTGAGACATTTATTCAAATTACATTTCTGCCCTAAATTCAGATTTCTTTTATCTGACTATTGTCCTGGTTGTGGCTTTTCCTCTTGCTCTTCAAGGTTATTTCCACAATCCATTTCACATGCATATCCCAGAAAGTGTTAGGCAACTCAATTTAGAGCTTTTTTATTTTTTTATTCTTGTTTCTAACTTTTCTCCCCAAAAAATTCTTAATTGCTGACCTGGTTCCACATGTGGCAAGTAAAACATGCCTGATTCTAAATCCAACAAGTATGGAGAAACTCATAAATATATTCCACAATATGGCATTACAGTAATACCCAGTTATACAATATTTTAGAGCCTTTCCTTAACCTCACACAGATCTGTTGCACAACAAAATGTGGCTTGTTTATTTCGGTTTTAGCATGGTGTCAGAGCCTATTACAACACAGCATTCATAGACTTAATAAACCATGGCTAAAAATTCTAACTTAGATTATTTGTATTCATATCACTGCATTGTTGGCAGTCTAGGTTGAAAAAAAGCTACCAGTAAAAGCATAGCAGAACACATGTTGAATAAAGAAACTATAATTCCAACTCCTACAGCCCAATCATTCTTTAAATTTATTCAAAAATAAGTCTTGCAATGTCCAATGGGCAGTGTTGCAGTCCTATGCCCAATTTGTTGGACTAAATCCCATTGAAGGACTCTGAAGAACTAGAAAAAGTACAGTGAAGAGTTACAAAAATATTGAGGGAGTTTGGAGATAAAATTCTCTGAACAATGGGCAAAGAAATTGGCTATTTTTTTAGCCTAAAGAAGAAATGGCTGAGGGGAGACATGTTATCAGACTTCAGATAACTGAATGGCTATCTGAAGAATAAAGGGAAGAATAAAGCTATCAGGAAAAGCTCCTGAGAGTAGAACAAGTAGAAGGTTTACTAAGGGAGGTCCAAGTAAGGAGAATTTCCTGACTGTGAAAGCTATTAAACTGTGCGGTCCTTGGTGCTCTCTGAGTTTGCTTGTTTTCTTGCAGACGTTTCATTACCCTAACTAGGTAACATCATCAGTGCTGTTTGCTGTCAGTTTATATTCTGATGTCTTACCTGTCTGTGTGGCTGGGGGCAGTCTTAGGGATTCTTTGGTTGGGATGTTTACTAATGGCTCTTTTGCAGTTTCTTGATTGGGGTATTGCTTCCTTGATTGTTGGTCTGCAGTTAATCTATGCTGATCTAGTGCTGATTACTGGTGGAGAAGTGCTGGAGACTTTTTCTCCTCTGGGCTGGTTGATTGCCTCTTTTGCATAGTGTAGATGTTATTAATGTCTATGTGTCTATTGATGGCTGATTTGTCAGAATGCCAGGCTTCTAGAAATTCCAAAGATCCATTAGTAAACAGCCCAACCAAAAAATTTCTAAGACCACCCCCACCCACCCAGACAGGCAAAACATCAGAATATAAACTGATAGCAAACAGCACTCCTTACTAGCATTGATGATGTTACCTAGTTAGGGTAATGAAACGTTTGCAAGAAAACATGCAAGTTCAGAGAGCACCAAGGACCCCTCATTTCAACCCTGAGCTACAAATATTCTCCTTCGTTGGTGTTAAACTGTGGAATGACCTGCCTCCTGGAGTCATGGATGCTCTGTCTCTGGAAGTTTTCAAGCCAAAGTTGGACAGCCTTTGATTGGGATGATAAGATTTCTCCCTTGAGCAGGAGACTGGACTAGAAGACTTCCAGGGTTTCTTCCAACTCTATGTTCTAGGGAGGATTACTTCAGAATAAACTTTCATAGGATAATATTGGCAATGATTTCTTTGATGTTTTGTAGACAGGTTTCCTTTAGAAATGCTCAAAAAATGAAGAAAGTGGCAATAACAGACTTAGGTCATAAAACTGATTATCTCCTTGAATTTCATATATGGAAATATCTTCTTGGCTTTTTTTACTGATCGCTTGTTCCTTCTTAAATCTGTGGTTTCAGGTTGCCTGGAAACATGCAAAAGAGAAAAAATGGCTTTTACATATTCACAGGGAAATATTTGTAAACATTAGCTTCTTCCCTGAGCAACAACACAATTCAATTCATGTTTTATTACCTGAGAATATTAGAGAATGGGTTTTATATTCAGGCTGTCTTCAGCTGGAAATAAAGAACAGAAAATGATCAGAGCAATTGCAGATCTACCACACTGCATTGTGAATAAATCTGGGACATTCAATGTACATTTGAATAATCACCCCAATCCACAGATACAGGAAACATTCATAAGTTATGCTGACCTATGTTCCTTAATAAGTGTGCTAACTAACAAGTCATATCTACGGTGTATTCCACAGGTGATGTGACAGTTACAAAGAATAAAGATTATATTGATGGAGATATACAGAAACTACACACACCCTTTGGTTAGCAACCACAATTGGGACCAGTAGCTCTAGCATTAAGCAAAGTAGTCACTAAATGGGAAATCACATGACCATGATTGTGATTTTCTTTTCCCCACTCCCAGGGCTGAAATAATTAGCAAGAAGGAAATTAATGTTTATATTTGCTTTCATTGGAGAGAAAGGGATTAGAAGAGAGTAAACAGGCACACAATGGGGAATATACATCGAAAGGGATACTGTGGCATAACTTCAAATAGTCACTGAATGAGTGATCATTAACCCAGGATTACCTGTATGTCACAAGAAATCTAAATCAAGTTGAATGCAGTGGGAATGGAGTACTTAAGAAGATTGGTTAATAATCACAAGAAGGTGCTGAAATATGGATGATATGCATGAAAGATTTATTTATTTATCTAGAAAACTGATATGGTCATAAATCTAACATACAAACTCTGGGTGGATAAGCATATTGTATATGTGAGTTCAGGGAACCCATCATGATGATTTGTAAAGTGGAGTTAGTGCTCTGCAAATCCAAATAACTATGCTGTAATTTATTTTATAAACTGTAGTTTATAATGGTTTAGTACAATATTTGAATCCAATTAGTTTATAATCATTAGGTTTAGGCATTGAACTATGCCATGATTTGTGGCCAGGTTGGCATACAATGCTAAACCACAAACCATTGATTAAAATCTAAGGCTAGAATTTTGGTTAGAATTTTGTGTGAACCCAGCTGAGGTAAAAAGAGAGAAAGAAAATCTAGAGGGTGGATAGTATTTAAAAAAAATAGCATCAATTTACTACTCTTGAATACAAAGTAATTGCAAGCCTGTGTAAAACCATCACAGTGGGTGGCAGTGCTTATCCAAACTTAAGGACCTTTAAAAAAAGCTCAGTAAAGTTATAGGCTAGACTAGTAAGTTTTTTTAAAAAAAAAATCAAGAGAAGGAAATATAAATTACTTCCAAATCATTACCAGCAAAAATATGGATGTGTCCATTTAACTCATAGGAGTGTAATGCAACTCAACAGCGATTTTACTTCCTTTATGACTTTGTCTAAACTTTAATGATAGAACCATTTCTTAGGGCCATTACATTAAATACATTCCAAGATACTTCTGCAAAAGTCTTCACTTCATTAATTCTGCAAAAGTCTTTTGATTAAAGAATTCAAATAAGACTTTGAACATGGCCCAGTAGACCTTGCCAGCTCCCACAGAAGAGAGCATGACATTTCCATCTTCTAACAAAGAGACAGAAGGCATAATGACTAAACAAGAAGTTCTCCTAATGAGAAATGCCTGGCTCTGTCACCATCCTATATCACAGCAATCTTAACCCCCGTGAAACTTTTTTGCTGTCTCTTGTTAGTCAGGAAACAATATGATAATGGGAAACAACCTAGACTTCTCTAAAATCTTAATAAAGTGATTTCATCAGCCTAGACTACCCTGCAAGTAGCACAGGACTAATAATTCACCAACTAAGTGATTTATATTTTTAATTTACATATTTCACTTGGGACAAACATAAGCAGTAGTATAAGTAGATTTGTTGCACAGCTTGACTTTCAATCAATCAATCATTCAATCAGTCGTCTTTGGACACAATTCTAAGTCAAAGTATTTCTATTGCACAAACATCTTTTGTTTGGTTGCAGATGAATTAACTTTGAAGGCAGGTGTCACATCTGCGCATCTCGCTCCCGCGATTTTTGCCTTGCTTCAGTGCCAGCCTGCCATAGAATGGGGGGGGAGGGAAGCCGTTTGGGAGTGGGAGAACTCCAAAGTACAGGTAGGTGAGACCTGGCTCAAAAACAGTAACTGTGGAGTCCTAGTGGACGATCACTTGACTATGAGCCAGCAGTGTGCAGCAGCAGCCAAAAAAGCTAATACAATCCTGGATTGTATAAACAGAGGCATAGAATCAAGATCATGCGAAGTATTAGTACCTCTTTATAAAACCCTAGTAAGACCACACCTGGAATACTGCAACCATTTTTGGTCACCATACTACAAAAAAGATGTTGAGACTTTGGAAAAAGTTCAGAGAAGAGCAACTAAAATGATTAAAGGTCTGGAGACTAAAACATATGAAGAACGGCTTGGGTTTGGCTAGTCTAAAGAAAAGAAGAAATAGGAGTGACATGATAGCAGTATTCCAGTATTTGAGGGGCTGCCACAAAGAAGAGGGAGTCAAACTATTCTCCCAAGCACCAGAGAGCAAGACAAGAAACAATGGTTGGAAACTGATCAAAGAGAGAAGCAGCCTGGAATTAAGGAGAAACTTCCTAACAGTGAGGACAATTAACCAATGGAACAGCTTGCCTTCAGAAATCGTGGGCGCTCCATCACTGGAGATTTTTAAGAAGAGGCTGGACAGTCACTTATCTGAGATGGTATAGGTTCTCCTGCTTGAGCAGGGGGCTGGACTAGAAGACCTCCAAGATTCTATTCTATTCTATTCTATTCTATTCTATTCTATTCTATTCTATTCTATTCTATTCTATTCTATTCTATTCTATTCTATTCCTGACTCCACATGAATGGTTTCCAATTTTACAGGGTGGAATAGTCATGGTAATGGAACGTAAGAGAGGAAAAACCCCATTGAAAGCAATAGAAAACAATGCAAAACGCTATACTATATATATATCACACTACTTTATATATAGAACATAATAGAAAACAGATCATCCATTTAAACGGATGGGTGTGTTCTCTTTCAGTCTTACTCTGTGGGGTTTCCCCAGCTTTCTGTAATACTTGCAATTTTCTAAAGTACTTTGATGACAAAGTATTCATCTCTTGGAACATTGGCGGTGGATCCCTGTAGAGGTGGGTAGAGGGAAATAGGGTTTAAGGGGGCGGGAACAGTCTCATAACCCTGCCCAAGGTCCTAACCCTAAGGATTCAAACTAATTTTCCCTATCTGTTGACAACAGTTAAGCAGATGAGCTGTTTGGGTAAAGGCAACTTCACAATCTTACCATTCCTGTGGTTATCAGCTAGTTGGCTAAGATTAGGTTTTGCCACTATTAGGCTGGTTCTCAATGTAGGGAACTGAAATTCAGAACTGATGCTACACCAAACGTATTGTGTAACCAATAATATTATAGCCAATGTATTCAGCTTTTTAAAAGAGGTCGCTTGTATCTTATGCATACCCTTTTCCCAATGTTGCATTTCGTGCTTTTGCTGAATAAATAGCATACATCACGATCCCTCCAAATTATCTTACAGGAAAGATGTAGGCTAGAAAATGTATGTAGAAATTCTGTGAAGATAAATTAAATTCTGACAAGCAAAACAAGACTCAGAATTCTTAAGTTCTAACTTGATGTCTTTGGTATCAAACTCTACTTGCTGGTTCTTGGGGTGATAGTAAAAATAAAATAGATCCTACAAACTAAAGCAGTTATTTCTAAAACTTGGCAACCTTAGATATGGGAACTTCAACTCCCAGAATTCCCCCAGCTAGCTTGCTCTTATAGGTACAATGCAAAAAAGATAGCATAGGCACACAGGAGCAGTGTTGGTATGGGAAAACCAATATGGAGTTCACTGTATACATACAGTAGATACTCCTTGAATTATGACCATAATGGAGCTTGCCCATTATGATTGCAAAAGAGGTTGGTCACATGACTGACCCAATTTCACAATATTTTTTTGCAGTGGTTATTAATAAATACAACAGTTGTAGGTGAATGCTGTTAAATGAATTTCTTGTTCACTACGGTGTGGTTTTGCTAAAAAACCATAACTAACTTACTGTAAGTAATTCTTGTAAAATGTGGTCACAAAACTGCAGGAAGCTGCAAGCAGCCGTAAATGCAGTTGTGTTGCCAAATACCCAAAGTGCAGTCATGTGATCATGGGAGGTGAGGTGAACCATCAGAACTTTGGATATGCTTCATAAGTCCATTTTCGCAGGTTGGTCATAAGTCACTAAGCAACCGGTCAGAAGTCAAGGATTATCTATCACCTTCTGCAATCATATGTAGAGAGAATTATCCTTACTTTGTGTTTCCATATAGCTTCTACAGAGAAACCTCGCCACAAATGTCTATATTGATTCTCAGTCATCCAGGTCATGGTTGTTCCAAGGGTGCTTTTTTTTTTCTTTTTCAAAAGGCAACTGGACTTTCTTTGTTTTGCTTGAAGATGTTTCACTTCTCATCCAAGAAGCTTCTTCATCTCTAAGAAGCTTCTTGGATGAGAAGCGAAATGTCTTCAAACAAAAACAAAGAAAGTCCAATTACCTTTTGGGGGGGGGAAAGCACTTACATGGTACTACATGGAATATCATCCAGAACACCGATAACACTTCAATAAGTAGATAAAGCAGATTTGTACATTTTGTTGAAAAGAACTATAACAAACCATATTGTGCAAGGATAAGTCATTATTATGCAAACAATATTGGAAAGGATAACTCCATTACTTTTTAATCCTTGTCTTCTGTTTACTACATTTGCTCCACAGTTATCTTCTTAGATATGAACAAATGGGTAAATTAAGTGCATAATTTAAGTGCATAATTATTCCACTTTGAATGAAACAGCTTTTATATTTGATTGCCAAAGTGTTTCCTTCCCTTTCTTCCCCTGCCACAAAGAAAAGGCAATCAAAATATCTGCTCGCCTAGATTGCAAATATTTTCCTTTGAAGAGGCATTTGTTATTGACGCTTTCCACATTCCTGTAAGTACATTTGCAACGCTAAGTCTTCCATAAATGGTTTCTCCAGTGTTACTTGTTGAACCTATCTACCGTATATACTTACATGATTTTTTATGGCTAGGGAACAAGTTGTTCCAATAGAAGAGAACATAGCTAGCTCGGGGTTAAACTGTTCTTGGTGTTTGCTGAGTTTAGTTGTTTGCTTGTAGCTACTTCATTACCCAACTAGGTAACATCATCAGTGGAAGTGTTTGAGTGTGGGGTTTACATGTAGTAGCTAGGTGTTTTGCCATTTTGGTAGATTCCTCATTGGTGGTTCTTTGATTATAGTTTTCTGTCTAATGCAGGGGTAGGCAACCTTGGCTCTTTTATGACTCGTGGACTTCAACTCCCAGAATTCCTGAGCCAGCATGGCTCAGCTTGGAAACTCTCCCTTTCCCCTCAGCATGGCTGGCTCAGGAATTCTGAGAGTTGAAGTCCACGAGTCATAAAAGAGCCAAGGTTGCCTACCCCTGGTCTAATGGTTCATCTGGTGTTAATCTCTGCTTATCTAAAAATTCTTCACTGAAGTAGATCTGTTGTGCAGGTAATCCTCAAATTATGAGCAAAATTGAGCCCAAATTTTCTGTTTCTAAGTGAGACAGTTGTTAAGTGAGTTTTGCCTCATTTTACAACCTTTCTTGCCACAGTTGTTAAGTGAATCATTGCAGGTGTTAAGTTAGTAGCACTGTTGTTAAGTGAATCTGACTTCCCCATTAACTTTGCTTGTCAGAAGGTCACAAAAGGTGATCACATGACCCCAGAACATTGCAACTGTGATAAATACATGCCAGCTGCCAGGCATCCAAATTTTGATCACGTGATCATGGAGATGCTGCAACGGTTGTAAGTCACTTTTTTCAGTGCTGTTGTAATTTCAAATGGTCACTAAACGAACTGTTGTAAGTCGAAGAGTATCTGTACTTTGGAGTTCCCCCCTCCCAAACAGCTTTCCTTCTCCCCCCCCCCCAAAGTCTATGGCAGGCAGGCTGGCACTGAAGCAAGGCAAAAGCGGGATCGAGGTGGCAGATGTGACATTTGCCTTCAAAGTTAATTCATCTGCAACCAAACAAATCAGGTCTCTGTGCAATAGAAAGAGAAATCGTTTTTAGCATCTGAATTTTGATCACATGATCATGGAGATGCTGCAAGAGACTGTTGTAAGTCGAGGTCTACCTGTAGACTTTTTGTTTTTTCCGTACTAGGTTTTATTATTTGAATAGTGTGTAAAGGTAGTTTATCTCTGTGTTATCTAGTTGTGTAATGAAGCATCTGCAAGTAAACAACCAAACTCAGAGAGCATCAAGAACTCCTCAAAATAAGTTGTATTAGATTTCATCTACTTTGGACCATTACAAAATACTCTATAGGTACTTGACAACTGAGTCGCACCATTCTGCATGATTCACTGTTCAAGCTTATCCTGGACTCAAAATGTTCTCTTAAAGCCGTTCTATAGATCCCGTCATTCCATCTTTATAGGCTGGAAAACCTGGAAACACAGCAAAGATTTCCTTGCTTCTAATAGAATGCAAATTAATGTTTCCTGATGGGTGGATTTTATTAAAGCTTTTTGTTGCAGCTTGCCTATCTATTAGCCTTTTGCACTAAGCTTATTGTACTTTGACATACATGTCGGGTTAATAGGAAAAACCTTCCTTTCAAAAAACGAATGGCTTTTTTGTTTAGAAAATAGAAAATCTACCTTAAAGATTATAGGTAATTATTATCTAACCTATAATGGAATTTGTTTGTACTCATTATGCTGGGTTAATCCAATTATAGTGATTGATCCATAATGAGAACAATGGCTGGTTCACATAACATGCTTAATCAGGTCACTTTAACACCAAGTAGTTACATTTTTATGAGATACTACAGGTAGCTCTCAACTTACGGCCACAATTGAGCCCAAAATTTCTGTTGCTAAGTGAGACAACGTTAAGTGAATTTTGCCTGATTTTATTACCTTTCTTGCCACAGTTATTAAGTGAATCACTGCAGTTAAGTTAGTAACATGGTTGTTAAGTGAATCTGGCTTCCCCTTTGACTTTGCTCGTCAGGTTGCAAAAGTTGATCACATGACCCTGGGACACTGCAACCGTCATAAATATGAATCAGTTGCCAAGCATCTGAATTTTGATCAGGAGACTATGGGGATACTACAATAATCATAAGTGTGAAAAAGGTCGAAAGTCACTTTTTTCAGTACCATTGTAACTTTGAACGGTCACTAGATGAATTGTGTGTTGTAAGTCGAGGATTACCTGTATGCCTGATTCATTTTAACTTGGGATAATGTTTTTTTTATGTCTTTACTTGGGATATTGTACAGATTCAGCCTGTTTGGTGAGTTCACCACCAATGGGTAAATTACAAGTAATAAAGTTGCAAATCCATCTTATAAACAGTTTCCTATAAGTGACTTATATACTGTCCTCAAATATCAACCAGTCATCTCTTCTTATTGCAATTATTTTGGTACAGCAATAGTTGGATGATTCTAGAAAATGCTCTAATTTGCTGCTGGGGAAATGACCTATATATGCCTGTGACCAGTTTTTCCAGTTCTAATGTCTTAACTATCCTATCTTAAATCTGTTTCCTCAGAACACCCTAAGAAGAAATATATTTGGACATACCAAAGGGCTAGTCAGCAACATGTTACTCAAAGTGGCCCATTAAGATATCCATACAAAGCTCAAAATACTTCCTCCCCATTCACTGTCTCTAACATTTGGTAACTTCGAACTTCCAATCTTGGAGGTAACATAACTAATAGCCTCTGTGAATCTAATCTTCTTTTAAAATTATGCAAAGTGGTACCTATTACAATTTATTTATTTAGGTCAGAGGTCCCCAACCTTTTGGGCACCAGGGACCGGTTCCGTGGAGAAAGGTTTTTCCACAGATTGGAGAATGCATAATTTTGTGTGCTGCCTGCATTCCACGGATGGGGCTTTGCTTGTTTGTGCGGACCGGTTGCTGGCATGCTGCGGCCCAGTACCAGTCCGTGGACCAGGGGTTGGGGACCCCTGATTTAGATAATGTATGTGGCTGCCCATTTCATAGAAGTGATTCCATGAGAGACCCAGCTACTCCTAGACCCAACAATGAGATTGTTTAATAGAAGGGACCTGGAGGATGCCCTTTCTGCGAGATCTGGTAGGGAAATAAAAACAATAAGAGAAAAGCAGCCCCATTAATAAATAGCCAGCAGGGCTTCAGTGGTGACAACCAGCACCTCGAAGTCTACAAACTACAGGTAGTCCTCAACTTACAACAGTTCATTTAGTGACTGTTCAAAGTTACAATGGCACTGAAAGAAGTGACTTACGGCCATTTTTCACACTTAAACAGTTGCAGCGTCCCCATGGTCTCATGATCAAAATTCAGATGCTTGGCAACTGACTCATATTTACGACAGTTGCAATGTCCCGGGGTCATGTGATCCCCTTTTGCGACCTTCTGATGAACAAAGTCAATGGGGAAGCCATATTCACTTAACAACCATGTTACTAACTTAACATCTGCAACGATTCACTTAATAGCCGTGGCAAGAAAGTTCGTAAAATGGGGCAAAATTCACTTAACAACTGTCTCACTTAGCAACAGAAAATTTGGGCTCAATTTTGCTCATAATTCGAGGGCAGATCAGATCTACTCCAGCGAACAATATTTAGATAAGCAGAGATTAACACCAGATTAATCACCAGGCAGAAAACAATAATTAATAAAGAACCACCAAGGGGGAATCCACCAAAACTTTGGGCTCCGTTGTGGCTGTAAGTTGGGGACTACCTGTACAGGCTATCTATGTCACACAGTAAGAAGGAAGGGAAGGGGTGAACAGCTTTGGAAGGCTAGACACTGATCACGTGATCATGGACACCATCATGATTTTCTGATTGCCACAATGCAGACAACCTTGCCAATCAATCAGAAGGCCTGGCCAAAAGACAAGCTAGTGAGGATGCTCTTGACTACCCTATGATGCATTTTGGAAACCAAGTGTACCTTTGTCTTTTTGCTGGGCAAGTAAGCTCTCTGTTGTGTGTGATTGTGCGTGTGCATGGTTAGAGTATCCAAAATAGGGTCTAGGACAGTGGTGGCGAACCTATGCCACACATGCCAGAGGCGGCAGTCAGAGCCATCCCTGTGGGCACGCACGCGTTGCCCCAGCCCTGCCTCCCCCTGTGGCCCCCTCCTCACCAGCAGCCCCTGGAGGAGAGTCGCCCCTGAGCGCGGCCTGCGCAGAGCAGCGCAGCCAAGGACATGGCAGCTGGACAGCGGGGACAAGACTCCGCCCTTGCGCCCCGTCGTGCACAGTTGATGTTGCGGGGTGGGGGCGGAGGGCGTGGCTGCCATGGCGCTGCTGGGCCGCCTGGGTGATCTGCGGCAGGCTGTGGAGGCCCTGCGGGCAGGCGGGGCAGGGGCGGGGTGGGAGGAGCGGGGGGCAGAGCAGGGGCGGGTTGGGGGCACTCGGTCTCTAAAAGGTTACCTATCACTGGTCTAGGACAATTCACCACAGCCCACTCACCACAGCTGACTTGCCCTGGTTATCTCGCCACAGCCAACTCACTGTGGGACAACTCACCGCAGGATATGAGTTACACTAATATCAACAAATAGTGGAATAGAACGATTAAAGAAAAGATGCCAAAGGAGGGCCAAAATGAAATGTGACAAAAATTAAAATTAATTTTAATTATTTTAAATAATTAAACAGAATTATTGAATTGTCCCGCAGTGAGTGGTCCCATGTTGAGTTGGCCGTGCTGAGTTGGCCAGGGCGAGTTGGCTGAGGCAAGTTGTCCCATTCTGTCCTCAATAGGACCTAGAAACTTTCTTGTGAATCTTGCTAGAGATCAGCCTTGTACTGTGCAGCACTTAGTTTTAAACCTTCCCATTAATTTTAATGGTTTCTTAAATAATTAAAAGTCTGATGAAGCAGGGGAACTGGTGGGCCCAAAGGAAGGAATATGTGAACACCACATTATCTACTTCTAATATAAAATGTAGCTAGGCTGACGGCTAAATCAGACTCATATGAAGTGGGATTTAAACAGGTACAGGAAAAGATTTAAAAATGCACGGAGAAGCCAATGCTGAAGCTAATGAGTGTCCTGCAATTTACATAATCACGTCAGCATGGGAGAAGGTTTTCTAAAGCAATGCTATTTCCTTCCCTTCTTTAAAAATGCATCCACTGTTACCAAAAGAACACCAATTTCGTGCTTGATTCTTTTTAAACAAGAGAATGACTAACGACCTGTTTAAAAGAGGTGGTTGGGTGAATAATAGTAACCAAGAACTGGGATCTGATGTAAAAAGACCGAAGGGCTGTAATAATACAGCCTTGTAATGGCTTTGATCCATGGGGGTGGTGCAGAGGAAGCAAGTTCCCTTATGCTTTCTGGAACCTGGGAAACTCAAAGAGAAGAGCATTAAAACCAGGCATGCTGGTTGGGCTTTGCACCACCTGTTACTTTACTCAAGGTCTGGCAGCTGCATCCAATCATTCAAGCCTTCTTTATGTGCTCATTCACACTGGTGGGGGTTGGTTTGTGTGTGTTCCTTATCTTCTCACTCTGGTGTGTTTAAAGAAAGGAAAGCCTGGGGAAAAAAGCCTTTCCTGCCTCTAATGCCCTTGCACAGCTGTTCAAAAGGACAGACCCCATTTATCCATTGTTCTCTGAATGTGCTCGATCGTTCTTTTAGCAGCCTGCAAAATAAGGTAATATTATACGAGCGTACACACACCTCCTATGACAGATGTTTCTATAATATTATCTGTAATGTGTGGAGAAGCCAGCGGCACCAAGCGGCACCATAGTGGATGGATTCACAGATCACACACAGCTGTCACAGCTTGTAAATCATGACCTGTGGCTCAGTGTGAGGTGCGAATTCAATCAACCATAGTTTGTTCAACTAACATGATTAAGTAAAGCACGACTTATTGTGATATACTAGCTCAGTCCATAACACCTGTGGTGAGATTTGAACCTCAAATGTTTTGGCAGGTTGTTTAGTCTTTTAAAAATTATATTCTCAGATCCAAGATTATGGCTTCTAGTGTAACTAAAAAAAATTAAATGATTGTTGGACAGTTAATCAATTAGCTGCAATTAATATTATTTGTTCAGAATAAAAGTGGATTGATCAGCCTTTCTGAAAAGTCTGAATGGAGAATTATATAGGGAAGTCTTTTGTACTATTTCTGGAAATTAAGGGCAAACATTTTGACCAGCAGTCACCTTTTATCTTTGAAGGTTTATGTATTTATATATTGCTGTATTGCTATTACAAAAACTGTGGTGGCACAGTGGTTAGAATGCAGTAACTCTGCTCACTGCTGGGAGTTCGATTCTGACCAGCTCAAGGTTGACTCAGCCTTCTATCCTTCTGAGGTTGGTAAAATGAGGACTCAGATTGTTGGGGGCAATATGTTGCCTCTGTAAACTGCTTAGAGAGGGCTGTAAAGCACTATGAAGCAGTATATAAGTCTAAGTGCTATTGTTATTGTTATTACAAGGGTGCCTGATGGTTTAGAAAAGCTGAATATGAAATCAGGAGTATTGGTTGAGGTCAAAAGATCAAGATGGCATCCACAACTGTTAGAATGAAGCTGTCAATGCTGCTAACATCGGATGTTCTTGCTTTGACAACAGATGGAAATGTAGCCATCTTTCTTCTTTCGCTTTTAGAGTTAGTTGATGCTGGGAGGGGGGATGTGGATGAGAGTCCAGTTAGTCATAACAATAACTCAGCCGTGGTAATCCAAGGTTATTGCACCCAGAGTTGATAAAGATTTGGTGGGCTGGAGAACTGGGGAGAAAGCCCGTGCTTCAAGCTAATTAGGGAATGTGATTTATGACTATTAATTGGAGGAGGGAATTGTGTTTTGCTACTTTATGCCCAGGGGAGGGGAATTCAGTTTTTGGTTTAACTATGTAGTGCCGATACTTTGTTTCTCGAATAAAAGATTCTTTAAGGTAAACAATGCCTCGAAGTTCTTTTGAAGAGTTTCATCTGTCGGAGCCATGACAGAAGCCCCAACTCCTTTCTACATGTCTTGTGTGTATGATGCACATAAAAAGGGATGAGGCTTTGATCATACAATCACAGCTATTATCTTGACTTCCTTGAGCTTCTGCTGACACCTTTGCATAAAACCATAAAAACAAGCGTCACATCCATTAATTCCATTTCCCCACATTCTTCATTACAGCAGAGTAATTAAAAGCTCTGCAGGAGAGCTCTGTTTTCACAGCCCTTTGAGAAACAGTTATAGAGAGTGCAATTCAAGTCTCTGGAAATAAGATGCTCCCTAGGGGGGGCCATTTTCAAACATCCTCATTCTGGCTGAATAGACCAGATGGGTCAATTCCACTTGAAGTAGGCAGTCTTGAATAGAATAGAATAGAATAGAATAGAATAGAATAGAATAGAATAGAATAGAATAGAATAGAATAGAATAGAATAGAATAAGAATTAGAATTAGAATTAGAATTAGAATTAGAATAGAATAGAATAGAATAGAATAGAATAGAATAGAATAGAATAGAATAGAATAGAATAGAATAGAATAGAATAGAATAGAATAGAATAGAACCGAACCTTGGAGGTCTTCTAGTCCAGCCCCCTGCTCAAGCAGGAGAACCTATACCATCTCAGACAGGTGAATGTCTAGTCTCTTCTTAAAAATTTCCAGCGATGGAGCACCCACGATTTCTGCGGATAAGCTGTTCCACTGGTTGATTGTCCTCACTGTCAGGAAGTTTCTCCTTAATTCCAGGTTGCTTCTCTCTTTGATCAGTTTCCAACCATTGTTTCTCGTCCTTCCCTCTGGTGCTTTGGTGAACAACCTGGCCCTCTCTGCCTTGTGGCAGCCCCTCAGATACTGGAATACTGCTTCAAAGTGTTTGTCAGGTTTTAGGGAAAACACTCCCCTCCCTTAATGGCTGATAGCATTTTCCAGCATCACCAGACATCATTGAAGTGAATTCAAACATACTATCCTTATTACTCAATCCTAAAGAAAATCAACAGTGACTGTTCTTTGGAAGGACAGATACTGAAGCTGAAGCTCAAATACTTTGGCCACCTATTGAGAAGAGAGGGGCCATTGGAAAAGACCTTGGTGTTGGGGAAGATTGAAAGCAAAAGGAGAAGGGGGACAGCAGAAGATGAGATGGTTAGATAGTATCATTGACGCAATGAACATGAATTTGGACAAAATCCAGAATACAGCGGAGGATAAAGGGACCTGGCTTGCTATGGTCCATGGGGCCGGAAAGAGTCAGAGATGACTCAGTTGAACAATGAACAATAGTTAAGGTGGATCCATACCATGTCAGAAAAAGGAGCATCTCTGGAGTTCAAATCTAATCTTGGAGGGAAAGCTTGAGTAACTCAAGAATATTGTGTTAATATAGAACACATTAAATCAATAAATGAAATATACAAGCTGTTGGAGACACTACCTTGAAGAACCTAGAGTTCTGATGCAAAAAACAAAAAAAACTTTTTAATCAGATATTGAAATGCTGCTTTCTGAAGGAAGGTTGGTATTATCCTGTCTGTAGTTTTTAAACTATTGAACTTTAAAAGCATTACAATAATTTTTTTTGAAAAGCATTGGTTATTTGCAACTATACACACACACAGTTACAAATATATATATGCAACTATACATACATACACACACACACACACGCATGCATGCATAAACACATATACGGACAGACATCACATATATACTCATAACCACACATACATGATAGCCAGTTTATTATTATGGTTAAAACACCAAGCTAGTGTGGGAAGTCAGCCCCTCAGAGAAGGAAATATTAAAAGGGCAGAAAAAAATATATTTCCTCAGGATCTTGAAGAGGCAGGAAAGCATGCCCAGTTTTCTTAATAGCCCCTAGTCTGCTTCCCCCAAGCAGAAACCAGCTCTATAGAAATGCAGATGCAGACCATTCAGGAAAGTTGGAGCTAGAAGATTAAGAAGACAAAGACCTAAAATCTGCATACCTCACCCAAACTCTAAGAGTCATTAGCCCAGCCCCAGGGAAGCAGGATATGACCTTTGGGACATAATAGGATTAAACCACAGATACCAAGGCCCAGAAAAGCACACTCAGACTCAGTTCAAAGTTCATGCCACAGGAACAGGAAACTACTCAAAACAAAAGGCTTCAGAGGCTATAAAAACCCACTCCCTACACGTGTTCCCTCTCTTTTCTGCCAGAGCCATCTTTCTGTCTGGTTCTCCTCTCCAATAAACTACAACCTTCTTCCCAAAGCAGTTGCCATGTTTATACCTAGCTTGGATGAACCACCATGAAGACCTTTCTTCCAACACTAGAAACTGTGAAAACAAGCATTCTAATCTTGCCTTGGGTGACCTTGGGCCTCTTTTCTCTCAGCCCTAGGAAAGAAGCCATGGCAAACCACTTCTGAAAATCTTACCAAGAAAACTGCAGGCATTAGTCCAGGCGGTCACTATGAGTCAACACTGAGTGAAGGCAGAGAATAACTTAAATAGAAGAAATATTGGTAGTGTGTAATTTAATTTAAGGGGAGCAAATGAAAACTAGTCAGGCACAGAGACATGCTGATCCCATCCTAATCTATTTTTAAATCTGCATCTTGTAACTATATACGATACATTCAACATGTGCAATTTCTTTTTAGCCTACGTTTTGCATAAATGCAATGTATATCCAGAAATATACATTAACAAAATCTTGTTAATTTTAGGTATCTTATATGATGACACATACAAAAGGCAAAGGATGTTTTCAAGGTTATTAATACGTAACTACAGTTATTGAAATTGTAGCCATTGTTTACATAGGGTCAAAAGAGGATGTTGCTTCCCCCCCCCTCCCGAATTACTTTTATCTGGCATTTGAGGAAAGATTTAATAATACCATTTTTGGATATTTTGGAATATCCTGAAACTTTATGAAGATACTTTAAACCCTAAAGGAAAACCTAGATCATTTACTATAGATTATGTAATTGATAACAAGGATGGTTTACTGTAGTATATTTTAATATGAGACAAGAAAAAAAAAAACAGCCCTTCAAACTTCATTGTAAATAAACAGAGAAATCCCGTACAACAGACACGCAACCTTTCTGCTAAATGAAATGGTAAATGGAACACACACTTACTTTGGAACGGTGTTTGTGGAAGGGTATGTGTGGCTCGCTCTTTCGCTGTAGTACTCCTCTTTGACAAGTTGTAAATAATTCTCACTTGTAGCCAGGAAGGCTGAAAGTATCAATGTTGTTTTGCTGGGTGTGATCATATCACTGCATGTCCGTACAGGGTAGACTATTTAATCACAACACAGCAGGTGATGTTTCCCAAGGTGATAAGATTCTTTAAGCCCATCCCTTTGTATAACATCTTTTCTTATTCAATTTTTTAAAAAAACAAACTTTTTTTTTTAAAAAAAAGAAAGACTGTTAGGCATTATTAATTTTTTGACAAGTAATTTAATTCATAAACCTGTTTTCCATATTTGCTTTCTTGAATAGCAATAAAAAAATAAAATACATAAACTGTAAGTCATTAATTCCTTAAACATCTCTGGTTGCCTATGTTGGTCCTGACATTTTATTTAAAAATGTTTGAAGTGGAGAGGGATCAATGGGAAATACTGCTAATTAGTGAGAGGGACTTAATTGCTACCAGAAGCTAAGAATACATTCATAAAGATTTAAAGAGATCAGCAGAGAAATCTGTGTGAGAGTTTGAAGATTCTGTTGAGACAATGCAGGGACAAGAAATAACTCTGAAAATGTATAGAGCAGTAAAATACAACATATTTATTTATTTATTAGACTTGTACAGTATGCTGCCCAATGCACCTAGAGGCAACTTTGGGTGGCTGATGAACATTAAAAGCCAGTAAACATTAAAACAATAAATAACAATAATAATTTATTCTGACAGGCGGCACCTGCCCTATAAACATTCCAGACTTAACAATTGTTGATAAGAAAGAACAAAAAAATCTGGATAATGGATGTGGTAATACTGGAGAAAGCAGAACAGAAGAGAAAGAATTGGAGAGAATAACAAAATACAAAGACCTGCAAATAGAAATTGAATTAAATACTTTATTTGGCCAAGATCTCTAGATCAGATCTCGGGGTGCCTGATGCTTCAAAGGGCAGAAGCCATATATACAATCATAGTTTGACTGAGATTCATATACTTGAGGGAAGTTTGACCCTGAAATGGAGAACATCAGTGTTAGTTTTCCTAAAATAAGAAAACGGTATCTTGAGGTTATATAACCTTTTCTCCCAATCTTTCTCTCTGGTGCTGTTATTAGCTTTGTTTGACAGGGCTGAAGAAATCTCTTCTATCTCATTCAATAAGGATACCTAGAGGGGCCTTCCTTACTGGAAGGAATGTTTAAAATTAATTCTGAAACACATTGGCTTAGCTAGTCAGCAGAAATGAAAATAGCCTGCGACAACAAAGCCATGCATTTCTATGAATACATAATTGAAAGAACAGCCTCTCCAAAGGCCTACAAATTTAAAATCAGATTTTAATAGTCTACAGATTTCTGGAACTAGTATAAACAATATGTAAAACCTTTATTGCCCAATCAATCCTGCAATAAAGTTACATAAACAAATTTCAATTTATGGAACCTTCACTTGGTTCACTGCAAAGCTAATTGAGCTTCCAACTGAGATGGTTATTGGGCAATTTTCCTGCCTCGTTAAAAGAACTTTAGAGGTGTATATATGATCCAGCTGATACTGTCTTTTATCTGCATCCTTTCCTTAGCTCCCCCTTGGGTCTTCGGCCTTTATTCTTAACATATAGGCAGAAGAAAAAATCCATGAAAGAGAGAAAACTAGAAAAGCTGCACAATGCCTTTTATCTGTGGAACTGGGAGTTGTCCATCCAGAGGTACTGAGTGCCATTTTGCAAAAGATATCTTGCTGTGCAGATAAAGCAGTGCCCAAAAAGAGCTCTTTTATATGAAAAGGCAGCAGCAATCGATATAATCACATTTAAAAGATTTTATCCTCTGCCTAAGCTTCAATAAAACAAAGGAATATATCACTGGTCTAAAAACAATTATTCATGCACTGATAATTTCCGGGCAAGATTATTGGAATGTGTTATAGGTGGAGTTGCCTTAGAAAATAGTATGGAAATTTTGGTTAGTTCAGTGGCTAGACCAGGGGTAGGCAACCTTGGCTCTTTTATGACTCGTGGACTTCAGCTCCCAGAATTCCTGAGCCAGCATGGCTCAGCTTGGAAACCTCTCCCTTTCCCCTCAGCATGGCTGGCTCAGGAATTCTGGGAGTTGAAGTCCACCAGTCATAAAAGAGCCCAGGTTGCCTACCCCTGGGCTAGACTGACAGATAGGAACATATTACACCAGAACTATGCCAACTATACCGGCCTCCAGTCTTATTCTGAACCCTAACAGTTTAGAGTGAGGCAAATTATGCTGCAGAATTTGGTAGATTTCCCAGTTATGAAGGGTCCTTGGTGCTCTCTGAGCTTGCTTGTTTTCTTGAAGACATTTCATTACCCAAACTAGGTAACATCATCAGTGCTAGTCCTGATGGTGTTACCTAGTTTGGATAACGAAACGTCTGCAAGGAAACAAGCAAGCTCAGAGAGCACCAAGCATCCCTCATTTCAAATATTCTCCTTTATTTCCCAGTTAGTGGAGAAAGACATTTACGGGTTGCTCCTGCTGAAGTGGGTTGCTAGTCAGTGCTAAGAGATAGGAGGCAGGTTTTGAGATATTGCTAAAACGGCAGTTTAACCACTTGTCAGAAATGTTACAGTTCATTTTAGAGACATCCTGGTTAATCACTTTGTCTAGTAATTACTAGAGAAAAAAGTGGACTAAGCCCGCTTGCTATAAGTACTCTGAGAAGTTCCTTCCATTCTACTTCCAGCAAGCATGCTGTGGACTCTGTTGGTCAAGAAATTCCAGCTGGTGGGGGCCAGAAGAGCCTTTTCTACCATGGAACATCCTGCCCCTCGAGATGAGATCCACCCCCATCCTCTGGCCTTCTAGAACAGCCTTAAAACTTGGCTCTGCCGATTGGCCTGGGATTCTGATGGGGGCTTTCCAGTGGTGGGATTCAAATAGGTGAACAACCGGTTCTCTGTGTGGATGCTGCTTCCGGAAGTCCATTCTGGGCCTGGGCAACAAAAAATTAGCTACCGGTTCTGCCGAAGTGGTGCGAACTGGCTGAATCCCGCCACTGAGGCTTTCCATCCTGGAGGTGATTAGTGGATTAAGAGAAGTGTCCACCTCAACTCTGTTGTATATTGCTTTCTTCCTTAGCTATCTTTGATTAAAATTATGTTAATATTTATCGTTATGTTTTTAATGTTTTTTTTATACGTTATTTTTATTTTGTTATAAGCCAGCCAGAATTGCTTCACATTGAGATGGGTGGCATATATATCAAATACAGGTAGTCCTTGACTTACAGCTATTTGCTTAGTGACCATTTGAAGTTACAACAGCACTGAAAAAAAGTGGATTTTTCTCATAATCTCCCATCCAACTACACTGCTTTTCTTTTGAATCACAGCCAAGATTGCTGTGACTAGTTAAGCTTCCTTCTAGGCTGCCACGACTCCCAGATGCCTCCCTGTCCATTTAGATGGCGAAAGGACACAAGTCTTAAAAGTGGCCAAGTTTGAGGACCCCTGGTTTAAGCCAACTTTGACTCAGGGGGCTCGAGATTCGGACCTCTGTCCCGAGCCTGTAGCTCTCTATTTCTGCAGAAATACAGCTGAAAATTGCCTTCTTCGTTCCAGCGTGTCTTATTGGCCACTCAGGCCAGAAAACAGAAGCCAGTTGAGGCTCGGCTAACACTTGCCTTCACCAGGGAGGCCTTTTGCACTTCCCAGTATAGCCTGCAGCCTTGGTGCTTTCCTTGTGGTCTCCCATCCAAGTAATAACCAAGCCTGGCCCTGGCTAGCTTTGGAACGCTGCAAAGCTCGCCGAATCTCCGCCCGCCCCGAACCTTCCACTCTCTCAAGTCTGAGGCGCGCCGGGGCTCCCACGCACCCACGTGGGACTCGCCGCCGCCCTTGGGCTTCCTGCTACACGGGAGATTCCCCGCCTGCGCCTCTTCCTCCGCCTCGCCTCCGACCCCGCCTCTGAAGCGGCCGCGACACTTCCCCTTTCCTTTCGCTTTCCCTGCCTGCCGGAGCCGTCCGGGGTGCCGGACCTCCGCTTCGCTTCTGCCGGGATGGCGGCGGCGGCGTCGCTGCCGGTTGTCCCGGTGCTCATCCACCGGCTGGCGGAGCGTCTGTTGAGGAGCCTCAGCCACCTGCTGGATCGCGCACCTCCGGGCAAGGGCTGGCGGGATTTGGCGCAGCTCGCGGGGAGCCGCGGCGGGGTCCGGCTGAGGTGAGGGAGCTCGGCGGGGAGAGAGGGAGGTTGGGTCCCCGGGAGGCGGACGGAGAGAGGGACCCCCCCCCCGAAGCCGCCCAGAAGGGAGACCGGGCCCTTCCATGACCGCAGGATTCCCTGTTCCCGGGGAGAGCTGCGCGCTTCTCTCTGCGCCCCTGCGAGGCGTTAAGGAGGCGCGTCTGAACACGACCTACTTACGGGCGTGGCGGCCGCTGGATGGCACCGCCTCTAGATTGGGAGGCTTCCGAAGATCCTGGAATAAAGACGAAGGGTTTCGCTAGTCTTCCCGGCTGTGTCTTGTCTCCTAGGACCGGGTGGAAGGAAGGCCGTTCAGAGCCAGTGGCTAGAAAGAGGAGCGCCTGACTCCATCCGGGTTGAGGGCTTTCTACAGACAACTTCTGGTGGTCCGAATCAGAATGATTTTCACACCCTTGTTCTGTAGAAGCTTGGAGTAAACTTTGGCACTACTTCCTCTTCTTTGGTGAGAAGTCAAAGGAACCGCGGTTGTAAGCGGTTTAGAATAGAATAACAGAGTTGGAAGGGGTCTTGGAGGTCATCTAGTCCAACCCCCTGCTCAGGCGGGAAACCCTATACCATTTCAGACAAGTGGTTGTCCAATCTCTTCTTAAAAACTTCCAGTGTTGGAGCATTCACACCTTTTGGAGGCAAATTGTTCCACTGGTTAATTGTTCTATCAGGAAGTTTCTCCTTAGTTCTAGGTTGCTTCTCTCCTTGATTAGTTTCCATCCGTTGCTTCTTGTCCTGCCCTCAGGCGCTTTGGAGAATAGTTTGACTCCCTCTTCTCTGTGGCAGCCCCTGAGATATTGGAACTGAAACAGTCAAGAAGTGCAGTCCAGAAAAGAATCAAAGGTCCTTAGTTCTACAAGGAACTGAGATTTCCCTGTATATGAAACAGTTTGGTTTACATATTGGTCAGTTTGGTTAAGATGCTGGTCCGGGAGCCAAGAGACTGTGAGTTCTAATTCTCCCTTAGGCACACGAAAGCCAGCTGTGGCATGCCCAGCCCAGCCCAGCCCAGCCCAGCCCAGCGGGTTGTTTTGGGGGGAAATAGGAGGAAGAAGAAGTATTATGCATGTTCACTGCCTTGGGTTACCTATGAAGTAAAAAGGACAGGATAAAAACCTAATAAATAAGGTACCAGAGGGAAGATAATCTTGCAACCATTTGTAAATTGCAGAGGGTCAGACTGGATGATCCTTGCGGTCTCCTCCAAGTTCTATCATTTCACTTTTTTATCATAATTGCTACTGTGATTATAGGAATGTCCTCAAGGAAGCTCAGAATCAAATCTGCCAGGTTCATCAAATTGAACATTCCCTAATGCGTATGTTCTGAATGGGGCGGCTGTCCCCAGAAGGAGCAAGATAGCAGTTTGAGAGTATGACTCGATTTCCATCTGTCCTTGGGTTTGCAAATGGCAGCTGTGGTGAGAATTACACCTTAATGCAGCCCTTCCTGGGCCAGTCAGCACAATTAGCCCTGCCTTGGGGTTATAACCGATCTCAGTGCACTGCAATGCACCGTAGGTGAGGCTATCCTTGAAAAGTGTCCATATATGGTATCGCAACTGGTGCAATTAGAGCTGCCAGGTGACTGAGGGTGCAAGATGTAGAAATTGTTTATTTTTTATATTGGAAAGTTCTACACTGGCTTAAGCTCCCAGTTACTGGTTGATATCAAGCCCAAGAACAACATGTGGGGTTACTTCTGAGTAATTACTTTATTATTGTTTGCCTAAAGACAGAAATCATCTAAGATAATCTTCCAATGAGATCATACTATTGGAGGATGTGGCTATCATTGAAAGTTTTTCAAGCGATAGCCTTAAAAACTCTCTACATATTTAAACCATCATTTAGCTATTGCTTCTGATTTTACTTTACTTTTATTTGTTTTATCACACTCATTTATGATATAGCATTACATTTACAGTATGTTCTCTATTGCCCAGACATTCTTGTCTGTTGAAATGCAGTGAGCGAAATCATGCGCTTGAGGATTCTCAAATTTTACACCTACCTCCTAAATCAACATGCCTGTGTGATCTAATGTGGGCTTTTTAAGATGGCTCATCTGTGTTTTCCTGGAGCTTTTTTTTAGCCTCTCTTAGATCATTGCAGAAAGTCTTGCCCTCGCACTGGACTCATCAATTGGATGAGTCAGTTGGGTTGGGCAAGGAGAGGAGAAGGCAACTTCCTACAGATGTTCCTTCTCTGACTATTATGTAAGGCCAACTTGATTTTCCTCGTCTCTAGTATTCTTTTTGGGAGCTAGAGTTGCAATTTTACTCTAGACCAGCCTTTCTCAAACTAGGCAACTTTCAGATGTGTGAACTTCAACTTCCAGAATTCCCTAGCTAGAATTCTGGGAGTTGAAGACTGCACATCTTACAGTGACCGAGCCTGAGAAACACTGATCTAGATCTTACACATAATTAACTGTATGTGCAGAAAGAGGTTTGCCTTATTATGGCTATTATTGTTGTCATTCTTTGCAGTTCTCTTGAGTTGGAGCATTGTTCTCTGCAAGTTCTGGATCCTGAGGGAAGTCCCAGCTGGAGTCTCCTTCAGCTAATGGGTGAAAGAGGCTGTACTGTTTCAGAGCTGACAGAATTGCTGCAGTCCCTGCAACATACCGAGGCACTTCAGTTGCTCAATCCAAGTGAGTTTGCGTTCTCAGCCTAGGCCAGGGGTAGGCAACCTTGGCTTTTTTATGACTCGTGGACTTCAACTCCCAGAATTCCTGAGCCAGCCATGCTGAGGGGAAAGGGAGAGGTTTCCAAGCTGAGCCATGCTGGCTCAGGAATTCTGGGAGTTGAAGTCCACGAGTCATAAAAGAGCCAAGGTTGTCTACCTCTGGCCTAGGCCACCTCTTAGTGCAAGTTGCATCTTATACTTAAAGCATTAAATTATACTGACTTCCATCTAACAACTAAGAAAATCAAAATGACTTTGCACTCTGACTGTCAGGGAAGAAAGAAATGATGACGACCTTTCTGTTCTTGGACAGACAGTCCTCGACTTACGACTAGTCATTTAGGAACGAGTCAGAGTTACAGTGGACCTCAAAAAAGGACTTATGATGTGGATTCAAAGTTCTGACATGCAACCACCCACCTCCTGCAGTCACATGGCTGTATTTTGGACACTCGGCAACCAGCCCACCTTTGCAACTGTTTGCAGCGTCCTGCAGTCACGACCATGTTTATTGTTTTCCTGAAACCTGGGTTTACTTCCCATTTCCAGAAAAAAAAATGCCCCATGGCAAACAGTGGGTGCGCCTAACTACCACTGCATTTGATTTATGACTGCCACAATAAAGAATAGAATAGAATAGAATAGAATAGAATAGAATAGAAAAGAATAGAATAGAATAGAATAGAATAGAATAGAATAGAATAGAATAGAATAGAATAGAATAGAATAGAATAGAATAGAATAGAATAGAATAGAATAGAATAGAATAGAATAGAATAGAATAGAATGGGACCTCGGAGATCTTCTAGTCCAGCTCCCTGCTCAAGTAGGAGAACTTATACCATCTCAGATAAGTAACGGGCCGGATGCATCATAACAAAACCATGCCCACCCCATTGCCAGCAATGGCAAAAAAGTCACGATATGTCATGACATGTCACGTAACGTTGCGAGTTTGATACCCCTGGTCTTAAAAATTTCCAGTGATGGGAGTGCCCACGATTTCTGGAGGCAAGCTTTTCCACTGGTTAATTGTCCTCACTGTCAGGAAGTTTTTCCTTAATTCTAGGTTGCTTCTCTCTTTGGTCAGTTTCCAACCATTGTTTCTCGTCCTGCCCTCTGGTGCTTTGGTGTCTAACGTGACCCGCTCTTCTTTGTGGTAGAAGTGGGCAGCATCATGACCTACTTTATGATAATCACGACTTGTGACTGAAATTGCAGGCTCAATTACAGTCGTAAGTTGAGGAATATCTGTATATCTTCCAGTTTAGTGTACAGCTATTTAAGCCTTGCCTCCCTGTTAGAAAGAGCCTTCAGGATACTGCCAATGAAGAGTCAAATTGCTTTTTGTGAGTTAAATGTTACATGCATGTAACATGATAATCCATAGTGAATCTACACAGATAAAGTGATTCATTTATAAGTTGCTAATAACATCAATTCTGAAGACCGTAGATTGCAAAAAAAAGTTTATTTTTTATAATGTTAAATAATGAAGCATCTGCTTTGTTCCAAAGTCAATTTCCACATGATATAAATATAGTTAAAAAGAATGTGAACATCAGTAAATATTACTTCTTATTTCATAGCTGAGTTGATACACGTAACTTCTTCCCAAAAAATAACAATTAAAGAACAGTAAATGAACATATGTTTAATTGAAGCATTAATCTCATTGCATCTCAAACAATATGATCCTTTTCTATATAAATGCAGTGGAGTCTAATAAATCTAATGAAATATTATTTCCATTGAATAAGATGTTATAGGATACCTGGAATTTTTGATATTGATGTAAACATCACTTCCGTTGCTGCTTGGTTATCTTTTCTAGGATTTTCCCAGCTATTGATGTCAAGCTGTAGTTTGCTGGATCCACTTTTTCCCCCTTCTTGAAGATTGGAATTCTTTTTCCAGTACTCTGGCAGTTCCCCTCTGCTCCACGATCTCTGAAAGATTTGGTTCAGTGGTTCTGAGATCATATCTGCCAGCTCTTTCAGATTTGCTTATCCCTTTCCTGTTATATTGTGTTTTCAATTTGTCCTGTATGCAGTCTTGAGTTTTTTGATGATTAGATAGCCTTACAAAGCCACCAAACAATTAAATAAGCAAGCAAGCAAACTTCAGTCTGTTTATATAATTAGCTTCTTTTGTGTTAAATATAGATTACTCTTATCTTTTTCATAGGTATAAAGATCATTGTAGAACCAGAATCCCAAGCTATTTTATCTGGCCAGATGGTGAAACTAAGCTGCTGGGCAACAGGATATCCTCTCCTATATTATCAGTGGTTTAAAGAGAAAAAAATGGTAAATAAATATACTAGAATGTAAGTGGTAGCTTCTAAAATGTAGAAAATTCTAGAACACATTGAATGCAATTTTCTTTCTTTTTAATATTTGTATTAGCTTTTTTTTCAATGTAATAAAAGCATTGAAAGTATTAAAATATAGAAAATTAAACATAAAAGAAAATAAGGGAGACAGACAAAAGAAAAAGAAAAAAGAAAGCAAGAAAGCATAGAATTATGACTTTTCACCTTCATTTCGTCAATATTTATTCAAGTATTCAAATTTATTCGACCATCCATCTCATACAAGGTGTTAAGGTTTGACATCATGACATCAAGGGTTGACACTGTGGTTTCAAGAATCGACATCATGGCATTGTACTGGCCACTGGCCTACTACAAAATAGTTTCCAAGTTCTTATTCTTGAAAACATAAGTGGGATAAAATATGTAGTAAAATAACCACATTTCTTAAAGTCAACATACCATTTTTTCAGTGCCTATGATTTTTAAAAGAAATGGGTTTTTCATATTTGAGGAATAGTAATTTCTCAGGAAAATCAGCATATTGCAGGGATCTTGGCAGCACTCATAAAATTATTGTTGAATAGATGTTTATAGTGTGCAACTAATATATGAATACAACTGGTTTTTTTGGGACAAAACATTTCTATGACATCAAGCAGTGTTGAATAAGGACCTGTGGATACTAAATGATTTTATTCCTGTTGAATTAACAGTTGTATTTGGCAGAACATACAAGTTCACTATTGTTGAAGTTTAAGTACTCTTCATGTAATATTTTGATTTTATTTTGATCTGCGTGTATAGCATGAAATTTTCCCATTCTCAAAAGTACACTTCACATCAAAAATAGGTATTTAATTAATTGAATTAACAGTATGTTATGTGTATGGAAATATATTGTCATATTAGACTGCAGTTCTAAGTATTCAATCTATATAGGTAGTTCTCAACATGCAGCTAATAGCAATAGCAATAGACTCATATAACGCTTCATAGTGCTTTACTATGCTATTATTTGTTGGCTCTAAGCGGTTTACAGAGTCACCATATTGCCCCCAACAATCTGGGTCCTCATTTTACTGATCTCGGAAGGATGGAAGGCTAAGTCAACCTTGAGCCAGTCGGAATCAAACTCCTGGAGATGGGCAGAGTCAGCCTGCAACACTGCATTCTAACCACTGCTCCACCACAGCTCTAATCAAAGTTCCAATATACCTACCTGAGTGGTATGTTCAACTCAGACTTGAAGTTGCAATGGTCAGCCTCCTCCCTATAGTCACATCACCTGACTTTGGGTGCTTGGAAACTGGACTGCATTTATGACCATTTGCATGTCCCATGGTCATGTGGCCGCATGTTACAGTGGTTTTGTCAAAAACAGCCATTTCTGGTTTTCAGCAAAACCATGCCATAGTGAACCATTGGTTTGATTAACAACCACAGATTAGCTTAATGACTGTCAAAAAGTAATAAAATTGACCATCATGAGCTACAACTATAATGGGCAGGCTCCATTACAGTCGTAACTCAAGGATTACCTGTACAGTACTAAAATATTAAGTCTTAATAAGGCAACATGTATTATTAAAGCCTTTTCTCACTAGGAAGTTACAGTGTCTTCATGGCATCATCTAGCTATTGTTTAAAAGATATCCTCGAGTCTACTAAGGAATTGTTACGTAGATCCAGGTATCCTGGTAGTTTTATTTTATCTATTTTATTTCAATAGATTCGTGGTTAACAACCTTGGTCTCAATAGAGGAGAATATTTGTAGTTTAGGGTTGAAATGAGGGGTCCTTGGTGCCTTCTGAGGTTGTTTTCTTGCTGATGTTTCATTACCCAACTAGGTAACATTATCAGTGCTCATAGGGAGTGAGGCTTGCTCTCATTTTATGTTGACAGGCTTGCCCTGTCAGTGTTGGTGGGAGTGCTCTTAGTAGTTCTTTGTTTGGGCTGTTTACTGTCAGTCTGACCATGTTCAATGTGACAATCTGATCGTTAAGAAATCTATAATACCACTATTTTATTCTTTGAACTGCTGTGACTATTTGCTTCTCTTTCTAACTAAGCGATACTATGAATAATATTATTGCCCTTTCTATGGATTTGATCATATCAGCAATTGTTCCATGAGCTGTTGTTCATTTTGACCTCAACATATTAAGTTAAATTAATTTCTGGGGGAAAAAAATATCTACGGGTTTCCATTACAGAAAATACTCTTCTGAACTAAGAAATGAATTCTATGAAGCACTTTACAAGTAATAATTACTTGGTTTTTTTAGGTGTGGATAAATCACGTTACAGATTATGAATTGATTGAATCCTTGGCAATCACAGAGAACCTAAAGCGGGGGTCTTCAAACTTGGCCCTTTTATGACTTGTGGACTTCACGTCCCAGAATTGCTCAGCCAGCGTACCTGGCTGAGGAATTCTGGGACTTGAAGTCCACAAGTCATAAAAGGGCCAAGTTTGAAGACCCCTGACCTAAAGGATATATTGAATTCTTTGAGCCAAAGCTACAAATGGGTGTTTCACTTCTATGCTATTTTTTTTTATTATTAATAACAAGTTTTATTAGTTTTTTTTTTTTTTGTTTTACAGCCAAGTGCTTATAACACATCGTGGAGATAGGGCACTCCATAAAACAAAGCAAAAGATACAGACATACATATACAATTTAAACTACTTCTTTAAAGGTTCCCTCTCTATTTTATCAATAAAAAAAAGAAAAAAGAAAAAACCCCACAAAAACTAAAAACAAAAGCTATCAATCATATTTTCACCCGTTTTCAGGCTTAACCAACTTTCAATTAATCTATTTCAATTTAGTCTTACATAAACATATAGTATACAATTCGAGCATTCCTAAAATATAAATTGTTTCTCACATATATCTATTATTCCAATTTCAATTTATACTTCTCAATCAGATTATATCTCTTATTCTATTCTATTTCACATACATATTTTGTAAATAAACATAAGTTTATGTGTTTTAAAACCATTACATTTTAGCCTAGAATAATAAAACAATAATTTTTTCTATCATAGACATATAATATAACTATTATATTTTAATGTTTCTCAACTATATTCTATTTCATATACTCTATCCAATATTTTTATAGATCAATCCAAATCCCTAAAAATTCCTCAATTGTTTCAATTTAGTCCACTTAATACATTGCTAATTACCATTCAATTCTTGTAAGTAAAAATATCAATAATATTTCACCAATCTCAATCTAACTCCTTTAGTTTTAAATTTTCCAATTTTCCCTATTGCCATTCCAAACCATAATCAAATCCATAATTTAGATCTAATGTTGACTCAGACCAGAATAACTTTAAGAATCTCAAAAGTATTAGCTCAATCAAAGTCCAAAAGCCCTTTTTACCCATCAGATAAAATTTTAACTCTCATTTTTAAATCTAATTCTGGCTTTCTTTTTGTGCCAGGTAGGTTTCCACAGCAGGGCCTCTAGTTCCTCCCATCTTAGTGATTGGCTAAGAGCCTTTTCCCACCATTGAGTCCAATCATAGTCTTTTTCTCTTTTATCCAGCGTTGTCTGCACTATCATATTGTCAGCGTTTTTAGTGCCTTGTATTTGGAAGTCCAATCCTGTTGCTTTTAAAGTTGTAAATGTTTTAGTTGAATTCTGCCTTTGATCATCAGAAATCTCCATCATGTGGGATGTATCCTCTTCCTCCTCAATAGATTGTGGATATATTTCATCCATCTCGTTAAGTTGTAGATCTGATTGTGTGTCATAGTCAATCAAAAGTTGAGCTTCAATTTTTAATTCTGAAACCTCCTTTTTCCTAAGCGTTCTAATGTGTTCTTTAAATTCCATTCTCATTTCCAAACATTTTTCTAATATGAGTCCATAATTAATCTGTGAGTAGGATTCCATCCTCTCTTTTTTTTTTTTTGTAGAAATTCAGCTTAAAAAATAGATTGCAGCGTTATAAAATATAGAGTCCAAACCGAAATATATTTCCAAACGGAAATAGAAAAAAGCAAATAGTCAAGTCCAGCACAGAAATAAAAGAAGCAGCAAGAGTCCCAAGTAGCAGTCAGTTATTATATTATAATCCAGTGTGGGCATCACGCCAAAATCAGGGAGTGAGTCAGCTGGAGATAGTTATATTATATCAGTCAAAGTTTCTGGGCTTCACGCCAAATCCAAGGTTGCATTGTAACCAAAACAATCCACATGAGTCCGCCCAGAGAACAGAAAGTTTTTTTGTTTTTTTTAAAGTAGGCAATACTGTTCAGGAGGGGGGGGAGGAGAAAAAAGCATTCCACCCCCCTCCCTAAGGGTTTTCACCTAAACTGAAGATAAACAAGCCAAGAGAGAGAGTCACAGTAAGAATTTTTTTTTTCAGGATGCCCGAATTCCAACAACTTATATAAACAAAGTAAATATATATATATTATTTTTCCAAAGCCCGTTTTCCCCAGAGATCAAACGCTGCTTTCTCAAAATAGGGAAATAGTTCTTAAAGCTGTTAACAGGGAAGTAGATAAGTTAACAAGAGGGAAGGAAAGGTCTCACCCGGATCTTCCACGGTGGTTCTTTTTGCTTAGATGTTGCTGTGACTTCGGCAGGAGCAGCTAAGTGATCGGCCACGTTACTGGCCGATCTTTTCCCCGTCGGCCCAAAGGTGATTTCTCTGACCGCAGAGGGAGCTGCCGCTCCCTCCACGATCGACGAGTGCCCTCCTCTACGGTGGTCGCCCCTCCAGGGCGACTTTCGACCTTGTCCAGGGTCTACCGGCGGGGGGAAACCGGACGGCAAAGAGAGCAAGTTCTTTGCGCGTCCGCGGGTGCTGCAACCGGAACCGCGGTCACTTCTATGCTATTTTTAATGTATAATCTTAGACTATAATGCCTTTATGCGTCAGAAATGGATCCCTGCCTTTTTGAACAGCTTTCCTCCAAACTACTTATGGCCCCAACTCTTCTGTGTCTTCAGGAAGCCTCGAAGGTCTAGCTTTTGCTGCAGAGTATTTTTTGACCTCACTTGTTGATCTATGCTTTATTATATGTAACTGGTTTTGCGTTTCCCCGATGTGGATTTTAGCAATCTTACTGTTATTTTCTTGATTTCTCTTGCCTTGCATTGCCTTACAAATTATTTATGCTTTGTAAACTGCCTAGAGATACTGCTGCGACTTATAAGGTAGTGGGATGGATGGATGGATGGATGGATGGATGGATGGATGGATGGATGGATGGATGGATGGATGGATGGATGGATGGAAAGTCAACATACTAGATCTCAAGAATGCCTTAGAAACTCCTCTTTGTGTTCTTAGTCTTGGTCCTGAACTGGAGAGACCATCAATTAACTCCCTGCCCATCTAGAGGTTTATCAGGCAGCCTTTACCATATCTTTGTCTTCTATCTTAATCTAGTTTAACAGCATAGCTGTGTTGATAATATTTATGCTGAGTTTCTTGCAAAATGAAGATTAATTGTTAGATAACATAGCAATATAATTGTTAGATGAGATAGAACAAGAGTAAGTTGGATTGAGATGGGTGGGTATAGAAATTAAATCAAATCAATAATATTTTAAAATCTTGAGTGCTTAAGACTTCATTTTTCTTGGTTAATTTGTTTCAAACAGGCAATGAACACGCATGAACTCCAAACTGATCTTTGCTGAACCTCTATTCTATTGGTTTACAAATAATGTTCAACATAGAACAATGGCTGAGTTCGCCAGTTACTCTAAGTTTAAACAAACAATCAGCCAAACCAGCTATATCTTCCTTATTGTGGCAATGTGTGCAATCTCTTTTTGTTGTATCCTAATTCAGGTTCCAAATGGAAATTCCCCAGAACTGATATTCAATCAAGTGACTGCAGAAGATGCAGGATTATACATATGTCGAGTGAACAATGATTCTTCCTATGAATTCAGCCAGTGGGCCCAGCTGGATGTTTGCGATAGCCAAAGAGATTCTGATGGTGGGTTACAGACTTTTAACATGGTAGAAATCACAAGAAGGTGTAAATAGGAGGCGTACTGATTTTCTACTTTCATTTTAAAGTTGTAACAATAATGTTTTTATATCTCTGCAGTTTTTTCTCTTGGCATAGGGATGATCGGGATTGATTATGAAGTCATAGAATCTCTTGATTGTGGAATTCTCTCTATTCTCTATGGCTGCAGTTTCAGGAAACACAATTCCTAAATCTCTTGTCGAGTTAGGCTATAACTACAATAGATTTCTAAAAACTTTTAATGAGCCCATGCTGGTATATTTGACCACAACAGCTGAGTTAAAAAGCATCTGTCATGTGTCCTGGAGATTATGTTTTCTAGCTTTTATGCACTTTTGGAGGGGCACAAGTCCATGAAAGTTTAAAGACTTGCTAAAGCAGACATGTCAAACTCGCGACGTCACGTGACGTCACGCAACGTATCGGGACGGTTTTGCCATTGCCGGCAATGGGGTAGGCGTGGCTTCCGGATGACGCATCCGGCCCGTAGGCCGGCAGTTTGACACCCCTGTGCTAAAGCCTAAAATGTATTATTTCTCAGTATTTACCTGGAAATCTTTCATTGCTTGTTTCTTAGTGATTTTTAAGTTATTTTTAGATTACCTTTTAGTCAGAAGTATCTTAACACAGTATAAAAGTTCATATTAAAGCAATTTAATTAACTATGCATGTAACTTTCTGAAAAACACATGTTTTAGGTCATATATTAAAAACCATCTAATACTGAATGAATTCTCTCTCACTGGAAACTGAGTAACAGATGGCTTTTCTGATCCCTCAAGAAAGCATTTAAATCCATTTTGTTGATAAGATCTACATCTTGAATTGAGCCCAATAACACTTGGAACCAATTCAAATGATGTAAGATTGAGATATGCTTATTGCTGTCCAATAAAAGAGAGTATTTGTAGCTTGAACTGTGGTCCTTGGCACTCTGTGGGCTTACTTGTTTGCTTGCAGATGTTACATTACTCAAATAGGTAACATCTTACATAGAAAAGGAGTGTATCCCTGTTTATACAGATAGTCCTCGACTTACGACCGCAATTGAGCCCAAAAGGTATGTTGCTAAGTGAGAAAGTTGTTAAGTGAGTTTTGTCCCATTTTACGATTGTTCTTGCCACAGTCGTTAAATGAATCACTGCAGTTTTGTTAAATTAGTAACACCGTTGTTAGTTAATCTGGCTTCCCTATTGACTTTGCTTGTCGGAAGGTCACAAAAGGGAATCACATACATGATCCTGGGACACTGCAACCGTCATAAATATGAACCAGTTATCAAGTATCTGAACGTAAATCACATGATCATGGGGATGCTGTAATGGTCATAAGTGTGAAAAACGGTCATAAGTCACTTTTTTCGGTGCCGTTTTTAACTTCGAAGGTCACTAAATGAACTGCTATAAGTCGAGGACTATCTTTATACAGAAGCTTGTCCTGCCTGTGTTGGTGAGGGTATGGTTTTTTTCTCTTTGGTAAGTCCTTGCTTTGTGCTTAATATGTTTTCTTCTCTTTACCATCTAATTTAGCTGTATTGTTCTGGATTAAATGCAATTTCTGATCACTCTTGCAAGACAGTATCATTTGACTGCTAATCGTAATATTAAAATGCTAAGTCACTAAACTATTATCCTCAGATACTGTATATCTTGGTGGAGAATTACTTAAGTAATTGCTTGTCCAAAAAGATAATATACTTCAGTCTTTTTACAGTACTTTACAACTTTAGTAAGGTTATTTCTCATTAAAGAGGGATATGTAATAAAGTACGGCAGTAGTTACTAACACTTTTATATGTAAGTTTTATGGTGCATGAAATAGGAGTGAAGCCATATTTGTAATTCATTTCTACCATACATAATCAAGTACTTCCGCAATGAATTAGCATCTACACATTAATATATGTTACCTACAGGAATATATTTTGCTTTAATAGAAGAAAATGTATTAACCGCTGAGAACTTCTCAGAACATGATCATGGCAAATAATTTAATATGAATTGAAAATCACCTGAGCAACTACAGTAGTCCTTGAATTACAACTGTAATTGAGCCCAAGTTATGACAGTTGTAAAGCGGGTTGCCATGTGACTGGACCCCGATTTTACTACTTTTTTGCAGTAGATGTTAAGCAAATATGGCAAGGAACGCAGTTGCTCACTTGATTAGGATGCTGGGTTGATGATTGGCAAACTCATGTTTGAGACCCAGTGGCTGCATGTGGCGGGGTGAGCTCCCATCACTGGCTACATCTGCAAATCCAGCAGTTTGAAAGCGGGAGACTGTGAGTAGATAAATAGGTACCACTTTGGTGGGCAACTTAACAGGGACATGTAAGAGCACCCTACTGGGCAACGGTGATATAATTGGCTAATCCCTTCAACCTGGAAGTGCTTTGGCACCCCCAATACGACTGTAGTAGTAATAGCAAATGTGACAGTCATAAAGGGAATGTAGCTTTGTTAAGCAAAGCCATTGTTTACTATGGGGGTGTCTTTTGCTGAAAACACAAAGTAAATGCCAGTTTCTGGCAAAAACACCATAAATCGGAGTACGGAAGATGGCTGTGAAAGTGGGCTCGTTGCCAAGCGTCCAAAATGCAGTCATGTGACCATGGGGGGGGGGGACAGACATCCAAATCTCGAAACCAAGTCATAAGTCCTTTTGTGGGGGTCTGTCAATGGGTAACCAATTGTAAGTTGACTATCTGCAGTACCTTTTTAAATTTAGTGTTTTGAATTTACTCTCTCAGTGTTTTGAATTTACTCTAACCCCCCTCTCTAAAGCAGGGTTGGGGAACAATGACCCCTGTATGACCTGTGGACTTCGACCCCCAGAATTCCTGAGCCAGCTTGGCTGGCTCAGGAATTCTGGGAATCGAAGTCCACAGGTCATAAAGGGGCCATCATTCCTCACCACTGCTCTAAAGGAACAAGCCCACATTGTTTAGTGCTTTCTTCTCAAAACCATCCTCTTCCTTTAAATTAGTTGTAGCAAATAAATGAGGAAGTTGCTGGGAAGGAACCGGTTGTGGTTGACGAAATTTTCGTTCTTTGCTGACTTGCTTCTGCTCTGCAAATCTGGCATACCTCTCTTGCTTTGCTGAAAAGATTTTTATCTCACAAATGTTTAAACATCTTCAATTTAAGGAAGCTACCTCGAGTTGCCTGAAAAGAAAATACACATCTGCCTGCACCCGCAATCTCAAAAATTGATGGTTGGAGAAAGGTTAATTCTTCAGTGTGAAGCCACAGGAAATCCTATGCCACAGTACCAGTGGTACAAGGAGGAATTCCCACTTCCTAATGGAGAGAAAAAGGCCTATGTGGTGAGTCCTTTTTCTCCCCCCCCCCCAGCTACAGTGATGAGGAGTTGATAACACGAAATAAATTTTTCAAGAGTAACTCTGAAATTCAGTAAATAAAATAAAATGTTCATTAACCCCCTAATGTTTTGCCATTAGCGTGTTGATAATAGTTGCTTGGTTCTCTGTGGAATATTGCACTCTGAAGTGAGTTTAATTGCTTGTATCCTATTTCCCAAAGTATTTACTGGCTGAGAGGCTAAACCCAAGGCTTTTAATTATTTAGCATGACTGCAAAGTTGATGCAAGACTATGTATAAGCCTTAACGCAATGACCTCCATTAATTTAGTATTAGTTTTATGAAATGCTTAATATGGAATGGAATGGAATGGAATTAGAATAGAATGGAATTAGAATGGAATGGAATAGAATGGAATTAGAATAGAATAGAATAGAATAGAATAGAATAGAATAGAATAGAATAGAATAGAATAGAATAGAATAGAATAGAATAGAATAGAATAGAATAGAATAGAATTAGAAATAATGTAGAGTAGAGTAGAGTAGAGTAGAGTAGAGTAGAGTAGAGTAGAGTAGAGTAGAGTAGAGTAGAGTAGAGTAGAATAGAATAGAATAGAATAGAATAGAATAGAATAGAATAGAATAGAATAGAATAGAATAGAATAGAATAGAATTCTTTATTGGCCAAGTATGATTGGACACACAAGGAATTTGTCTCCGGTGCATAAGCTCACAGTGTACCTATAAAAGCAAGTAATAGGTCATAGGTCATAATCATAGTTACAATCATTAATCATAAGTTGCAAACAACAATTGAATAGTTTTATTTGGGGCATTAATGCTGACTGTAGAAAGTTATTAAAGGTAGACCTTGACTTACTACAGTTTGTTTTGTGATCTTTCGAAGTTACAGTGACATTGAAAAAAGTGACTTATGACCATTTTTCACACTTACGACCATTGCATGGTCATGTGATCAAAATTCAGATGCTTGGCAACTGACTCATATTTATGATGGTTGCCTGTGGGTTCACGTGATCCCCTTTTGCGACCTTCTGACAAGCAAAGTCAATGGAGAAACCAGATTCACTTAAAAACCGTGTTACTAACTTAACACCTGCAGTGATTCACTTAACAACTGTGACAAGAAAGGATGTAAAGTGGGGCAAAACTCACTTAGCAAATGTCTTGCTTAGCAGCAGAAATGTTGGGCACAGTTCGTAAGTTGAGGACTACCTGTATTTCCCCTTAAATTTGTATAGCATATAGAGTACCTTTTTTCTCTTGTGGCAAGACAGTTCAAGAAAGATGGATTCAAAGTTTGGAAAGATATGTAGATATTTAACATAGTGTAAATTTTAGAAGGAAAAATAGGCACCAGCATTCTGTATTCGGATATATAGATAGTCCTCGACCTACAACCATTTGTTTAGTGACCGTTTGAATTATAACAGCACTGAAAAAAGTGACGTATGACTGTTTTTCACCCTTATAGTCGTTGCAGCATCCCCGTGGTCACTTGATCAGAATTTGGACACTGGGCAACTGGCATGTATTTATGACGGTTGCAGTGTCCCTGGGTCTTGTGATTACCTTTTGCGACCTTCTGATAAGCCAAGTCAATGGGGAAGCCAGATTCACTTAACAACTGTGTTGCTAACTTAACAACTGCAGTGATTCACTTAACAACTGTGGTAAGAAAGGTTGTAAAATGAGGCACAATTCATTTAACAACCCGTAGCAACATTTTTTTTCTCTGTGAGGAAGGATTTTTTACAGTCCATTACATGAGCCTTTGGAAAAGTTTCTCCTCTCACTGAATTAGGTTGCAGAATTTGTAGCTTCAGATTCAGGCTGCCAGAATGCAAACTTTATTGAAATGTATGCAATAGTATTGCTGGAATAAAAAGAATGAACTTCGGAGAATAAACTTACTAGAAAATGTATGGTGCTCTTGAAGGTATCCTGCGTAGACATTGAACATCAAGGAACATATTGCTGTCGAGTATACAATAATCAAGAAAATGAAGAAAGCAGAAAAGTGAAAGTAACTATAGGTAAGAAGTCTAATAGTAAATTTAATTAAGTAGTAAACTGACATGTAGTTCAGCTTGGCATATCAACATAAGAACTTACTCATGGGATCGGTTATAATTAACATGGCAGTTTTTATAGGACTTGTTTTCTATATACCTTAAAAAAATATTCCATAGAAAATTAAGGTCTGAACTTTGTTGGGTTCTTATTTGTTAATGCTGGACACTGATATAGTTGCCATTCTTGTAACAGTCATAATTATTTTATAGATTTTTTTTTCACTTACAGAAGATCTTGTTCAAATTGTGTAATTATTGCCTTCCTCTGAATGTCATTTCTGGAAGAGATAAGATTGCCACCAGCATAGGATAAATTTTATGCCATGGGGCAGAGGGGAAATGACAGTATCTCTATGCTGTTTATCAAATTTCTAAGCATGCTACCGTATGTTCACTTGATTTCCTGATGTTTATTCATGCTGTGTGGGAAAGGGATATATGTCAGTAATATTATCTACTATTTGCATTCTGCTGAGGATATATAAGTAGGATACCTATAATGTCTATGAAGATTCTCAGTCATCCAGGTCATGGTTGTCCCAACAGTGCTTTTCCAAAAGGCAATTGGACTTTCTTGGTTTTTTTCCTTGAAAACGTTTTGCTTCTTGTCCAAGAAGCTTGTTCAGTTCAGTAAGAGAACTAAAGAAGCTTCTTGGGGGACTTCCGGTTTTGCGCAGTAGCGACCGGTCGCAGGCTTGCGGATTCTCCGCACCCCCGTGGCTAATTTCGCCCTGCCTGGGGACCCTAAATGGGTCTAAGTCGAAGAAAGAAGGGTGCTCCAGCGATTCTGGAATGGTGGCGGCCGTTCTGTTTGACCTGGGGAAAGCCTTCTAACCCGACAGGAGAAAGGCTGGCCGTATTGCATCGACCAGCCCAAGCTACTAGCAACCGAAGTCCAAAAGCACTAACCAGCACAACTGTGAACAGCGTGCTTGAAACTGGGTATGGAATTCGATCTTCTCTTTTCTATTCTAAATTTAATTTCCTGGAAAAGATCCCCAAGAAGCAAAATACTTCCGAAAGGGAAGGAGGGGGATTTCCGCCCCACCCTTATACTAACAGAAGTGGCGAATTAATCTTTTTATAGAGGATCAAAATATATGGAAGTGAAATAAATATAAAACCTGAAATTTAAAGCTTAAATCTGGATAAATCTAAAATTGTTTGAATGGTTAAGACTCTCATTTTAAAGATAATTGTTTATTTTGGAAATTGGAAAACAAATAGTTGCTGACACCTAGTGGTGGATGAAGACTATGACAGCTATGACTTTAATATGTTGTTGTTGTTAGTTGCGAAGTCGTGTCCGACCCATCGCGACTCCATGGACAATGTTCCTCCAGGCCTTCCTGTCCTCTACCAGGACTTTAATATAAGACTGGGAAAAGCTAATCTGTATTTGTGACCTTCAGAGTTTTAACAACAAAGAACAGCTGTGACAAAAAAAAAGACAATAATCTGGGCTGTAGACAAAAAGAGAATTATAAATTTCAGGGAAAAAATCTTTTTTGAACTATTTGGATTACAAATACAGTGGGGCAAAAAAGTATTTAGTTAGCCACCAATTGTGCAAGTTCTCCCACTTAAAAAGATGAGAGAGGCCTGTAATTGTCATCATAGGTAGACCGCAACTATGAGAGACAAAATGAGAAAACAAATCCAGCCAATCACATTGTCTGATTTGGAAAGAATTTATTTGCAAATTATGGTGGAAAATAAGTATTTGGTCAATATCAAACGTTCATCTCAATACTTTGTTATATATCCTTTGTTGGCAATGACAGAGGTCAAACGTTTTCTGTAAGTCTTCACAAGGTTGGCACACACTGTTGCTGGTATGTTGGCCCATTCCTCCATGCACATCTCCTCTAGAGCAGTGATGTTTTGGGGCTGTCGCTGGGCAACACGGACTTTCAACTCCCTCCAAAGGTTTTCTATGGGGTTGAGATCTGGAGACTGGCTAGGCCACTCCAGGATCTTGAAATGCTTCTTACGAAGCCACTCCTTCGTTGCCCGGGCGGTGTGTTTGGGATCATTGTCATGCTGAAAGACCCAGCCACGTTTCATCTTCAATGCCCTTGCTGATGGAAGGAGGTTTGCACTCAAATCTCACGATACATGGCCCCATTCATTCTTTCCTGTACACGGATCAGTCGTCCTGGTCCCTTTGCAGAGAAACAGCCCCAAAGCATGATGTTGCCACCCCCATGCTTCACAGTAGGTATGGTGTTCTTTGGATGCAACTCAGCATTCTCTCGCCTCCAAACACGACGAGTTGTGTTTCTACCAAACAGTTCTACTTTGGTTTCATCTGACCATATGACATTCTCCCAACCCTCTTCTGGATCATCCAAATGCTCTCTAGCAAACTTCAGACGGGCCCGGACATGTATTGGCTTAAGCAGGGGGACACGTCTGGCACTGCAGGATCTGAGTCCCTGGCGGCGTAGTGTGTTACTGATGGTAGCCTTTGTTACGTTGGTCCCAGCTCTCTGCAGGTCATTCACTAGGTCCCCCCGTGTGGTTCTGGGATTTTTGCTCACCGTTCTTGTGATCATTTTGACCCCATGGGGTGAGATCTTGCGTGGAGCCCCAGATCGAGGGAGATTATCAGTGGTCTTGTATGTCTTCCATTTTCTAATTATTGCTCTCACAGTTGATTTCTTCACACCAAGCTGTTTGCCTATTGCAGATTCAGTCTTCCCAGCCTGGTGCAGGTCTACAATTTTGTTTCTGGTGTCCTTCGACAGCTCTTTGGTCTTCACCATAGTGGAGTTTGGAGTGTGACTGTTTGAGGTTGTGGACAGGTGTCTTTTATACTGATAACAAGTTCAAACAGGTGCCATTAATACAGGTAATGGGTGGAGGACAGAGGAGCCTCTTAAAGAAGAAGTTACAGGTCTGTGAGAGCCAGAAATCTTGCTTGTTTGTAGGTGACCAAATACTTATTTTCCACCATAATTTGCAAATAAATTCTTTCCAAATCAGACAATGTGATTGTCTGGATTTGTTTTCTCATTTTGTCTCTCATAGTTGAGGTCTACCTATGATGACAATTACAGGCCTCTCTCATCTTTTTAAGTGGGAGAACTTGCACAATTGGTGGCTGACTAAATACTTTTTTGCCCCACTGTATCTATTTAATTGGGACTCTAAAGCTATTTGCAGAGAAAAGAAAGGAAGAGAAAAACTCAAATTCTTGGCCATCATGGATCAGAGACATGTAGAAAGAACATATCAAGAAAACATAAATACTTCACAGGAGGAGATATATAGTATACTGCAACTAATTCAAACAACAATGACTTTAAACCACAAAGAAATCCAAAATAACTTTGAAAATATAAATCAATCTATTTCTAAGTTAACTCTACAACAAAAAAATTCCCAGAAAACAACAACAGAGAAGGAGCAGATAAAACAGATAAATGGATAAAGAATTGAGAATAGAGACTTAAAGATGGAACTTAACAAAACAAGGAAACATGATTTAATCCTAGTGGGAAAAAATTCACAAGAATTGGAAAAAACAACTTATCCCTTAAGACTACAAAATAAATCTGAGGACAAGAAAACAGATTGGATAAAATAGATTGTAGAGATGTCAGGAACATCGGAGAGAAAGGAAATGATAAGAGAAGTGGAGAGAAAGAAAAAGAAAAAGATTTTCAACAAACGTGGAAAGGCAGAAGCCCCGTACAAAGACACTTCACCTGATTTACTTTTTATATCTACAGCAACATTTACGAACATACGGAAAAACTTTTTGATTCAGCAAAATACATTGATTAAGAAAGATACTGGGCAAAGGAAAAAGACTAAAGTGGAAACCAAGAAAATAGATGATGGGACTTACCAGAGAGAATACTTAAAAAAGAAACATTTGTTTGAATATGGTTAAAGAAATAGAAAAGTTTTGGAATATATATGTCATTCTAAGAGGGATGAATTCCCTAAATAATATAGTATGCTTTTTTCCCTTTTTTGATCTCTTTCTTGATATGAGTAATATAAAAAAGTTGAAATGACTTAGATAAAGGAAATGTTTTAGATGTGATTGAATTTAAGAAAATTATAATGGATAAAAAATGTTTTGAATAAGAGTTAAAGGACTAGATGACTAGATGTATTAAATGGAATGTTTAAAGATTAAACATATTTTTAATTATGGTTAAAAAGAATAAGAAATTTAGGAAATAAATATATATTAGCTTAGGAGGGATATATATTTTAAGTAGTGTGTTATTTTTTTATGTTTCTTT